>OY743123.1:5115000-6365000 GCA_963555685.1 Acrobasis consociella | reverse complement strand
CTAGCAACCCATCCGTATTTTTACCCATTCTCACCCACCATCACGCTTAAACCCTGGGATTTGCGGCCCTAACTCTGCGTATTTAGAGCTGCAAGACCCAAAATATCTGCATCTGCCCCGTTAGGGATAAAAACGTGATAGTGTATGTATGTACTTATTATTATTTATTCTCGTACTCGAATTTCGATTACGTCGTTGGTAAAGATTAAAAAAGTGTTCGGATAGCCTAAATATCGAAGTGCTCAAAATGTCATCTATCTTCTGGCCTTCTACTTAAGAATTACTTACACAAAACTCTGAACTCTATCTAAAAATAACAATTAGTATTATATAATTACTATAGCAATAATAGTCTTGCTATCTTTTGTCTATTTTGTCCGGCGTTAACATCTGAATAATTCATATTCATTTTGAATTGCCCTCATTAAATTTCAAGTTTAAGGGTTCCTTATAATATATTCCATAATAATAATTAAACTTTAGTTATAAGTTAATTTACAGCTTTTTTACCACACGTGCGTATCTGTCAATGATCTGTTCGAAGATCACGAGATGTTTATTGATTCGATTACATTTCTCATAAATTATTCATTTACATCTCGAAAATGATGTTAAGTTCACGTATCTGGCCTTTTTTGGTCACGTAGGCTTTTTATTTCTTATATTTTTAATTGTGAAAAACTTAATTAAGTACTTATATTTAGGTACGTTCATGAATTTCCATTACGTTTAATTTAAAAAGGCAAAGTAAGAGTTTATTATTTGTCGAAGGCCAGATTCGAGACAGGAAACGGTAACAGTTTATTTGTCAGGCAAATTAAAAAAAAAACACCCGAATTTTGAAGCGTTCATTATTTGCCAGGCAAATTAAAAAAAAACACCCGACTTTCAAGCGATCACCTCCACTTTTGAACCACTGAACCAATTTCTTTCAAACTTAACTAAGAACCACCGTAAGGAAACTTGCTTTCATGAAAAATAAAAACTAATTTAACGACGATGCCTACGATGCCACACACGAACACACAGACAGACAGACATTGGCCTCAAACTTAACAACTTTATTGGCTACCTAGGCAAATCAAAAACCTCGACTGTCAAATAAACCCTTGCTAAGAAAACCACTGGCTCAACCAATTTTCATCAAACCTAACAAGTGAAGAAATTCGTATTGCAATCGGTCCATCCGTTCGAGCGCTACGATGCCACATACATTTAGACATTAACGTCAAACTTTAAAACCTCTTTTTGTCGGGGGTTATAAATAGGTGAACACAAAATGTTACGTGAAAAATATTTAACTGTTTTTCTATGTTTTCTATTTAGCCATACTGCACGCTGAAAGGTCAGGGCGAATAAATAGGTATCTAGAGGTATTTTAAATTATTTAATTATTTTTAGTTTCCAAAAACCACTTCATCGATTTTAGTTACAGCCATTCTCGCCTTTTCCCCATCACATCAACCACCGACACCAATTTTTCATTTCTCCCTGGAGCCCACTGGCAATGACAATAACTCCTTTTGGTTCGGCATGAATATTATGGCCCGGATAGTGACAGTATTTATTCCTGGATAGCAGTCACAAAAGTTTCAAGATAATTTTAGGCAGCTTGAACTATTCTAGATACATAAGGCTACTAAACAAATTTAAACGAGTACCAAGAAACATTAGTCTTATAAATAAACTTACGTGGGACTGCCTGTGATCTCACTGAGCTTGAGGCACAGTTCCTCAAGACCGTACTGGGTGATTGCCGAGTAGTAGACGCATAGTCCACTCATGGCTACCGAAAATATGAACACTGGTGGCAAGATCCTCCATGGCCGTTGCAAACTGTAGATAAGAATATTAAATAATGTTAGTAATTATGATTACAATAGGTGCCGAAGGTTCTATTACCCAGCATCAGTCCGTTCCATAACACTCATTCCGAATTATGGAATAAGAGTGTTATGGAACGGACCTCAGACCAAATAAAAAAAACACGGACTTACAAACCTTTAACAAACCTTTCTTTTTTCTTGCAATAAATCCTTCTTTTGAATTTTGTTTATTAGGGGAGGAGGGTCAGGTACCTCTGATGCCGACTGTACATATATCTTTCATTGGTATGTTGTGGATTTTTATAACTTTACTAGCTGAGCCCGTGGGCTTCGTTCCCCCTGGAAATTTCGGTATAAAAATATACTGTCTTTCCCTAGGTATCAAACCATATCCGTATCAAATTTCATCTACATATAGGTTCAGTGATTAAAACGTAAAGTGGTAACAAACAAACAAACAAATATACAAACTCGCATTTATAATATTATAAGTAGCATAGGTTTTATTATGGTTTTTCCGATTATAATCCTAATCCTATTTAGTTCAATAGGTATTTTATTCTGTAGATAGGTAAGTACGTAATTTCTTCCGTATTTGTCAAATACAAAACTACTTGAAATTCGATTTTTTTTATATCTACTACCTACCTAATAAATAATTTCTCATTTCGCAACTCACTACTTACATATTTCGTAAATGCGACACCCTTGGGAGTATTTTATATTGATCATATATCTACCTAATGGCTCATTTATTACTTACTTATGCATGCATTTGGCATTGCGAGTTCGTTCACATTTAATTGCTTGCATTTTAATATCACTGTTACTAACTGAAGTATCAAGGATATTCCAAAGCTCTTTGGAATTAATACTTGCTTACGGCTTTTTATATACTAACTGTGCTATATATTTATATTTTGTATATATTTCCTTATCATTTTGAAATTATTGGCGAAATCAAAACGGCCAGGCTTTGTTCAGCAACAAACTTAGAGACAACATCGAAAATTGGTTTCCTAATCACTTTTTTGGAGCTCGAGACTCCAAAGAATTTGCTGGTTGGATATTGGGCTTAGTTTATTGAATACAAATAAAAACACTAAATACTTACCTACTAATAAAGAAATACTCGCAAATTGGGGTCGAGTGGCATTCGCTGTCTTTATTTTCACGTAAAATTTTGTTGATCCGGTCGATGTTGCGAGTTTAAAGAGAAAGTGAGTTTAAGCTATATTTGCTACTAGCTGTGCTCGTGGGCTTTGCTCCCCGTGGTAATTTCGAAAAAAAAAACTATCCTGTCCTTCCCTGGGTATCAAACAATATCTTTATTAAATTTCATCTAAATCGGTCCAGTGGTTGAAGCGTGAAGTACCTACCTAGTTACAAACAAACAAAAAAATATACAAACTCACTTTCGCAGTTATAATATTAGTCGGATTCTTCAGATAGTAGGTAATACCTAAACTTACTACAGAAGTTACAGAGATCAAATTTTTTAACAAAGTTATCTACAATATAAAAATATAAAAACCCTGTCAAAGTCCGGCTTCCGGTGGAGCACATGAGGAACATGGTCGTCCACACCAGGCCGAAGATCCCGGAAACGAGCGGCACGTACGTCGGCAGGTAACACACGCTCTTCTCCACCCACTGCGTGCTGAGGAAGTCCACCGGCACTGCCAATCAGATACAGATAGACAATCACGTATTTATCCCTCTCGGGGTAGACAGAGCCTATGGCTATGAGATCCTAATGCCATTGTCATGGAGGTGAAGTTTATTAGAATTGATGACAGGTTGTAGGCAAAATTTTCGCCGATTCTCAATTCTGAAGGATCAAGCTGTAGCTGATATTTTTTTGCTTATCGTGGCGCTGGATGGAGGCCGCTCTCGATCGGTCATTTTGGAAATCTTTTGGAAAGGCTTACGTCCAGCAGTGGATGTTATGCGGCTGAAATGATGATGATGAAGCTGCAGCTAGGAAAGAAATATATTTCTTATAATATTTTTAGTACCTACCTACTTAAAAGTTCCAACTTACTTCGAGGCTACCTCAATGTGATTTGTCCTTGTCTATTTAAAATTGCTGTATCATACATAATTTCCTACATGGTATAGTTATATCTTTCAGGACATACTATCAGCAGCTTCCTTATCCGAAGGTATGAACTCGTATATGACGTTGTGCCGAAGTGACGTCAACGACTGTAGCTTGGGAAACAGCACGCATTTCTCGTCGAACATGTACATCAGCATGTGGAAGCAAAACGTGCAGAACGAGCCGAACACAAAGGCCAGGAAGAATAGTAAGATGTGGGCGCCTGAAACGTTGCCATAAGTAAAAGAAAACAGATATATTCAAAAGCTTCTTCCTAAAGTAGGGCTACTTCCAAGTCAAAGTGAAAACTTTGACTTGGACTTATAAAAATATAAAAAATTATAGACACATGCAAAGTACTGTTAAAAAGTCACTAAACAGGCAACCAGAGAACAAATTGTAAATTATATGCAACGAAAATGCTAGGTAGATATTATAATTACGTAACCATAATTTAGGTAATTAAGTAAGTATATATAGTTACAAAGTTTATACACCTTAGTTTGTTTTTTTTTAATGGCTTTTCAATTAATTATATAGGGTCAAACAAATATACTGAAAGTTAATTTATCCAATCCATAATTCTAAACAACTTATTCCAAAAATAGTTTTCTAAGTAGAATAAGGAGAGCACTGAACATAATATCGCATCGACATTAGCAAATAAAAACACTCTGAGCTTACGTTTTAAAAAAATATCGTAAAATGGACAATACATTAAATCTGCCCTTTTCTTGAGTTGCAGTAGATACAGCCTCTTCTGATCAATTTAAAATACACCAGTGTGGCTTTCTTTATACAAGCAAAATCCGCCAAGTAAACGTGCGTATGAATGGGTCAATAGTTGCATCTATGTAATGTATGTAACCTTCATTATGCAACTCAAGGTTTGTATAAAGAGCTAAGGAGACGTTCAATGTCAACACTTTACATTGCTCACCGAAATTTGGCAATATGGCTATTGCGAAATCTAAGTCACATAAACATGTTCTAAAGGCAAGATAAGTCTATAACACCCTCGTAGATAATAATTAATAACTTTCTTTTGGGTCACCCAAGACTTTTTAATAGTATGCAGTACCTAGCGGAATGCGAAATTACTTCCATTTTAAATATTAAATAAATATATAGGGACAAATTACACTGATAGGTACGGAATAGTAGATCTCCTGTTTTTTTCCTACGTTCAGAAGATAGGTACTTACATCTTGTTATCAGTATTCTACAGAAAAGAGAAAATATGACACTCGTGCAATGCGATGGCACTGGGTGCATTACATGTGCATTAGGACTTTCGCACACCATGGCACCACCATATGGCATTTGCTCGTGCAGCCTTTAGGCCCAACACAGACGACAGACTATCCGTGATGCACTTTTTAGTCTGTGAAAATAGAATCCATGGAATCGCATTTGGCAACGCACACGTTGGACCTTACTGAGTTGAACCCATGGTCCTCTTTGGCACATAGATAGATGAAATTGTTTTAAGTATTACCTTTCCAGGCTCCATTCACCTCATGCTCACTCCGTTCAATTAATCTGTACTCTTCTAACAGAGTATTTCTATTAGTCGGCATTACATCAACGATTTTAACTCGCAGAGGCTTCAATCAGATAAGTTTTTATCACATATTAATATATTAAGCAGTTTTTCTATTGAATGGACTCAGAAATGTAAATGAAATCTGAATTAATACATATGGTGCATTCGGTGACGTAATTAGAAGTATGTCAAACAAGAAAAACCCAAAGATAAACAAAGAGAAACAAGCGCGCGCTTCTTACTCAAATGAGTGTTTATCAATGATAAACGACGATAGAAGGGCGAATAGCAAGATGAATAACTAGACAAGTCTCGAGCACGCATGTGTACCTAATCAGGACACTCGCTATTCGCTTCGTCACCACGCTCTCTTCATAGTTCGCGTATGGGGTTCGTAATTAAGAGTAGAGAGGCGAGACGAATAGCGAACACGCGTATTATGTAAAATACGGTTTAAGACGCACTTACGAAGCAGAAACAGGGACGGTCATAAAGCTGTATATGCACAATTACACATAATCGACGGTACTGTGCGTCACACGTCGCCGACACTACGTGTAAATTAGGATAGAAATTATATATAAATATTATGTATGTTAGTTATAAGGTATTTATAATATGGGTCTCTGGCATTGTACAAAATTTGTAAGTACAATGCTATTGCCTGAAATAAAGGAATTTATTATTATTATTATTATAATCAAAGTTGCACAAAGAGCAGCATTAGATACGCTGCTGGATCGTGTAGGTTCCAACATAATTAACTGGGCTTCATAAAGAAATATATCTTCTTATGTTAAAAGTACTAAATCCTGTACTGTGCTACAGGAGAATGAGCATGTAAAGTAAATTAATTGTAATATTTCATTTGATAAACTTGTTTTCTCTTAAGTTGTAAGATTCTCCTTTAATAATTGTTTCTTTGTAGATACACACATATTTTGGATTGCGACCAGTTTTTAATGTTTTTAATGCTTTTTCTGTGGATTTTTGTAATAGTTGTAATCTGTTTTGTGTGATAATAAAATAATAAAAAAAAAAGTTAAATACTTATTGTTTTTCGTTCTTTTAGTCCTGGCTGCTTGCACTTCCGCTCTGAATTTTATAACCTAGGTCAGTCATTTGTGGGTACCTAAAGTAATCCTACCCTACAGAGTTGAATTATTTTGGTAGGTATACCTTAGGCAGAGTCTTGACTGCAGCTATTCAAATCTTAAACGAAGAAGCTTGCACATTGGAAGTAGGTACCTACCTATACGTGGGCTGCTCCGAAAATAGTTAGTGAAATGAAAAATAGTTAGAAAACGAAAAAAGTTTATTTACAGCTTTTCAAAATATTCCCCTCTAATCCTTATGCATTCGGGTAAATCAGCTTTCAAAACATTTAAAAAATGAATCTTTCGTGCGGTCGAAAAATAACTGCCGAAATTCTTCGACGGCCTCGTCTGAAGTGTTGAAGTTCGAAGCCCACGAAGCATTTCTTTACCGAAGGAAATGAAAAATAATTGCATGGCGCTAAATCTGAGCTAAACGTTTTGCGAAGTTCCTCCTTCGAACGTTTCTAGCATAAATTTGCACCAATCAACACCATATAATTTTTGCTCTGCAGTGAGAGAATGAAGTATCCATCGCGAAGCAAGCTTCCATAGGTTAGGTGTTCATGCAGGATGGTTGAAACTGCCCGTGATTCAATGTTTAGTTCAGCCTGAATCTCTCGATGTGTAATGTGTCTATTCTCCCGCATCAGCCACTCTAGCCTGATGACGTTTTCATGAGTTACTGCAGTTGGTGATCGGCCGGGTCTGGGGTCATCGTTTAGGTCCTCTCCACCACGTTCAAATTCACGAATTCAATATGTAACTGTTGCTAACGTAGAAGCAGACTCCCAAAATGCAGCTTGTAAATTTTCATGAAATTCCTTGAAGGTTAGCCCTTGTTTATAATCAAAGCACGAAAAGATTACCGCGATACGCCCATTTGTTGCAAACAATGGAACAGTGACCGATAACCTTTAAAAATATTTTTTAAAAAAGCATTACACATTAGTGACCAATGATTTTTCTCGAGGAGAATTGTATTGAAATTAGCCGTTAATTTAAAATAGTTTAAGGAAAAAAAAGATTGTATATAATCTGTCGCTAACGATTTTCGGAACAACCTAGGTATATGCTATTGAACTGAAAAGTTTCAGACATTATATTGGGCTACCTTATATAAAAAATCCGCAGCATTTTTGCTACACTTACAGTCGTACATAAACTCTGGCTGAAATATTTTCAATCAGGAAACGTACTGTAACGTGAGATACAAACAGACATAACATAACATCACTGAACGCCCTCCAGCAAAGATAATCTATAGTGATGCGAATAAGAAAATAAGGTTATCGACGTGGTTTCGATACCAGATTATGTAACTTGTGGTGTGCAAAATACTTAGATAAACTGGTACCTACTTGTTATAAAACAGTTTTATCGTAGAATTTTTTAATCCATTTAATACGTTAGGTTACAAGAGGTCACAAATAATACATATAACAAATAAGTACATACTAAGTATCACGTCTTTATCCCTAACGGGGCAGACAGAGCTTTTGGGGTCTTGCGGCTCTGAGCAGACAGTGGCTAAGTCCACAAGACTCAAATGCCAGTTTTAGCATGATGGTGGGCGAGAAGGTGAAAAAAGGCATCAAATAGTGATGGGTTGCTAGCCGCATCGCCTATCAATATAATTGGCAATTTGGCCTAGTCCCTCGATTTTCTACGATCAGCGTCCGGGAAGAGAAGCAGTGAGACAGCAGAAGTGAACAAATAAATGGTATAAATACCGAATGTGTTAAAATTAAACAGTAGGCATATTGATATTTCTGTTATCGATACAAAAACGTAGGTTATGTCGGGCATCCTTGTGCGTTCCGCACTCTGTATGGGTGATGTGATACCGTTCAGCTCACATACGAGTATCACAACAGAAGATATTGTTTTACCGAATACATTGCCCGAAATGTTTGACAAGAGATGTGCGGTGTTATTATTAGTGATATTTTCGTTCAATTGTGTGTTTTGTAAAATAGACACTCTAGATTTAAGCTCTAAGAATGCTGTATGGACAGTGGAGAATAAGAATGGAAGTAAGTGAATGTTTATCTTTATAACAAATATTTAGTTTAAGTATTTTGTTTGACTATATACCTACCTTCATACAGCTAGAATATTATTTTATAAACAAAAAAGAATTTTTGTTGATAGCGGAACTTATACCTACTTGCTTCTTAATGGTACATTCGAGTACATATGTAGGTACCTGAAATTAATATTTAGAACTTTTAGTAAATTCTTTGCTAAAATATATTTTAATAGTAACTAATACATATTTGTACTCCGGGCCGAGTAGTACCTAAGTACCGAATTAGGTCTTGCCAACTCTTGTTTTGTAGTTTCATTGCATTACCCTTCAAAGTGCGTGTGGTCCGTACCGCCGTGTGGTTTCCGGCAGATATAAGTACTTAATAGGCCACTTCAAGTCCTCCCGTGGATGTCGTAGAAGGCGACTTAGGAAATACAAGCTAAACAAAGCTTATAAACATCAATGAGACCTCTCCAGATAGGTTGGAGTGTAGGCCAAGTAATCTGGCTACACTGGCCAAGTATGGCCCTGGTAGTACAGAGAGAGTCGTGCTTTTCAGTGGAGACAAAAAGACCTGATGATGACCCATCAAAGCAAACAGAGCTGTTTACCTAAAGACAGCTGAAATAGGTGAGATGTCTTTTTGAGTAAAAAACCATACCTGTCGCAGGTCAGAGGATTCACGCAACAGTGCCGGGCGGCATTTATACTGACTTGCAGAATGCTGGAATTATCGGAGATATCTTCAGCGGCTTCAACGACGTCCTCACAAGATGGGTGGCCCACGACACGTGGACGTATACGGGAAGATTCAATGGTGAGCACCTCACATTTTCCTGGTTGCATTACTTAGCAGTGCTGCGTTAGAGCCCTTTATTTTTGTATTAGTGTATGTGGGCGTGTACGGATAATATGTTTGTATGTAGGTACGCTTGTTATGTATGTATGTGTTATATGTGATGATTGCCGCCTAATATTGAGAGTCAGGACCAAGCATGGAATGCGTATAGAAACTCATATTTTAATGCTAATTGTGATCACTAAATCAACTCTTAACCAAGACCTAACAATGTGTACTTACGCCTATCGATATGTTGATGTATTTTATGTTTATAGAGATACATCAACATAGTACTTATATGTATACTCGTATAGGTAGTAATATAAAGGTAGCTGTAACGCCTGTTACTTCCTGACTAATCGCAATGTTGTATTTTAGTGACTGAACAACAACTGGAAGCAAGTACGGCGCATTTAGTATTCCATGGGCTGGATACAGTAGCGTTCATTGACCTCAACGATGCGCCAATCGGAAGTACCAATAACATGTTTGTGAGGTATTTGTTTGATGTCAAAGATCATTTGAAGGTGAGAAACACGAGGGACACATTATTTCTTTAAGCTATGATAGGAAAGGAAATGCATAAAACTAGCCCTGGGTCAATGGCGGTCTATGCCCGGCAATGGATTGATGTAGAAATGCTTTTACTGTGTTGTTAAGCATGCAGTATCACTATTTTAACTCTAATGGGAATGGGGCAGAGAGTCTTTTGGGTCTTGCGGCTATAAGCAGACAGAGCTAACCTAAGACCGCAAGACACCCAATGTGATTCATAGGGTTAAACAATCTACCTTCGAAAAGTATATCCATTCACGCAAGACGTGATTCTGAATTTCTGTATTAGTAGTTATTGTTGTTTCAAATATGTTAGATCATTGTTCCTATCGAACTGATAAAACGAACCATTGCGAAGCGATCAAATATTGAGATATCCAGGTATCAAAGCAGAGAGCTGGAAATGATAGGATTAAACCGACAAAAGTACATACACACAATCTAGTCATCCATTGCGGTAGCCGTAACCTAAGGTCATAAGGCGAATAGCTACTATCACCGCGATGTTGGAAAAAGAGTGATGAGAATAGTCGCATCGCCTAAAGACATATGACCCTTTTTAAATCTGCCTTGGAAGAGACTCTTACACTTACTTCTTACTTGCACATTTTTTCTACCAGGCTTAGAAGTAGTAAATGGAATATGTTTTAACAGCTAGGTGAGAACGTACTGAAAGTGGCGTTTGTGTCACCGATAGAAGCAGCTGAAACTTTATCGGAGAAGCATTTCACTGCCCCTGAGTGCGTGCCACCCGAGTACAACGGAGAATGTCACGCCAACCAGCTGCGGAAGATGCAGGCATCTTTCTCTTGGGACTGGGGACCGGCGTTCCCCTCTGTTGGAATCTGGTGAGCTGGGAAAGTTTTTTTTGCTGTCAATAGTATGAACTTCTAGTTTAGGCTAAGGTGGGACTCCTAGTGTAGCAGGCGTTCATGTAACTTAAGATAACCACCATAGTAACCACTTACTATGAAATGGGCCGTTTGCTTCTTAGTTACTATATAAACGAAAATCAGGATTCGTCTTCATGTAGAAATAGGCGAAGAGCTAATCGGATTTTCAATCGGAGTCGAATATTTTTGTCGTATTTCGCATAATTGTTAAAGCACGTAGCAGTATCATGAATCAAATTTGCTCTAAAAATCTTGGTGGCGTTCAACCAACAAAATCGTAGATTTTTTGAGTAAGAAAACAGAATGTTTACTTATAATTTTTCAGGAGACCAGCAGTTATAGAATTTTACAACGGTGTCATTATAAAATCACTGACAACGTTCACTGATAAACGGAAGGACAAGTGGCATCTAAAAATAAAGGCGTATTTAGAATCAAGCCGCACTCGCAAACGGGTTGCAGGGTATTTCAATGCGGCGATAGCGGTGGAGGGCCATCAGACGATAACCGTTGGCAAAGACTTCGATGTTCAGACCAGAGATGATGGGACTGTTGAAGTGGATATTGATATGGTTTTAAGCGAGGTAATGTATTGGCTACATTGATATTGAACACCCTTAATAATTTTCAGGTTGTAGGTACATATATATGTGATGTAACTTTCTACATAATATGTTTACGCAGCTTCGTGGCTCTTTTATATCATAGACAACGTATTTAGTTTGAGTCTTACGAGTGTCTTATTACCCCACAAGTCTACAAAAAATATGCAGGCTTTATAGATATGGCCTTTTCAGAACTATATTCGACTTTGGTGGCCCAATGGCTACGGGGACCAGCAGTTGTACGATGTTAACTTGTACCTGTCGCTGAGAGGGAATGTAGACGAGGTATCACGCAAGCATTTCAGAGTTGGCTTCCGAACTATTGAAGTGATTCAAGAGGATGCCTCTAGAGTTCTTGGTAAGACGAGTTAAGCAACTTAGATGAAAAAAAATTAAAAGTTTTACTTTTATAATTCCAATTTTACGGTGTGTTATGATTATGAATAATAATGGACCTTTTTAAATTGTTTTTAGAGCATGATTAGTGGTATCTCCACCTCTTCGTTTTTCATCTGAGTTCATGGACAATAGGGATTTATTAGGAATGATAGCCATTGCGCATACCTTTTTTTCTAGCTATGAATAAGAATTGTAATTATTATCTTTTTATCAATGCAGGCAACACGACAGCTGGCCAAGGCCTCACCTTCTACTTCAAGGTGAATGGTTACCCGCTGTTCATGAAAGGATCCAACTGGATACCAGGTCACATTCTGCCGGAACGTGGAAATGACCCAGCAATAGGTATGGATGATGAATAAATATCGAAGTTTTCTGGTATTTCCTTTAGTTCACTTCAGAAACGGGTGTATAGAACTACAGAACTAACCACGTACCTAAAGATACAAAAGATGAGCTACCTTAATTGACTCTTGTCTAAATCAACGGGAGCATATGTGGCCAAATCAAAGTCAAGAAACTTGTTAAAGCCAAGTAAAGAATTAGTTTTTATTCAGAGTTTTTAGGGCAAATTTTGACGCTATGATAGCAGGGAGATTATGAATGTTCTAATTTTAGTGGACGGATTACTAACGGCCGCTCGGGATGCCCATATGGCAATGTTGCGTGTATGGGGTGGCGGAGTTTACGAGTCAGACGAGTTCTACAAGAAGTGCGACGAGTTGGGCATTCTTATTTGGCAAGACTTCCTCTTCGCTTGTTCCATGTACCCGGCGTATCCTGAATTTCTGGAGTAAGCATATCCTACACTTATAACCATTTCATTTATCATGCACGACTATTCTAAAACGTAGAAAAAGATTTTGATTTTAAGTTTTCTTATATTGTTTAACTACGTTACTTCTCTATGTAGATCCCGAGGTAAACGATGACACGAGGACTTTTTGTTTCAGCACTGTGAAGATTGAAATAGAACAAAATGTAATCCGGCTTCAACATCATCCTTCGATTGCTTTATGGGCCGGAAACAACGAGAACGAAGTGGCGTTACGAGGAAACTGGTACAACACCAAATCCCAGTTCGACAAATACAAGGAAGAGTACATCAAACTCTACGTAGAAACAATAAGACCCATAGTCACAGATTTGGACAGCGAAGAGTACTTAGTATCGAGCCCATCGAACGGCCTAGAATCTGAACAAGAAGGATACATCGCACAGAATCCATACGATCCTCATTTCGGAGACACGCATTACTACAACTACATAGCTGACAATTGGGACATGAACATCTATCCGCAAACGAGATTCGCTTCCGAGTATGGTTTTCAATCTATGCCGTCTATTGCCACCATGAGGACAGCTACGAAAAATCCCGAAGATTTCAAGGTGGACAGCGAATATTCCAAGCACAGACAGCACAGTCCGAATGGTTACTCGTACATTGAAGATCAAATGAACAAACATTTGAAACTTGATGCTAACGACACAAGACACTTCGAAAAGTTCGTGTTTTACAGTCAGGTATTTTATCGGTATTTAACATATACAATATGTTTAAGAAACCCTGTCCGATCCGTTAAGGTAATGTTGGGTAGCTTGTGTAGGTTCCATTTAACGGTTTCTCCCATACCTACCTGAAATCGCAAAAAAAAGTTGCGGTTCCATACAAAATTAAATACACAACAATAAACCCTATCCGATCCGTTGAGGCGTCTTCATACATTTTGGACCGGTACTACCGTTCCAAAATGTATGAAGACGCCTCAACGGATCGGATAGGGTTTTTTTTTAACATAGTGTATATTTATTATCTAATTATTTATTATTGTTTCGTAAATGTATAATGCAAGTAGCAACTTATCAACGTCCTTTGTTCCAATAACTCATAAATAGTAATTTGTTTCAGATCAGTCAAGCGATGGCAATGAAAGCAGAGACGGAGTTCTATCGACAAAACCAGGCCGAATGGTACACCATGGGTGCGCTGTATTGGCAGCTGAATGACGTATGGCAAGCACCGACCTGGTCTGGAATAGGTAGGTGGCATAAAAGTAGTGTGAGATATGGATAGGTTTTAACTTATTGTATAAAATAATTATTATATTTACCTAGTATACGTTCCAACCGACACATTTATTCCACTTTTTTACCTCCCTCCCCCTTCCGTGACCATGCGTAGTAATAGTAAGTATACCTATGTACCCCTCCTCCTTTAGTTTTCACGTCAAAGATTAAGTAAAAATCTTCATCAAATGTATGAATGTGCCTGTAGGTTTTAAAAATGCTGAACTGTGCGCTCTTTAATTTGAATTTAGCTAAAAAAGCGTGAGGTTTCCATAGAGGATATTTATACGTGACAAAGAAATATAGCCCCCTCTCTCTGTTAGCGTCAAGCGTGGTAATTTAAAGACCCCCTTCCCCCTAAAAGGGCCACGTAGTATGGGTATGTTGAAGTATGTTCCCTGTCAGATTGTCAAGCGAGTCCTTTTTGTCTTGCTTTGAAGATTCCTAAAGCAGTGAAGAGTTTTATGCAAATTATATCGCTGTCATCAAATTGAAAAAAAGCTACATCACAGATTAAAAACATACTTTGTTACAGAGCATGGGGGAAGGTGGAAGATGTTGCACTACTATGCCAAATGGTTCTTCGCTCCAGTCCTAGTTTCCCCGCGACTTTTACTCAGCGGCGACGTCGACGTATATCTCATCAACGATAGATTCGTGCCCATAGTCGAAGCTCAGATCACCGTCGACGTTTTTAATTGGAGCAGCCTCATACCAATCAGGTCCCAATCATACCCCGCGAACGTAGGGCCGCTGTCGTCTAAGAAACAAGACTTCAAACTGACTACGTGGGATGCGGATAAAGATGAGATATTCTTGAGGTTCACACTCAAAGCTCCGGGTGTACGGTCTTCTCCGTACAACTATATTTTCCCTAAACCGTTCAAATCTGTGAAAGGATTGAGAGAACCACATATTCAGGTAAGAACCATTACAGGTTGGTTACAACTGGTTTTAACTACGTATTTAACTTACCTCGTATAAGATAGGCTCCCAACTCATAAAAACCTTCTGGAAGTAAACCTATTTTAAATGATAATGACAATCGCATTAAAATCAGGATTTTAGTGGATAAACTGACTTCTTGTCGTGTGTGGAGTACGGAAATATTTATATCTCATATTTACAGATAAATGTATCGAAGCCCAGGGGACCAGGCCCAAAGTTCCGCTATCCAGTTGACATAAAGGTTGACACAGTAGTATTGTTCCTCTGGCTGGAGACTAGTGAGGAGTTTAACCAGCACCACGACGGGTACTTTGAAGACAACGGCGTCATAGTCACCAACCCGTACTTAAGAGTGAATTTCATCAGCGAAATGCGATTAGCGCCTAAGGATATTGAGAATGCTATCACTTACCAATATTATTTACACTAAGTTTTGTATAGTTTGTAGTAGTTGCCAAGTAATATGCTAAGAACTGTCCCCTTAAATAATAACTATCACTCGCATAGGTGTATGTTCCAGTCTCCTCATCGCCATGAGTAGGCCAAAATAGCCCATGAATCACTATTATTAAACAATACTTAATGCCCTTTATTAAAATGACACCTGGCAGCTGCTACAATAAATGTACAGATATTTATTCTAAGAGCAGATGCCAATTTACACATTAAATATGTTATAAAAATGTTGTTGTTTACTCGAGTTATCATAGTACTTATTTACCTTATATTGTTTCAATTTTGAGTGTTGACTGTTTACGCTATTATCATTTCAAGATAAAATATGGATGTACGTACCTACACATCAAGTGCATCTGAAAAGATCGAGTATGTAATATCGATTGAGTAATAAGAATACATGATATGGCCACATAGTAACAGCCACAAGGAAGATTTATTTTAAAACCACGATAAAATGCCACGACAAGCAGTAAGTACGAATATGATAAGAAAAATCTTGTTGACATCGTGAATCTGTACGAAATTAAGTAGATAGCATGAAGTTAAGGGGCTACCTGAATTTTCCGGGATCCAATGGCGCCCTCATTTGAAATAAATCATTTAAAAGGAAACGGTGAGATCATTGAAAATTTTGTCTTGACCAAACCCTACATAACCTTTTTAACTATTTTATGAACTATCTAGGGGTAATGGGTTATCTAGGGTTTGGTCAAGACACTATTTTAAATGATATCACCGTTTCCTTTCAAATGATTTATTTTAAATGGGGGCGCCACTGGACCCCGGAAAATTCAGGTATGGCCTTTAAGAGGGTAAAAGTAGACACCCATGTACTTGTTTTATTAAAAATCAAATGAATGCAAATAAGTCTTACCTGTAGGATGAATGTTTGAGAGTCATATTCATATACTTTTTTACTTGTAGTATGTTTTTTTTTCAATTAAATATAGACGCAGCTAAAAGTGTTTAGATGAGCACTGCATTTCTTAAAAAGAGGAGTAATGCGCAGCAATTGGAAAGGACTAGGCATATAATGGAAAACACAAATATTGCAAATGAATACATTTATTTCAGTTCATAATGCGAATATGCGTGCTGTATTACAAACTAATAAACTGCAATAACATAAATATTAGGCGTATAAAAATAATCTTTGGACGACTTTTTTCGAACTGGTAAGGGCTTTGCTGAATTTAAGTACCAAATATGATAATTCAAATTCAAATTTCTTTATTTTCTCCACTATCATTAATAATATATACTTACTAAGATTTTGAGAGACTGGTGCGTTTTAACTAAACAGAGCCTTTGTATAACTATACGTATATACTTATAATTACAATATGATTTTAAATTAAAACTGCTGTATATCATGGGTGCTTATAGGCGATTTGGGATACTAGATTACATAGTCACATTTATATAGCAAAATTTTATATTTATAATTAGACTATTAATTTGTAAAATGCTATATCGTGATGTAAGTATTGTAGGTAATAAACATTATACAGGAAGTGGAAACTATAACCTCTCAAAATATTAAATGAAGGATTTGGTTTATGCAGTTTATTCGTCACCTACTTAAAATGTACAATCAACGTTATTTAACGTAACAACTTTGCCCACATATCAACTTTAAATAATAATTTAATTGTAAGTTGACGTCCTTGAAAAAAATGCTACAGTGCAGTTTGTTTCCGCTTTTTCTGCACTAGCGCTTAGGAAACGGCAGTAAACTTAGCTGTAAGTAACCATTTGACGTCAACAATTGTGCAACAAAACAAAGTGACGATTATTAAGAGATATTATAAATATCCTATAATGTAGATATATTCGAAATAAATTGAAATCTCAAAGTATAAATTAAAAATTTTAGTTTAGTTACTTACTATTTTTAATCCAATTCTCGAATAAAGTATAAACGTCAATAAATAAGCACAATTAAAATTGTATTTTACAATCAGTTCAAAAAATATCCTAAAAAACGTATGCCAATACAAAAGTTATACTAACAAAGGTATACATATATTCATCACTAATATTTTTAACGTTTTCTTGTGATATAAATATGTCCTAGAATATTTCATTTACAATTAACAAAAAATACGTAACATTTCAATACGATCGACAACACAAGTAAGCGGCCCTTACCTGCAGGCCTTCCATAATCAAACATTAATATAAAAAGCACCATTTAAAAGTATCTCACTAAACACAGTTAAAAAGCGAAATGGCTTTTTTCTACTTTTTAGTTTGGCTACCAGCTCTCCCGTCCCACTACCCACATTGGAATTAAAATGAGAATTGAGTTTACAGGGTTGACTAAAATAAATAAATAAAGTAAGTATATAACTTAATAAACCAAAATAGACAATTGGCCATTTCCTATGGTTAAAATATGAGAACACAATATGCCCATTTGATGTTCGTACAGTTATGATAGCGGGGTACTAATGTAATGACATTCCCGATGAGTTTTTTAATGTAAAAATAGAAACCACGATACCAATATTAATATTGAAAATTTCCGTACTAAAGATGTTAAAGTTGTAACTCACAATATTAATTATGAACAAAATCAATAAAAGTGTCATAATAATAATTGGTTACGCGAGGGTGAATGTATGACCTAAATTATTTATAAAAACAGCGTAGAATGACCATTAACAAATAAATTAATGCATTTATATTATATAAGACATAAATTATAAATAAATATTTTAATGGTGAGTTTAATGAGATCAAGTTATGATAAGTGGGATAAGTTATGATAAGATATAGCATACAATAAATATTAAAGCAACTTTATGAGAAAGGGACGTTTTACGACTAGGGGATATTTTAAGTCACTTTGACTGGGTATATAATGAATTAGGAAGCACTTGTGTTTTTAACTTTTTACACACACATAAGTTGTACGTAGTATATTTTTCGTTTCAGATAGTCACATGTATATATATTTTTTAATTGGTCTATATATAAGTAAAAATAACGTTACGCTTTACTTTCTACAGTTATGTTAAGATTTTTTCAAAAGTTGCGGTTAATAATATAATACTGCTTGGCTCTGATCAAGAAATCGAGAGATGCAGCGCCATATATTTGATGAGTCTCGTAAAAGTGCATTTCATGTGACTAAGACTCCACTATATGAAGCGCGTGGTAATAAGGACAACTACAGTTAATGGCTACTGTTTTCATGTAATTTACTATTTTATTAGTTAATAGATTCTGGTGTTACTTTGCGGAAGTCAAAGTTACGTACTATGTGATTTGAATTACTTTGTGTGATTATGAACTAACTGATGGCGGAATTACACAAAGTAATTTATATCATATAGTATGCAATATTGTACTATCCATATACGTCTATACGAAGTAAAAATTAGCGAGAATTATTTTACTTTCTATAAATAAATAAATATATAGGGACAAATAACACAAATTTAAATTGTTAGCAATAGCAATTTGCGTGGAAACTATTATTCCTACAACGGTGAAAAGTTGAAAAGTTACTCGACAAAAACATTGCGCATTGCCACTGCTGTCAATAATGTCAATGTAAACAACCATTTCTATCATAGACATAGTTTTTTTTACTGCGTAAGTAAGTTCTTTAGCCATCGCTATGTAGGTAAACTTTTATATAGTACTTACTAGCTAAAGTCCACGGCCTTGTCCGCGTGATAAAATTTTTGACAATCTACACATTTTCCCGCTGTTTGGACGCTTTTAGCTGAGTTTCATACAAACTTTCACTCCATTTTTTAAAATAATGATACAGTAAACTTTTTTGAACCGTGAGTTCACAAGTCATTTTTTACATTTCCGTCTTCAAAATTGACCAAGTTTTAATTTTTATATTTATAGTATTAAGACTTTCAACCCTCATTTTAACCCCTTAGGGGATGAATTTTCAAAAATCCTTTTTTTGTGAACACTTACGTCATTTAAGAAACGTTAGCGCAAAATTTCATGCTTCTTCACCCAGCGGTTTTAACTGTGCGTTGATTGATCAATCAGTCAGTTTCTTCTGATAAATAAATAAAGTCTAATTTTTTATTCCGTAGAATTCTGACATTTCATAAGTGTTGCTACTAAAAAAGTTCTCCAACTAAAAAGGGAACGCGTTTATGGGCGATAAAAAATTTAATTCTAGATTAATTTTAATGTTTTACCAAGATAATGATACACTTTAAACTTTCTGGTATATTTAAAATATTATAACATTTTTTAGTACCGAATTATCAAAGTTATATTTTTAAGTAATTTTAAATCAGCAGGTTATTTTTCTTTCCCTGGCATCACTCCCTACTAACTCATGTATCATCAACCTTTTTAGCCAAAAGCTTAATAAATATTTTTTTTCGTAATCCATGAAGCACAAAAATTTAACAAAAATTAAAAAATAAAGTATGCGGCCATCAGCTGTCACGTCACGACTGTCACATTGATTGTTATGTTTGTTATCTTTCTGTTAAGATTTTTCTTGTTGAAAAAAACTTTTTTCTTAACTGATTTAGATTAAATTTGATATGGAGATAGTTTAAGAACCTGGAAAGGACGTATAAGCCATTCACCCACAAATTGACCGCGGTGGAAAGCTAATTGGATTTATTTGTATGTATGTTTGTTAAATCAAATAGTTTTCACAGTTTTTCGTATTTTATGTCGGTTATTCAACTGTTCCTGATGAAAGTATTACTCGCTGTAAATCTCCTTTTGATTTAGAGCACCGCACTAAATTAAATGGTTACATTCACTAACAAATGACTCAGATGTTCACACTCTTATTGAAATCTGGAATATAATAAAAAAATGTGCCCGGCCAAAAAGGTTTATGATCTCTGATATGTCAAAAACTGACAGCTGTCAGAATTCTACGGAATTAAAAATAAGACTTTAGATAACGATTGTGACGAAGATAGTGATATGAAATGGCAATTTGACATTAACAACGATAGATAGATCAATTCAATAAAATCAATTGATTAGAATAACATAATGCTTATGCATATCGTTATTACAATATATAATAGGTATAAATATATAAAATGGGTAACTATCAGGTACTTTCTGTAATAGTCGATCTTTAATAAGTTTATCGGCTCTTTATTAAAATACTTTTCAAATGTCTAACAAAAGTCGACAATATGGAAATTAATTTCGTTGTATTCATTTGATATAAATATACAAAATCCTTTACATTATGTTAGGCTGAAGTTTCGGTAGGTCCGTTGTTATATATTTATATGCATCGAATTTCGGCGAAATAAATAAATACTTTATAGTTAAGCTACTCACATATTAGATTTTTTAAGTATACAAATGTGAATATAATAAACACAGTAGTTTGTCTACAATAAATTAGCTTGGGACTTGTCACTATTTATGTATATGTATCACAAACCATGAATTGCTTGATCACACTAACCAAGGATCACCTCATAGTAAGGCTTATAATAAATTATATCATTTTTACTACAATCAACAAAGAGGAATTTTCACTTTTATACCTATAAGATTCAAAAACATCTTTCGTATTTGTTCGTACAAACCGGCTAGAAGCATATTTGATTTCAATAAAAGTTCATACTATACTAATCCAATAAGATTACTTTAATTAAACTCCAAACGTCTAAATTTCTAGTGATTTCCAAGGGAATTTACTGTGAGCACAGATTGTACACCTGTGTGGGCAAAATTAACTTTTTGGTACTTATTGAAAGATTGACTAATATATTATTAAACCATGATTAATATTAAATTACTGTTTGATATACACTGTCAATCAACTATTTTAATTCCTTTTAAATCTTAACGCCCACATCACGCTAAGCTTGGCCTTTGGGTCGTACGGCCCTGGGCTGTCTGCCCCGTCAGGGGCGTATAAAAAGGTGAAAATGTATCTGTATAGTTAGTTACCTTTTTACGTGTTTTCATTCGTTTGGAAACCACAATTTGCTACCAGCCGCTTTACATGAACCACATTTCCATACCCGTTATTCCGTACTTCAAAAAATTAACTTTGCTTCCTTTCATCGTTATCCTTGAGAAGTCGATGAGTGTTGCCAGTTAATATCAGATGTATGAATAAATTAATTCCTTACATATAATTGACAAATTAGATGCATGTTAGCGTTAGTTGTCCATGCAAGCCCGTCAGAAATAAACACCCAGCCTGTAAAAAAAATATTAAAAATATATTAATATGTATATGTTATAAATATAATTATAAAGGTACATAAATATAGGATATTTTGATATAATGCAAATATAGATTACATTCAGTTGATGGCCATGAGAATATGAAATAATATAAGCTTTCAAGGAAAAGGAAAGAGCAATCGGTTTGAAATTTGCGTTTTAGAAGAATATTTTTTACTCTTAGAAATAATTTAAATTTTAAGACATGCAGGAAAGGATATTGGTTTTACAAAAAAAGTTAAAGTTTATAAAATGCAACATTAATCTCCCGTAACACAGTCACAAATTAATTTTGTTAAAAAACTAATACCATAAATATTATTTTAGAGCACTTGTACATTCTAGATCTTTATTTTGGAGAGCGTGTTTTTACTATCTGTTGTGTTTGTGACACTGTCATATGTAACTCGTTTATCATTTTTCAATGATACTGTCATGGAGATATTCCTTGGAGATGTAAGTGTCTGTATTACAGACGTTACAGGTAGCGGCATGAAACTCTAGCGCTGACCTTGCTTGCGTAGAAGTCAAAAATTATTACTGTACCCGTGCGCAGTATCCCCACGCTTCACTCAGCGCTAAACTTACGTGTCGCTAGTTGTATGTGAATGACACATAATGAGAATTGTTATGATTTCGCGCTATAGTGCAGAACTCTTCGAACCGAACATTCCGATCATCATGATAGTAGCGCTATACCAGCGCCGGCACTTACCTCTAGAAATCTCACGCAATCGGCAAAGGGTGCACAACGTGGTATTAAAATATAATAACAAAGCAAGAAAAAATAAAATCCTAAATAGAAATTACTTAAATCTTATTTATTTTTAACTGACCTAAGATGTAAATATTAAAATAAAAATGTGGTTTTACGATTAAAAACTTTAAAACAATCTACTCAAAAAAAGTCATTATCTTGTTTTACAGACCTATTTGCTCACATATCGTTTTGCAAACAGGACTTAAAGCTGTTAAGCAGTTTTTCAAAAAAGGTTTTCCGAGTAGATCAAATGTTCTGTGTCAACTCTATTATTTTAACTAAGTATACTGGTCGTTTTACCAAAAAAATTTACCGACTGTGTTTTGAAATAAAATAATTCCATTACATCTTTTGCCACTACTAATAAAGTAACACACTGATACTACAGAAATACAAATTGCTAGTTACAATATACACACCTCATTATATAAAGCATCCCAATAATGACCTAAATCAAGAAATTTCAAGAATTATCAAGGTTTTTAAATTATTCGGCCAAATCCACTCTGGAGTATTATTTACAAGCGATTACAAATGAGGTACAGGGACAAAATGCAGCGTTATCGAATGTTTGAAGTAAAGATATGACATTAATATTAACTTCTATACTTGACATAGATCTTTAAATACATGTGTGATATTTACATAAATAGTTAACATAAGATGAATTGGTAACTGACTACCTTCTGTGTATACAATTAAAAGCATTGTTTTTAAAAAATTTTTACATAATGGAAATAGTATTTACATAATATAATTTGGCAAAAAACCTTTGCTATCTCTTACAAAAATTCAAACCTGTACCTCATTCGCATCACAATCAAAAACCAATCAGATGAATTGTCGTTGAGCCCCAATTTACCTGGCTCTGGAGTGCAGAGCAGCGCGTTCCTCCGAGGGAGTGTCTCTCAGGAAGGTGGAGGAGAGATTCAGCACCACCATGAGGCAGCAGAGCAGGAGTGGGCCGAGGATCGCGCCCTCCGGCCCGAGATAGAAGATGCCGCCGGCTATGGCCAGCCCTGTCACGTAGGGGTGACCTCCGCTGGAAATACATTTATCGTATTATTAAAATGAGTTACGGGCCGGCTCGCGACACATCATTTTGCGTAAAAGTGATTGACATTGGTTGTCACCTAGTGATATTAACTGGGACGAATCGTCTTGACTGTACAAGTTTATTTGCCAGGAAAATTAAAAAAACTCCCAACTTAAGCGTTCACTCCCAATAACTTTTGAACGGCTGAACCGATTTACATCTAGACGTCTTTGTGGCCACACATCCAAAGCCAAAGTATGTCAGCTAATTACGGGAAGGGCGCAGCATGTATGACAGTTACCAGTATGATAACACTACGAAGATATTTATTAGTACTTTTTACTTCCCTCGAGGACAATTTTCCGCAATTATTAGAATCCTCAAGGAAGTCTAGAACGCTTGCTGGCGCCCTGCACGTTTCCATCATGGTTCCCAGATGTTCTAGGAACCTTTATTCATAAGTACTTACTCTTTGATCTCGGCGTAGACTGCGGCGTCAAGGAAGGCCATCGGCGCCGCTTGCGCGACAGGCAGCAGCAGCGCCATCATTGGCCGGCCTTGGAGCCACACGTCCAGAGCCGCCGGTATGCCCGCCAGGTACGGGCCCAGGAAGGGCGCTGCGCCTAACACCGCCGCCAACACTGGAATCACGATTCCAATCCACAATAATCATTTTTTTTTTGTAATTTTGCAAGTTCTCTTTTGGCATTTTCATTTCATGTTTAGTGGGGCACTTGAAGAGTTCGTATACACTTGTCGATGGAGACTTGGTTAGGGACAATTGATTTAAAAAAAAAAACAAAACTATAGCCATGCTTTTAAACTTGGTTCGGCGCCATAAGAACGATGGTTGATGGTTTACACCATTCTATTGTCAACATAGTTTATTCTGTGATGACTTCATGTTTCAACTTCTGAATCTAGTTAGATGAGATTTGATACGGATATAGTTTGATACACAAGCAGGCAGCTGCTTTTGTCAAAGTAATACCAATGGAACATGTTTGGTAGACAAATATTTGGAAGGAAATATGAATCATAAATATAGTGAAATTATTCTTTAGTTTGTTTAGTATCAATGTCTGTAATTAATTAACGGGGTACTTGATAATTTTGTTAGAAAAAAATAATTACAATGTACTTATTTGTGATTGTTAACAATTTATTTTATCATATTAGTTAAATCAGAAATGAAACTGGGGCTTCCGAAATATGACCCAATAAAAATGCAGCTAGTTTTAGCACATACAATTTATTACAAAACAATCTTAAATAATCAGGGTTTCTTTTTATTATCGCTCTCTATTGGCGGCCGCAACTGAGCATAAACATATTTGTAGAAGTCTAACGCTTTCTGTCTGTCATATTCGAACGTAGCTTTACATTGTTCGCCGATGCACGCATGCACTAAGTCTTCTTTAGGCGGAGTTTTATTTTCATTTCTTTTAGGGCTCGTACTTCGTAATGTATCTACAAAGTCACGAGAAGAATCGAATATTATTTTAACAGTCGTTCGATTTGTCATATTTAAATTGCTGTCTTTTAATAAAGCATCCTTGTCTATGGCCGTCATTGCTGCGCTTGCGTCACCTTTTTGTGAATTAGCTGTTCTTATGAGATAGAATGTTGGAGTTGGTATAGTAACCTCTTCGTCGGTCGTAGCTTCATGGTTTGAGTGTCGGTCGCTGTACAGAAGACACATTACTTGAGCGTCTAAGTTCAGTTCGCACATCTTACTGTCTACTAACAATTTCACCACATCTACTGGAAGCCAGCATGGAACATTTAAGCACGTGTTGTTAGACGTCACGTCTAAAATTATACTACTCAGTTCTCTATTCGGGGTGGCGGTCTGCAAAAATTCAATATGGTGGCATTTGCAATCCATCCTATTTTCTTTTATAGTCACGAAACCATTGGAGGACTTGCAACTGTTATAATCAAATATCATAGAATATGGTTCGACAATGTTGATTCTATTATCTGAAAAGTTAAATTTCCTTTTCTTTCCTCTTTTTCTCACGCATTTCACATTAGTAAGCGCGTTGCCTTTGAGTGTGTTTATGTTGTTATGGTTGATATCAATACTGACTGATTTCAAAACCAGACCACTTATATCATTGAACGTATTTCCTGTTATGCGTATACTATCGGATGTTATATTTAGAGCATTCATTACATCACCTAAATTATTATTGGATATTGTAACAGATTTGCTGTAAACTGTGATACCTTTGAAACCAACATTTTCGATTCTGCTATTATGCATCGCAAACGCGGAATTATCGTTATCCATAAAAGCTTCAATTGCATTGTATTCGATGTAAGATATAGTAACATTTTCGAATTCAATGTTTTTGATTCCAGTCACATTGGAGAAAGCCTTGGTTTTAATAGAGTTTATTTTGCTATTGGCAACTCGAACCTTTCTCAACGTAGTAGATCCCAAACATTTGAGTTCAGTGGGCGTTGCCGGTGATTTGAATAAGTTTCTTGGGAATGAAACAATTTCTTTGACATTTTCGATGAACACTTCGGGAGGCGTTTGAAGTAATGAATTCGTTGACAAGGAAACAAATTCTAGTCGGTCGCATTTCTTTATTTTGAATCTTCCTAACTGTGAAGGCCTTTGCAATAAAGGACAGTCTAATACCACTTTTAGATCTCTGCAATTTTGCACTGTTACACTCGTGATGTGGTCAGTGTAGAAATCCTTAAGATGTATTATGAAGTCCTAAAACAATTTAAATAAGTATAGTAACATTCATAAAAAAAGAATGCAAAAAAAGGTTAGCATTTACTTACATTGTTTGCATATTGAGGGCAGTTATAAATAACCTCCGTAGGATCATTGTTTACACAACTCCACTCCGGAGTTTGACAAGTGGTGAAGTTGATTCTCACAGCAAGAACCGACCCAAACATCACAATTATACACACTATTTGCTGTTGCATTTTTCTGATAATATTACTGTATTTTTTTCTTAATATAACCTGACACGGGCGTTAAAATCTCACGCCAGTCGCGAATGACCATCATCGCGAGATAATACCAGCTAAGCACGTCGCGTAAAAACGTCAGTAATTATTATCTGTTCGTTCGAAATGTAATAGTTGTAGTAGTTCAATGACACAAGTCGGGATTTATTCAATGTCAGTTTAGGACTTTGAATGCTGCTGAGATAGGTGCACACTAAGGACCTGATACGCAATCCATGACGACACTACTGTAAATTATCAAGACATAAAAATTTAAGTACAGAATCCTAGGGACACATGTGTTTGTTACTTCGTTTTTCAGATGAGATTTGCATGGAATTACTTTCGATAACGAAAGGTTACATAATATCGGGATAAAAAATAGGTTATTAAGTACATATCACTGAAGCACAGGAAGAGTTCTTTTGTGTGTCGCGCGCCTGTAAAATTTAGTAATAAATACATTTGTTCATCCGAATGGTGTGTATGTCGGCGCCCCGACGATTAATAACGTATCTCAATAATAAAAAAATTATATACCCGGATTTTTAGGTATGATGTTCTTATCTCATCTTTGTAAGAAATACTCAGTTGTTTATTTAACGCATAGATGATGACATTCCGTATTTTGTATATCGAACCTAATTAGTAAGACTTGATCAAGTACTATATTCATTTGGGTCACATCTTATTATTTATTTTTTACTTGATTCAGATTACATATTCCCAAACCGTAATAAAAGCATTTAGGTGAAGGTAAGGTAACTTTTAATGCCAATAAAGTGTTGGGATCTTGGAAAAACATTGATATTCCCTTTTTAACCGAATAAAAAAAAAATGGAGGAGGTTATTAATTTATCGCGAGCGTCTTATTATGGTTTATTGATTATTCGAAGATGGCTGGACCAATTTGACTGAATATTATTTTTTATTTGAAAGGCCATACTTTTTAGGCGGTTCCATAGAAAGTTTATCAAAATCGTTTATGTAGTTTGTGAGTGAAGTCAGTTTTTAGTTTTGAAAATTATGTATTATCAAATATCTACCTATATACTCAGTATGGCTTACCCAAGAAAAACTCAGTTTTTTCGCATCATAAATCAAAAAACACATTGAAAATAGATATGATCAATGACAAGTCACATTATTTTGAGAAGTTTTATTCTAGTAACAGTACCAAATAATTGTGACCCCGGAAACTTCCTAATTATGGCGGGAAAGATAATGCAAACCAACCTGAAGGTAAATACACGACTTTAGCGCCAAACAGATTGTGCACCAGCCACGTCCAAAGACCGTAGAACAGCGCCATCTTGAATGACGCTCTAAATACCTGTAACAATGTCGGTGTAAAGAATCAGTAAAGAGCATGCCCCCAGATGGATTGGTCGTTGCCTGTACAACCCTGTTACTTTAGATGAGTACTTCTATTTAACTAATCTCACCAGTTCAGGTCTATTTGTCTGTAATCAAATATTACATGCAAGATTTGACCCATTTCTTAGCGTTCGACAGAGCAAAATTTTTGCATCCACTACGTAAATTAATCCATACTTTTTTTCTTGCATTGAGTTTTTCATGTTAACTAAAAAGATTTTAATATGAATTGAAAACAAAGTATGAACTATAAGTTATTGAAGTGAACAATGTACTTATGCCCCTCATAGAATCCAATGATTTAAACCTAAACCCAACTTTGTCTAGGAAGACCCAACTATAAACCGGTAGCGTGCATGCAATCATACAGACACATATAATTTGTCTACCCTGTGCCACCCTAATTATATCGGATACCTGAGTCGGATACTAGCGAAAATTCTATTTTGCTTGACATACAGCTGTACTCGTAATTTAGGTAAGATTATATGCCTACCCTGTTAATAATATTGTGCACTTCGCTGTTATAAACTTATTTTTTGCTGTAATATTACCTGGTTGATTGCGACTGAGAGAGCTATGCCAAGCCGTGGTCCGAAGTTGGGCTGGACTTGTGTGATCACCTCTACTGGTTTGTACAAGGCACTGCTGGATGCTAGTAGGTAGAATAGCGTCGTGAAGAACACCACCTAATCAAGAAAAAATAATTTAAATTAAGAAGAAAAAAAAACGATACTATTACAGCAACAGTACACTGGTTAACAACGGTCAACCCGTGGACACCCTAAAAACTATGGGCCTCACCAAGTTGATGAACATGTTGATGATCGCGCCACCCCCACACAGCAGCAACGAGGTGAACGCCCCCACAGAGCCAGCTAACAGGGACAGTTGCTTGCCAGGGGCGACCAGATGCTGGACATTATGGCACTCACCAAGTTGATGAACATGTTGATGATGGCGCCACCTCCACACAGCAGCAACGAGGTGAACGCCCCCACAGAGCCAGCTAACAGGGACAGTTGCTTGCCAGGGGCGACCAGATGCTGGACATTATGGCACTCACCAAGTTGATGAACATGTTGATGATGGCGCCACCTCCACACAGCAGTAACGAGGTGAACGCCCCCACGGAGCCAGCTAACAGGGACACATTGCTTGCCAGAGGCGACCAGATGCTGGTCGCTATGGCACTCAACGTGCCCACGTTGGCTTTCACCCACGACACCAGACCGGAGTAATCGAATAGACCTGACAAAAGTATACCCATTCATTGGAAGCTAATACTTTCACAATATAAAGATTTCGATTTAAAAAGTTCTAAAGATTGTTTGGTACAATGTTTCGAAGTGCCGCTGCCTGGAGCATACTTAGCGAAGGCACCATTCTCATTTTGTCTCTGCTCGCGATTTCATAGAAGATGTTTTTGTTCCAGTACAGTATAGGTAAGGAGGTTTCCAACAACTCAAATCAGATACTTTCTTTTAAACGTCAAAACAAACATTTTCTATAGGATTTGAATGAAATAAAGACTAATGTGTGTATGCGTCATAGTTTCTTGGAGTCAAACAGCGCTCTTAATATCAGTTTTTCTGCTATAATAAATCTAAAATCACATTGAAAATAGATATGATCAATGACAAGTGACCTTATTTTTTGACCTAGGAATCTTCCTTATTGTCAAAGATATCGCATGGTGTGGTATTTTTTATGAATCTCCTTTATTAAGATCTTAAGTATATATATATATATATATATATATATATATATATATATATATATATATATATATATATATTTTTTAATAAAGTTTATATAAATATATATATATATATATATATATATATATATATATATATATATATATATATATATAAACTTTATTAATATTACATTTTCTAAGCTGCCTCTTTGCCTGAAATATTTATTTTATAAAATTATCAGAACATCTCACCTGGCGTTTTTGATACATCGTTGACGAAGTTTTCCCACGAGTCCTGTATGGCGGTGCCGTCGACCTGCGGCCCCATGGGCGACGTGAAGTGCCCCGACACCCAGCTCTGGTACACGCGGTCCCATATCTCCAGGATCTGCTGTTCCACGCGCGCTATCTTGTCGGGGTCACCCTCCTTTAGTATACTTTTGACCTGCACAATTAACATCAATGGCATTCATTCGCCACTATTGTAATGAGTGAAAACGCGACGTTGACTTATTCGGTAAAGTATTACTGTCATATTTATAAAAATTCTGACCAATAAATCAATGGTATGGTGAGTATGTAAATAATCAAGTCAATCTATAAAATCGGGGCTTCTTGTATTCAAAAGGGTGACGTATGCATAAAGAATCTAAGTTTGTAAAATCCGGGCTTCTTAAATCATTAGCTATTAAGCGATTCCAAAATTTGTTGTTTGCATAAATAATCCAAGAGTTGCGCGAGTTCAAGCACCTGAACTCGACGCCCAAGCCACTGTTTCAAAGAGAGTGAAGCAATGTTTTGAAATATCCCGTGCTAAGTAGAGAAACCATAGGGATTTTTCTGATCATGAAATATCACAAACTTATAATTTGCATAACAAACTTCTTTCACATTACAGTTGTAAGCCAGGTTTGTGCTAAATGGTCTTTAGTATGTATCAAATATAATTTAAGGTGGTTATACCATAGATCAAAAATTACTACGTATAGATGGTCATCCTCCATATGTCAAAGTGTACCAAAAGGATACTTTTTCCTTGACTAACTAGATGTCGCTACCGGTATCAATCTCAATTATTTTGTCAATATTTATCGTAAAAATTAGAACCATCAAAGCAAACCTCGCGTCACCACGAAATAGTACCACACATGTCACTAGATGGCGCAATCCTTGTAATTGTTATTCTATGATTCATTTCATGCATATAACTATCATAATATGCAAATGCTAAGAAATTTCAAAATATTTTAATAATCCATGGTAAAAATTACTATTGTCGCTTATGACGATAAATGACAATGTCAACGTCACACATTCAAATTAAGAAGAATTCATATAAAGGGAAATTTCATTACTTTTGTCAGGCCAAGATTTTTCTAGTGGTCTTGACGTTGGGCTATAAATCGAGAGACCCCAGGTTCAAATCACTGTCCCGCATTAGTATTTTTTTAAGTTTTAAAAGAAGTTTCTAGATAAATCTAGACTAAATGGAAAAGAAAATACGGGATAGAAATTGAGTGAGATGGTGGAAGGCCATAAAAAAAATTAGTGATTTGAGTTTGGAACATTTTGAGGCACGGTACAGGACCGTATTTGAGGGAATATAAGCAGTACAAGGCGCGGCCTAGGTCGCAAGGTCGCAATGCGTAGGTATATTTTCGATGTTACGCGCGGAGGCAAACAGGCCTGCCCGGACTCCGATTACGCCTAAACGTTGACCCGTGCAAGTTATTTGAATTGGATTTGCTTTACGATTTGGATTGAACAGTCCTTTTGGTGTAGTTGGAAAAAAGGATTTGCTGTGTTAATCTATTAATCGTAACCTACAGCATTAATAATTAAATTAACAATGTTTACTTTCTGCTTCAGCTTCGTTTTATAATTACGCAAAAAAATTTAAAGCCATTTGTTCAAAGAATTTCATAGTGGCGGAAAATAGGGAGCTGAAAACTTAAAAAAAAAAATTTCAATGATTTCGAAAAATATTCACGCAAATAATAAAATAGTTACGTAGCTTTTTCATCTGAAAACTTATAACCGATTAACTTCAAAGAATCAGGAGTTGGAGGGGCTATGCAAAGTCAGCCTCGAGAGGTCTACCAGCTCACAGAGCAGAGCCACTAGATAAAGATGTTTTGTTAGTGGTCTATTAGATATTTTATTTTGTCTCGAACGCTATGGCCATAGAGTACTATAATATAACCAGAGATATGGGATATAACTGAAATAGAGAGGCATCTCGTGTATTTGTCTGCCAACAATTTTAGTTGCAAAACTTGTAAATGTAGTGTCATATTATAATGTTATTCCAAAATAAAATAAAATAAAAAACATTAATATACTTAATTTTTTCGCAATGAAGTGGGACTTGAACTTGCGATTCCTTAATCCTCGATTGAACTATTTCGACTGCGTTAACCGCTTCGCCAATCCGCGAGTGCGCGAAATTTTTGCTTATACTTTATTACTAAAATTTATAGAAAAACGTATAAAATATTTTCAATTTTTAGCCATTGAGGAGATTTGAACTTGCGGACTTTTGATTAGTTTCGAACACGTAATGGCTATGGCTAAATGTGTTCTTTTGTACTTGCCTACAAGTAGCGGCACGTAAGTTTAGCGCTGAGTGAAATGTAGAGGGGATACTGCGCACGGGTACAGTACTAATTTTTGACTACAGTACTAATTTTTAATGCGCAATTTCGGTCAGCGCTAGAGTTTCGTGCCGCTACCTGTACCTACAAGATTATAATAGTCGGTGCGTGTGTGTAGACGTCTACGAATATTATTCGTATGTAGTTGTGTAGGAAGTGGTGCCATCTATTTCTGCGGGATATAAACTAACTCATATGGTATTCAAGTTACGACTGCAGCGACACTTTATTGTTACGATTTTTTTATGGAAACCTATAAACAACAATTCTCAGTAGCGCCATCTAGATAAAAGCCTAATTTGTTGAGGTACAGATTTAATGTATGTGAGTAGCAATCTATACTTGTAATATATTGTCTTTGGTTATACACAGCACAAAATTTAGCATACAATCTGCAGTAACAATCGGGTGCTGTACTGTAAACGTTTTTTTGATACAACACGTGTATAGACGTATTGTGGCAAAAAACAAGTCTGCAGTACAGCACCCGATTGTTACTGCAGATTTTATGCTACATTGAGTCGTGCGTAGCCTTTAGGCATGCTTAGAAGGCTCAGTCGCAGATAATGCTACAATTTTGTTACGTGTTTAGTGAGAACGAAGTGTGATCACTAGCAACATTTCACATCTAATCAGTGCGCTACCATGTTAATTTTTACTACCTTAACACACTTACATATCTGTGAATCTGTCAATGTTGCGGCATTTTGAAAACAAGAACGTAAACATTAGAATCATGTGTTGAATATTACAGTTTTGTTTTGTAAAATTTACTAATAAATAAATAATACAGCAGGACAATTTTTTTTTTAAGAATATCGATCACTTTAATTCAACTCATATATCTTTTAGCAGTGCCAATTGAACGAAAGGGAAAAACAAGCGAAGTTTTTAGAGTCTACTCAGATAATCCGGATTTTAGTTATGTTCTACGAAAAATTGAGTATATCAGGGCAGAATTTCATTTAATTTGATATGCGAGTAGAAAGGTTGAACATGAGCCAAATACATCAAGTAGTTGTAAAGTTCGTGACTTGCGAGTTAACAGTTCTGAGCGTACGGACGGCGAACTCTCATGCCAAGGTTAATACGGGCCTGATGAAACGGCCCGGATGAGCGTCCCGATCAGGTCGTTCGGGCTATATTGGATAAATGTGGGAATACTAACCGTAGTAGAGATCCCTTCCCTCCCGTAAGTGTAGGCGTTGTCGATGAGCGAGTCGAGCTTCTCCTCCCAGCCCTCGGGCAGGTACGCGTGCAGCTCGCTGTTCTGCACGAACGTGCTGTTTAGGAGACTGCCGCTCAGTTGCACAACTACTATCGCTTCCGAATATATCTATAACATACAAATTAAATTAATTAATTCATTACGTAAGGGCGGTGTTCGGGCGTCCAGCCTTTTTGCAGACTGACTGAATATGGACATAGACTCGCACGAAACTTGACATAGGAAAAAAGACGAATCATGAGTGACTGATTAAATTTTCCTTGAACGCGAGGGTTTTTATTTCGACTAAGACAAAAATCCCTTTTTAAGACTGTCCAGGCGGTGTAGAATGATTTTTAAACTATAGTTTATCTCTGCCAAAAATCATTGGACTTTACTCTATATATAGAGTAAAGTCCAAGTCCAAGGCCTTTTTAATGTATCTTAAGGCCTTTTTAATTTTTTTAATGTATTTTGTACAACGTAGAAGAGACATACCCGTAAAAAATCGAACCACAGGCTATACTAGAGGAAGATCACTATATTATAATGATAATAAAATAAAAGTAAAAAAAAAACAACAAAAAAAAAAAAACGAAATTCACAAATTACAAATTGCCTGGGCGTTGCACACTTTTGTATGAAAAAGCCAAATTATTTGTGGTTGTTTCGTGGGTCCAATGGATATGAATTAACTTGCACGCAAATTGAATAAATGTAAAAGTAAGTATTATTATTACTATAATACTTGCCCGCTCTAGGAATCGAACATAGGACCTACCACGCTAGCCAGAGGTCATTGTCTGCCACTAACTTCTCTAAAAGAGGTCTGAGTTTATTCTCTTTAAATTAGTAGTTATATTTGTAGACTACGTTATGAGAAAAACTAAATCCTCAGCTAACTTATCCATAAGAGGTTTACAGTATTTCCCTTTATAAATATATAAGGTCTAACAAAATATACTGAAACTATTTTAAGGGTAAATTCAGTCCGTGATACTGAACAACTTTCCCCTAGGAACATGTATCAAAATATGAAAAATAATTTTTGGCCTCCCATACACGTTGAGCGATCAGCTGATCCGAGTTTATATGGAAAGCCAAAAATATTTTTTTATAATTCGACATATGTTCCTTGGAGAAAGTTGTTCAGTATCACGGACTATATTCATCCTTCAAATAGTTTCAGTATATTTTGTTAGATCTTATATATTGCTGCATTTATTTATTTGGGGAATAAAGGGTAAAATTGTAAAATATTCTGTGTGGTGTGTATGTATAAATCATAGCTATATTCTAGTGACTTCATTATGACAGAACTAAATTGATCAAATTGTGAGTCACTTAAATGGTCACTACAGACATCGCATGGTGTCCATGACTCATAATTAATTGATATAGTCAAATGTCCTGTCCATTGTAACCTAGGTCATGTAACACTTAAGGCTCCTCCCTGCGCTAGCGACCTTGAAAACACAAAAAAATTAATTTCTCTTTCTGTAAGTGAGATTATTAGAAACCCTCGTACAACTGTTTAGCTAGTATCCTGAAGTTTCATTAGAACCTCGAAAGTCATTGAAATACTATCCGGTTTAGAAACCTTTACAAAAAGAGTCAAAAATGGCCGTTTTTAGTATTTTTTGCAAAGGAAAATTCAGGGTATTTTATTTCAATGATTTTCGAGGTTCTAATGAAACTTAAGGATACTAGCTAAAAAGTTGTACGAGGGTTTCTGATAATCTCACTTACAGAAAGAGAAATTATTTTTTTTGTGTTTTCAAGGTCGTTAGCGCGGGGAGGACCCTTAAGCACTTATCGACTCCCGCATTACGTCACGAAAGGTCGGGACGAGTTTCAGCATCAGGGGATGCCTCACCCTTCTTGATTCCTGGTATTTATTTAAATAAAAACTATTTTTACTGTACACTGTATAGTGTACTTGAACTACCCATAGTATTATGGGTAGTTCAAGTATTTATTTGTAGTGGTGTATTAAATTGTCTACTTGAAAACACCAGCTGAAAATTCCCAAAATTTATATAAACAGTACCAATAATATTATTGGTGTTTTATATTATTGGTACTGTACGAGATACACACACACTCATACCCAGGAGGTATGGGTAAATTGTGAATCACCATACAAACACCAGTGGGAGGTGATGGTAGGTATAAATTCTTGCTTAATTTAATCTCTGATTCATAAAAAAATATCAAACATTTACTAAACCTAAACATGTTTTGCCCTTTTCTATCATTTCAGTATGCGGCAAAGTAAAAACGAGACGAAAAATGTTTTAACAGTTTTATAATTTTTTTACAATATTTGACAAAAAGTTGTCTACAAAGTATCGAACGCTAGGCGGCGCTGATGTCTGTACATAGCGAGTACTAACCTGTAAAAATATGAAGATGATGGCGACAGTGAGAAACAAGATGAGGCCAATGATGACGAAGCAACTGGACACCGTGTCCACTGACCCGTAAGCCATCTCTCTCATACTATTGTTGCATATGGACATCATTTTTCCCACGCCGCGAATGTGCGCAGGGATCAATGCCGACTCTCTGTAATAAAAAAAAATGGTTTTAACTTAAGGTGAAGTGAGTGTTTAAGTGGCGCCCTCATTTGAAATAATTTTTTAATTGTATAATATTTGGTGATAAATACAACTTTGTATAGTATTAGGTATTAGATATAGCTTTTAAGTATTATATGTATAATATTTAAAAGAATTATTGGTTGTCTTTCTAGCTTTAAAACTTGTTTCAGCAAAAAGTTGCCAATTTTAAAACTAGACAGATTAACTTAATAAACAATCAAAAATTGTCCATAAAATAATTTAAAGGTATAGGTCTAGTGTCTGATTTATACGTCTAAGGTATATTGTAATGACTGCCGACCTGCATAGCATGGCACCGGTGACACCGTTTATCAATCTCTATCATTTATCGCTTTCTCTACATTTATTATATTTGTTATTATTATAACAAGCGGGATGACATTAGTCTGCCGCGCGATACCAACTTTATGTGTTTATCAACAGTCCCATGCTGGGTATGGGGCCAGACGAGCGGCTTTAAATAAGGTAAAGGTCGACAGCTAATTTTGTTGACGCGCCATATTGCGACAAAATTATAGTGTAACATTGGCGTCACCTATAAAAGAGATAAAAAAAATGTATTTTAGATTTGCAAACATTGTTGTCGACTTTTTATTCAGAAGAAATAGGTACCTTTCATTCCACCAGCTCTTAATTTTCGCCATAACATTATTATACTGGTTCTCAAAGAATAGCCAAACGCCAAAGTATTCCAGTAGCCTTTTCACCACATGAATTGCCAGGAAGAACAGCAAAACTGGCAGCAGCCATATGTGTTTGAACACCAGCATGCAGAAACATCCAAAAAACAACAGCTTAAAATACAAAGCCGTTTCCTCATCACTGTTAAAGTTATTTTTCATGTAGTTTTCATCCAGTGAGCGTTGTTTGAAAGCAGCAATTAGTCTGTTTTCATATGCAGTCTTCATTTTACCAAGTGGTAAATCTGATAGTGTTTTTGTTTTGTATAATTTCTTTATATTGTGTCTTGGAGAGCTCTGAACAGGTTCAGCGGTGGACCAACTTCCCCTTTTGACTGTGTCAGGAGTGACAGGAGATGGAGTATCTTTTTCTGGTGTGGATTCTTGGTCACTGGCACTTGGTTGACTAGCTTCTTGTGACTTATCTTCAATAAACTGCTGTGGTTGCTCATGATGGCCATTTGTGAGAACTTGGTGCAAGGCTGTGACCATGGAGGCTTCTGAATCTGGAACGAATTAAAAGCAATTTTTTATTTATTTATATGATGAAAACATAATTAAAACATGTTTTCCTGTTATGGATTTTACCTGCAAAATACAAAAGTACTCTTATTAAACAAGGAAATTAAAACATTCCAGGTGTATAGTGTAGGTGTATGCCTCTTGTATTACTTGTTTGAAGCTTAAGTAGTATTAGTATAAGATTCTGACGAATTGAGAACTTCCTCCTTTTTTAACCGATTTGCAAAAAAGGAGGAGGTTATTAATTCTTCGTATTCTTGTTATATGTATGTTAGCGATTATTCGAAGATGCCTGGACTGATTAGAAAAATTCTTTTTGTTTGAAAGGGTCTTGTGAAGTGTTCCCATAGATTTTATTAAAATCGGTTGTGTAGTTTGGGGGTGAAGTCGGCTTTTAGCTTTGAAAAGATATGTTGGTAAGTTAATGATATAAAATTAACATGAGACAAATTCTATTATACAGTTTACTTACATAAAATGACGTTCAATACATTCATTGATAAAATAGTGGTATATTTTAATATTTTGTTTATGCTTTTTTTTTGTATCATGTAATTATTTTACATTAAAGAATTAACATACCATGAGCCAACAATTTCCTGTGTACATCGGCGACCTCCAGAGCTGTGCCGGTGACGCACACAGCTTGCAGCAACACAAACACATACACTTGGAGGGAGCCGCACAGGCTGGCGAGGCAGCTTGTGATCACCAGCCAGAGCAGTTGGGAAGTGGTGCGGAACAGGGTGGCCCTTTGCGGGCTCCACAGTGTGTACACACTTATGAGATACGCCAGGACTATAGTTAAAGTCTGTAAATATGTTAAAATATTTTAATCTTTTTATTTAATGGTTATTTATTGTACAAATATGTTCATTCACAAAGGATATTAATTTACTGTCTTTCCCTTCAAAAATTAAGAATAAGTATTTGCAGTAATTTTTCATAATAGTAGGTGGTGTCTAAAAACAAATTTATGGCAAAAATAATTATGTAACAAAATTAAAGTAAGTGTTTATGTAGTGACAATAACAAATAAGTTATGTAACTATGAAAATATGTTCAAAACATGTTGTTCTAAAATCATTAAGTAGGTACCTACATTGTTTTTTTTTCAATGGGCTAGGTCTCATCAGTTTGCATCAAATATTCTGTTTCACTAGGCTTGAATTGTGATATGACATATATGTAGGTACATAAATCCATAGAAATAAGGCATGACATAATGTCAGACTAATTACTAAAATAATAATTTCATGACTGTCAATGTGATAATGTATGTGTTGCTCTTTGTTTTATATCTGACACACTTAATTCATCTACACTAATATTATAAAGAGGAAAGATTTGTTTGTTTGTTTGTTTGATTGTATTGAATAGGCTCCGAAACTACTGGATCGATTTTAAAAATTCTTTCACTGTTGGATAGGTATGTTATCCCTGAGTGACATAGGCTATGTATGTACCACGGGCGAAGCCGGGATGGACTGCTAGTCATCAATAAATTTAAGAACTAGCTGCTTGTCGGCGGAGTATTAATTACTAAATGTAAAAAAAAATAAAGGCTAAATAAAACATACTTACTTCATCAGAGTTAAATATCTTAACTTTTAGTTAATCATTTACCTATATTATGATTTGTTTGTTTGTTTGCAATAACTTAATTGTACCATGAAACAAAATAAAGTACAAAACATTCGAAAGTGCAAAGGAAAGAAGAGATTTTTTAGGGAAGTCAGAGTACTAATTTTACTTTTCACTTACAATATAGGAACTACATAATGAGATGAGCATAGTAGTGGAGAACCCAATGAAGCTGGTGAGTTGCCAGAAGATGCAGGCGAAGCTCCGCGGCACCGAGTTGTACAGCCATGGCAGCACAAATATTGCTAACAGCAGGCCTATCACAGTCTGAAAGAACATTTGTCATCATGCGTTATAAATGCGAAAGTAAGTTTGTATATTTGTTTGTTTGTTACCACTTCACGCTTTAACTACTGGACCTATTTTGATGACATTTTATATGGATATTTTTGATACCCAGGGAAGGACATAGGATAGTTTTTATCCCGAAATCTTATACCTTTAAACGAGCAATTCTTGTATATTTATTTATATGTATATTTATTTATATATATATTTATAAATTTCTGTGATCTCGAAAACGGCTCTAACGAATTTGCTCAAAATTTGTATATGACGGTTTTCGGGGGTAAACAATCGATCTAGATTAGTTTTATGTTTGGGAAAACGCGTGTTTTCGAGTTTTCATGCGTTTTTCTTTCCACGCTGAATATGGTCGCTAAATTCGTCGCGCCGACCGCCTTGTTTTTAGCTCAGCGGTTAAGGATACCGACCGCTAGAAAGAGTGTTACGGGGATGAAAATCGTCACATACTTAATAATATTATGAAATAAAAGGATGATGCATAAGACATTATGGTAAGTTATTATGGCCATACATTTTTGTCTTCTATGCAGTAAGTATATATCTTAGCCAGCATTATCACAATAATATCACTTATTATATGTACATGTTTATCAATGATGCTCACCTTATGATGTTCTTTGAATTGATGTCCAACAGTGTCCGATGCCAAATTCACAACATTCACAGGTATCACCATTAAGCCAAATATCACAGATGTGTTTGACTTCTCCAGATCCTCGAACCATGATTTTAGTTTTTGAGACAGCCGGTACTTGAAGGGGTGTAATATAGAGCCCACCAATAAAGCCCAAAATAAAGGTTTAAAAAATGGTTCTAATATGAGAAAGAGTACATAAACTGCTACGCAACATATTGCTAAAATGAATAAGGCGAAAGCATTATAAAAACCATGTTTCATCGGCTTCTCATTGCCTTCTGTTATGCCTCCTATTATGTTGAAAATATTCTCGAATGGTGATTGTTGCATTTCTTCAATATTGTAGTAGACACGTAGAAAACTTTCTTAAGTATTATAAAGAAATTAATGAGTCAAATTAGTTATGAGATCATACTTGATCATAGTTTGTTATTTCGGGGTCGTCCTTGTAAAATTGTGTTTTTGACACGAGAACTTGCCGATTTATTATTTGGCCGACATAACGTTGACAGCACATTGACATAGACTTTTTAAAAGTAAATGCATTGTGATTTTTCGATTTACACAGCCAGGCTTTATTTAATCCGACTGCAAAAGAAGAGTAATGTTTTATTTAAAATTTAGTAGGTGTATATCATTAATGATACCAATTTTCTAAAGCATATTATATAACAGTACCTGGGTGACCGAGCTTTGCTCGGTCGGTTACATTTACATCTCAAACATCAACTACATTTTTTTAAACTTGTCTAAAAACTTAAACATTAAAAAAAACAAAAGTAAGTCACCGAGTGGGATTCGAACCCGTAACACTCTTTCTAGCGGTCAGCATCCTTAACCACTGAGCTAAGCGGATGGCGGCCGATGTGAGGAAATTAGCGACCATATTCTGCGTGGAAAGAAAAACGAATGAAAACTCGAAAACACGCGTTTTCCCAAACATAAGACTAATCTAGATCGATTGTTTACCCCCAAAAACCCCCATATACCAATTTTCAGCAAAATCGTTAGAGCCGTTTTCGAGATCACAGAAATTTATAAATAAATATATATATAAATAAATATACAAGAATTGCTCGTTTAAAGGTATAAGATACGTGTTTGCTATACTGCGACTCTACTCTATTACTTACCTCAATAAATTTAACCGAAGCACCCGTCATCATCCAACGCAAATCATGTCTTCTCGCCCAAAATATAAGTTGGTGAGTAGGTACCTACTACTTGTCAGGTTACTACTTTTATTAAATTTCGATGGGATCACCCATAGAAATTTAGTAAAAATCAATTGTGTAGCTTGGTGTTGAAGTCGGTTTTTAGTTTTGAAAAATTCTATCCTATAAACTTCAATGGGTCAGGCAGTGGTGACTCGCGACGCGAGGTCTACAGCTCACAGAGCCACTAGTTACTTGAAGGAATGACTAAGTATGTTTATAGGTATGTACGCTATCACCCGGTATTAAATTAGAAAAAAAATTCACGGCGCCCAATTTATCTGATGCCAGAAAAGTGCATGAACGGATAGGTGAAGCAAATACAATTTTATAGGACTATTGGTACAGTCTTCTTTTTTGCCGTATGGTTTCCGGTACAATAGAATAGGGCCACTCCTCGCCAGAAGCTCCCGTGAAGCAATCAAAGGACCTATACCAACCTTTGATTGTATAGTTAAGGTTAAGGGTTTAGGATTAGGAATAAAGAAGATATTACTAGACACTGGCAAAATAAGCTTCAACGAAGTTTGACCGCCATAATCAAGAAAAGAAAAAAAAAAAAAAGTCATTAATGGGACCTCTCCAACCCGTCTAGCCAGAGAGGAGATTGTAGGCCAAAGTCCTCTGGCTGCTCTTGCCAAGTATGGCTCTTTTAGTACAGAGAGGGTCGTGCTCCTGCAGTGGAGACAAAAAGACCTGATGATAATGATAATAATAATGACGCGCATGTCGTCATCCCGGCGAGTCTATTAGACATATACCGCCTTATTATAAAACGCAGACCAACTTTGTTACTAGGTTTAAACCATAAGCCTAAAAATATGTACCATCCACTGTACTTACATGAAATGCAAATAAATTGATTTGATTGATTGATTGATTGACCAAATCAAGTTGACATCTAGTAACATGTCATCGTCTCATCAAAAAATGACAATTTGATTTGGCCGGTTAATGGTTTAAACCTAGTAACAAAGTTAGTCTGCGTTTTATAATAAGACGGCTAATCTCCGGTTTTTCTCATCTGGCTAACGGCGAGTATTTGCACAGACATAACCTCGTAGCCAGGATTCGACGATCATTGTCCCGATGGTCGTATCGGCGAATGGTCTAATAGCGAAGAGTCTTGACCAACATCTCAAGACTCTCTCGCTAGATAGCTGGGTCAAGAGTCAGATTCAGAAGGCAGTACTCCTGGACACGACACGCATTGTCAGGAGGTTTCTCTCTCTGGGGCCCTAACCACCGGTAGCTTGGGCCTTGCCCCCGCTGTCAGTGGGCAGCTATATTAGGTTTTTTATAATGTTTATATTTTGTAATGTTTTTTTATACATATATTTCACTTTTTATACATATATTATAAAAACCTAATATATGTTCTTAAATAAATAAAGAGAAATAATAATGATAAAAATATACTTTTTTAGCCGCAGTCGGTCGACCGTCTGCTTCCAAGTCAAGGTCAAATCGTTTGGATGCTTCTATCTTTACCTTATTAATTTTTCGCAGTCTTCGACATATTTGAACGTAGGACAGATGCAAATAATCTATGGAGAAATAAAAGCCTGAAGTGGGCCCGGGCTGAGCTTATACAACGTGGAAGGGACAAAGGTACCCGTAATAAATCGAACCACAGGCTAGACCAGTATAGTATAATGAAAATGAAAAAAACAGTCAAAAAATAAAAATAATTGGCCAAGTGCGTGTCGGGCCACGCGCAGTGTAGGGTTCCGTAGTTGTAAATGCCAACTTTGAGTTCATGCCACTAAAACGCCTAAGTATCTATTGAATTTGTATGACATTTTCCTTTTAGAGTACATTTTATAAGTTGATCGCCTATAACTTTTTAATTTGTTAACCCTACTTAGCTCTGATAGTTTTCCTATAAACTACATTATATAAACTATATCTGTGATTTTTTTCACGTGTCCATATATAACCCTTTAGCAGATAGATGGGGGGGACACGTGACTTTAACAAAAAAATTCACTTAAAACCTAAATATTTCAGACACGGATCCCTAAATCGAAAAATGGTGTTCCCAAGCTCACAATATTTTTGAAAGACCTATTCAACTATACCTCACACAATGTGTTTGTAGAGAAAAAAAATATTTACTTCCTCTTTACTTGTATGGCAGCTACCCTAAAAAAAAAAATTGTTTCCATATTTTATTTTACGACTTTTTCGCCATGACTGATATACATAAATATGCCAAATTACAGCTTTCTAGTACTTACAGCTTCTGAGTAGGATCGCGGACGGACAGACAGACATGGCGAAACTATAAGGGTTCCTTCTTTACTACGGAACCCTAAAAAAGGCTTTTTTATGCAAAAGTGTGCAGTCGCCCGGGCAATTTGAAAGCGAATGTATTTTTGTTGGTTTTTGACTGTTTAGTTTGACTTATTTTAATATAATTTAAATATAGTGATCTAGTAAAGCCTATGTGGTTTGATTTATTACGGGTATGTCCCTTTACGTTGTATGAATGAACATGAATAACGATGAATGAGATTAAGATTTGGTACCTATAGCTTGTACTATTAAGTATTCTGTGCCTATATATAGCCAATAAGTACCTAGTAGGTATAGTTTCAAGTATCGACGAAAAAAGCAATAAGCGGCCGCAGGAAGAAGCTGTGATTTGCTCCGTCATTGCCTTGATGAAAAAATATCTCGTAAGGCCTTTAGAGCTACGAAAGATGCCAGTCACCTCAACTCCCTGCCTCAAATTTCAACCTCTTATCGTAACTACTTAGATACCTAAGTACTTAAGTAGGTACTTACATTCTTTTCATGTGCATGAGAATTTTCTGAAAAGGTTGTAAACTTTGTAAAGTATCTAGGTACTTACTTTCCCAATTATTATATAGGTCTTACTTATTATGTACTCATCTTAAATAAGAACATACATACATACTATCACGTCTTTATCCCTAATGGGGCAGACAGAACATTTTGGGTCTTGCGGTTCTATGCAAAGCCCAGGGCCGCAAGACCCAAAAGCCAATTTTAGCGTAATGGTGGGCGAGAAGATAGAAAAGCAATCAATACAGTGATGGGTTGCTAGCCGCATCGCCTGTTAACATGATTTGCATTTTTGCCCATTCCCTCGATCGGCTTTTACGATCTGCGTGGGAAGAGAAGCAGCTGGTACATTCTAAGTTTTTTATTTCTCCCAGACCAGCATGATCTTAAATAACTACCTACTCAAGTATCTAATATAAACAACTTTGTATAAAGCCCGTGGGTAGGTAGAAACATTGAAGGAAAGAACCTGAATACTGAATAACTCCTGCAAAAAATGGAAATAGCCTACTGAGGTGGCTACCTACTCTACTCCTACCTCTGAGTACTCATAACAAAAATAAAATAAATTCACATGCTTCGCCAACATGTCAGGCAACAAAAAGAAAAATCAGTTACAGTAGTTTACCTACTGAAATTAAACTACTAGCTTCAAGCTTCGTCAATCTAAAAGCTGACTAAGCCTAATCAATCCCGAGATTCTCGTTCGACGCAATTGCTTCAAATTCGGTTAACCTGGCCCACTTTCTGAAGTCCATTTTCCAATGTATGTAGGTATTTACCCACCTAGAATTATTGTTCTTCGTATTCTTCACATTCCAACCTACTTAATTTCTCTTTTACATGCCTAAGTAGGGCACTTGACTGTGTTATAGGTATCTATCCTGTTTTTTATATGAAGTGAGCTTTCATTAATTTTGATTTTTATATCATTTTATCTTACCATATCAAGTTTTCAAATATAATTCAACAATATCTAACTACAAATCATCCTACCACCTCAGCAGGAAGGAGGCTGTCCTTATACAGCTTGAAAATCTAGTTTATGATCTAGCTAGAGTAATATTAGGTGTGCCTACTTATCTACTTTCTATTCACCCACACGCCCAGCTTCACACTGAAAGATTATTACATATCTACCTAACTATCCTACACAATTAAATGTGTCACAGTCGCAGCACAGGCAAGTCCCATACAAGCTTTGCGTAGGTAGGCACGTATATCCAGGTATACTTACATAATGAATGTAAAATTAGTTTTGCATCTGTCTGACGCCTACGTAGGTGCATACGTATGCGTAGATGAGCAATTAATTAATTCCCTATGTTTGGCTGGGAAATCCCTGGAGATAATTTTAGCACCGTATTGCTGAATGGAAATGTGACACATGTTATGGGAATGTCTCGAAAGAAGTCGTTGTAAGTATATAGGTCTTATTTATATCTGATTGGCAATCATAAACCTTTAAACGAGCAATTCTTGTATATTTATTTATATGTATATTTCTGTGATCTCGGAAACGGCTCTAACGATTTCGCTGAAAATTGGTATGTGGGGTTTTCGGGGGTAAACAATCGATTTAGATTAGTCTTATGTTTGGGAAAACGCGTGTTTTCGAGTTTTTATGCGTTTTTCTGTCCATGGAGAATATGGTCGCTAATTTCGTCCCGCTGGGCGCTATCCGTCTGGCTCAGCGGTTAAAGACGCAGATTGCTAGAAAGAGTGTTACGGGTTCGAATTTCACTCGGTGACGTACTTTTGTTTTGTTTTTATGTTCAAGTTAATATATAATTTTTTTATTTTTATTGTCTTTAGACAAGTTAAAAAAAAATAGTTAATATTTGAGATGTAACCAAGCAAAGCTCGGTCGCCCAGGTACTATACTTTATTAGGTAAGGGTAGCTAAAGTAAAAAAGAAAAAAAATAGCAGATGCAACGAAGACATTGCAACGTAGAAGTCTCGTTTTAGTCTAGGTAAGTACGTACCTAAAGTCTGAGTGTATCTCAAAAATAAATTATTACGACCATTCAATAGGTAATTCCTAGGAGCGAGCACTGAGGCATGTATGACTCAATAGAGCCTAGAGGAGTCATCATTCCCACATTGTTACATAACATACAGTTTTAAATAAAATTGATGCATTCTCGGAAGAGCCCGGTCGAGTGGCCATTATGAAACGAAGCATATTTTCGCCAATATTTATTACTATAATCTGAGTAACCCGTCCCGTATTTCATCTTTATCGGGACTCCAGGGGACCCGAACGACCCCACGTGGCTACTAGAGTCTGCTCCACATACTAAATGCTCGAAACAATTCAAAATTATCTATATGATCTGAAAAATTAGGATCGCTTTTAATAAGATAGGTAGCTAAAAAGATAAGAAATATAGGGGCTAAAGGTACCAAAGAGTCGGGGAACGTAGTTAGGATCCAAATAATTGGATGAAAGTTAATAATATTAGATAAATATGAGTCCTATTTAAGTATTGTACCTAAAGGGGAATAGTACATAAGTAGTGATGATTATATTCATTATAGAATCCGTTGAAAGTAGGGAATCATTGCCTTTTAAAAAAAAACTTAACCTTCAATACATTTTTAAATTATGTTCAAACTAGTAAAAAGCTGCTTAAAAATTCTTAATCTTATACCTTTTAACGAGCAATTCTTATGTTTATTTATTTATTTATAAATTTCTGTGATCTCGAAAACGGCTTTAACGATTTTACTGAAAATTAGTATAATTATGGGGGTTTTTGGGGGTAAACAATCGATCTAGATTAGTCTTATGTTTGGAAAAACGCGTGTTTTCGAGTTTTCATTCGTTTTTCTTTCTACGCAGAATATGGTCGCTAATTCGTCGCGCCGGCCGCCATCCGCTTAGCTCAGCGGTTAGGGATGCTGACCGCTAGAAAGAGTATTACGGGTTCGAATCCCACTCGGTGACTTACTTTTGTTTTTTTTTATGTTCAAGTTTAAAAAAATGTTTGAGATGTAACCGACCCAGGTATTGTTACTAATAACATTGCAGGCGAGCTCTTGCCGAACTTCAGCCGCTGAATTTCGGCGTAGTGTGCTGGGACACTTAGGTCAGTGTCAACGGTTGCAAAGAGGAAAGGTACATCTAGGTAGTATGTATTTAGGTATACCTATTCATTGTGTGGTCAAAAGTATTATTACGTATTCTTTGCCTCAGATACTAAAGTAAAATCGTTATCTTGCTATATGTTTATTAGGCCCGGATTTACGTTTTTTCTGCTCACCAAGTTGGGCCAGTAATTTCACTGGGTTTTCACAAAAAAAGGGTTTTCCTCAGGTCGTACTTCTTCGAGTAGTTGGGTATATTAACTACGTTTGGGCCCATACACATTGCGTCACCGCGCGGCACGCGACTGTCGTTGACACGAGTGCGTGAATCACTTGACCAGCATTTAAAAGCTTGAGGTTTGTATACGGAGCCATTGCAACTGTTGATTTTCGGCGAAGCAACACCTTACACCAACTATGGCTGCTTTCATCTGCCTACTCGCCCTGTATCTGATTCACATCAGCAATATTGAGAGCCATCCTTTGCATCCACACCACTTGACGATACCTCGGGAAGGAATTACTTTCGAGATTAAAATCAAGCCGGAATTGGACACTCGTGGCAAGCATCCAGGACAAATGAAGATAGAAGTTTTGGTGAAAGAGATGGGCCCCCCAAAAGCACCACCGCCACACCCAAAGCTGCCAGAGCCGAGTCACGATGAACCCACGATTGAAAACCGCTTTGGATTCAGATCAGGATCGTGCCCCGTCGGTTACGTGAAAAGAGGAGGATTTTGCTTTCCTGATACAGATTACGATTAGGAAAAAAGAAATTTAGGAGTTTTCCAATTTAGCCATTAATATTTATTGTGAATTAGGTGTAGCAGTTTTTCAATTAAGCTATTATTATTTATTGTAAACTAGATGATTTTTTTTTAATTATTTTAGGTATGTACCCAAGTACTTACTGTGCAGTGTTTTTTCTGATGTGTAAATTTTGTGCGTGGGTTTATTTGTTTAGAAGCTTTTGAGCTTCTAGTTTTAAGCACAATACCTAAAGACTGAAGTTATTTAAGGTTTAGAGGGATACGTACTTAGTGTTATTTATTATAAAATGTTTAAAATAAAAATTTACCTTAAAGGTACTCTATATCTTTTTATTCACATAATCAACCCAGTGTAAGTTTTCATATACTTTACGTGTTTTGAAAACATGACATTCCGATTGTTCATTACAAAATAGGCAACGAACATGAAATCGTATACTATAAGTGGGTAGTCTACGTGTAACAGCAACTTTAAGACTACCTTAAAAATAATTTCAACATCGCATCAGGATACTAATATTTCTGTCCAAATATGGTAAAGCATCACCACCATCACTAGATCGGTTATTCTGGGAAATCCTTGGGAGAGGTCTATGCTCAGTAGTAGTAGGCTGGAATGGTGAAAGCATTTTATCAAGATTATACACACACTTTCACGTTTTTGCCCGTTACTGGATGTACAGAGCCAATGGTCGTAAGTACCAAAAGCCATGTTTAGTAAGATGGTCGGGATGGGTTTATAGATAGAAACGTCCTAAGAGAAAAAGCTTTTTTGCTGCCCGACCAGTTTTTAGGGTTCCGTAGTAAACAAGGAACCCTTATTGTTTTGCAATGTCTGTCTGTCTGTCTGTCCGTCCGCGGTCCTACTCAGAAATTATAAGTACTAGAAAGCTGCAATTTGGCATGGATATGTATATCAATCATGGCGAAAAAGTCGTAAAATAAAATATGGAAATTTTTTTTTTAGGGTAGCTGCCATACAAGTAAAGAGGAAGTCAATATTTTTCTTCTCTACAAACATATTGTGTGAGGTATCGTTGAATAGGTTTTTCAAAAATACTTATTATGAGCTTGGGAACACCATTTTTCGATTTACGAATCCGTGTCTGAAATATTTAGGTCTTAGATATCCGCATCTATCTGCTAAACGGTTATATATATACACGTGAAAAAAATCACAGATATAGTATATATAATGTAGTTTAAAGGAAAACTATCAGAGCTAAGTAGGGTTAACACATTAAAAAGTTATAGGTGATCAATTTATAAAATGTACTCGAAAAGGAAAATTTCATACAAATTCAATACTTAGCCGTTTTAGACTGCAAGTTGGCATTTACAACTACGGAACCCTATACTGCGCGTGGCCCGACACGCACTTGGCCAAATATTTTTTGTGTGTAAGCCACAATGGTGACATATGTTCCGAACTGATCACTAAAATATTAAAGCTCTACATGTGTTTTGAAAAGAAAAGTTAAAGGTTTTCTCTCTGATAGTACCTACTCACGTAGGTAGAGTTGCCATCTCCTAAAATAAAAAAGCGGGACACTGCGCTGAATAAAGCTGGACATTTAGCCCTAAAGCTGGACGAGGGGAAACAGAGACGGGGCAAGATCAAAGTTTAGTCTATGATATCTGTGGTGAGGTATGTGCTTTGCCAAAAAGCCTACTAAAAGTAGGACAGGCTGGACATAAATATTTGGCCAGACGAGACCCGAAAAAGCCAAAGATGGCAACCCTAAAGAGTTTTGTGTGTTTTGTGGTAAGTAATGGGTAGGTATGTGTATGACGATAATTGGGTGAGTATGTGAGAATGTGAATCACAGCAGGTCATTGGACAGTCATATATAATCAGTTCGCTCTTCTAGCAGAGCTCATTTTATAATTACTTGCTGCTAATAAAGAAGTAAAGCATAAAATACAAAATGATTACAAAAAATAAATTAATGTTATTACTGTGTATGTTCGTCAAATTGCTGGATACAAGACCAAATGAAGACCTGGAAAACAACTTGAAGCCTTTGGCCGCATTTTACAATTATGGATTTTATGGATTTAAAACAGTAAGAAATACTCACATTCTCAAGCCTAAAGATGTGTATTCAGAAGGTTGGAAAGAACTATACGGTGATTCTAAGCAAGTGAATAAGAGGTACGTTAATATCAACAATAAACCTACAGCAGAAGGTACCCAGAACAAGCTCAAGCCTTTGGACGTACGTACTCGTAACTACAGTGGATTTAAACAAGTGAATAACAGAATTGACAAAACGGATCCTACTTTTGGCGCAGTTTCGACGATACCGGAGAGAGTTCCCGTTTACGAGCCGAAGATGACGACTCGTACTTCGTTTGAGACAGGCAATGCTATCAGTGTAGGCAAATGTCCAGCCGGGTATCACATAGTGGGTCGCAACTGTGTTTTAAATGACCCAAATTACTATGATTAAACTTTCAGTAGTGCATAAAAGGTTACAGCATTTGTATTTTTAATTTATTATAAAGAACACAAATCAATTATGAATAAATGTAGGAACTACCTATACTCCATTTGGTTAGGTATTAACATAAATTTAAACAATCTTGACATGTCTTTTTATTGAAATATACACTTTATAAATCAATAATTTTACTAATTACAAAGTTATCATAATTACTTTGTAATTTGCAAAGGTATTAATTAATAAAGTGTATATTTTAATAAAAAGACATGTCAAGATTGTTTACATTTATTTATATACCTAACCAAATGGAGTAACGGCATGTCTCCCTATTTTTGCTAAATGCTTGATCTCCCTACACGACACAACTTTTCCTTTTTTTACTTCATCCATGAATTCTTCCTTTACAGAGAATTAATACTTGTTTATAATTGAGAAGATTTATAGATAAAAAATTGTAGTTGTCAAATGTTAAAGTAAGTTGTAATGATACATACGAAAACTGCCACAAAAATAAATAAAATAAATTAGATTTTTGTGTGGTTTCTTATTGCATAATGTTTTTTTTTCTTTAACCTATTCTGTCGCATTCCTAGGCAAAGGTCTCCCCTATATCTTTCCAAGCTTTACCGTCCAAATCCAATGCATCATTTTTCAATCTTGCTAAGTCATCATTCCAGTGTTTACGACTTCTAGGATTGTCCAGCCCATTTTAGTAATCAAGCCGTACCGGTTTTGCCAGAAAAGCCAGTCTCGGGTAATATTATTTATAGTTTCATACGAATGCATGATTTTACTTCAATGATAGTAGATAGTAATATTTGGTATCTAAGTACACTACCTAACTGTGTAGTTAGGTAGTGTACTTACATGTGTGCAAAGTAAAGTCATATTACTTATATGTTTCACCACATCACGCCATCATACGTATGATAGCATCATATACGAGTATACACGATGAGGTAAGGTAAGATATGGCCAAAAATATACATACGAGTATAAATGCAGTGTAGGTGTTTAAATAAGTAAGTAGATCAGTTATAATAAATGTCACACTTTTTATATCAGACTTAAAACTGGATTGATACTTATTAATTTACATCTCTGGTTTTACCGTTTGGTATTATGCATAATATATTTAAAGTTATTCAAATAACCTATATAATACGTTGTGTAGTAGGTAATTCTAGTTGCTACAAAACGAAATACCCCAAGTGAATCAAAATCAAGTGATTGAGGATGTATGACGTATGTAGGTACAGTCAACAGCAGGGTAAGTTACTCTTGGCTCACCTTTATGCAGAGGTAATAGTGTCTTATAAAATTGTATTTAATTTTAGCAGCTTGATGTGGTGTTGAGTATACGCAGGTAGAGCAAGTATTCCCTAGGGCCATATTCTTATAACGTAGAGGTTACTAAACGAATAGTTATTTGTTCAAACTACTTTTCGTTTAGAGGCTCCTCATTTTTAAAATTGAGCTAAGTACTGATCTGCGGTCGATGTAACATAACAGTAATTAAATAAGATTAATTAATTAACCTCATAAGTAATAGTTAAGAGAAATCGAAGGCCGCATTCCACGGAGTCGCATATATAGCGACTTTATGTTTTGTACATAGGTTAAATATTTATCATTACTGCATTGCTTTCGGGGCAATATAAGCACTGAATATGACATGCAATTTATTAATACAATCTTTACTAGAAATGACTTATCATAAGTAGGTACACTTTATATTTCCTAGGGGAACGGAAATTATCCCTTTCGGGTACCGGAAATATCTCGTAATATTAATATTATGTACTGAGTTTGGTATAAAATTAGCACAGTGAAAAACGCGGCTACAAAGAAGCTCGTTGGCCCGGCGGGAGTGCGCATTACTAGCGCTTTCGTAGTAAAGTGACACCGGGCGTGATCCGCACTTGGATGGGTGACCAGACCTCAAGTGGCATTAAAATTTCTTGAGCTCCTCCGTGCTTCAGAAGGCACGTATAAGTGATTGGTCCGGATGTCAGATGCCTTATAGGCAACCTGAAAAACCTAACACCAGTGTTGGCAACTTCTCCTTTTCCTCTCCACGCCTTGTCCCGTTTTTTGGGGTCGGTCCTCCTCGGCACCAGGACGCTCGGTTCCAGGTTGTCTGGATATCTAGTTGTGTCTGCTTAGAATCCCTATTCACAGTTGTCCACTACGTGGAAAACGGTCTCCCTTTGCCTATCTTCTTGCTGGGAACGCAACAGTCCTTGTCTCGTCTCATCAAATGCCTAAACCACCTCAACCGACTCTCTGTCATCTTTTATGTAATAGGTGCCACCTTGAACGAGCCCCTTATATGCTGATTTCTGACTTTGTCAAGTCTGGCCACTTACAAACACGAAAAACAAAACAAATAAAACAGTGGAAAAAATAATATCGTTTTACGTTTATTATACGTATGAGATTTTGTTGTTATTGCGTCACAGAAGCAAGTTTTCCCAGTAAATAAGTATGCTGTGAATCACTAAAGTGCCTTATAAGCGAAGATTGAAGACCAAGAGCTCATTACAGTGACAGCATTTGCAACGGAATAACAAAAATGGCTTCATTTATTTGTGTATTGTCCTTGTGTCTTTTACATATCATCAGTATTGAGAGTTTTGTTGTAAAGCCATTTACTTTCAACGTGCCAGAAGGACTGTCGGTTGAGGTTCATCTTAAACCGGAAATTCATAGACGTAGTGTTGACGACAGAAATCATCATCATCCTCCAGCTGCATCTCCGAAGCCACCGAAACCGGATTTAGTTCCTGAGATCGAAGACAGATTTCTTGTCAAAAGTGGCAAGTGTCCTACGGGCTATGTGAGGGCTGGAACGTTCTGCTTTCCAGATTATTGACAAGCTACATACAAAAGGCTGACTCGCTCGGAGTTTGGGAAGCTTGCTTGTTCTTCAGGAGTAGAACCTAAATATCTAGGTATACAGACTCTAATATTAGAAAAAGTGAATAATCACAAAAACTTGATATTAGTTATTTGAAGAACCTATTTGTAATTTAAACGGCACTTATTCGTACTCACAAGCTGTATGTAGATGATGTCTACACAGTATTATATGCTAAGACAAAAGGTAGCTAATTTATGTAAAGGGTACTTCACACTTTGATTAGTGTGAGTGCAGGTGTCTATCAATTGCGAGTGATAAGTGTGAATTGTGTCCAGTACTGTTTAGCTACTGTGCTTTACAACGAGGGTCCGCACAATAAAGCTAAACACTAATCACCGTACTATGTGCTAATTACTAAACAAACATGTCCAATCATGTTTAGAACCAGGCAGTTGCTAAAAAATTCTATGTCTATGGTTTCGACTAAGGGGGAAAGAGGGGCGCGCGGGAAGGGGCTCCTCGTAAAAAATAGAACATGCTTCTATTTAGTTTACCTACTACGCTGATTACTAATCACTCACACTAAACAGTTGCCGTCCACACGTGTTTTGTACTAATCACTAGGCACCTGCATTTATTACCTGCACTCGCACTAATCAAAGTGTGAAGAACCCATAATATAAAGTAAAATCAAAAGTCAAAACTGAAAACGTCAAACGGCGCAAATTTATTACTTATTTGAGTCGTTTGGTGTTGAATCGTTTAATTGTAGGCCGTGGGGATCATCGGCGCATAAAATATATAACACTGTCGCCCGAAAATTTACTGAAATCGTGCGTCTGGAAGGTTGGCCTTTATCTGGCTCAAAAGATAAGCATTGTCATTCAATGCTGCCTGCCTTCTGGGCACTCTACCATCTAGCAGCGATTTTCCAAGGCTTTTATATTTTTATGTATTTTAAATTATTATTTTAGTTACATAGTATCTTTGTTTATTTCATTAATTTATTTGTTGAAAATAGAAGTTGACATTGACATTTCAATATAAAGTAAATTTATGTAGATATAAATATGACTTGCATTGACCGTATATTTATATAATTATTTTTCAAATAAGTTTGGGTTAGTATTTTTAAAATTGTAAACAAACATAATAAATGTAAAGATGACCTAATGTTCTTTTTTTTATACGTGGAAAATTTTCTTCATCCGTTCAGTAGTATTGGCGTGAAAGCAGAACAAACATCCATACAGGTTGTCGCACTTTTAAATAAATGGAAAAAGTAAACCAGATTTTGTTGTCGAGTCAGAGTAGCTATAGCTCTTAGTAAATATTCCCAGTAAAATGTGAATCACCAAACTGCTTTATAAGCGAAGATTTACAAAACAAAGCTCATTAATTTAGTGGTATTTGTATCGACTACTTTGAAAATGGCTCAGTCTATTTGTGTTTTAATTTCATGTCTGTTACATATCATAAATATTGAAAGTTTAGGAGTGCCGCCGTTTTCTTCGGAAGTCAACCTTAAACCAGAAATTCAAAAACGTAGTGTTGACGACTGGTACAGCAACGAAATTAGATTTGAAGAGGATAATCATAATTATCATCATCAAAACAATCAAAATAATGATCATCACCATGATCATTATCATAATCAAGATTTTCATCGTGATCTAGTCCGCCCATCAGCTGCTTTCCCCAAACCACCACCGCCGCCGCCTAAGCCGGATTTTGTGCCTGAGATTGATAGTAGACCTGGATTTGTTAATGGAAAATGTCCAAGAGGTTATGTGAAGGCTGGAGGATTCTGCTTTCCTGAATATGACTACTAATCATAATTTGGCAGATGCGGAAATCGTCGCACGACGGGTCTCGTTAAAGTTCTATGTTCTCCAGGTCGTTCTTCAAGTGCTCAATATAGTGATCTTATTCGATAGGGTGCTTTATGTGTGATGTGTTTTGTATTACAAATAAACTACAATCTTATGATTTTTTTTATTGTAATATTTATTTACCGATGTAAAAATGTCCATATTCTAAAAAAGAATTTTTGTGTGCGTAGGTCAGTATACTTTAATTTAATCTTTTATACTTTTTATACCTATAAGCAGCTGACCCCGGCCCGACCAATGTTTATAAATGATAGTATTTTCCAAAAAAAATATATGATAAAAATTAATCAGTCTACGTGCATTTGTAGAAAAAGATAGTCGTTTGTTATTATATATGTACTTCACCATGCCTTTACTAGAAAAATTCAATCAGAATAATTGAGTTTGTATCTTGTGAAAAATGCGTAGCGGGAAAAATATCTTTTTGTATTTACCCTATGAATTTTACACAAACGTTATAAACAAACAACTGTTTATAATTTTGTCAAGAATTTCCTGTACTCCAACTGTAATATTGCAGAATTTGCAGACTGGTCCAACACGCGACAAACTCATGGTGAGTCGGTGATTCATAAGGATGATGCTAAATTTATATATATAGTAAGTACTTATGGTTTATTTTATAATTTCCTACACGATCGTGTTATGGGAAACTAAGTATGTAACACGTGTAGCACGTTTTATATTTACTAATTTTCATTGTTTGAAATTATAGTTAAAATTACAAGGAACAGGGTGCAAAACGGAGCTTAAAATAAAGTGCTACTAGAAGACGCAATTATTTAGGTAGAGCCCGCAAAAACATCAATAAACACCTCACAGCCAAGCCGTCTGATGCCGAGACTTATCCCAGTCAAAGCCAGAATGTGCTGTGTTTTGACTTTTTAGCCGACTACGGCAAAGCTAAAAATAGGGTGATGTGTTTCGCCGCTGTGTGTGTTAATCTGTTCCTCATATCTTCTATACTTTAACAAATCAGGCCGGCCGGAATCGTTTGATCTTAGCTACGTGCTGGTCATGTAGACTATGTGACGTCACAATAAATACAATACGGCGCCATCTATAGGCCAAAAAGTAAGTAATTTAACAAAATAAGTAAATCAAATCATAGATAGATAAGTAACTTTTTCCCAAAGGCTGACTGGTAGAGAATGCTAGCATTAAGTCCACCTGTACCACTCTGGTCAAAAAAGATTGTATAAATCACACCAATATAATAAAAGCGAAAGTTTGTGTGTGCATGTTTGCATGTTTGTTACTTATTCGCGCGCAAACGGCTGGAACAATTTTGCTAAAATATGGTATGCAGGTAGCTGACCCTGGATTAACACACAGGCTACATTAAGCGCGGGTAACACCGCAGGGCGCAGCTAGTAAATAAATAAATCTTGATTATCTTATTTATAGCACGTAAAACACTGTCTCGTATTCACATGTTTTGTATCTCTATTTTCCTTCCGCTAAGCCGAGACTCTATGATTCTATTGAAGACAACCGATAGAGTTCAGATGTCAATAAACAGATATACTTACCTAAGTATTTCTTTTGATATCGAAATGACATTGATGTGATTTCTTCAATGCTTGTCTGGGAGAAAAGAAAACCTTAAAATTCAAGTACCAACTGTTTTTCTTCCCACACAGATCGTAAAAGCCGATCGAGGGGATGGGCGAGAATATGAATAAGTCAATTAACGATGCGGCTAGTAACCCAAAATTATTATAATTCAATTTTTCCACCTTCACGCCTACCATCATCGTTAAACGTGGCCTTAAGGGTCCCCCGACCCTAGACCAAAATACAACTTTACATACAAACGTAGTCTACGTTTTATTTCAAAACGACATGTCCGATTTGGGCAAAATTTTGTAATTTCAAAGATATTGCAATTATCTAGGTTTATAACTAGTTTCCGACGGTAAAAATATGAACTTGAAATAGAATATAGTGTTTTATATCATTTTTGACCATTAGTATGGGAAACTTCTAAATCGTTATATTTTCTTTCCAGTTCATAATTTTAGTATAGGAAACCAGTTATAACCCTAGATAATTGCAATTTCTTTACAATTACCAATTTTTACCGGTGTCTGACATGTGGTTTCAAAATTAAACGTAGACTACGTTTGTATGGAGAAGTCTGGGGTAAGGGGACTCTTAAGTCTAAGGGACCCAGGCTCTGACTACGCTGTTAGGGATTAGGACATGGCATGGCTTTACTAGATGCAAATGGTCATAAGTTAAAACAATTTTATTTGCCGGGCAAATTAAAAAATCCCTGACTTTCAAGGTTTCCCCTCTTATCTTTTGAACCGCTAAGCTGATGACCATCAAACATAACTAAGAATCATCTAGAGCAAGTCAGCTTTCAAACAAAAGAACCGCATCTAAAACGACCCTTTCGTTTAGGCGCTATAAACCAACAGACACACAGACACGTCAAACTTAACCCTTTTGCGTCAGGGGTTAAAATGCGTCATACTGTAACAAAACAGTGAGATATTTCGAGAGAAACAATACCAAATAATACAGTTACACAAGCCCTCTTGAAGAATTTATTGCGTAGCTTTTCCATCTACGATTACCAGCCACTTGGCAAGATCAGTGGCTCGTAATACTATCGGAAACAAAACAATAATCGATACAGAAAGCCTTTGAAATACAATAACCGGCGAAAGAATTCGTGACGGCTCTCTTGTGATCAAGTGGAGGCGAGAGGGCTCAATGGACACATTTGATATGGCTTTATTCAGGTCCATATTGACCTATTTTCACGAAGAAGCAATAAATTTATAGACTACGGTCTCTCTTAGGCTCGGTTTGTGGCCAAAACTGGTCTTCTTCTTATCGTGTCTGTTAGTGACTAACACTAGTGTCAGAGTTTTTAGACCGCCTTAAAGGCCTCTGACATGGTTTTAGGTAACGACCAATGTCAAAGACAGTGACCGGGACCGACGGCTTAACGTGCCAAAACTGGTATCAGAAGGTATCGGCTTTTCAAGCTACCTAAAGAAATCTGATCGTTATTCGTGTGTGTGGCCTGAATAAGATTGACGACTGCCATACAATGATGACAGCCGGGATCAAAGGCTTAGCGTGCCTTCCGAAAGTGTCTTCAGAGAGACAAATTCTAGTTGATACTCCATTTCTTATCCTAAAATTTTATGTCCAGATGTCAAAATCCATAACAAGTTTGCTATATATAATCTTCAGAATCCATTATGTTCAAATATCCGTAATTTTGATTTAAATTAACTAATTATTTTGAATCATAACACTTTTGTGCCATAATATGAATTGCTATAATAATTGAATTTTCTAATTTTGGATGCTATAAAGTCACATGTCCTAGGTGTTGTATTCTATAATGTATGTTAGTCCGAATGTTAATTTGTAATAATATTATTAGCTCAAACACTAGGTTAAAATTAGGAGTTTAGGTTAGGTTCGTTAGGTGTCCTGTGACCAAGATACAAGCGAGCGAGCGACTCAACCTTAGGGCGAAAGTAACACAGACAAACCACTTTTCCGTGGAGTGTATGTTTGGTTCGTTAGGTTTCCTGTGACCAAGACACGAGCGAGCGACTTAAGCTTAGGGCGAAAGTAACACAGACACAAAAACCACTTTGCCGTGAAGTGTAGGTTAGGTATGTTAGGTTTCCTAGTTAGGTTAGGTTGTTTCTAGTTTTTATAGTAAGTAGTTAGATTTAGCGCAGGCACTACAAAGGCCATTTCTATGTTTGATAAGTACCTATGTTAAGTCTTCCATAATGATCTGGTGAAAAAAAAAAAGAAAAACTGAACAAAGCTAGAAAACATCAATGAGATCTCTAACCTGTCTGGCCAGCGTGGAGAGTGTAGACCAAACCCTATATATATACCTTTACTCTGGTTAAGTATAGCTCTAGTATTACAGAGAGGGTTGTGTTCCTGCAGTGGAGGCTTAAGAGACCTGATGATGGTTCAAAAATATTCGCCATCTCTAAGAGTCTTTCATAAAAATCCAGTGTAATTTCGTTAGTCCTAGACAATGTCACGATACGGACAAGTGTCGGCCATGCATAATTCATCGCGCTAACTGCAAAAGCCGCGGGCGGGCTCGTCTCTCTTGTATGTATATTTCAATTATTTTAAATAAGACCTCAGTGGAAAAGTAAGAAGCACTGGAAATCTGATTTTAGTGGATTGCTTCGTTGCAGGCGAAATGAAATGCTGGGGAATGAACAATATTTTATTTTTTAATATACCTGTTTGAGGTTTTGAAGCGGGATTTTTCTATTGATTGCCAATTGGATTGGGTTTACTGACAGGTAAATCGTTTATAATAACAACCTAAATAAATAATATTCGATTATAAAAGACATTTTGAGAAATATTCAGTATACATTTTTCGTTTATCGATTCTTTTTTTTTCTATCGATTAGATTAAAAGAAATTAGAGATTATTTTTATCGATTCATCAAAAAATTTGGATATCAAACAAGATCAACACCGAAAACACTTCATTCAGGTATATATATTAGTGCAGCTAAGATAATTGCTCTTATTAGAGTAGTAATATAGATAGTGATATTAAAAATTACGCTCATCACTCCGGCAATATTGCGGATGAAAATTTTGCGTTTTGGATGTTTGTTAGGTACTCAACCTAGCAAAAACAACTGAACGGATTGGATGAAATTATGCATGAAGTGAAAAAAAATGCTTATTACCTGGATATGCAACACCCAGGCTGCCAGGGTTCATGTACTTACCTATTTACCATTTTCTGTATGAGTGCAGGTAAATGATCAATAAAGAAAGCTATTATAGTACTGGTGCGCATTGCGGGCAAAGGTTGCGCCTGACCTTTGAACGGGGGAATGCCGCCAGCCTTTGGGCTCCGCCAGCCTTACCTGTGAGTGCAGTGATTTGTTCCATTTTTATATTATTTTAAATTAAGTATTTACATTTAGTTTACTAACTAGTTGTTTTAATAGTTATATTTAGTTAATTTGTTTAATGGTATAATATGTTGTCAATGTTTTATTTAATCAAAACAATTTGTCAATTTTATATGTTTATGAATAAAGTAATGTTATCTTTGAAACTATAACAATTACATATAGAATTTTTTCTGACTTTTCATCTTAGCACCTTTCTGATTTCATTTTATTTGAACTTTGAAATATGTAGACTGTTATAGGTACTGTTATGTAAAACGGGCTTTAGCGGTTTCATCCTATGCTGGTCTGAGAGATAAAAAGAGATACGTCAGTTATGCTGCTTTGGCACCCGAGATTCGCTTTCCGTAAAAACAGAAAAAGCCGGTTGGCTTTTCTTTTTCAAATACCTAATAATATGCATGTCACGGATGCCAAAGACCTGTAAACTAAATAATTAAATTTTTAACAAAAAAAACAACCGACTTTAATTTATTTCAGGAGTTTCTTTCATATCTCCAAAGTTCTTCATCATGTTTTCACCAAATGAATATGGGATCAATTTGGGAGTAAGGGCTTTCAAATAAAAAAAGAATCATCAAAAACAGTTCACGGTTGACGAAGATATCGCGTCACATACATACAAAAAAAACATACAATCGAATTGATAACCTCCTCCTTTTTTGAAGTCGGTTAAAAAGAAAAAGCCGGAAAGCGTAAACTATTTCTAACATTATATTTTGTTACATTGACCAATGCAGAGAACAACTATTTCAGTAACAGCCGAGTAATTTTACTCCTGTCCCGTCATCACGCATTGTTGTATTTATATCTAGGAAGGCCTTAACAATTTATGTCGCTAGCGAATAGCAATGCTCATAATTTTTTTTTAACGATACTCTGTTTTGTAAATTTGGCACATTGACAACATTTTAAACGGTAAGTATTAATCGGGACAACTTCAGTTTATTGTTTAATTTATTTGTGTCGTTTGACTAATTTTAACTTCTATAGTCAATTGATCGTAGAAACAGTAGGGTTCACAGGTCACAGGTGTTACAGAAATGTGACAAAATTGTTGAGGGGCAAGATTAGGTATCTATGTTCTAATATTGATAAACTTATTCTATTTCGGGAAAAAAACAAATTGAGGAAATATACTATCGATTTTGATAAAATTTATATAGTGCCACCTGGCAATTATATCATTCCAAATAAGAAAAAAAGATTTTTCCAAATCTGTTCAGGAGTCTTTGAATAATCGGTGAACATACATAAAAAGAGATCTCGCCGAATTGATAACCTGCTCCTTTTTGGAAGTCGGTAAAAAATTACACAATGCAAAAATCGAAACAAGAAAAAAATATTAAAACACAGGTGCAAAAGTAACATTGACGTACAGACATATTATACAGTGTGTAACAAAATATACTGAAATTTAGCCCATTATACTGGACTACTTTCCCCAAGAAAAATATTTTTTGGCTTCCCATACATGTTAACCGATCAGCTGATCCGAGTATGTAGGGTTTTTTTTTATATTTCATTACATATTTCTTGGAGAAAGTTTTTCAGTATCATGGCCTGAATACATCCTTTAAATAATTTCAGTATATTTTGTTAGACGTTGGTTCTTATATCGGTTTGTTTTGTTAATAAGACTACGGTGACTGGACGTTAATAAAATAAATCGAAAATATTTGTAAACTCTTTCCTGCTTCTTCTCCAAATATATTATGCATGTCTATTGTCACTTAAGGATGCCTGGTGTTGTTTATAATGGAACTGAACAAATTTTTATTGTAAATTGACGCTGTTGAAAAATTTACAGTTTAATTGTTATTAGTTAATGTATTAAGTCAGTACAATTTATCGTGGAAAAAGTTTCAAAGTAGAACAGTGAAAGTAATTTCGAGAGAGAAAGGTCACTTATTGTTGTATTTAAGTTTTATTGTTACGTCAGATTGAAAAAGTGGAGACATTCAATTAATTTGTAGACGACATTCAGAGAAACGGCCGCCCTTCGGGTCAGGACGTCTCTCCATTAGGAGGCTTTCAAAAAAGATAAACAAAAGCCCTGCGGAGCGTCCTTGGGCCGGAGTGCAGTCAGGCGGCGCGTGTGTTGGGTGCTCCGGTGGAGGTACACATTTGTCAATTGATTCCCGATATAATGAAGGGTACATTGGTACATTAGAGAGAGCTGTCAGAGGCGGTCTCCCAATTCGGTATAGATTTCTGCGGAGTGTGGGTACGGAGGCAGGTGGGTGTTGGGGTGGGGGTGTATCGAACGCTGCGTGCGCAGGCACGTTGCGTGTTGTCATCTCGCCTGCACCCCAGCCTCCGGGCGTCTCGCGTCTCGACCTACACAGCCTACGAAATTTGCGTGCTATTTCATTATGCCACGCGTTTGTGTGGCCCTTGTTTATATTGCTTGATGCTACTTTAAATTGATTAATTCCTACGGCGACACCTTCGATTCTTAGACACGATTCCGATTTCACCTGCCTAGGGGGCAGGAGAAATCGGAAGGCTATTGCTTTTAGAAACATTGTTAATCAATTCTGAGAGGGAAATCGGCTAATTAATGTTTAAATAAATTTACTTATGGAATAAAGGAATGAATGAATGATGTTGCTATTTATTTTGGATTTTGGTGTAAGAAATTTGTTTTGTTTCAGGTTTATGTTATTTTTTTTTTCAAATTTAGAAGTTTAGTAGAGAAGTATATCTCAGATTAAGAAGTAAAATGTATTATTTGAAGAAGAATCTCAAAAGTAATAAGAAACATTCTCGTACCTACAACAATAGACCTCTTAAGAATTCAAAGTCAAGTTAAACTTTTCACAGCTCCTGTTTCTATAAAGAAAGAAGATAACGTCTACAAATGTACAATATTGGATAGAATCTATTGGACGGCGAGTGATAATCAACAAAATCCACGCGTTTGTGAAAGCGCCCTAAAGAGAGTTTTCCACAACTCACTAACACCGATTCGGCGCTCGTAGCACGCAACTTTTCACGCACACACGCGTACGCAGCAAAATAAGCGCCTGAAAGTAGAAGCGACCTCCCGAAACTGAGTTCTATCTCGTTCTCACACAGTGTCCCGTCCTATTTCAACAGGTTTCGCCTTTCAGCAGTTGCAGTGTAGAAAGCGTGCCTCTAGTAACTGGGCACAAACAGTACGAGGAACACACGTCCCATCGGAAAACTGAAAACAGTTTCACTGACAGTTTCGGAATCACCTGACATTCACCGCTGTCCTCCGCAACGCATGGACATTGCGTATTAGTGAAATGGGCCGACTCGGATACATATAACTATTTATAAATTCTCAATCTGTGGCGTGTGTTCAGTGAAGTGGTTGGAGAGCTCGGTCCCTCGCGTCCCGCGTTCCTGACGTGTCAAAATTCACGTGTTAACATGAGAACCGCCAAAAACCTGACTGTGCCAAAAACATTCAAATAAACCCTCAAACATGAAAGTTTACCTTAAGTTTGTGTGATGTAACGGTGAATTGAAATGGAATTTATAGTGTTAATTTCGAGAGACACAAAAAGTTAGCACCATGTAGATTGGATGTAATCAATGTTTACCTCTTCAGTGTTGTGAATGACGATTAGTTTAAATAATTAGGTAAAATTTGGAAGTGACAGAGCTATGTAGGCGACCGGATGATTGGAAAGGGCAGCCTTTCATAGACTACGATTAAAGATCTACTTGGTTGTGATAAATTAAAGGAAAACGGTTCGCGCTTCGTTCTGTCTTCGGATGGCTCATGTCAAAGACTTATCAATAATCTGGTTGTAATTTCCTCGTAAGTTGTGATTAACTCAAGTAAAGTACATATATTTATATATCACTCAGTGATGTAACTTAAGTATTTATGTAAATATTAGGACACGTTTCGGTGTTCGCTAGAAACGTCAATAAAAAGGTTGTAGCGTTCCACTCGGAACTTTGGCTCTATTTCCCTTGAGGTTGTGAATACTACAATAAAAGAACTCAAAGCAAAAACTTGGAGGCCCATTATCATTCAGATGGGAATATGCCACATAATAGAGGTTGTTTACATATAAAGTGATACAGTGGAATGCTCGGACAAATTCTGATGTGAGTGATCAACATCTGGAAGAAGAGTACTGCGAGCTTTCATAACAAGGTAAGTTTTAGAACTTATAATAACAGAAATTTGTATTGTCTCTTATTCATTAATGTAGATAATTATAAAGACAAATTGTTCTTTTAGCCCCGAATCGTCTTATTATGATGGTAATTTATTCAAATCCGCAGAAACCTGTGTCCCTTTGTATTTACGTTCTGAATCAGCGATCGTTAAACAGCCCTCAAAATATTTGAAGGGGACTCTTTAACGTGTCAATCTTTATTTCTATTTCTTCGTTATTGCTTTTATGGCAATTTTATTGGTGAAAACTCCGCATTATGGACTTTGAAATATTTGTCACTTTTATTTTTGGTCTTTTTTATGTTTGTTCATAGCTGTTTGGATGTTTCTTTGTTTGAACATCTCGTGCAAATCGAACTATAGATACTTTCTGTAAGTAACTCAGGTTTACTCTATGATCGTGTAAACAGTATTTTTTGTCTTGAAATCGACCTAAATCTCAAACTATTATTTTAATATACAGGTAGGTAAGTTTGTAAATAATGTGTGTACACGTAGGCACATAACATATATACATACATACATAATGTATTGGTCTATGTCTAAACGTTGAAATAAAACATACTAACTTTATAACAATAGCACAATATTTAACATCATATTGTCAAGCACAAACGCTTATGGCGTAAACCAAAATACGTGTTCAAAAGTTCCAATTTACGTCGATATAATAAAGTAATTATACATTAGTTACACTGACACAAAAATAAATCAATGGCATGTATGTGTTAAACATAAAACTCAATAATCGTAGAACTCGTAGCAAAAAATCTACAAGAATTGGGACACAAGATGGAAAATTGCAAATACAACGGCTTGTTATGGCAGCTCGAAAGCTGGCAGAGCTGTTTGAACAGTTCAGATAAACAGCTTATGAATATGTATTGCAGCGTTGCATTTCATTGACAAAAAGTGGATATCTCGCATGATAAACAGAGCGAGTGTGCTTTTCTGCACAAACGACGTCCTATCTTTTCCATTCGAGGTATCCAATGCACCTTAGATAAATGAGCTAGCCCCAAAGTAAGTTCGAGGCTTGTGTTATGGGATACTAACTTAACGATACTTTATTTTATAACAAATACATAGATAAACATATTCCGACAATGCTACAAAGGTGATCCAGTACTGCCGCAATAAAGTATAGATAGGTAATATCCATCGATACAATAATAATAGGAAGAAGGCAAAAAAACTAAACGTGGCAATAGTTTAGAAACTTACAATACAACGGCTTGTTATGGCTGCTCTAAAGCTGGCGGGTTGTTTGAGAAGTTTCGATAAGCAGCGCTTATGAATACGAGTATGTATTGCAGCATTACATTGGACTACAAAACTACAACAAGAAACTAGGTCGAAATCCGCTTGTTTTCTTATATGGGATTTGTACTCATATGAAATACTAAACCGTGACGTCACATTTTCTTGAAGGTAAATAGCGCTTGTGATGTTAGTTTTTGATTACGATAATATTATCATCAAGTGTTATATTGTGGCGTTTTGTATCTTATCGTACAAAAGAATTAAGCTGACGGAGCTTTTTGAACAGCTGATTAATTTGTATTAAAGTGTTGCATTTGAAAGCAAAAGCATAGTAAAAATTAGGTTATAGTGACATATTATGTTTGAAAATGTACAATATAACGGCTTGTCATGGCAGCTCAAAAGTTGGCCGAGCTATTTAAACAGCTTATGAATATGTATTCAAGCGTTGCATTTGAAATCAAAAGCACAGTAAAAAATTAGGTCAAAGTGACATATTACGTTTGAAATAAAACAGTAATGTACAATATAACGGCTTGTTATGGCAGCTCGAAAGCTGCCCGAGCTGTTTGAACAGTTTCAATAAACAGCTTATGAATATGTATTGCAGCGTCGCATTTGGCTCGCACCTCCAAAAATCATTTATTGTATATGGGAATCACTTTTGGATGCAACGTGTATTTCCAGAACTAGGTTATGAAATCGTCTTGAAAGTTAGAGATACCATGAAGCTCTTATTTTTTACATAATTATAAGTGAATCTAAAATATTTTCTAATAATATACATTGTACTCGTTATTATACCTGGAAATAGTTTACATGACGTACGCTCTTTATTACGATTTTTATTGTAGAATTTGTGCAAAGTCATGGATAAAAAATATAGATATCGGCTTATAGATAGAGCCAAAACATGAATAGTTAATAAACCTACACTTTTGATACAAGTGCTTCTTCTTCTTTTCGTGTCGTTGGCTCAAACAATCAAATTTTTTCCCTCCAGAAAGATGCCACTTTTACACCGTTATCCGAGGCCTCATAAAGGTCACGTTTAGTGCAGCTGGTGGGGCACGATGGGCAAGAAAGAAGGTGTGACATAGTCTGGTCGCTATGCCTACACTGACACTGTGTTGCGGATTCATCTATGTAACGCCATCGGGCTAAGTTATGCCTGCATCGGCCTACCTAAGTTCGATACAAGTGCTGTAATTATAATTATATATTTTAAAACTATCTATACCTAAGGTCTTTATTTGTTTTTATGGTAGGTATGTAACTTCTTTGAGGTCATAAATAAAAGTTTGTGTTTTTGTACTTTTACTTCAGATTTGACGTCATATATGTATAATTAGCCGCTATTTTCGCAGCATTTTTGACTCATTAGTGGTGATAAGGTTGTTCATATAATTTTTTATAAGTCATACGTCACAAAGGTATTAATACCAGTGTTAATTGAGTTGTAATGATAGGTATACATGTCATGTAAACAGAAAGCTTGGCACTGAACATGAGAGACAAATATCGATTGAGAAAATTTGCATACGATCTGCTTCGTTTCATGAATGGTTTTGCTAATATTTTTAAATGTTTTTTATTTAATCATCTAATAATAATTTATAACGATAAATAAGTATTTATAATTTTTGGGCGTACTAAACTTATCGACATGTTTAAATTATCTGCAAAAGCCGTAGCCTCCAGGATCACAAAGCTCATAATTGTACTACAAAAAAACAATATAAATAGTACCTGATATTGATCATAGACTTTAAATACCTTCCAATACATGTTACATTAATGAATAAGTACTTATTCGACGATTTTAAACAATAATATTTAAGAAGAAGACTTGATAAAACCTTTTTAGCCTAAATATTTAGAAAGTGGGACACGAAATAACTTTGCAAGAGAAAACTACAATTTATTAAATTGTATCAAAGGAGATTTGTGGCCATCTCTTAGATCGTTTGATTGTTGATGACACTCCTGAGGGATTTACTGGAAATGTCTAGACGACGAAAGAAAATAAGTAATTCTGGTCAACGATACTCGTTTATTGTAAATCTAAAAGTCATTGTTTCGTATTAGGAATTGTTTATTTTATTATTGTTATGGCTACCCACTATAAATACTTGTAATAATATATATTAAATAAGTATATACGGACAAATATATTTAGAGACTCAATCTATCTAGAGATTCACTCAGAGAATTATTCAAGAAAATAGATATACTTACTTACCTTAGCATTACAGTATATATTTGAAAACATAATGTATGTAAGGAAAAATATTTCCTCATACATTAAAGTAAGCAATTTGACCGATAAAAACTTACGTAATAAGAATGACTTAGTTACCCCGTTTTATAGGCTCAAAACAATTAATAAAACGTTTATGGGGAACTGTATACTTTTTTATAATAAATCGCCAAAAACGGTCGGTAAAGAAAGTACTTTGGGAGAAGGCTTATTATAGTACCGATGACTAACTTAAAGACAAAAAGGTCTAATTTATTTGAGAGTTGACGTCCTTGGAGAAAATGCTGCAGTGCAGTTTGTTACCGCTTCTTTTGCACTAGCGCTTTGGAAGCGGTAGTAAACTGTAAGTAATCATTTGACGTCAACAATTGTGCAACAAAATAATGACGATTATTAAGAAATATTATAAATATCCTATGATAATAAAGATATATTTGAATTTGAAAAAATCACACAGATTGAGCTAGCCCTAAAGTAAGTTTGACACTTGTGTTATAAGAAACTAACTAATGTAGAAACAGTGAACGAATGTAGAAAGTTATTTATTTACTTGCTACTTACTTTGCTAAAACTGCTTAAAAAATTACATCTAATTGGGAAATTACAATGGTTTATCATAAAAAGAAAGAATAAATAAAACAGTAAATTCTTGACACTTGTTAGCGCTTTCCCAGTTACATCCAAAGCTGTTCTGCTTCGGAGCCCAGGTTGTTTCTTACGCCTTTTACTTATAAATACAAATACAATATGACTACAGACATTAATGCTTCTGGAGTGGAGACAAAAATATCTGATGATGATGGTTACACTTATACACAATGAATTCAGAATCATCGAAACGATTTGGCTGTGTGATGAAATTTGTATGAAGTATTATAATTAAATATAATTTTTAAATATACATTTTATAAATACTTGTTTACTTACTGTAATATATCAATTTGTCATCGGAAAGTAGTTTAATAGTCTTGAAGTTTTGGCACATAGAGTGGCGACTGATTAGTTCTCTTTGTCTCGCGACATCATTTATTCCTTTGGCTATTTTTAAATAATATCACACTATAAGTAGAGTTGTATTTGGTAAAAAGGCTTGGTCAGACATCAAATTGTTGTTATTTTACAAGCACAAATACCTCAGTCCAAAGTAGTAGTTAACACTAAAAAGCGTTGCATTTGTATTCCACATAACTTTATTGCTTCTTTTATCAAGAATTTCAAGTATTTAAAATAATATATTTTTCATTAATCAAGCTCTGAAAATATTTAGTTTATATTTAACTAAAACCGGGTTGTAAATTCGATTTACAACCTTAGGAAGGTAAGTAAATGAAAATCGAAAGCCATCCAGGGCTTTTATAATTTACATGAATTTATTATAGTTTTTTAAAACAAGCGCACTTGCCACCACGCATGGCTGAATGTGCAAAGAAACTGAAAGAATGGCAAAGAGCGCCATGCAAAGTCATAAAAAAATATGATATGACACTTAAAATTTTCTTGTTGAAATCTTTGTTGCAAAAATTGGAAATATATCGCTCGTGCGCCTAAATATCTCAGTTGTTTAACAATCTGCTATTGACAGATTTATAAATTAAACCTATTCGTTTAATATGGAGTGTTTATTTATACGTTTCTTTCATCTTTGTAGTGTGAATACACTCGCATCGCTTACTTCATTTCGTTTGGTTTATCATGTAAAAAAACCAAAAAATGTAATTTGTGACATGACAAAGATAAATTGGTGTTTGAGTCGAGAAATAGATTTATGCAAATCGTTTTCACAACATTACTGGTTTTTTTTGGTTGTATTTGAGTACAAAATGACGACAAGTTTTACAAAGTTAACCAATTTTATAAAATTTATTAATTATGTACTTACAAATAATCGTAACTTTGACTGTAATGTTTTTCAATTTCGATATTCGAAAATACATTTTTACCACTTTTTACGTTGTATCGCATGTAAAAACGTCATTTGTATCTATGTTTGCATTACTTAGATAAATAAATAAATATATGCTAAAAATAATGTACAACATAATATTACAATGTAGGTAGATAAATAGATATTTCTTTGCAGGATACGTAAATAACTGTTACATAGGTAGCAATAACCAAGTAAATACTATATAACTACTGTAACCAAGTAGCTGTATAATTTTTAGAATGTCAGTATACCTAATGGTAACAAATATACTGAGATAATTAATAAACGGTGTAAAACAATAGTTTCGCGACAGTCGATCGGCAACGGTTGTTTGCGCCAAATCCGCTGTAATGTACGTGTGGCTGCCAAGGCGAATTCTATTGCTATGATACAACGTGACCTTCTCTATTGTCTCCAACAGGGACATTTCTTTGGGACTCCAGCTCTGAATACGCCTATTGTGTAACTGGAAGCACCTCGTGAATTATATTTGCATTAGGGTTTTGAATCTTCATTTGACATATAATCATCATCATCTATATTGCCGTGTGGTTACCGGCAGAGTACAATAGGGCCACTCCAAGTCTTACCATGGATGTCGTAGAAGGCGACTTAGGAAATCAAGCTAAACAAAGCTTATAAACATCAATGAGACCTCTCCAATCCGTCTAACCAGCGTGGAGAGTGTAGGCCAAGTCCTCTGACTGCTTTGGTCATGTATGGCTCTGGGATGGGTCGTGCTCCTGAAGTGGAGACAAAACGACCTGATGATGATCTATATTTAAGAGCTATGCTCTTGTCGGTGGAATCCTAGACCAAATAATGAAGGTGGAGCATGAATTTTCGCTCATATGTCTTTTTCATCCGCCAGTTGTTTTACTTCAATTTCATTACCACCGCAAGGAAACACACAGATAGAAGTTAGCGTTAAACTTATAACATCCCTCTTTTTGGTTTGGGGTTAAAAACGTCGTTTATACTTAACTGCTGCTTTAAAAAAGGACTAAAGGTTGTGCTTTTTGTTAAGTGTGCGACAGGCATAAGCGAACGCGTGTCAAGATGAAGAGAATAGTTTTCTGTTTTTAGACTTTGTATTTTTTTTTGTTTCTGATTCTGCTGTAGGTATATACCTAAGACCCGTAATAGCTTTTTACATATTTTTCTACTTAACTCTTAACTTAATATAATCTGTACGCGTACACAGCGATTACGCAGCGCAGTTTTCGCAGAAATACTACTAGTAACGAATAAATAAAAAGTTTATTGCTAATAACAAAAGAGAGGAAAGTATCGGATATACCTGTATAATATAAATATACCTACCTAATATAATTAGAAAGAATTAAAAGAGAAAAGTTTCGCAAAACTTCATCTAACTGTTAAAATTGCCTGTATAAATCAGAATGATGACAAAGACTAATCGAAAGACCAAAATTTGTCGTAACTTTTATCTTAACGGAAGTAATTAGGAAACAAATTAATGATGTTTTAATCACTTTTTAATACTTTCATCTCGAATCCCTTCGCGTGCCCATCACCGTAATGCATCAAATGCTTTTTTGATAAAAATGGTTTCAATAAACCATTCATGTTGGTATAGGAAAAGAGAAAAAAAGAACGATTATTTACCTATGTACCTTTACGCATCAGTTCGTATTACTCCCTTTATGTTGGTGGTATCTATTTATGCGTATACGTAATAGGTAAACTTTTATATCTGCACATATACTGTACCTAAATGTTGCAAGGGATGTTAGTTAGACTATTTGTTTAGGTATTATTTATAATTTATGCACAACACTTAAATAACATTATTAAAGTATAAATAAACGAAATTATGTTAAACTAAAAGCTATTCTATAAATTAAAACTATTACTAAAAATAAAAACATTAATTTATATAAAAAATCGTTCCCAGATCGCCACCGTCAACAGGCAGAGTCCCCAAGAGGCTGGCGAATATTATTTTATAGACAAATAATTAAAAGGATTCTTAATCATACCCAGATCGAGCAACAATGATTTTACTTAACATTCGCCCAAACATTTCACACTACATATCTGAAATAAGTTAAAACCATATTTATTAGTAAAAATAATTCAGTTTCGAAATGTTCTCGTCTAATTTAAATCTCCGACAGAAAGTAATAGACGCGTGGAAGTATTTTCTAAAAACCTTCAGCGCACGTGAAAAGGAATACAAAGAACTTCAGTTTGAGCGAGTCAAGGTTGGAGTGACGGAAAAAAATACAATTTTAAAACGAAAATAGAGTGCGGATTCGTCACCGTGCAACTGTCTTGCGTCGCCACGCGCATTCTGAGCTTCTGAGACGCATGTGCGCGTTCTAATTAGTGAAATTGGGTTGGGATATCTTCCCGGAAATATTATTTATGCCTCAGGTGCTTTACTTCCACTGTTAAATTTAGTTTAAAATGTATTGAAATAGATTATCGTTTCTCGTAGATTTATGACAATGCTTTCAATGCTCGATGTATTTGAGCCAATTTTAGGCGAGAAAGGAGAATAACACCGCAGATATTTCTGCCAATATGAAATACTCATAAAGTAACTATAAGCCCTGATTGCTTAAACACCTAGGCGAGACAACTTTAGTGCTCATTGTAAATGTACCTACCTAATTAGAGCTTTTACAGACATTGACAGCTTACATGTAAGAAGAAAGAACTCTCTAACAAACTTGTACCTATATTTTTCCCATAATTAGTGCAAAAATCTCCGTAATTTTTAATTAAGAAACTTCCTTTGGAAACTGTGACAAATGCTATGACTAATCTCAAAGAACGATTGCACAATGCAAAACTATGTTCATCGTCCTTTCATGATGCAGTTACACGAGAGATTTTTACTTTAGTTAGAAACGTGCATTGTCCGGTGAAATAAAAATAATTTACTTTTGTGTTCCTTTTAGTTTGAACTTTGCTTTTATAGCTTTTCACGGCTTTGTTCCTGGAAAAAGTCGAGTTAATTTTGAAAGAAGTAATAATAAAAAACATATTTTTAGAACAAGCTTTTATCTATAACGATGAAAACTGCTCCTCAAGACGAATCAATCGAGCCAAAACTCGGTGGGGTTTTATCCTACAGATGCCATAACCGCATTCCAGCTCCACCATCAGATCAGATCCATGTCATTATAATATTGCATTGTCACGCTGTATAAGAATGCGTGCAAAATTTCAACTTAATCGGAAACCAGGAAGTGGGTGAAATTTAACTTGCAAGATTTTATTACAGACTGATAGACAACGAGACAGGTGAAACTAAATTAAAGCTTGCAAAAATAAAGTGCCTTTTGAGTCTGTCAGGCTCTGGGCTCTATCTGCTTAGAGCCGTAAGTGTCTCAGCACACTATACCAAAGTTCAGCCGCTGAAGTTCAGCCAAAGCATGCCTGCAATGTTATTTGCATATCTAGTGACACACTATGCCGAATGCCCCACTAGGGAAAAAGATGTGATAGTATGTATGTAAAAAAAGTGTAGGCGGTCATTAGTACCTATTCTACCTAATGAACCCGCTGCGACTGTCTTAGGCATGTGTTTTTCTAATATATTGCTTGCCTCTACCGCTAACTGCGTAACTTCATAACCAGGTCATAATAAATGCAATTTTGTATATTGTATAATGATAAGACAATTTCCATATAAGTACGCAAATATAAGAATTCCTTTTAACTTTGTAGTACTTTTATAGCGCACGTCTCATTCCACAATAAATTTTAATGGCTGCAGCTTCACAAGCATAACGAACTAGGTTCACGTCTTGCCGTGGGATGCTCTCATGAAAGACTGAATCTCAAAGCATTTCGTGGGCAAAGTCGCTCCAATTAGTGTCTAACAAGAAGCCGAAGCATTAAATTTGTATTTGTGTAATAAGAAAGTACGTACATGAATGAATACACTACAACACATAAAGGAAATCAAGGTTCTTTAAAAAAGTTAAAGGTTATTCGTATTAAGGGCGTATACCGCCATTTTGTTCGATATTAGAACTATTGGCATTTCAATAATTGTACGATCCAAAATGTAAATACTTAATTTAATTCTATTACTTTATTACCTAACATAGTTTGTTTGTATTAGATACTAAGCAACTAAACTTAACCATGAATGTACATATAGTTCTTACAACACTGTACCTACCCTATTGTTTCAGAGCCATTGATAGATGATTCGTATCATGAGTATAGATATAGTCTTGTATGCAACTGCACATAATTTAGTTTTAAATAGTCAGAGAGAGAAAGAGAGAGAGTTATTTATTATATTTTAATGTCTGTCTATCTGTGTATCTCTCGGTGGCATCGTAGCTCTCGAACGATTGGACAAATGATGATGTGTTTTTATTTACATGAAAGCTTGCTTATCGGATATAAGCTGGTATACTAAATCTGTACGTCCGCCACTCATCATTAGATGCGTTCTTGACAACCAGGAGTTTTTTAATTTCTCTAGCAAATAAACCTGTACAATAATATTAAACATAGACATAGAATTATTCAAAGGACTATTTTTACTTTTAATCTATAAAAAAATCTTCTTAGTCGATACGCTACAGAAAACCATTATTTATAATGAATGAACAGTAATAACTTTAGTTGAGAATCCTTGAGAAATAACAAAAAAGCAGAGCCGCCTAACGTCGGCTCACTAAAAATAAAATGAACCACTAAGCGTCGAAAGTGTTTTGTCTAAGTAATAAACACCCACACGAAATTGTGAGAATTTTCTCTTATTAGCTGTTAGTTGTGTTGTGGCTATGTTGATTGTTTTCAACCGATGACTGAGAAAAACGCAAGTGAACGAGGTTTATAAAGAAGAAAATGGTGCAAATGAGACCTTCTCTCAGTTTTCTCTAAGAGCGAGCTGTAAATCATAAACCGTAATACGAAATTTTCAGATATGAGATGAGTGTTTTTAACCCCTGAAGAAAGAGAGGGGTGTTATAAGTTTTAAATGTCTGTGTGTCTGTGTCTCCATAGGGCCTAAACGAAAGAGCTGATTTTGAAACGGTTTTTTTTGTTTGAAAGCTGTCTAGATCCAGATAGTTTTTAGCTATGTATAATGAAAATTGTTTCAGCGGCTTAAACGTAATGGGGATGAAAGCTTGAAAGTCGGGCTTTTTTACAAGCTTATCACGTTGCAAACCATTTTTCACTCTATTGCTGATATCCGATTGACCGGAAAGAGAAACTTTCGAGTACACGCGTACAGTCAAGTTCAGAAGTACATTCATAGTTTAAAGTTTTTAATCGCTTCTGCTTCGCTTCCACATAGTTTACTCGTACCATGTTCAAACCTTCATTAGTTCATGTGTAATTGCAAATACTACTGAGGTGATAGTAGGACTGAAACTGTGAAGGCAAATGATATAGTTATAATATAAAAATAAACAAGTGTTTCTTATAGATATTTGATACAAAATGGTCGCAAATATCTCATATTGTATTCAGTTTCCTTTATATACCCTTCAGAATCAGCGACGTAACTAAACCTAGAGATTATAATGACATATCTCCTTTAGACTGCACATTTGTTCAGATACAAACTGTCTCACTATTTGTCAACTGTCGCACGATTATCCGCGTTATAAATGAACGTGTATCGCATTTCACACGAATACATTTTTAAAGCGATTTCAACGATCATTTTTAGCTCTCAACATATACGTAATATTAAGAAGTATAAGCTTTTGACAGATAATAACAAGTTGTTATTGTTAAGTTATAGAGATAATATATTTTTCTTTTCTCTATGTGTTTTTTTAAAGTCTATATGTTTTATATTGTCTCTATGTGATTAAATTTAAATTGCAATTATGTATTCAAAAACCACTCATACGTAGTAGCATGCAGATAATAATTACTAGCGTAAGTAGTAATAAATAATTGGTTTAAAAAGAAATAATTGCTTAACTTTAGTAAATCTATTAAAGGAGGAAAGAGCAAAAAGAAATTAGAAAAAAGAGCAATAAGAATTGAAAACGAAAAAAGCGGTGTCAGACGCAGTCTACGACGTTGACTCGTACATATCTTTCTACTCCCAAGAATGCAATAATAATTTAAACACACTCTTATGAGGGCTGGGATACAGATGTAGCTTTCCGAAAGGTTTTTAGGAATTAAAAGTATAGCCGTGCGAAATTGGGACGAAGCTAGATGTTATATGTGCGTTTGGTCTGAGGTGCATACGTTATAACCATAACTTATAACTCGACGCATTGCAGCATGAATAAAATTCTGTGATGTCACTCTGATGACAAAACGAAAAAGCTTGTGATGCCTAACTAGATTCCACGCTCGTAAAACTAGTTTATAGCTCACAGTCAAAATTTTAATGAGCTCGCGACTTTCATTGCGTTTTCAGAATGATTTTTAGTACCTATTATTTTTTTGCCTTGTTGCATGTAGATTTTGCCCTGTCTAGCAACCTCAAAAGACAACATTTGTTAATAGACACATCAAAATATGAATAGTTACATTAGGAACGCATATTAAGAAAAAAAGTAGGAAAGTACCTACTTATTTATGACCTACGACTTAATACAATTGACTTGATGGTACAACGGACATTCCAAAAGCTAAACAAAACAAAGAAAACCTAGTCTGTGAAATATGAGCCGGGAGTAACCTAGCGTGTACGAGGTAACCTAACATGACGCGCGTGTTTTGCGAGGCCCAGAATTCTGTTTTTCCCCATTGTAAAACGAAACAGGCCCAGTTGGCTACAGTAATTTATATCAGGGCGAGTTCGACTCGGTTTGACATGCCCTTGATTTATGGGCACTGCCAAAGTCCTGCGTAGACAGGATAATATTTCTGTGGTCGCCGTTTATTATTTTGGAGATTTAAACAAATAAGAAAAAAGCTTTTCCTTCTTGCGTACCTATATAAAATTCGAAATATGAAACTTCTATATACTAACTACTTAATTAACTAAAATTTTACTAAAATAATGTACCAATGAGTAAATACCTATGTATAAGAGCAAGAGGTATCAAAATAAGCTTATTCGCTTTTGTAATTTGTGTTAAGTACATCTTAAGTAAAATTATATTTTACATAGTGTATACCTGTTTTTCTAACAATGTATACGTACGTCTTTTAATCTCACCACGGTCGTAAATAAATCAGGGAGATATGACAAGTAAATTCTTTTTACCTATACTAAGCTTCGAGGCGAGTACAAAAAATACAACAATGGACTGAAGAGATTTTAAGGGAGATCCCTGTTGGCCCACTTTCCCCTCTTTTTCCTCGTCGCTTAAGGCCTGCGCAGACGAGTGACTTTTATCCGCAGAAGACCAAAATCCTAAATTATGAATACGTTTTTGGCTCCAAAATGGCCACAGAAATACAGAATCTAAGCATACGGTGTGCGAGTGTTTGTTCCTTGAAATATACAGCAGACGAGTTCGTTCATCCTTTTTTAGGGGTCCATACCAAAAAACGGGACCCTATTACTAAGACTCCACTTCTATCTGTCTGTCACCAAGCTGTAACTCATGAACCGTAATAGGTAGACAGTTGAAATTTTCACAAATGATGTATTTCTGTCGCCGCTTTTACATCAACCTAACACCACTAAAAACCGAATTCAATAAATATTTAAGCGGGACTCCCATACAACAAACGTGATTCCGACTCGCACTTGGCCGGTTAGCTCATCTTCCGCGTAATTTTAACAATGGGCTCTCTGTGTTATTGATTTTTGGGGGACTTTTTGTCCAAGGACGTTACTCCGTGTGCATACTCGATACGGTTTTTTTTCCTCTGAGGACAAAGTCCCTCGTCTGCTCAAGCCTTTAATGATACCATGCTTGGGAAAGTTGGAAATATTAAAATGAGCAAGCACTTGTTTCGCCCGTAAAACGGCTATTGCTCAGGGCTTCGCGCCTCCATTCCGTCTTTTTGAGATTCCATATTTAAATGTGAAAAGCGGAATGGTTCTTCGGTGTCCCGAATGAAAAAGAGTAATTTATTGACAACGGAATACGCTTTCTGCTGTTTTGTACTTTTACACCACTGTCCAGTAGAGAAGAATGTTTTATTTCATTCAGGTTCATGAAATCTTTGCTGTGTTGTAGGTAAATTTAGAGAAGTACTCTTCGATCGCATTCATTTTCTGGCTTTTTCTAATGCATCAAAACATTTTGTACACGTTTTTTTATCGGTAAGTACGTATAGGAATGACAAACAGCTTAAAAACTTTTGTCTAATGGACACACTTAGTAATTTATTTACTATAGCTGTAATATTACATTTTTTAAATTATCAAATAAAAATGAATTTTAGATTGGGTCTTGAAAAGTCATTGTCTCTGTTTTTTTAATAAATAAAAAATGTAGGTAAATACGAAATCAAAATTTAGTTAATAAAGATAATTTGAAATTGATACTAAACCTACTAAACTATCCATTTCAACTCGACAAGAAGAAGTACTTATTTATCCAAAAACTAGAAACGTAGATAGTAATAAGTTTTACACTATTTTTATTCCTGTTACTTATATTAGATTTTGCGTTACAAATTAGAGACAAGTAATATGGGATGAGACTGTTTCCAAATGAGATTCAATTAGAGCTGATTAATACTTGATTGATTACTCGAATCTCTGTCACATGACGTGATTGTGTAAGGAAAACCACATGGATAGGGCTTTCAATACGTTGATCCAAAGCAATCGTTGTTATAACTTAGCGTAAGTGAATCACGTGGCGAGGAAAAATATAAAACTGTAAGAAATTATTCATTTGCAGAATTTGCATGCAGCCCGTAATTATATAATGGTTTTGCATTTTACCATGATCTAAGGCACTTACTCGTTTGTAGGTAAAATATTTTTAAAACCTGCCAAACGTTCAAATACTTCTTTTTTTTCAGTTCAAATACTTCTTTTTCCCGTTTGATACGACTATTTTAATAAGAATATTATTAAACGAGAATTAATGTCGAGACAAGTTATTAACAAGTATAAATATTATTATGATATTTGGCGCTGTAATATGTGTATACATATTACAGCGCATATGTAATATTATTATATAAATGACCATATAAAGAAAAAGTGTAAAGATGCGTCAGAAAAACCTTAAAATCCTCTGTCGAACCTACCGCAATGAACTCGTTAATTGGCGACTCAAATAATGAGTCGGAGTCGCGTAATTTTTTTGTGAATCAACATTGTTTTTACGTTCAGTGTTTTTTACAAAACCAGTGACGTCGTTAAGGAAAAGAACGCGAGGGATCTCCTCGAGGCGCCCAATGAGTAATGCCTCCTGCGATTTAGGTGTCAGCGGCGCAGAGCGATTCGACACCCATGATTTATACATCAGCCCACAGATTTAGAAAGAATAGGGATTGCAAACGGAAATAATTCAAGAGTGCACCAGTGCACCTAGAGCATTGCGGTTGTTTGTTTTTCAGGATTACCTAAATTTTATTGACGTTATTTTTTGATGAATTATCTAAAACATTTAGTGGAAAATTAAAAAATGTGTGTTATTTGGTTAGATAACACATATTTTTCTTTTAAATTGGTTAACAACGAAAAAGATTTAACGATTTGTCTAAAATGACTATGTAACTTGCAAAAACGCTGTTTTTATGGCAATTGGATACGGACTTTGACGTCACCAGTCCACATCGGACTTTTAATTATTAAGTAGGTATCACATGTTCGTCACTGATTCAGATATTTTATAATTTATTTTATACTGTGGTTAGTAAGGATTTAAACAAAAAAAGAAATAGTAAAAGAACACGTACGCGCATATAAAAAAACACTATTATGGGTTGAACGAATAATTTCGAACTATGAAAAGATTAAAAGTAAACTATAAAAATACCCAACTGCAAATTAATATTGTTCATACTAGTATTTATAAACATGGACGGTTTGATTTCTACCAATCTGTATATCGGTTCTAAGGCTATCTATATCAATAAGCCTGCTAATATTTGAACAGAAAACTTTATATTTGGAAACTGTCTGAGACTGGTTTATTTACTCTTGATGAAATTAATTTTGAGCAAGAAGGGAACTCTAATAGACTATTGAGACTTTAAAAGTCAAGTTAATTAAGTGGGGTGTATTAATGAAGTACAAAATCGATTACTGGCAACTTACAAAAAGAAAAATGGACTTCTTTATTTATATTCATTGTTTGTAAAGATTTAAGTGAGTTGTCGAAGAAAATATATTCACTTTAAAAAAGATGCTATGTTTAAAAGCACTTATGCTTGCAAATGTATATTGACAACATGGGTAAATAAAGGTAGAGTAAGGTAAATAATAAAATAAAAAGCCTTGACTGTACCATTTCCACAGTTTTATTTTGCTTATGTAATAGTGTTAGTCTAAAGTGTTAGTAATATGTAATGAATCTTATTTATTTATTGAAGGTTTCAAATTTGTGTGTTGTTTAATATTTGTTTTTTTAACTATTTATCTAAATATGTATTTTAACATCCATTCAAGCATATAAGTAAGAAAGTATACATATTTTTTATTGTCAGTGAATGTATGTAGCTATTCAGTGTTAATATGTTAGTGTTCATTGGAAATGGGCCCTTTTCGAGTATAGGCCTCCTCCAATTTACTACACTTCTCTTTATCCTGACCCTGAGCCGTTTTTTGCTAGTTTTTTTTAAGCTAGAGGCACAATATCGTCCAACCAGTGAGTTTTGGACTTTTCTGCTTTAAATTTACTACATTATGGTTATACTTTTAAGTTGTTATAAACTTAATAAAGAATTAATTGTTTTATCAATGTACCATTTAGGCGGAATTCTTGTGAATTGCATAAAATTGTTAAGTATATCAACGTAGGTACTTCGACTCATGCCAATGATTCATAATATTACTCACACTGAAACTAAAATTAAACTTTACGATGCATTGGTTCCTTTAATAAATAAATTACAGGAATTCATTAATAAACATAATATATAAGTATTTATATCGTCAGACATTTTATACGAGAATAAATTATTTTCATTTTAAAATGTCCTTTTAGTCGCAGAAAACCTTGTTCTATTCCCTAACGTGTATTTTCGTGGTTTTGCAATTCTATTTAGATAAAATTAAGTATACCTAACCTAGACATAGTTTGAGACCCGGAAATCACATAGGATAGTTTTTGCCCAAAAAATCATTCATTAAGGAAGTGTAAAAGGGGGTGAAATTTTGTATGGCGAATCTTAGTTTGCCAACAACAGCTAGTTAAAAAATAAACCCCGTAATATTAATATTTTTTTAATGTGTAAGAGTGTAAAAAATTATATATAAGTACAAAGTCTGATTCAGTGTATATAATAAGTTCATGACATGAGCAATCTGGGCTTGATAAAAATTATTCAAATTAAAATAGTCAATATTCATATACGATCTGAAATTTATTTAGCCCTTAAGAATAAGTAGGTACTTAATTCACAGCATCTTTAACTTAAATCTGCGGTTCTGAGAACTGAGCTTGTTCTGAGCTCATCTGGGCTCGTCTCGTCGTCGAGCTTGTTATATTACGGAAATTCACAATATAGAAAGATCCATAGTGTAAATTTCCGTTAACACAACGACAGTTGACGTGAGCGAGATAAATATGCAGGCCCGAACCCGTCCCTAAATCTTGCTGGACCAGACCCTCATCACCGACTGAGCTGTACTGATCACCATTATCAGAATTAAATTGATGTTGCTTTACTGTACTATAGGTATACATATTTTCGTACTCAAAGGTATTTTTTTTAATGTTATAGGGCGGCAAACGAACAAGCGGATCACCTGATGGTAAGTGAATAAAGAAAGGGTGTAAGATGTAAAGGTGTCTTGGAAGTTTAAAAGCTTTTAAAAATTAAGTCATTGTCGCCTGATAATCTAATCCAATAAAAACAAATAAAAATTAATTTCCCGACATGAGCACGAAAAATATTCAGAACAAAATTTTTGATTAAAAAAAAAGATGGGACCTTATTTGAATATCTAGTGATCATAAATGATAACAAGAGCCAATTTCCATCAGGTATTAACTATTTAAAAAGTAATCGTGATCTTCATTAACCACATTTTTTATACATTGTATGTGACCACTAAAAGTATATATTACCCAATGCATATAAAACAAAACAAAACTAAATCATTGTCTACATAAGACAATGTTTTAATTCTTGTTTCTAAATTGTTTTACCGCGGTCGGGTGAGTGAGAGTAGTGTGGGGTGCTTGGTTGCTAATGATTTATGTTTCAGCCTGGGAGACGCAGACGGTCGTTCCATCTCTATGATAAATGTGTGTTACGCAACTGCTGGGCTGCACACTTGTATCTAATGCAAATTGGAGCTTGATTACTTTTTAATTTTCATCCCGTATGATACTGGCATCTTTTCCAGACATCAAACTACTCGTACTAATTTATTTTTCATTTCAGCTTTGCTGCCCATTTTCACTATGAGATTTATCACAGAGAGGTTTATCTTCTGTTTTATTAACATGATTTTCCGCATCTTCAGATTTTGGAAGGCTGTAATAACTATTTTGTATAGATCTGCGTACCTATTTGGATAGGTGCCCTATAGGTACCTCGAACCTAGTCTTCTTCGTCGTGTCAATGATTGAAACGAGTCTAAGTGTTAGGTAACGACCAATGTCATAGACAGTGACCGGGACCGACGGCTTAACGTGCCCTCCGAAGCACGGATCATCTTACTTATAAGACCATCTTAGAGGCCTTTAAGGCGGTTTAAAAACTCTGACACTAGTGTTAGTCACTAACACACATGATAAGAAGAAGGAGAAGAAGTCTAAGTGTTTAATGAATTACTCCAATACTCATTGTAAGATAAAAAATTAAAAATTTGTCTAGACTTTATAACCTAGTGCCTTGCCTATTCTCATTTATACATGATTGCAGTAGATAGTAGAATTGCTTATAATTCAATATGAAATGCAGGAAAAAGAGAATTAATGAGTTAAATTCTGTGGTTTTAAGAACGCACGGTATGTGAGCCAGGCATTCATATAGCATAATTTTTCAAAACTAAAAACCGACTTCTCTTCCATACTACACAACCACCTGCAAGACCATCAGAAGTATACTTTTTCAAACAAAAAAAGACACTTGCACTGCACATACTTGCGAAGTGGTTTACTGAAACGAGAAGGCCATCCAATCAAAACAATTGAATGTCTGTACACTGTCTGACAGGGAATACGTCTCGTCAGTCATTTTTCCTTCGTTGCTCATTGATGCACCGTTGGTTTTACCGCCGACCTAGATACGTTGTAGTATTTTTATGAGTAAACGTAATGAGGCCAAGAAAACGTCATCGTGACGGTGACGATGCGTTAACTATTTCATTTGGAACTTAATTTGCAGGACTTCTACATCTAGTAATATTTCTTACCTCCAAGTTACTGTTTATTGTTTTTGTCAATAAATTAATGAAGGTGGCACTTTTGTTAATCTTGAAAAAAAATCTCTTATGGCTCTTACAGACCAGCGATAGTCGCAGATAGGTGTCAAAGTAAATTAAAAATCTTACAAGAGTAAGTAGTGGGTATTTCCATCCAGGAACTACTTATAGGTAGAACTAAAAACTTACCGTTAAAAAAAATATTTTAAGAAGTTCCCCGGATAAAATCTAAAAGAAAAGTTGTAATCATAATTTACTTTCATGAATTAGTTTACTATAAAAACAGGACATTCAAAAAAACACATTAAATGACAATGTTATTAGCCTTAAATGCCATAAGAAGGGTCAATAATAAATCTACAAGTACTTCGCAATACCAGCAAGATTCCAGCTCCAGATCAAAAAACAAAAAGTTATACAATTTCCCGTTCTGTCTGAGCTACATTACATGACGCGATAAAAATCTATTTGTTCGCGCGACGGCAGTAAAATCGACCATTTGAGCACAGCCAAGCCCCAAAGTATCAAAGTGTGGTTTTAGCTTTGAACTCGTTAACAATTTAATATCATAAAAGCGTAAAAGCGCAATATTTATGGCGCTTATATAAAAATACGATTGTACACAACGCGCATTACATTTTCAGTTCAGGGTTTGTTCACATAGAGTAGCAGGCGGCAGGAAGAGCTTTTAGAAACGTACTGCTTCGCTTCTTTCCTGAAATTCATCGCTTTCCGCGAGATAAGTGGGTATACCATATGTGCGTTTAGATTTTAAATTTATCGCCTGTCTTGTTTCTATTTTGTTTGCATGTGTATTCCATCATTGTCATGCATTCGCACCTGTACTCGAGTACACACAAAACTGGGTCTTATTTTCTACATAAAATAAACGAAATTGGTTGTCTTGCATTTTTTTATTTCTTTATTAACTTTTCGCTCTTCAAACAATATCCACGGGTTGAACAAAAATGAATTATTATATATTAAATAAAAATTATTATAGTGCGGCTTTGGAACGCCTTACGAATTAATATTAGGAAAGCTGAATTTCGTGAGCAGTGCGTAAAAATTATATACGAAAACAATCAGAGGCTATTTATGTAGTAATTTATGTAAGTAGTGTATGTATGGTTTATTTTTGAACAATTATTTATGTAAGTATATTTTTGTGTAGGTTTATCCCCGTTGAATATCCACGAGTATACATACTCACACAAAAATAATAAGTTTACTCCTTTTTTGTATTTTTTTAAGTTTCTTTTGTACTTACCTTAAAAGATTACTTTCTCAACATCACTTGCTGTTGGTTGACTGGTTATGGAAAAGGCCGGGCCTTAAGTCCGCTATTTATATGTAATGTAAGTATTGTAATAAAGTTAAATAAATAAAATAAAAACTATATATTATATACGTGGGTCAACGAACGAGAGATGCTCAGAAACGGGATACTAGTCATGCGTTTTTTTAAAGTAATAAAATTTTTATGTTATTATAAAAGCGTGTTTATCCTTCTCGCGTTTCGTTCTATATAAACATTTCTATATCCGGGTTCGACGGGGATGATTTATACCCGGATAGCACGCCGCATTAGCTAAACCACAACACGTACGCACACTGGATTTAACAAAAAGAGATCGCACACCATTATTGTGCGTGAGATTTATTAGTTGGTGCACGGACATGGACAGCGGTCATATTCAGCCATCTTTTGTACGTGTCCGTCAATAAACGTCTGTTATATTTTTTTAATATAACAGATGCCTTGTGGTTTCCAGCAAAATAGAATAGGACCCCTCTAAGTCTTCCCGTGGATGTCGTAGAATGCGTCCTAGGAAATACAAGCTGAACAAAGCTTATAAACATCAATGAGACCTCTCCAACCCGTCTGGCCAGCGAGGAGAGTGTAGGCCAAATCCTCTGGCTGCTTTGGCCAAATAAGGCTCTGGTAGTACAGAGAGGGTCATCATCCTGCAGTGGAGACTCAAAAAGACCTGACGATGATATTTTTTAAGCAAAAACCACTCCACTTGGTGAATGGGTTGTGTGTTATAGTTGGGAGTAGTTCTTACTTGTAACAGCAGTTAGTTAAAAAAAACAGTGTTGAAATTGAATATATTATTTGCAGTTGTGAAATTTGAAGCATAGTTCTCTGTAACCAATGAAAATAACAGATATCAAAGGATTCAAAAGCGTTATTACCACTTCTATTTCATAACAGTTACAGTCATTCCAGTGAATACATTTATTTAATGGTTACGCTAAATATTACAAACAAGTAGTTTTTTTTATCGAACACTTTATTTCTTTCTTGATTGTTGTAAATAGATGACGTGCTGTTAACTGTACTGCATACATTTTTGCGTGTACATTATATAGCATCTTTGTGGGAACCCATCACTTTATCGCAATTAACTTCAACGATTTTCTTCACTACTATACATTTTCCTAGGTTAGGGCAAACCTGTAGGTTAGGTTATGTTAGAACTGAGACCAACACACGCACGAGCCGAGCGAGCCAAGCGAGCGTGCCGCGGTAGCGGCCGGTGAGTGCTAGAAAACTTCTATACATTTTCCTAGGTTAGGGCAAACCTATAGGTTAGGTTATGTTAGAACTGCGACCCTTGGTCCATTTATTGGTGGGAACCTTTTATTGGCTTTCCGATATCCATTCAAATTGTGTTAATAATTGTATTAGCTGTTAGATCCCCTTTAAAACAAATAAATAAAAATAAAAAACACACTAGGACATATGTTAGTTATTATGTGTACCGTTACATTTTGAAACATGTTTTTATGAACAGTTTTATCGATAACTTAATACTTTATATGAAATGTTAGTTCGATATACCGTTTTTCTATAAAAGAAAACCATTTTAAAATATATAACTTTTTTAATTTTGTTGTTATAATATGAAACTGCGATGATAAACTATTCGTTTTATTAAGAGAAAAATGTATTAAAAATCGTGGAATAGTTTTCTGGGAAATGAAATTCGATGTCAAAAAAATCTGTATTCTAATAGACACCCGTCTGTTTCGTACGCAGAAGTATGTCCTGCCTGTAGCACAGAAATAATAAAATGCCTATGTAAGAATAATTACGGAAAGTTTACATCCTCAAGATAGAGTTATGGAACTACAATAGAAGGCTCGCTTGGGGCTTCACAACTTGCGTTACTAATATTTCTGTTATCAAGTGTTCTTGTTTGATTTGTAACTTTGTTAGTTAGCGTCCATCAATTTGCTAGAATAAGGAAAGAACGCGAAAATAATAGGGAATTATTTTACAGCAACGCTCGTCTGTCGGTTGCCGGCTATGAGTGAGTTTACACTAACCGTTCTGATAAATGGATTTTTATTTTTAAATAGTACCAGTGTTATAATAAGCTTAGTAAGATAAGTGTTTTTTTCATATTCCTATTGCATCTAGGAATCGTTTTGGAATATTTAGTTAAACGTAGTATAGTTAAGTAGTAGAGATTACTATTACCTAAAGTGCACAGTAGCATACCCTAATCGCAAAGCAAAAGTTTTTGCTTCACATTATTAAAATCGAGTGACTGCTGAACTCCAGGCTACTAATAGTTAAAATTTGTTTTAATTGAAACTACATTGTTTTGCTAATTTAAACAAAACTTTGGTATCTAATACACAAATTGCAAGTAGCAAAACTGGTTCAGCTATCACTTTTTTTAAGTGTTGTAAGCCCGCGTTTCACACTTTATCTTTACGTAGGTAGGTATTTTTGTAATATTCCACTTAATTCACATTCAATCTGAATGAGCATAACGTGTTGTCTATACTGATTAGTGACCCTGCTCAATTTCTGACGTTGAATTAGTGTGAATCATAAGTAGTCTGTAGAGTTGGCAATTAAGCAATATCTTCCTTATGTTTGTTAGTCATCTACAGTTAAATATAGTATTTTATTATCATTACCTTTATTATTTATATAGAAAATATAGATATGTATAATTAGACTTGGCAATATTTGTGAATGCTACGAGTATTAGTGCCATGTATTACTTCCTAACGGGACGATTTGCAAATCTTCAATATTGCTCAAGATCTTCACAGTTCAAACGTGAAATAAAATTGCTATGGATTTTGATCCCAATACCGTACAAATACGATAGGGCAGAGTATTGCATGGTAGTAAGTACAATGCGATTTTAGGAGCGGGTCCCGAGTCCTAAAGCTCGTGGAACGCGTGGTCACTCGTGCGCGTCTCGCCGCCCCAGTTACTTCACCGCCAATGTAATGCCAGTTACCTTTTATTATTTATTTTATTTTATGTAAATATAACAAGGCTTGTAGGCCTTGGGTGGGAAAATGTTATTCCGAAGTCGTAGGAAAATGTTGCGCCCTGAGGCAGACGGCTTGTCGCTTGTGCTCTTTTTTGTGCGCTGTATTTTCAAGGGTCTGAGAAAGGGCATCGCTTATTTTTTATTCGGATTTAATTTATTCACATACACAGTTTCATTCCGAAAACAAACTTTACGACAAAATATAGTGAATGATGGCCGAGCGACAAAGTTTTCTCATTACCAAAAATGGGCTTACAAATTTCAGATTATAAGAAACAACTGTCATTATAGGCACGTGAATGTTAGGTAGTATAAGATACCTACCCTAATGGCTTGTTTACGTGTTATTGTGAATCAAAACTTTTCTAATCAACTTTTATCTATATATTTGTGATTGATATTTATACAATCTTGCACAATAAATTATAACTGGAAACGTCATCTGGATTGAAAGTGTAAGTCGGTCAAAGCGACCCCTAAGAATGTGCAAGCCTGCGAAATCTATAGCTAGACTAGGCCGCCCTTCGTAAAATTATTGCACGCCCGCCGAAAATGGGTCAATTGCCCCCAATGTGTGAGCGGGATGGCGACGAGCGATAGAGATGGAAGTTTTAATTCGTTCAGGTGACGTCACGAGGGTTTTAGTCTCGTTTTCTTTGCCGCTTTTGTTTTGGTAGGATTTAAAAAGGTGCTGAGCGGTCTAGTCCTGAAATATATTGGAAGTCGTGTGTATTCGGGAGGCTGCTCGCCATTATGTTTATTATTCGACGTTTTGTTTCTCATTCGTATTTTTCTCGGCGTTATCAGACTTGGAGTTTGTAGAGGAAATGAGCGAGATGAAACAAACGTCTCCACTTTGATCAGGGCGGGCTGTTTATTTTGTTATAATCAACGGAAGACGCGCTATGCCGCTGATGAAGTCTTTGTTACCCTTCATAGTCATTTGGTTACTAGCGTTCAGATATATCCAAAGCGTTCTATATGTCATATTACAATTTGCTGTATAATGATCTTGTCTACTAGCTAAATAAGTTGCCTGTCTACTAGCAAAATAAGTTGCCTTTCAACGGGAGTAAAAAATTGTTTTGCTCGATGCGCTGCTGCTGTTTACTGTACCAAATTTATTCCTTAAGCTTTCGTTTATATTATTCCGGGTAACATAAAACAGTAGTTAATTTACGATAGGCTGAAGTTTATGTCCATGGATGAATCTCATGTTAAGATAAGATAAGATGACATTTCTATATTGCACCAACTAAGTATGACAATAATCAAAAGTACATTTGAAATATATGTAGGGAAGGGGGACTTATCACTAAAGTGATTTCTTCCAGCCAATCTTTGGGTAAAGAAGACTATAAAAGATGTGGGGAGTTGGCGCAGTCAGAGTATTACAGTGTAGAAGAATATAAGTATACAACTAAATAATAAGTTAAGTCATATGGAAAACAAAATCCGGACTAGACCTAACATGTAGGTTTTAAAGGAACTAGCCTCATACCTAGAGGTGCTAGATAAAACAGAATAGGTTACGTTCAATGCTTTTAAAGTAACTATTTACTGAAGACATTTCACTTCTTCAGACTTATAGAGCCATCTCCGGCCGGGAAATCCTTGAATACATTTCAAGAACTTTTATCTTTTCAATAGTTTGTAATATTGGACAAAGTTCGGGACAAAAGCGAGTAACGAGTAAAATTCAGTTTTCCAACTATGTACTATGTTTACCTATAGGTAACGCTTATTCCCAAAAGAGGTTGATGTCAGGCAGACGGATGGTCGAAAAACTATATCCAAATCATTCTTTTTATCAATAATTTTTTTTATTTGCATAAACTGTAGGTACATTTTAAGTATTGACTTCTTTATGTATCTATACTTATAAATAATTACGTTTTACAACATAACTGTCTTGTGTTTCATCGGCCAAATTCTGTCGTTGATGCAAGTGGAACTGAGGAATTGGAAATTGTTAGATATAAACTATTTCTGCTACTTCTTCATTTCGCAAGGTCTTTGGCATCTTTGACATGCAAATTATATTATATCTGAAAAAGAAAAAGCAGGAAAGATTAATCCGGGCTCTGAAGCAGCACATTAAAAGATGCATCTGGAAACGCCTTAAGATGAAAAAGATTACGTGTGGAAAGGAAGTGTTGACATTGAACAAGTAAAGTTAATTATATTTACACGCTACAGAATGTTATTTATGATACGGCTACATTTTCACGTGTTCCCCTTCGCTGTGTTCCCCTTGAGGGTACAGGTTGCTAGCCTATTTAGAACAGATCTCCACTTGTTAGTTTGTAAATGAGAATAAAGACAATGATAGAAAATAACGGAAGGTATCTACGTAACTTGGGTAATGATACGACCGCTATTTTATTTAAGGCGAAATGGTAGCAGAAATAGCGCCCTCATTTGAAATAAATTGTTTAAAAGTAAATATGGTGATTATTGAAAATTTGACTGCCAGCAACCGTAGTAATAATACTTTCAAAGGTTATTCATAAAATAATTTAAAAGTCTTTCTACAGATTTACATTGTCCCCGGTTCAATGGTACCCATTACGCTAGATGCGTTGCCCCTCTGCATAGCAATGGATATCCTTTACCAGGTACCATCCCGAGCGTTGGTCATATCCACGATCCCGTAAACGGCGCCCTATCTCACTAATGAGCTTTTAGTTTCAGGACACCATGGCCAGCTGTTTCCACGGCGTCCGGAACAAATTCATATTGAGATGTTAAATTAGAATATTTGAAACATTTTTGTCATGGAGAATGGACGCCGATCACTATATTCATCAAATGTTCTCTTAGAAAAGTTCCTATAATTAAAAAATATTGATCTCTCATGCAAATGCAAATGTTTTTGATGTAGTATTTGATATTAAGATAAAATACGAGTTCCTTTAGTTGGGTACATAACTAATACTTTTTGTCATATCTAGATTCTGGGGCTGACATGTCTGTTAAGATAAAGGCCCAAAATCTAGGTACCGAATACTTAAATATTTACAGAAATATCAAAGTATTTTTTGCATAACTACTTCATATTTATTACTACTACTTACTATTATTATAAAGTAATTAAGGAAATAAGTCTGAATTATAAATATTGTATACAACAACACATTGAGATGTACGAAAAATTGTATCAATTGGCGTTACGTTATATATAAAGTTAAGACTTCTAATAAATTGGATCGCGAAATCGAGATCAAATTTAAATTAAGTCGAGTTTGTACGTTGTTGCTTGTTATTGGAAAAATGTACATTTGCAGATAAGTATAAATGTTATTATTTTTTATTATAATGTGTTCGAAAAATTGGCTTGTTACGATTTGATGGGTTTTTTAGATATCTATAACCTCGAAAAAAGATACCCATAAGAAATATCTACCGCATCAATAGAATGCCTATATAGAATGACATTAAAGTCGGATTACGAAACTAAGTTATAATCTAGTTAGCCCAGAGTTTTAAAGACTGAGTAAACTTTATAGTTAGAAATTAAAATTGGTTCAGAACTAACCGAGCTGGATTTGAAAGGAGCAATTAAACAGAAGGAACTACATAAGGGAAATTAATTAAATTTAATATTAAAACGGCCTGTTTAAGTTAGTTGTAGTACTAAGAGAAAGAGCTCTGGGATAATCCTGTAGCCAACCTGTGGGTGTTCCCACTCGAAATAAGTGATCGTTAGAAGAGGCAGCCATTAGAAGATGAAGTTAAGGTTCTGGGTTCCTGTGCTTTTAGGCTAGTAAAGTTTCGAAAAACATCGAGTTTTTAAAGCCATCAAAGACATTGAAAATAGAATTTAGCCTAGTCAAAGCCGACTTCAGTTAAAAGATTTAATAAACTACACTTGATAAAAAATCTTTTGACCCCATTTTTAACAATTAAAAACCAATAAAATCTTCATCCCGCATTCATTCTCCCCCTCCACTTCCCAGTCTGTCGAAATATGTGGGCGTGCAAGGCGTGCGGGGTTCCTTGCGGAATGCCAAGTATCTTATTTCCCGCGAGTTATAAACGACAGGACCTTAAAATGAATCAATTAGATTACATAAAATAACAATCGCCTGTTTTATACACAAGTATTTATATACAGTATACAATTTAATTAAACAATTTTACACATATATACATAACTAGTTGTGCTCATGGGCTTCGCTCCCCGTGGAAATTTCGGAATAAAATCGATCCTATGTCCTTCCCTGGGAATCAAACTATATCTATATCAAATTTCATCTAAATAGGTTCAGTGGATGAAGCGTGAAGTGGTAACAAACAAACAAATATACAAACTCACTTTCTCATTTTTAATATTGGTAAGATATCAGAAGCTAGCAACAAATTAAGTTAGGTAGTCATTTTAACTTCATACCCTGGCGCCATAACCGGCTGGTCATGAACAATAGTGCAGACGAGAACACGGTAGTCAGATGATCTTTCAGGGTATGATAATAACTGTCAAACTACTTATCACCACCGACGGAACTTTGGGAACAGATTAATTTTTTTAACTTTATTCGAACGTAGTTCCTTATCGCGCGTTGCGAAAGGAGGCTAGACCAAAAAAATTAAGACTAAAAGTTGTAACGACACTTTTTATAGGTACCTACATAGTATAAAGGAAGTTCCTCGCCGCGTATGTCTGTCTGTACGCTTATAACTAAAAAACTACTGAACAGATTTTGTTGCAGTTTTCTTTATTGGACAGATCGTTTATTCCGGATGGTTTATGTATATAATTTGCATGTATTTTATTTATATTTACTGAAGTTTTCGTCAAAAAATTGATTTCGGACACTGCGTCAGGCACTTTCAGAGCTAACGCTGGCTAAGTTTTAAAAGTTACATAAAAACAAGGTATGAGAAAGTTGTAGGTCTTTATAAGGTCTACAAAAAAGTCCGCGATAGCATATGTCTATCTCCTAAGGTTAGGTCACAATAACCATTTTTAAGTTTATGTTACGCGTAAAAATTTTAAATAATATTTTCACCGACAGGATATTAATCCTTATCCTTTTAAATAGTTTATTAACCTTGGTTTTTTAAAGTAGATTAACATTGTCCTTTACAGTATGGCAATCAAATGTATAGTTTAGAAGATATCACGAAATCAAAATTAAACGAAATCATTTATCGGAACGTGATGACACAGTACAGATGATCACGGAGTCGCCGCTAGATGGCGTTTTCGGGACAGGCGATAGATATAACACGACTCTAGGTCATCAACCCAAAAATTGAATTTCCACGCTTAGCGTTGGCCATTCTGAATCATCAAGCTCCTCACATGTAGATATTCCTACTAAGTACCTAACCTACCTATAATTTTCTTATATCTTTAAACGAGCAATTCTTGTATAAGTATTTATCTTATACCTTTAAACGAGCAATTCTTGCATATTATATTTACACATTTCTGTGATCTCGAAAACGGCTCTAACGATTTCGCTGAAAATTGGTATATGGGGGTTTGGAAAAACGTGTATTTCGAGTTTTCATTCGTTTTCTTTCCACGCAGAATATGGTCGCTAATTTCGTCGCGCCGGCCGCCATCCGCTTAGCTCAGCGGTTAAGGATGCTGACTGCTAGAAAGAGTGTTACGGGTTCAAATCCCACTCGGTGACTTACTTTTGTTTTTCTTTATGTTCAAGTTTATATATAATGTTTTATTGGAACGATGTTCCTTATCGCGCGTTGCGAGAGGGGGCTAGACGGAAAAAATTAAGACCAAAAGTTGTAACGACACTTTTTGCTATAGTTGTAAGCTGTGTGGCGTGCGCGTGTTTCTCTGTCTGTCTCTCTCTCTCTTTCTCAATAATCGAAAGGAACTTCGTTCCATCCGGGTGTCCCTTGACACCTCTCAAGTTTTTTTACAATACATGTAAATGGCGAACTTATAAGGCTTGAGGCCTTTTCTGCCAATCAACCAACAGATTTTGCTAATAAATAAAATGAATAGGTAAGGCAAGACATCCCCCATTGAATTTCCAATTAAAAGCCGAGTATTATTACACTTTCTGTTATTAAATCTGATTCAGTTATGTTTCCCCTAGTTTAACAAATTCGTGTTTGAGTGGAATTTTTTGCCCCGTTTGTATTTTTGCAATTGTAACAAAAAGGATCATAATGTGAAGTGGACACACCCCACCTGTACTTAGTTAATACGGCAGATTATACTGGAGACTATGCGGTCGCGCTGACCGCTTGACTCGACTTCTAACCTTTTGATAAACAGTGCATTTTCGCTTGGCTGGATTATTATAATTGTATAAATAGTCCAATTAGTCCTTGCTGATTAAGAGAGCTAAACGCAACATCTGAAAAGTTGGAAAGCTATAAATCAGACGTATTTTACTAGTATCAATGCTAAGTTAGGTACTTGTATGTCTGGCTGGAATCTGGATTAGATACGAGTAAATAACTCAAATAAGTTTCAACTTACTTTAGAGCTAGCTTAATCAGTGTGATTTATCCTTATTTATTTATTGATAATCTATTATTTATTTATTAAGTTTCCAACATGACATAAAAATGTTCTGTGTTATTAAATATGTAAGCTATTTATAAACTGAAAACATATATATAATGTGTGAATCCGCGTAAAGCTTCCAGGGAATCGAAATTTAGCCTCGTGTGCTCCAGTGATACGTCTGAAATATTAAATATTTGAGACAATCAAGGTAAATGTTTAACTTTTGACTTTGATGGAACATTAGTACAGCTTTGTACAATGTATTAAAAGGAGAAAGGTTGTTGAACTTTCTCAATGTCTATTAAAGTCAGTGCTTGAATATAAAATAATATGAGTTGATAAAACAGTGCCCTAAAGTTTCCAGATGAATATTAACATACTGTTTGAAGTTAAGGGTCACTTCATAGTTATTGTGACGGAACGACCATTATTATTGATTTCCATGTTTGTAAGAAATTAATCATTAAAATGTATGAAGTCGTATAAGTATGGATCAAACGAAATTACAAGTGGTTTAACAACTGGGTAATTAGTTCTTCTATATTTTCACATTTTCGTGTTTGTAAGTGATGAATCTATAAAAAAAGGTTCATTCATTAAATTTAATGTGTTTTAATTTTCAATTTTAGGGAAAAATATGAGTTTATAAGGTATCATCTACCTGCATTTATTCAGATACTCGCAATTTCTATGTCATTAGACATTATTCAAGGTAGAAGTATATACCGTCAATTTGTTTTTTGCTTTCTTAGAATTATTTATAATTGTTATTTAAAAGAATACACAATCACGCCAATTTAAAATCTTTTAAATTATTATAGTTGGTAGTAAATGTTGTCATTCTCATTAAAAAAAAGAAAAAAATAACTACCAGCATGACCACTAGAAAAATGCTTAAAAGCTAAAAGTGCGTTGACTCACGCACGACTTATACGAAGCGACCCTAAGCAGTAAAATTTGATGCAGTGGAATTCAAGATTAATTGACGTACTATACATGCCACGAGATTTTATGAGATCATACCAGTAACAATTTTATGACTTTATTACTGGATTGAAGAGCAATAAAGAGATCGATTGAGCTGATAGCGGATGCAAACGGCCATATTTCAATAAGCACCATTCGATTTTACTGTGATCATTGCTAGCGTATCTACGTTTTATTTAACTCCTACTTATTTAGCTAGTGAAATTTTCCTTTGTAATATATAAATCACACTAAACTAATCTAATATTATAAAGGAGAAAGTTTGTGAGTGTTGTGAATGTTTGTTACTTCTTCACGCGCGTGCAAACAGCTGGACCAATTCTGATAAAATTTGGTACGCAGGAAGCTGACATCCTGGATTAACACATTGACTACTTTGATTTAAGTGACAACACTGCGGCACAGCTACTTATTCATAAAACAATCTTATATTTTTAATCATCTACCACATTTTTGAAGCACAATTAGTAGTCATAATATCATACATACAAACAGACGCATGACAATATACTTTCCAAAAAAATTTTTTTACAGTATGAAGTAAAAACTTCGAACCCTGGGCGGACTCAAGTGAACGGGTTTTTATTAGAGACGAAGAAAATTTTACTTAAACCAATAAAACAAATAAGCACTAGTTTCAAAATATAAAAAAAATATATAAATGTGTGTATGGTTTTATTTTCTTTTAATTTTTTTTTACACCTTGACATCTTAAAATTCTTCTGGTGTTAGTATCACTTACCTCCTGAATTTCATGGTCTGCGGGTCATACTCGATTTATCGTCGAAGACATACATAAGTACAAACGTCGGATTATCGATGTGGACTTGTAGAACTCCATTACACTTTCAGTCGATAAATTTTTAAAATAAAAACAAATAGGTATATACTCAAAAATATTTAATAAAAAAAATAGGTATATACTTAGGAGAAACACGTACATAACTGACAAAAACCCTGCAACTCATACGGAATTCGTCATAACCTGGCCGCCGAGACAGCCGGCGAACTTGCTGAAGAATATATTATAACTTTATCAAAGCTAAACTTCAATTTCCTTTCGAGTGTCGTGGGAACTCGCTCCGACTGGGAATTAAGGTACTGTAGGTGGCTAAGTGGCGTCCTCTCGTATACTTCCATTATATTATACATAGATGTAAAAAATTAAAAATATACAACGTGGAAGGGACATTCATTATCGTATAATAAAATTAAAACAACAGTAAAAAAATACATTCGACATTCCCATACAAATTGCCCGGGCGGCAGCACACTTGCATGGAAATCATATTTTTTTGTTAATTTACTGTTATTTTAATTCCATTATACTAAAGTGATCTTGTATAGCCTGTAGTTTTTTTTTCATTTCATTTATTACGGGTGTTTATCATGTCCCTTTTCTTTGTCTTTATTAAAAAAGTGTGAACCTATAAGATTCCTTCCTACTATTTCTTCCTTGTTTACTAAGGAACCCTAAATAACATACGGGTCGGTTAAAAAACCAAGCACCACTGTGTACTCTTTCAGTTATATTTCAATTTCAATTTATTTATTGCTTTTCACATTATACATATATTAGATTACACTACACAGTCACTTCTTAGGTTAGTAGGTACAACATGAACCCTGTTAGGGCATTGCGAATATAGCTGGAAGGTATAAGTATATGTACTTAAGTAAAGCACGTGCAATGTAAATAAGGATGTTTTTGAATCTGTTGGCATATTTTCACGTTGCCGAGGCATATATAGACAAACAGCATATTCGGCAAAAATAGATATATATCAGATGTGTGCTCGCTCACTCAAAACTTTCAATCTTTATTGAGGAGACGCTAAGTTTTCTCGGTTTGATGCGAGAATCTCCGAATATTGGGGTTATTCGTAGAGGAGTAGGAAAGAAGAAAATAAACGAAAAAGTAATGAAGTTAACAGCATTTTTATTTTAACTTTACTTGCTATTCATAAAGTATAATTGTGACAACGTTACTGTTAAAAAATCATAGCCGAGGCGCGAATTCTATTCAAGAAAATAATTAACCTTTTATACCAGCTGTCAAAAGCAATGAATCGTAAGTTTTTTTTTTATTTCGGCCTCACCGCAGGCGGCGTTTCGTTATTGCACTGATATTTTGCGCTACATTTTTATCATTTGAAGCTTTGCAGTAATTTAATTAAAGGAGACCTGGTTATCTCGTGTTTGAACTCTGCAACCGAAAATTTAATTTTCTTTTAGTGATATTAAACTTGCAATATTTGCATCCGTAAATTAATTTTGGCGACATGTGTGCTGCATTTAGTTTAACAATTTTTTCTAGTTTTATCTCTAATTCCTGATGTGGTCAAAATATACTCGCAGTCAGGTATCTTTTTTATTTCAAACCATACCTTTAACTATATCTTTCACTCATTTATACTTTATAGGTTGCCTAGGTTTAACGGCTATAAAACAAAAAAGAAATTCAGTATTTCCGGAGATTATATAGCGTGTACAAACAGGCAAACAGACGAACAGACTAACAAACACACAGATATACAGACAAACAGTCAGACATTTTTCAAAATTCTACCTCTATTACTATGTTTTCATCGCCTGCAATATATTTTTTGCAAATATATTTTTTTAGGCTTTTATCAACGTAATAGAACACAAAACAATTTGTCTGTGCGTTTGTACGGAACCTTCACTGCGCGTGGCTCGACATGTTTTATGGAAAATACCAAAATTACGGTGCTCATAAAATAGTCCACGCTGACGAAGTCGCGGGCAAAAGCTAATAAATCATAATATTGGGTACCTAATTAACTTGTCGGTAATTGCCTACGTAAGTAAACGCCGAGGTTTTCGTGCGTTATCTGAATAGTTCCATTGTCCCCGCATCTGTTATTGGCTGCTGGGGGATCTTCAGACGTTTCTAGACATACCACAATAGGACTTTAGTCCTATTTGACATTACGTTGCTATTTGTAATCAAAGACTTTTTTATTATATTTAGACTTGGCTTTTATGAATTAGTTGTAATACCGTAAAATGACCATAATACCAACTAGTCAGCTGTAATTTGGTATGTTTATTCATTATGCCAAAAAAGTGGTAAAATAGTTCCTTTATAAAACATTTTTTAGCAAGTATTGTATTTTGCTAGTAAAGTAAGAGAAAATATTTTTAGCTTAACTAACCCATCGTGTGGGGTATAGATAAATAAAAAATAAAAAAAATTGAGCTTATGGACAACATTTTTCGATTTAGGAATCCGTTTCTGAAATATTTGGTTTGAAAATTCGGATACGTGAAAAAATTCGCAGCTGTAGTATAAAGCTTAATGTAAGGAAACTATCACAGCTAAGTAGGGTTTACAAATTTAAAAGTAACAGGCGACCAACTTATAAAATGTACAGTGGCATGAAATCAAAGTTGGCATTCGTAACTATACGGAACCCTACACCGGCACGTGAGGGAAACAGTACCAAAAAGGTTTCTTAAACTTAATAATTAGTTAAGTAAATTGTTAAGTTAAAGAAACTTTATTAATTAATTAAAACCTTATTGAAGAAATCGATATGGCTAGAACAGCAGCAACAGTTCAAAATAAGAAGAAAAAAGAACGACAAGCAGACATTGTAACACATATTAACCAAATAAAATACACGATGTGTCGCTATATAAATCGTTACGGCTATCTATGTGTACGGGACAAACAATGCTTTGATTGCTTCAAAACGGGAGCAATCCTCCATCTGTCTCTGTCACCCACGTGTATAATCCTAGACTTCTCTTTCGCGCCTCGACCTGCAATCACTCCGACTGCTGCCCCAATGATATTTGTGTTCGATTATAATTAAACGCATGTCCTCGTTCTTTGAAATGTCGAGCTGTCTTTAATTAAAGACCGCCGTAATAATAGATCCGTCACTTTTGTCTCAAACTTAAAAGACGAAAATGAAAACTTGAGATGTTTACTTAATTTCTCGACTCGCTCTTTTTGTACTCGGAGTATATATAGAAGAACAATACTTTTACCCAGAGATGAAAGAGTGGAGTAACTTACCACAGTCTCACGCCTAAAAGGTTTCTCGACACTATGTATAAAAACAACTCAATAGTACAAGCATTTTTATTTTCATTTTCAGGGTATGTTTTAGAGTGATTTTTTTTGTTTTATATATTTCTTACAAGAGTATCTAATTGTTATTATTTAGTTTGTAAATTATATGTAGGTGTGAGTGTATGTATACCTATGGAGGAAGGAATGAGAACGTGAAGCTATTTTACGCACAATAGCTAAAAGTGTAATAAATTCCATTATGGGATAAGTCCGCCGGTGTCAATTTAGTCTGATGTTATTGTATGTAATTGTGTTTTTTCATAGTAAAATAAAGTTATTACAAACAAACAAAATAATGTACTTTCTATTATAAATTTATTAATAATCTTGTAATGAAAGTATCTTCAAAGAACTTCACTAACAAGTTTTCATGAACATAAATCGTTCAAAGCAAATTTTGGATCATCTCACGCTTACGCTGCTTTGCGTAACTATTTATTATCCTTTGTCGTAAATTTTATTCGTATATAATTAATAAGATGTACAAAAATAGCCTTATATTGTTTTTTTGCTGATTCAACACAGATTTAGTATTTTATTCAATGAGAATGGGATTAGTACTTACTTATATATTTTAATCTGGTTTGGCTAACCAGCTCAAAATACGGCAAAAAAAGTGTTACTTACTAGTATTGTGCTTGCCATTAAATTATTATATTTTAAAAACTGTCAAAAGCGAACTGACATAGGTTTATTCAACACCACCTTGTCATCTTTTACTTTTACCAAATATATTTGGTTTTTTTCATTTTCTATTTAGGCTATTAGCCCCAAGTGACCTAAAGTAAATAAGACATTCTTTTAGCTTCGGAAAAAAATAGTTGTAAGTCTAATGGTCATCATGCCAGGTAGTCACACAAAAGGCCCAGAGGTTATCAGGTCATATTTTTTTAATTGACCTGGTTCTTGGATGTTTATCTATAGAATAATATGTATTTGTTATAAAATAGAATATCGTTGAGTTAGGTTATGCCATAACTATTTAATTTTTATCGGTAATTTATTTATTAACATGATTTTAGTCTCATTTTATGCTTTATCTTTTTAAATCTGCAGTTACTAAAATAGGCAGCAAAACAGGAACATAACCCAATACATACTTTAAGTTAAGGGTTGTCGATAAAACATTATTTTTGAACGGGGCAGGTACGGTCGACTTTGTTGCGAAATTATGTCGAAAATTTCCAGAGTTTCGGGTAATTTTCGGCCAACGAAGCAAGGCAGCCACAGATTAATTGAAACAATGTTCGTGTTCGTATAGGCGCGTGTGAAAGGTTATTTATGAAATTCATTAGAGCTCCGAAACAGCCAACACGACGCTCGTAAGGACCGCCTCATTATTCTTCCTATGCGAAATTAATTTTCTTTTCACCGTGGTATTCGATAGTTGCTTATGATGGCAGCGAAGCTTTGGTTATATTGGCTTTGGAACATTTTTCATTTTCTACAAGAAAACTTAGTTTACAGCATAGTGCTTATATGTAACAATATAGAAATAAATAAATTGGATGCAGCGACAAGCCATAAAAATTGATGTTGTAGTCTATTTATTATTGATCAAGTTACAATAAATAAAGTTACCTTATATGTATCTTGACAACATAACGTGAGTTATCCATTTTCATCTAATAAAATTTTAAATTGCATGTAACATTTTTGTAATTTACATGAAAAATATTTCTCAAAATCATTATTCTTCTGTAAAACAGCCACAAAACCAGCAGAAAAATGTACAAACTACATACAGGAGGTACTCGACCTAATTTTATCTCGACACTGCGCACTAAATATTGTGCCCCCAGACATTTCGGAAATTACATTTCCAACGTAGCGTTAAAAATTCCAATATATTCAAGCTCTAGATACACGCTAGTACATATCAGGCACCAGAGGTATAGAATTTAAATATAACCAAAAAATATTATTACAAGCTTTAATTTAGTTTCACCTGTCCCATGTCTGTTTGTAATCAAATCTTGCAAGTTAAATCTGACCCACTTCCTGGTTTCTGCTTGAGCTGAATTTTTTGGAACAATTCATGTTATAATGACAAGGAGCTGATTTGATGATGGAGTTGAAAGGTGTTCGTTCATGGCATCTTTGTAATAAAACAATAACACGACCGAGTTTGGGCTCGAATGATTGGTCTTGAACAGCACTTTGACCTATTTACAGGTCCTAGTTATAAATATATGGGGACAAATTACACGGATTGAGCTAGCCCCAAAGTAGATAAAAGCTTGTTTTATATATTTTTCAATAATTACATTTAAAAAACTAACGTGAGACACAGGCATTATAAGAATGAATTAACGTGTTACTCACGTATAGAGTTGAATTATGTGAGCTAATACCTGACTCTACGTTAGCAGTCCGTTAACTCATCCTAATAATAATTACTTGTTCGTTACAAAGAGTTGGAGATAGAGGTGGTGTAATACGATTCATATATACAGATATAGAAAAGTGAGATGGTATGAAAGATATGGTAATACTTTGGCCGAAAGCGACCAAAGCCGAAACCGACATTTTACTAACACATTATCTAAAGTTAAGAATATGAAGACAACGTACACAAATGGAAAAAGCTTGCGTCACAATCATAAAACCAGGAAAAGAGAAACCATAAGAAAGAAATAGTCAAGAGTATTAAACTTCGTCATTACCTATATACATCAAAATAAACTACTTCGAGATTTTTTAAACGTATAAATAAGAAAAATAGGCGGAAGAGATAATGAAAAAAAAAATATCTGGGTGCAATATTCATATTCCCTTTGAAATTAATCCTTCAAAGCAAGCATTTTCAATATACCCGCGTAATTCATCCTTGTAAGTTAATTCCCGCTGAAGGTAAAAACTAAAAAGCATTCTTCTAATACCTAGAAAATATTTTTATAAAGCGGGACTTTCTTTGAAACTCGTGCGCCATGGCGCCTGCCTCTTCTCTCAATAGGTCATGATAAAGGGGAGGAAATTGTGAAGACGTCGGCGTGTCCGGTCCATGACGCCTTCCCGTTGGAAAATTTGAAAAGCCTGTTACGAATCACTATATCTGATATAAGTAAGGACACTTTTAAAATTGCATGGTTATCAAACATTTTACCAAGATAAGAAATAAATATAAGACTTTGTATTCACCCATTTAAATAATACTAAAAAGAACGCTTACTTGTTCTTTACAATTCGGTGAGGATGAACTAATGAGTTTGATATTGATACTTGAGTAGCAGAAGCTAATTTACAATCTTTTCATCTCAATTTGGTAAAAACTATTACGGAATCAAGTTCACAAATACTACAAGTACTGGTGTAAGTACCCTATTACAATAGAGGCTATAAAACTAGACTAGCACGGCACGAAAACAAGGCAGGCGCCTCCGATGTTTTCATGTTAACTGCTATTTCTAATGGCACGTTCAATACCACACCGACTTTTACTGCTCTGTATAGAACAGACAAATGGAAAATAGGAAGAGTGCGCAAATTCGCGATGACTCGAAATGATAAAAAAGTATAGAAAGGACTCGTTTCTCTAAACTGGTTTTAAGAAAAAATCCAAAAAATTACTCTCAAAAGTCTAATAATTAATTCTTTACAAATTTATTCCTAATTTCTACCTTCCCGAATAAATATTTATCATCTATTAGAGTTTTTTTATAATATCGTTGCAAATGTAGGTACTTACATGATGAAAGTAAAACCAATGTGTCTTCTCTATATGTAACATATCATTGCAATACAACCTAGTCGTGGCCGCTGGAACAAACAACATGGGTTTTGGCGAAAACAACACAATTTATCACGAGGGCGAAGATATCGGCAACTCTTTTCGTTCGGAAAACTCCGCCAATAAAAGCCACAATAGCGTGGAGATTCCATATTCCAATATGGCGGCCCATCGCGTCAACGGCCAATTCACAGACTGGTCGCAGTGTCGTATACAAGGGGGGGAGGGGTTATGTCCCTCAACCCCAATTAATATCCATGGATTTTGGAAATGTTTTTTATGGATCTCTGGAAAAAATGCTCGATGGTGCCTTCTTACGATGCTCGCTAAAGCTCGAATCGTAATCCAATCACTCGCATTTTTTGACGCTTCATAAACGACTATTGCATAAAATAGAAATACTTTATTGAAGTAAGATTTGAGTCGAGATTTTATTTTGTATCATACTTAACCAAATAAGTTGGTTGGTAATAAAACCAAATTAGTTAAGTATTATTTAAGAATAACATCTCGAAAAGAAGAGATAAGAACTAAGAAGGTCTTGACTAAGTGTTAGCTGCTTAATCCTCCTTAAGTAATTGAAGATTGATTGACGGGAAAAAACATATATTCTGCATTTGGTAGTCATACATTTTCATCCCTATCGAAACATCCATGGCTACAGCCGATCGGACTGGTCATCGTCGAAAATTCGGTGAACCGTATTGTAGGTTAATAGTTACAATACGACATCGATGCACATCTCGATGCACTCAATGTGCATCGAGATGTGTATTTCTTTTCCAAAAGATATAATAATAGTATGCATATCTATACACAGCCTTATATATCTATACAATTTAAAGGCTGTATAGGTAGAATTACGAGATATTCACCACGGCGGTAAACAAATACATTTTATTCTCAAACTGTACCTATTACTTTACTGTAAATCAAGCTGAATGCTTCTAGTAATATGGCGTTATCTGCTCATAAGAATGTTAGCAGGATGTCTGTAGAATATAAAGTGACTTATTTACTCGCAGTGTCTGTAAGACTATTTATATTTTTTTTTATGTACACGGAAAATGTATAGGTACAGAGAATTCATAAAATAAAAGTTGTACAAATTAAATATAATAAATACTTACAATTAGGATGATTCCAATTAATAATGATCTAGTAGTGACTTGTAAACGATAGGAACCATACTGGTTCTAGACCGATTCCTGGTGTTTCAAAAAATATAACATGTCCTATTATTATAAAAATATTTTTTATTGTTGACAGGTAACCTACTTATTAACGGTAAGCCTTGGGCTTGCCGTTAGTAGCGAGCTACAAAAATACTTAAAAATTTTTTTTTGCTTTCTAGCAATTTATTTCAACGATTTTCATTCCCCATAAAACTATTCACAGATATTTTAATACAATATTTAACAAATCCTTAAATGTGTTTACGTCGAAATTTCATTTACTCGATTATTTATTAGAATAATTTTAAAATATTCTCTAATTAAATTTTGTTCGGTAGTATAAAACTACGATGATCAACGATTTGTTACGAAAAATATATATTTAAAATCGTTGAATAGTTTTCTGTGAAATGAAATTCGATGGCAAAAAAATCTATATTCTAATAGGCACCCCACATACTCGCATGTATAAACTCATTGTATTATATACGTAATCCCATAATAAGTAGGTATGTTCACTGTTTTCAATTTGTTTAGCAATAATTTTGGTAATTTACTTTCAGCAGCTTTGCCTACAATTATATCTACCCACTAATTATCAGATGAACTGGATAATTGACGTGTCCATAATGTTAAACATGTAAAATCACGCCAATGCCCGTCACGTGGAAAATCGCTGAGCACGTGGTTAGTAGCCGCAAACGCATGGTTCATTTGCTGGTTGCAGTATGAAAATATGATTTACTGAACGCTGGCTATATAGGCAAAAGCTGTAAATAAGTGTTAGGTTTGATAATGTACTTAAAGGGAATCACAAATATTTATAAATTCAACTTATACAACGTCGCATAAAATACTTTTTATACGACTATATTTAGAAAAAAATACAAAAAACATATGAAAATGTGTGAGTGTACTACGTAAACTCGAAACACGCCAGTTCGAATTGTGACAATAATATATGTTTGGTAGATAATATCATAAAGTTAGAGGATAAAAGGATAATAGGTATTTATGGTAAACTGAATTTTTCAAATTGACATATTCCTAGTTTTATTATTACGTTACGTTAATAAAACGTTACGTTAAAAAAAAATTCTTATGTTGACGATATGATAGATGTAAAGAAAAAAAGTTTTAGGTCTATGGCTAGGAGTATCTTTTTGGCGAAATAACGACACATGTGTTATTATGGGGAATAGACTATAGACTTTCCTTAAATCATAAATTATCTTTTTTCTTATGTAAGTGTTCGTGACAATTTAAAAGACACATAAAAGTAGGGGAGTAGAAAAAAATTAAATAAAATTCCATCACGTTTTCTGTGAAAATTGTTAGCCGTGAAACATTGTTGTTAGAATCAGCCTGCCTTAAGAAACTACGAAGATGGGACTTATCAGAAGACTTTAAAAAACTGAACAGCAACAACCTAGGTTCATTCTGTAAATCCATGCAATAATGTTGCTTCTGTTTAGGGCACACTTTCCGTACTACTTAGCGGTGAAACAGTCTGGATGGTGCTTTTAAGGTTATATATTTATAAGACATAATTATCGTATCGGTTCTTTTTCTACCCAATAAGCCTCTCTTCGTCAATACCAACAATCACAAACCTGTATCTAATATACAAATTAGGTTAATCGTACGAGGAGCGAGGGTTAACAACATAGGGCTTTTAAGTTAGTCTTTCTGCGTCACGCTAACTCGCAGATTTGAAAAGACCCATTATCATAATCCTAACAAGAAGAAAGAACAAAAAGCCAGCGATGCTTATAATAAAAACAATGACAAGGGCCCTCCCACGCGTGGTGAATGTTTTAGTGGCCAGAACCCTTGCTTTCGCACGCGCCAAACATTTTTACTCCAGTTTTTACCGAGGTTATTCCTCTTTAAAAATGACCAAGCAAACTTCAAACACGTAGGGCTTTGGTCCCACAAGTGCCCACCGACCGAATACACAATGTTTTTCTGACTAAAAGCTGTGTATACAGTCCCCATCCCCAATACATTAGGATAACATGAATTATGAGTTGGTACGTTTCTACGAACGATTGCTTATTTTTACAACCCTCAAACCTACCTTTATTTGGTTTTTGATATATACGTTAAGGGGCTACCTGAATTTTCCCGGGTCCAGTGGCGCCCCTATTTAAATTTAATCTTTTGAAAGAAAACGGTAAAATAATTTAAAATTTTGAGGAATTTTGATTTTGAAGAACGTGAAGCTTTTCTACGCACATTGGCTAAAAGTGGCCGTTTTTCGCAAATGTGCGTAGAAAAGCTTCACGTTCTCACGTTAAACTATATATAAACATTAGTTCTTAAAATAGTTTGAAGGTTTACCTAGGGTTTGATAAAGACAAAATTTCAAATTATTTCACCGTTTCCTCCCAAATGATTTATTTCAAATGGGGGCGCCACTGGACCCCGGAAAATTCAGGTATGGCCTTAATAGTAATAAGTGATTACATTATAATAACAGCATTTATTATAAAGTTTAGCCTTTACAATTTAATAACAATGTAGATGCAAATAAAGAGAACCCTAATTAAATTGAGCTTAAAATACGTAGTTAACAAATAATGTATTTGGAAGATTGTTAGGTATATACAAAACTGTTGCCTGGAATTATTTTGATAAAATACTTAGAATAGATTTTGACACTACTATATAAAAGAACGTAACCAATAAATATAAATTGATATGCACGTAAAATTTTAATAGATAGAGACAGAACAATAAAAAGCTATTTAAATGTCATGAAATGTATGATTCACAGAATTTGGCATTGGCACTAAAACTAATATAAACATGTTGTCGCCTCGTATAATTAATAAATTATTTACGCTATCGTGCACCGGATTATCCGGTGCATCTAAATCAAGCCTAACTAATTGACTGCAATTAACGCAACAGGATTTTCTGCGCAACGACGTATTTCACATAGAATTAAAACTGTCTCTTTTTTATTTAGCATAAAAATAGCAAGGGTAATAAAAAATATAAGTTCATACATGTATCTACTGAATTTGAAAGCCGTACATATAAAGCCCGATGGTATAAGTTTGACATTTATACGATACGCTTATAGCTGTTTTTCGGTATAATTTTTGAAAAAATATAAAGTACCAGAGCTGTCTGTGTTTGTACGAGGTTCCACGTACAGCCAAAAAGGAAATATTTTCATCCATAAACACACTTTTTCTCCTAACTCCGCGAAAAACATTTGCGAAACATCGAATCGTAAGCAATAGTAATTACAGGTGGCTCACAAGTTATGAAGCGAGACTCGGAACAGACACAGATTTATCTGTTTGGCTTTGATTTGCTTATTTTGGGGTACACTCGGAATTGGATACATTAATTTCGGAAAGTTTGTCGTGACCCACTTGTAAATGAGCGGTGCGGCGTTTTGGCGGCGGTGTGACTACCACTCGATCGTGCATTTATTCCTTACTATTATTATTATTTATTTATTACGTCTTCATTTTTAACGAGGCAGACATACCATTTTGGGTCTTGCGGCGTGACATATGAACGAGATAGTTTTAGCCTATTTTAGCAGCCTAGTTAGACCCAATAAAATCATATATCTTATAGTCTTCTTTAGTTAAAGTTGACTGCCGTTTTTCCGTGCCATCGCAGCCCGTCTTTGCACCTACTATATTTTAAGAGTACTTTTGATTATTGTGATACTTAGTTGGTGCAATAAATAAATTTTATTTTATCTTATCTAATACACCACATTGTTTCATCCCAACATAAATATGCTTACAACATACAATTGTTTGTGTATACTTCATGAAAGGGAAAAGGCAACCACAAAATTTTTCATTGCTTGTCCATCGAGGTAGGTATTCAAATGCAAACAATTCGTATCTCACATAAAAGTCTGCAGTAATTGGGGGTACGTCCCAACTCTTTGCGTCGAATTTGGATTTCTGTCACGCGTGCTACGTGACGTCACATTCGATTAGGGCTGCGCTGTCAGATATCGGAACCGCTCGGTTGAGGCCGCCGGCGTTGATAAATAGCCCAGTTAAATAGTTCGTAGGGATGTCAACTATATTTAACTGAGTGAGTAAGAGCTGAACTAGATAGTATCGCATTTAGAATATATTTCATGGTAGTTACAGTAGGTAATCACAATTTAGATACACACTAGCGGCCCGCCCTGGATCACACGGGTATTATACGTCTACGAGCTTATTTATGATACTAAACCACATAAAAATACGTTGCATAGTATAAAAAATCTAAACCAACATTTACATAGGGACAGACTGCGCAGAATTTTAGTACGCATTGATTGTACAAAGAATTTTTATAAAACTGTTCTTTATTATAAGAAAAGACATTTTATAAGAAATTATTATTTTTTAATCAGATTAGTTTTTCGTGCATTATTGTAACAGTTTTCTGACATCGCTAGATGACTGCAACTAACTGCAGATTCAAATGAATTGCCGCTAGCTACAAATTTGTACAAAATAAAAACATTAAATAAAACATCTTAAAAGTTTAATCATTTTATGAGCCTAATCTATAGCGAGTCCAGCTCTTCGATTTATTTATATTTCTTTATTGGCAGCATTTATTCAGGATTCCAAGCGATTTTCAGATTAACCGGCCATTGGTTTTCATTCAATTTTAGCCGCTTATGCGGAGGTATCCAGATTTAACGAGACCCTACGAGTGCCTCTAATTGCACAGCCTTCGGAGCGGTTGATTAAGCGATACACGAGTTACAAGGATGAGCTTGGTGAAAGTACCCGGTTAGATTACCTATGTAGGAGATACGGGTATTTACGAATGGATTTATTAAAAGAACGATAAAAAAATATATTTCATTGTGTTATCGTTATTTTAATAAATCTGTGTTTATTTGCGTTTAGGTCGGAAGATACAGAAGGTTTCGTCAGATAATGACGCTTATGAGTAGTGGGAAACAGTAATTACAGATTGCTGGGGATAGTTTTCGTTCGGGACAGTTTAGGGGATAAGGTTAGCAACATAGGGCTTTTTTATCAATACAAAAATCATTGGTTCTTTCCATCCTATTAAGTGGAGATATGCTCTGACCCTTATAAAAATATGATGATTATTTTCTAAATAATGTCAAAACCACAAAACATCGTAAAAATTAATAATTTTATTAAATAATATAATGCACGGAAGTAAAGGCAGCTTTTAGTATATTTTTTCTTTTCTCTTTGAACAGTATGGGAGACGTTATACCAATCTTTAAAATACTCGGCACGCTTCAATCGCGCTCTTAAGAGGATTGCTCATAGCTCCGGATTCGTTCTGGCGGCCATCCAGAATTGGAGACACTATCTGAAACTAAACAATAGCCGCCCACCGACTCGGTCGCTGCTAATATATGGGTTCGACTGTCAGTGGACGTAATGAACACTGTTATGCCAATCTGTGATTATGATTATATATTTTACGTCATAAAGTATTACCAGTAGTGACGACGTACCAAATGAGACATCCTGGCATTTAATGCGACGACCTCCGTGTCGTAGTGGTCACCATGCTAGTCCGCCACCCAGAGGTCCCGGGTTCGATCCCCGGTCAGGGCAAGTTGAAAAATGGCCTGTTTCAAATTGTCCTGGGTCTTGGATGTTTATCTATATATGTATTTGTTATAAAAAATAGTATCGTTGAGTTAGTATCCCATAACACAAGTCTCGAACTTACTTTGTGGCTAGCTCAATCGGTGTAATTTGTCCCTATATATTTATTTATTTTATTTATTTAATGGCATTTAATATTGAGCTCTTACGTACCTTCTTTTGAAGTCACTGAATGACGTTGTTCATAGAAGTTGTTTAACTTTGTCTTAGGTACCGTAAAAATCTGACTCCACTGCTGCTGACAACTGAAAAGAATTTTAAATGAAAAGAATAAAAAAGTAAGAAATTGACCAAAAACAAGTTCAGCCACATTACGTTTGATGGTAGAGATAGGTATCTATTTGACCTATTTTTGTAGCGAAGGAAACCGGAATTCCTGCAGTGTCGTAAATCGGGAATTCCAATGTCGATTCGCTAGAAAGACGACGTCATTTCCTACTGCATAGTTTGATTTGCATTTTCTTTAGTATGAAATATGTCAACTTAAATGTATTAAGGGTTTCTGTTACAAATTATATAAGAAGAAAAAAGTTTCTAAGATAAAAAGCGTCCTTTAGAAACAATAAAACCCAACAATGACTTACCTACAGAAAGAGAACAAGACTTGAATTTCTAATGCGAGAATAGTAATTTATTATCTAGCCTTGATTACCGAACTGGGATTTGAAACTGAATTTAGGAGTACTTACTTAAACAATTTTTAATTGTTTTAAACCTTCGCTCTTCTAGTAATCTCCATCTCGATATACCATTTCTTCGAACGTTCGTTTGCTGTTCAAGCGGTAAAGCTTTGGAACGCCCTTCTAATCACTTCTAATCAAGAATCAGAAGGCTTGTACTCGTGTAGCGTTTAAAAGTACAGTGCGTGCACATTACCTGACAGTTCCCGAAGATAATGTGCAATATATATGTAGTATACATATTGGTTATTTAATCTATCTATATATATTTTGAATGTAAGTTTATTGATATAAATTATTTTTTATCGATAATTAAAATTTACAACCTCTCAAAAACTAGTTAAAATCTGAAAATACATAAATATTAAGTTAGGAGCTTTTAATTAATAAAAAACAAAGGCATTGCTTATCGCCGGCGAACATGTCGCTACACACAACCTGAGCCCACCCAGCTTTAACTTTGCAAAGCCGGCTTCCAATTAAACTTGGAGCCCAAACTTAAGTAATAGCAAAGTCAGAAAATAATTTACTCGTATTGGTTGGGTGGAACACTCTCCGTTATCACTATTAGCACTTAGGTCTCGTGGTAGGCAGCGGTTTGAATAGAAATGGGCTGAAAGGGGTTGCTCGAGGGCAGCATGCATGTCACGCGCCAGCCCTACCGAAATAAACGGGATTGGCCTGCATTTGTGTAAGTAATCGTTTGTTTTATTATTTCTCTCTGGATTCTTATCTTTCTGTGTGCGTTCTCGTATTGGCTTCATCTGTACCAGAGTACACAATATACGTGACTTGAGAGATGGATTGTACGTACACAGGAACTGGTAAATGGTATCGAATTGATTTCGTTTATTTGTACTGATCCAGTACTGTCCTTAATAAATTTAAGTTCATTCATTTTAAAATAGTTTACGTAACTTTTACGTAAAAATTTATAAAAAACATTTTTAACCGACTTCCCAAAAAGGAGGAGGTTCTTAATTCGTCGCGTTTTTACGCCGATGTTTACCGATTATTCGAAGACGCGGACTGATTTGGAAAATTCTTTTTTGTTTGAAATTTATCAATGGTTCCCATATAATTTTTTACCAAAATTGGTTGTATAGATTGAGGCTAAAGTCGATTTTTAGTTTTGATTTTTTTGAAGTGAAAACTTCTTTAGCGGCGTTGTGCACTTTTTTGGAATGGGTAAAAAATGTTAAACTCGCGTCAGGACACGTGACCTGATCGATAATTCGTAAGACGGATGGAGAGTAGACAGCTGGCGCGGCGTAGGAGAGGGAGTATCCCCCTCTCTTTCTACGGCGCGGCGATAATGTATGCCTGCGCCTGCTGTTTCGTATATCAAAAATGCACAACGCTAATATTCAAGTTTTCACTTCTGCCGGCACTCCCAGAGTGCAACCCGTCGTTTTTTTTTCTTGGGCGTTCACTATAAAGATATGTATCATATAATATACATTTTTTATTGTAATGATAGTTGAGTCGCTATTAGGTCCAAAATCACATCCTATACCTACCTAATAGCTCTATGCACTTAAGGGAGATTAGCCGCTGTGGCTTACTGACTGTCTGCGATCTAACGTAGGAGACCGAGCGTCGGCCAATTTACTAATGTCAAACGTAATAGTTTTAGAAGTAATATATCACCTATGGAAATTAATCTGGCGAAAATCGTGACGTTAAAACGTGTTTAATTGAAATTCATTACATTTACTATTATTTTGCAGCACTGGCCATTTTAAGGACTGACCTTAGAGACTGACTTTATATTTTTCTTTTATAATGATGTTATATAAATACTACATTCTGAAACGTAATCGGACGTTCTTTGACAGATCTCTAGAAGCATCAATAAAATATTATTTCTACATTATCGGACCTTATATCGCATAAAACATCATATTTTACCATGCATTACTTTACCTACTCCATATATTACATAATAGGTAATAAAATAAAAATATTAAATAATAATACCATTCAGAATATTTAATAAGTTGAGTCCGATTTGAAGAGATTAAACCAATGTATTTTAAAGACGTAGCTAATAGAGCCTTTAAGATATATAGAAAATTATATTTAGATCAAAATATATTAAGAAGGTAAATAAACATTTGAAGAAAATTTCCACCATCAAAGGCTTTGAGATGAACATCAGATAATAATATAACTTGTTTGTTAGCGGTTCGTCTCGACGATTCATCTCATTTTGGGTTATTGAGGTATATAAAATGATACTTTCTAAAGCTATATACGTTTTCAAAGGTCATAAGACTCAAGATGGTTAACTCCATAGACATAGATTTTTTTTTACTACTGGTTAACTCACTGTCAGGTTTGCCCTTAAAAATCTTCCAGCAACTTATTTACAACCTAATAAAATTTTATAAAACACAGAAAAAGGCAATTTAATCTGGTAAATTTAATTTTTGTACAATTTATACACATTACAACCTAGTTTAATTTATCTCATACCTAACCTTAGCTATATATTTTGCGAATCAAATTTCGTCTGTAATAAAGCGTGTCATAAAACTCCGACTGTTTTAGGATTAATGTCACGCTGACTTCGCAAACGTCACCCCGAAGAACAAATCTGACGGGACTCGTAAAGTGAACAAAAATATTTTTTGTTATTACTGATCTTGTGTGACGTAACAGGAAACGAGATTATTTTAGGCCTCCTCAGGTTTACAAAACGTTCGTACATAATATATTATTTCAGACAAAAACAGGAAAATTCACTTTAGTCTTAAAATATTTGGTCTATTGTTCGTATATTTAAAAAAACTTACAATTTTTAGCTTTAGATTTTTATCTAAAATTTCTTTACCCTTTCACGTGGGATTGGGGCACCACATTTATCATAAATTTTGTTATTTCCAATTTTGGGCTATATAATGACTTGCAAAAACTGTAGAGACTATAAATTATTGAAGTAACCATTTATTTGGCTCATATTCGACTGTTAATGGAAGTTGACTAAATATAAGCCTGGCTTAAATTAAACAATATTCAAACTTATATTTCTAGCGCCGTTAACGACTTCTAAGAAACTGTAAAGTTTCCAGCAGTTAGTCAAAATAGCGTAACCCGTAAAACTCAAGTGGCAGTCACGTGACGCGTGTTAGTTCTGAACTGGCACTAATTAGCAGTCCGCGACTTGCAGTAACAGCTTGCACTGAATGCGGTCGCACTGTGTCTACGTGACCTATGAGTAATGGAGCATTTGAGTTTTAAATAATTTCTCTAGAATAAGTGTAAAAGTAAACGAATAAAAAAATAGGTTAGTCACGTTAAGACACTTCAGAGAAACTTATTCATTTTAAAATTTAACAATACCATAAAGGGACATAATGCCTTATTTTAATAAATGAAACAATATTCAAACTTAGATTTCTAGCGCCGTTAATGATTTCTATGAAACTGTAAAGTTTCCAGCAGTTAGTTAAAATAGCGTAACCCGTAAAACTCAAGTGGCAGTCACGTAACGCGTGTTAGTTCTGAACTGGCACTAATTAGCAGTCCCTGACTTGCAGTAACAGCTTGCACTGAATGCAGTCACACTGTATCTACGTTACCTACGAATAATGGAGCATTTGAGTTTAAAATAATTTATTTAGGATAAGTAATAATGTAAACAGATAAAAAAATTGAATAGTCACGTTAAGACACTTCAGTGATATAATTTATTTTAACAATTAACAATACCATAAAATTGTATATAATGCCTTATGTCAATAAATTAATTAATATTCAAACTAAGCTTTAAAGCGTTATTAACTATTTATAAGAAACTGTAAAGTTTCCAGCAGTTAGTCAAAATAGCGTAAACCGTAAAACTCAAGTGGCAGTCACGTGACGCGTGTTAGTTCTGAACTGGCACTAATTAGCAGTTCCTGACTTGCAGTAACAGCTTGCACTGAATGCGGTCGTACTGTGTCTACATGACCTACGAGTAATGGAGCATTTGAGTTTTTAATAATTTCTCTAGTAATACGGATAAACATTTCAGTTTGTCGATTAAACAATGGAGTTTAGACACTTTAGTGAAATTTTCGTATTTATTTTTACAGTTTAAAGTAAAAGCATAGGAGGGACATTTACTTGAAGAAAATTTACTACTGCAAGCTTTTCTTCAAACCTAAATACCTAAGTAATATTTTTCCTCCAAGCCTTTCTGCGTGACCCATGATCGGTGGAGTGGTTGAGTTTACGTGTCTTGCGTATATGTGACATTCATGACTCTGACTGACATGAGTCATTTCATGACGAGAGACATTATATGTCTCTCGTCATGAAATGACTCATTTCAGTTCAGTTTTTCGACTAAATTTTAGTCAAAAAACTGAATTGTTTACTTTTTAAAAGTAATAATATGTACTATTTAGGCGTATCTTCCAGCTAAAAGTACAGCAAAGAGGAGCCTAGGCTTAAACTTGCAAAATATCATGGACACTCATTATCACATAAAGACGAAAACGTTTCCACCGTTTAAAACGTATATCATACATCGAATTCCTATGATTAATGGCTAATGATGATGATGATGATGAGCAATGGTTTTGTTTTACACAAGTATGCCTTAATGTAAAAAAATAATAAAGGGTTAAATGTGATTTTCATGCAAATCTTTAAAATATGATTTTCATGCAAAATGATTTGACTTTCCTAAAAATTCAAAAGCACATACTTCGAAAGCTATTGACTGAAATGAAAATTCTCGAAATAATTCTCCAACATTATAATAATGAGAAAAGCACAGGAACATATGTCACGGTTAACTCTGTTAATTTTAGTCGAACAGTCGGTCAGTCTGCGCGTCCACTGGGTTGTACTAGCCACGCATACTGGGTGACACATCCTCTATTTTCGTCATTGCGTTTCAAATGCTATCGCATAAAGGCTCCACTACATTAACAAAATATCTTTTATTACTGATAATTAATTCACCATCACCATCATCATCATATTAGCCACAGGATGTCCACTGCTGGTTGCGGCACTGCATTAATACATCTCGTAACTGAAAACTGTTTTTATCATCGATATTTCTTACAAGTTTGTTTTGCCGACGCAAGTAAGTATTAAAGTTCTTTTACAACACTGGCATTATTTGTGCTCTATCAAACAAACACATGTTACAAATGTATAGACGCATACTTCCATCAATGGATATTTATGTTTTTTTGCGGTTGCAGTAGTTTTATGGTAAAATACGGATGGAACTAGTCAGATGTGATATACCTAATAATATTTATATGTTTGACTACCTCCGTAGTTCAGTGGTCAAGACGCTTGCCTTGTGATTCGGAAAAAGTATTTGATTTAAATTGTTGGAAAGTAGTGTATTCTTTATATTTATTTTAAATTAAAAGATTGAATGCAAGCGATATTATCGATTGATCTATCACTGTTATGTGTCAGAGCCCTTATATTTTATTTTCAGTGCGTACTCGGGTTTATTCGTAGATGACGTGGGTCGTGATTTGGAACAATCTGAAATATGCTTCCATTTGCTCCATCTATCCAAATGACGTACGATCTCTCAGACATTTCCTTGAAATTATGTTTAGACAATGCTGACTACTTTGTTTGTTATGGTACGTTAAGACTTACGTTGGACGCGTGGTTGGTATAACATTTTATGGTACCTAATCATTGCGACTTTATTCGTCTATAATAAGGTAATTAGATATTCAAAATAAGTTATTAAAAATCAGACATATTTATTATTTTATTAAATTACGTAGTGAATTTTTTATAAAGTTACTTGTAAAAACACTTTTTAAAATTCTTATAAACATTATTTAAAATACAATATAATTTAAAATTTTAGAGACATATGGGAAGATAACTAAACATTTATTTTTATTATTTTGTATGATCTTGAGAATCGTGGACCGATCTTCTGGGAGGCTTGCGTTGGGATACATAATCAACACGCGTTGATGCAATGTCGTACTTCCGCTAAACTCATTCTTGATTATAAGAAAAGTTTTAAGATAAAATTTCTTTATTGCACCCACTAAGTATGGCAAGAATCAAAGGTACATTTAAAATATAGTAGGTACAAAGGCGGGCTTCACGAAAGTGGTTTCTTCCAGCCAACTTTTGGGTAAAGCAGACTAAAAGATGTATATGTCGCAGTTGGATAGTAAGTATAATCTATTATTTGTCAAAACCTCTAGCTATTTGGCTTTACAGCTCGGTTTTGTAAAACAGCGAATATCGTTCAGCTGGATTATCAATATGCCAAACAACTAGAGGTTTTGTCAAACAGTTTGTTATACAATCTAACAGCGACATATATGTACACTGAGAAAAAAAAATGGTTACTAGTAGCAAACATTTTTGATACCCCATACCAAATCGAGTGATTCTGAAATCAGGGCTATAAGTTGATAAAATGTGTTTTAATTAATAGTTGTAGTTTGGGACATGCAACTACATGGTTCTGATAATTAAAACAAAATTTTAGAATCTAATAATGAAATCGTAGGTAAGTGGCAAAACTGGTTCATCTATTTATTTCACGCAGTGTAAAGATATATGCTTATTCTTATAATAAAAGTACCTATCTATTCCGTAGCTATTGTTATATGTCTTATTTTATCCTTTTACAGTAAAACAAGAAAACAAAACTAAGTTAATTTTGCTAACGCTAATTTTCTTCTTTTTCAGGTAAAGACATGATCGAGAGAGCAGATTTTTCTCCGTCAATGAGCACGGGTTTGGAAAAACACAAAGACAACTTAAGTACCTTCAAAGCTCCCGTAGTCGGCCGATTGCGAAACAAATAAAAAACTTACCAATTGCAAAGTTCGCAACTCGGCGTAGTATTCTGTGTCAGTTAACGAATCGGTGAATTCGGGTTGTCCCTGTGAATTCCGGAATGAAAAATAGTAGAAACTATAGTCGTTGAACTGGTATTCGTATGTAACTATACATTGGGAAAAGAAATCATGTTTATAGCTTTGAATACATGGTATGCCACCGCGAAGGATGGAACTCCTATTTGAAACTCGACCCAACATAAAAGGTTCGCGCTAAGTCCAATTATGAAAATGATTGAAGGTTCTTATCTTATCAATCAATCAATCAATCAATCAATCAATTTATTTATTTGCATAAAATGTAGGTACATCGAGATCTTAAAATATTATTCTTCCCTTTTACATTTTACCTTCTTGCGTTGGTATGCAAATTTTGTTTGAGTCATATAATTTCATTAACTATTTAAATAATATTAGGTACTTACTTCATTCGATACATACATTATTATATTTTATCGTCTAAAAACTCATTAATTGTGTAATAACATTTGTCAATTAATAGTTCCATAAGTTGACTCTTAAATAAATTTAAACTTAAGTTCCTAATTTTTTTTGGGACCTTGTTATATACTATAGAAGCCATGCCAAACACACTTGCACCAAACATAGATGTCTTGTGTGTCATCGCCCAAATTCTGTCGTTGATGCGAGTGGAACTGAGGAATTGGAAACGATGTATATTTAATCTCACAAAAAGAGCTAGTTCATATATATACATACCTGGCAATGTTAATATTTTTAGTTTTTTAAAATGTGGTACACATGAATCTCTAGTATGTATTCCACACAATGAACGAATGCACTTCTTCTGTGCTTTGAATGCTTCTTCTTTTCCTGTTGCATTCCCCCAGAAAATAAGGCCATATCTAATCGTCGATGCAACATAGCCATGGTAAGCAGTTAAGAGAGCATCTTGATTTACAACTTTTCTTAACATATATAGAGCGTATGAGAATGTACTAAGCCGTTTACAAATATTTTCAATGTGGCATTTCCACGTCATGTTTTTTTCTATGTATAATCCAAGGAACTTAGTTACCTCTGATTCTTCAATCTCAATCCCTGAGTGGGCAATTTCAAGTTTGATATGACTTTTTTTTGGTCTTTGGCTAAATGCCATACTTTTCGTTTTTTTTAGATTTATCAGCAGATTATTATTTTTTAACCATTCAATTACTTTATTCAATGTCATGTTAATTTCATCTATATATGTCACGGGATTATTACACTCAAATATTATAGTGCTGTCATCAGCAAAAAGAACCATAGGGTGCTCAATAGCTTTTGGAAGGTCATTTATATAGATCAGAAATAGAAGTGGTCCCAGAACACTCCCCTGAGGAACACCACATTTAATTTCTTTTTTTTCTGATGTATACGTTATCTCACACTTAGTCTTGTGACATAACCTTTTTATTTGTGTCACTTGAGTTCTGTTGCTCAGATAAGATGTTACTAAGTTGAGAATGTTACCTCTTACACCACATTTATTTAATTTGTCATTTAGTATAATGTGATCGACAAAGTCATTACTATTATCTTGAATATTTTGATAGACCTTAAAAAATATAAATGAATGAAGTAAATTATTGTGTCAACTCTAATTGAATTATCATATATTGCGAACATATTTTCATTTATATGCAAGTAACTTATTTAAAACTTATAATTTTATCTCGATCCTCTTTCATTTCTTATGTTTTAGTAGTCTTTCTCTTCATTCCTTGCGTATACTCTGACAAACTTATTGAATACCTAATAAAAGTTATATCGAATTTATTAACTGCCAAAAATTTGGTTCGGAAGGCTAATCAATGGCAAAAACGGGAAAATACTTACAAAACAAGGCAATCGGAGTGTAGGAATTGCGAATCGACTCACGCTCAGCTGAGCGGAAAGACAAGGATGTATTTAAATTAATTTTGGATGTACTGTAGGTACACGGCGAGCGAGACGGCAAACACAAAGCAATGATGTGGGTTGTGAAACGAACAATAGGAAAGAAAACACTGCTCGGGCACCGTTTGCGAGAACGTGTTACACTGTAGTGTGTTGGATTTTGTAAATAAATGAAGGACGAGAGCAATCATAATAATATAATGTTTAAAACTAAAAACCGACTTCATCCCCAAATTACACAACCGATTTAGTAACATTTATATAGGCATCTAATATAGTATCGTTGAGTTAGTATCCCATAACACAAGTCTTTAACGAACTTACTTTGGGGCTAGCTCAATCAGTGTAATTTGTCCCTATGTATTTATTTATTTATTTTATTTATTTATTTATCTATTCTCTAGGCGTCTTCGAATAATAGCTGAACATTTAAAAAAAGCGCGGTAAAATAATAAGCTCCTTCTTTTTTTGAAGTCGGTTAAAAAGAGAATAGGCAAGAAAACACCTTGGAGAAGGGAGGCCGGGAGCGAAATGGAAGAAGATCGTGGAGGATCCCAAGACCCACAAAGGGTTGTAGCGCCGCAGGAATTAAGGGCAATAATTTAAAGAAAAAAGAGGCCAAAATTAATCAGGCGGATATTTTCCTGTGTAATTTTCAACTTTATTTATTTTCATTCTTAGAAATTATAATCATACCTATTATAAAAACCAAACCTAGATGCCCGCAAGGCCTACCAGCAGTTCTATTATTAGATGTTATATTTCGTGATTCTGAAGAAAATTTAATTTATAAATTCAATAGCTGAATTTCCTGTTCAAATTTGTGCTCTGGGTGTAAAATTATCCCGCAAAAATTAACGAAATATTTAAAAATACTAGAAAGCTTTTCAAAGGCTTCAATTATAAGGAGTAGTTTTCGAGTTCCCAAAAAAATCTTCATTGATTGTTCAGTAGAAGAAAATGAATGTAAGAACTGTAGTTTTTATTAAAACTACTACTTACGATTGCAAAGTTGATAAAGAGGGACTTAGTGAAAAACAAAAAAAAAAACAATGGAACATGTTTACAGGTCTTGTTTAGTATGATTTCAATGATTACATCAGACAGTTCATTAATTACTATTAACTTTTGAAAGTATAAATAGTCGAATTCCTCAGATTTGTTGTGTAAATTATTTAGGGCTCTTTTCAATAACTTCGTCTGCGTCCTCCAAATTAAGAAAATTAGGTCTTAATGGACATCAATCTTCTAACAGATGGTTTCACGAAATAAATTTTAAAAGAGTGTAATTTGTTACCGAACCCAAATTAAGACAAGTTCCTCAAAGAGGAAAATGATAAACAATTCAAAAATGCTTAATTCGAAATTTCTCTGCGGGCAGCGTTTCAACCCTTTCTTTTCTTGTTGCGGTGAGGGTTATCTGTAGCCGGGAAATAATAGCAAAAGCTGTTTTTTTAATAACTTACTTATTTAATTTGTTAAAATAATAAGTATTGAATGTTTAAATTGAATTTGTTTTTAATTCATAAGTAAATGACAGCTTTCAGATTATTCATCATTATAATTTCAGCTGCGTGAAGTTCAGGATAATACATTTTCATATTATCGTGGACATTACGTATACCTAAGCAAGTTAACTGAGTTCATAAAACGACTTGCATCCCTTGTGTTAGGTGTTGTCTATGTCTATAAATGTAAAAAAAAACTCTTATTTAATTCCGTGACGACATAACGGAAATTTTCGTTTAATTATATTTCACCACGAAGTTTAACGTCATAAAATTAGGTATTTAAGAGGGTGATTCATTGAAAAATAATAAATAGACTGGAACGAGCCATTCTTTTGAGGAATATTTTATGAAAACGCAGTTCTTGGCAGTCTTACCTATTTTCTCCATAGAGATTAAAAGTGGGGTTATTTTTATCTAAAGCAGGTTAATACAAAACTAAACGAAAAAACTACATACCAAACATAAATTTATATAAAGTGAATAATAGATGGACTTACGGAAATTACAGTATATAATATTATTATGTATCTGCGTCTACTAGCGCATATAATAAAAACATACACATAGAAAATCATTTTTCTACTCCTCTACTGTTATCTGCCTTTTACATAGTCACGAACACTATTATAAGAACATTGATTATTTATGACTTCAGGAAAGTCTATAGTCTATTCCCCATAACAGCACTTGTATCGTTATTTCGCCAAAACGATACTCCTAGCCATAGACTTAGAACCTTTTTTTTTCTTTGAATCTATCATACTGCCAACATAAGAAAAACGTTTTATTAATATATTCGTGATATATTCACTAGGGAGACGTCAATTTAAAAAAAATAAAGTTTACCATAGATGCCTATTATCTACCAAACATAAATTATGTCATACATTTTCATATTTTTCTTTGTTTATTTTTGTATTTTATTTAGTAAATATAGTCGTAGAAAAAGTATTGTATGCAACGTTGTATAAGTACGTCAAAAAATGCTCGATGGCGTCTTCTTACGATGCTCGCTAAAGCTCGCATCGTAACCTGCGCCACTCGCATATTTTGAACCCTCTTATACAACTGTTGCATAAAATACTATAATGTATCTCTTAGGTATAATCAAAAATTCTAGGGTAAAAAAAAACAAATCTAATTAAATCTCTTGAGAGTTTCTCTACTATACGAACAAAACAGCAGGAGAGGTTTCCAGATTCCTACAGAGCAAATACGGAAGCTATATTCCCAAGTTCTTGCAAATGTCTCAATTAATAATAGCTTGCGATCTCGATAAATAACAGACAATTATGCAAATCAAGATGGCTACAGTGGATAAATAAATTCTGTGAATGAAATACGCGTGTTTCGGCTATTTTCGAGGTACACTCGTAAATTATTGAGATATTTCAGTAGTTTAAAATAGATGTTATTTATTAAGCGCCATCTGAGCGTTCTTTAAGATTTTTTATAAATATAAAAGATGTGATGAATATAACAATTTATTTGTTTGTAAATGATAGCGTGAATAAAGCTTACAACAGACGTAGTAAATTGAAGTGTAACCAAAAAAATATTCGTATTGTCTGAAAGAAGATCTAAACAAAAACAAATGGACTAAGTTCTTTCGTAAAGATTAAGAAACTGTCTAGGGTTACTCTGAGATTTTAGCCATAACTATGACCCTAAACCTTGAAACTCCTGGAAGTAATATTTACTTAGTTACAGCTAAGTTCAGGCATGCTCACAAATCTATGATCACCTAACGAAAACACAAATCACATTTATTCCACGACGGAGGTGTTTCCTCTTTGTAATTTTAACTATTAACTAGCTTTTCGGGCGCTGCGCGGGCTGCAAGCAGCCCGCGGTCTTTCGTGCGGCTGTTGAGGTAGGGTAAGACATGTTTCTAGTTCAGAAAATGGGTAAAAACTGCAGTCAGTAAAGGAAACATCAAAATATGTGTGGGGGCGGCCATCTTGGATCGAAAATCTGATTCCAGTTCCGAGTTCCGCGGGGTGCTTTACCCCCACATGCAAAATTTCAGACCCCTACGAAGTCCCAGTGAGACGTTATAAAAGAATTAAGTTTAATTTTCTAAAATCCAGACGCCATCTTGGATTCAAAAAAAAATATTGAATTTAGGTTTTTGGGGTCAAATTACATATAGATATCGATTTTCAGCCAAATCGCAAGCAGTTGACTATCGGCGGCCATCTTGGATTTTCAAAAATTAAAAAAATATGACTGCGTTTCTGCGCTTGGGAAAGTGGCTCGGGCTTCGCCCTCGCCCGCAGCTCGCCCTGCGGGCTCGCGTCACTCGGCCTCCGGCCTCGTGAAAATTACTTCCGGGGGGGTGGGGGGTAAAAGGGGGGGGGCTGTGGGAGTGGCTCGGGCTTCGCCCTCGCCCGTAGCTCGCCCTCCGGCCTCGTGAAGATTACTTAGGGGGGGATCCAAGAGGAAGGGGGGAGTGGCTCGGGCTTCGCCCTCGCCCGCAGCTCGGCCTACGGCCTCGCGGGGGTGGCCTTTGCTTTTGGCTTTTGGCCTCTGGCTGCGCCTAGTTACTTGGAGTGGCCGTTTGTATGAAATTTGTATAGAGGAAAATTGTGCATGTATGGCGGCCATCTTGGATTTTAAAAAAAATAAAAAAACAAATGACTCTCGTCAAATTGCTTACAACCCCCTACATTTTGGAAAAAAATTCACGCCCCCAACCCCAACCGTCTTCGCAGGCCGTACCCCTTCCACATCAGGTTTCCGCAGATCCTCAAATGTCAGATTTTTCTGGTACTCACTGGAGCACCCTCTATACGACCGCACATCAACCTAAACCCCACCAACCCCGCAACAGGGCAAACAATTATGTCAGTCAGTCAGTGGTATTGTAGGTTTATATATTATAACTAGCTTTTCGGGCGCTGCGCGGGCTGCAAGCAGCCCGCGGTTCATCGTGGGGCTGTTGAGGTAGGCTAAGATATGTTTCCAGTTCAGAAAATGGGTAAGTTTGTATGGAGGAAAATTGTCCTTGTATGGCGGCCATCTTGGATTTTGAAAAATATCAAAAAACAAATGACGGTCGTCAAATTGCTTATAATCTTCTACATTATGGAAAAAAAATCACGCCCCTAACCTTAATAGTTTTTGCAGGCCGTACCCCTTCCACATCAGGTTTCAGCAAATCCTCAAATGTCAGATTTTTCTGGTACTCCATTTAGCACCCTCTATACAACCGCACATCAACCTAAACCCCACCAACCCCGCAACAGGGCAAACAACTATGTCAATGAGTCAGTCAGTCAGTCAGTGGTATTGTAGGTTTATATATTATAATAGAATGTTATAGGCAACTAATTCAAATTCCCTACTTGGACTTACTTCATAATATATATTATTTAATTTTCTTAAGGCATGTTGGCAACAGCTTCTAATAAATAGTCAATATTAAATCCATTGAAGTAAATTTTAAAATAAAACGAATGGCCTACGGATCTAACATGCAAGCAATATTTACTTTATTTTTAGAGTAGGTACTCCAAGAGCGTGATATAAACATTTATTCATAGACAAATGCGTTGAACGGAACGCGCTGTCGCGCGGCTGAATATTTACTAAACATTGAACATTCTGAGGCACATCTGTTACTGCACAATGTTCGGACTTTCATAATCCTGTTTATTTGGCCGTGATTTCTATTTATAATATCGTTGTATGCAAGTAGCGTAACCACTGAGAATAACTGTTGCGTTATGTCACAGGATATTATATATTTGTTTCCCTGTATCCATCTTCTCTCACACCATAACGCTAAACGTGGCCTTTAGATCTAACGGCCTTTCCAGTCTCTCTACTCCATTAGGGATGAACACGTGATTTCACGTGTACCTATGTATATGTATAGTATAATATACAATCAAAACACGATCAAAAATATTTAACCGTAACTGAAGGACATAATGGTGAGGTCTATCAGGAGGGAAAAATGGAAATGTTTCCTACTCTACCGGAAACCACAAGTCATATACATATGTTGTGATGTTGCTTACTAATGTAACTATTATACCTAATTTGTACTTACAAAGAACACTAGGTAAAAGCAATAAGTAATAATCGTAAACTATTTGTAAAAGTGAGTTAACGGTATCTAAAGTTCAATGAGTCAAAGCACTTAAACAAATTATGGTGTACCTAAGTTTATATTGTCTGTCATCACTGACTCATCACTTGAGTTTTTATTTGGTGTTCTGAGAAGGCAATGGTACTCTTATATTTCTTGTAACGTTTAAAAAATAAGAAACATATGAATTAAAATGACTCAACGAGTTGTCGTCAATATGATATTATATACAAAGAAATAATCGGCTAAGTGCGTGTCTTTGAGCTCACGCGGCTATAAAAGCCTAAAAACTATTTTTTATTACAGCTTTCTAGTAAGAACTAAAAGTCTTCGAATAAAACCAAACAGTCACAGACAGACAGACATGGCGAAAAGGGTTCCTCGTTCACTATACGCAACCTCAAAATCAAGGATAAACGCGATAACGTTTTCATATTAATTTTATTAAGGGACAAGTCTCTAAACAATGAATTATTGGTTTATCTTATAGAGTGGTTTGCTATTTCACGTAGTTCTTCTTCTTCAGGTGACTCTCCAACTAATGAAGGTTGTCGATTAGCTTGGTGTAAGCAGTCCTTTTTGTTCTTAGCTCAACGGCATATAGCTCAGCATTGCTTGCTATCCCGGTCCACTCTCTAATGTTTCATAGCCAGGATTTCTTTTTCCTCCCAGTCTTTTGGTTTCCTACGACTTTGCCCACCAGTATAAGCTGAAAGAGATCGTATAGCTGATGTTGTAGATCATGACCCGCAGGTATGAAAGTTTACCGCAACAATAAGAGTGCGCTTTTGGTTTTGGTCTATTCGTTGCAGAATTTGCCTTCTGTGTCCAACTAATGGACCTAATAAAAAGTGTATTCACACAATGTTGAGTCCCTTTACCCTAGACCAAACTACACATAACTATACAAATGTAGTCTACGTTTTATTTCAATACGACATACTCGATTTCGGCATAGTTTTGCAATTTCAAAGATATATTACATATCTAGGTATATAATAACTGTTATTCACAGTCAAATATGAATTTGGAATATAATATAACGTGATAAATCATTTTTGATCATCAGTATGGTAAACTTCTACATCCAGGAAACCAATTATAACCCTAGATAATTGCAATTTATTACTACTACGTTTGTATGTTAAAGTCTAGGGTAAGTATCGGAATTCTGTATATATTTTCTCGAAAGTAAACTGTAAAACTTACAAAATCCATACCATAAATAACCGTGGGACGTAAAGCGGCGCTTTCAGCATCCCTTCGTGCCTCTATTGAATCGTATCTTCAATCCCGCATCCGGATCGCGATCCGCCGATGTTATCGCGTCGTTTTACCGCCGCTTGTCTTTAGAACTCGGATTTTCATCATTTGCTTTGTTTGGATTTCATGACGAATGGCTGATCTGTAAAATGAGATTAATCAAATACACAAAGATATTATAAAATATTTTGAATTCTCCCACGTTCGCTAAATTACGAATTAAGTCCCTGCCTCGGTTTTCGCTAGAGATAAAATGAGATTTCTGAAAAGGGGCGTGTAAAGAGTTCTACAGGGTTGGCAAACCGTGTGTGGAACTCCTGATTTAGCAGCTTTAATTCGCCTTTATCCGGCCCCCTACGCTAGTAGATGCTTATTATCACGTAAGCTGAATGCCTGTTTGCCTACTTTTTGGGTTCCGTAGTGAACAAGGAACCCATAAAGTTTCGCCATGTCTGTCTTTCTTTCCCTCCGCGGTTCACTCAGAGACTATAAGTACTAAAAAGCTGTAATTTGACATGGGCGTGTACATGCGTGGCGTGGACAAGTTCACTGTCCCATGAGTCATATATATATGAACAAATCAATTGTTTTACTATTGTTCTTTTATTAACGGACAGTGAAGTCATAGTGGTAAAATAAAATCATGGATTTTTTGCGGTAGCTCCCATCGTGTGGATTATGACAGCATCCTTAATACTGTTGTTCGTGATGTGAACTAAGATATATATATATATATATATATATATATATATATATATATATATATATATATATACAATATCCTTTTTTATTAAGTACAAATATTTTAAGGGGTGATTCAGTCCATCATTTTGAACAACTTTTCCCAATAAATGTATATCGAAATACGAAAAATATTTTTTCGGTTTTCATACAAATCGAAGTAGTCACGTGATATCATTACTATGGAAAATGAAAATTTTCTTTTCGTATTTCGATATACATTTATTGGGAAAAGTTGTTCCATATGATGGACTGAATCACCCCTTAAAATATTTGTACTTAATAAAAAAGGACAATGTATATATTAAATTATTTAGCAAATTTTTTGTCTATTAATTTAGCACATCACTTACTAATTGGACGTGTAGATTCAATATAACACTGTACTGTACAATGTTTTAGTAAAAATATTTTGCAATCACACTAATATGGCAAAAGTTTGTTGGTGTATGTTTATTACTTCTATTTCTTCTTATTGCGCAAAAGGGCTGGACCAATCTTGATTAAATTTGGTATGCAGGAAGTTGACATCCTAGAGTAACACATAGGCTACCTTAACCAACGGTAACACCGCAAGGCGGCAGCTAGTTATTTAATAAATGATCCATTATTCCTTGGCCCACCTGGCCTATAGACGCGGTGATGGATCGAACCAGACCCAAAGGGTTTTATTCAGGGTCGCGATATAGGTTATCGTTAAAAAGGTCTTTCAAAAAATACTGTAAGTTGTCAGTACCATTTTTCAATTTAGGGATCGCTAAATATTTGCAAATTTTTGTTATAGTCAAGTTATCGGACCCTCTATATACTAATCGGTTGTATAAAAAATTGACACGTTAAAAAATTCAAGGCATTAGTTTAAGTATACAACGAAGTTTAAAGAAAATTTATCAGAGCGTCTTACCTATAAAATGTACTCGGAAGAGTAAAATTTCATATTAATTCAATTGAAGATTCGTTATTTAGATGTTTTTAGTCCCGTGAACTCAAAGGCATTGCAATTATGGATCCTTACATTGCGCGTGGGCCGGCACGCACTTGGCAGGTTTTTATTACAAGCTTTATTTAACTTGTAACGTGTCTTGTGTTTGTTTAGGTCTCAACTCAATTTCCAACCAGTTATCCTCTACCGAGCTGAAATTTTGCAAACCTACTTGTCTGTAAGTCGAATGACAATACAATTCTTCTGATGATGGAGGCGAGAGATATTCGACAGAACTCAGTTATAAAACAACATAAACGAATTGAGTAGAACTCGTTTGATTTGTCTTGACAAGTACTTAACTGTAGACGATGTCTAGAGTCTGATCACGGAGACAGAAGGTAGCCGATGGAACTTAAAAATAAAACGACGCAGCACCATAGAATTTGGGCTTATTTCATTTGTTCTGTGTATGTATGTAAATTATTTATTGTACAAGAAGGACCAACAAAAATACAAAATTAAACAAAACAAAGGCGGACTTAACCTTATTAAAATGAAATAACGGGTTACTGACGTATAGAGTCAGCTACTGCTGACATGTCTGAGGATTTATCCCTTTAATTGATTGACTAAAATGTTTTTTTTTTAAAGTTTGTTAGGTATATCTAGAGTATTATCAAGCCAGAAGTCTTTTCCTGGATTTCTTTGGTTATTGGATTTTGCATAAAACCAAATTCCAATAACTAAATGAGTTTACATGAAAATAAGTATATATTTGTCGTGTGGTTTCCGGCAAAGTAGAATACCACTTCAAGTCCTCCCGTGGATGTCGTAGAAGGCGACTCAAAAAATACAAGCTAAACAAAGCTTATAAACATCAATGAGACCTCTCCAACCCATCTGACCAGCGAGAAGAGTATAGGCCAAAATCCTTTAGCTGCTCAGGCCAAGTATAGCTCTGGTAGTAAAGAGAGGGTCGTACTCCTGCAGTGGAGACAAAAATACCTGATGATGATAAAGTGAATATTTCTAAAGGAACAAAGTCATGTTAACGTAGTCATAGGTTAACTTCCAGCACTTGTGAAACAATGTGGACACTATGAATGCGGCCAGTTATGACGGCGTCCATCAAACGTTAACGACGTCGTTACGATGATCTATAAAGTTATTTAGAGTGGCATAGACAGCGCGTGTTTATGATCCCATAGGAATGGCTCGATAAACAACCTTCTGTCAATCAGGACATTTTGAACATCATTGACACATTGAAATGGTAATCTATTTTGTTGAGTTTGTGAATCCGAAGAGCTTGGTTTTACGTACAGAAGCATTTTGTACTACTTATTTTAAAGTTATTAAGAGTAGCTGTTTGAGAATGTTTACGATCTCATAGGAATGGCTCCATCAAACAACCTTCGACAATATTTTGGTAAAAATATTGATTGACTTATTAAAATGGTAATCTTGTTTTGTTTGTAAAACTTACGAGCTATATTTTCTGCGAGTAAAACCAAGCTCTCCGGTTCGATAAAACTCCTACATTAATTTATTAAAAATGAATCCATGCTAATGCTACGTAGTTATTAGGGAGGTGTCCGAGAGCATTTACAATTGTATATAAAAGACCTGATTGATAAGAAGTAGTAATAAATAGTCATAATCAACAAGCCATGCATGTCAAGGAAAGGTAGGTTAAGAATTAAAATACAAAGCTACGTTTTTACTAGGTACTTACATAAAGAGTTACGTCTTATATCAAAAACGAAAGGATGTATACCTGCATTAAATACTGCTAACAAACCACTTCCCCACCGAATGATTACTTAAGTTTTTTTTAAATCTTTATGTAGGAGCTTTTGTTTTTAGACATGTCAGATTCATATTCACTTTTAGTTATTAAAGAATATATTTCACAAAGTAGGTAGTAATAAGACTTATGAGCAATTTACCGATTTCTTTCTGTATAAATTACAATAAGTAGAAGCTGTGGTAGACTTAGTATTTCTTTTGAACACAGAAATATTGCAAATTGACGGCTGTCAATATTGGTTGACGTCTGTTGCGCTGAGTCGACGTGGCATTGGCAATTTGACGGAATAATTCTCCTTTGTACGATTTTCATTTTTCATCAACAAACGAAACGAAATATAATCTTGTTATTCGAGACGCGTAACGTAAAATAAATAAAATGTTTTTAGAGTTCCTTGCAGCAACGTTTTTATATTTGTTTTTGTTTTTATACTCTTCAAACACGTTTGTTACGTATAATGTACTTTCGTTCATTTCGGTAACACAATACATGTAGATTATGGGCACCTAAAGGCTGAAAAAGATGAAATCCTCACTGTCTAATACATTTTACAGAAACAAATTAGATGACTGACAATCGTATGACATATATTACTGTTTAACTATTGTTTTTTGTTATGATTAACAACTTTGAAGTAAAAATATCTGCGTCATGAATAAAAATAAACGAGTGCGATGTCCTATTTAATGGCTTTGTTCAGTGTTTTGTCGTACGAATCCGCGATGTATGGCTAGTCTCTACTAGTGATGTGCTTAGTAGTAGATTCACCGTGCACCAGCTATTGGTTTTGCAATTTACTTAGCCTAACGATTGAAATATGTGTCGGGTTTTTGTACACGTTGACGGTAATGGATTTAAAGCTTTTCAATTCAATTCAATTTAATTCATTTATTTCTTTAACAATGGAAATTGTGTTAGAAATTACAAATATATAAAAATAACTTAAAAATTAATACATAAAAATTTAAAATAATAATTAAAAAATAAAGGTAAAAAAGATAATAATAAAAAAATGTATTTTAAAATGTAAAATCTCGGATTTGTTTGTTTTCGCCGTGTCGTGTAATTGTCAATGTAGTTTAGCTACAGCTTTAAATTATTAGAACTACTAGAACATATAAAAAAAAAACTATAAATAGTTTTATTTTTGTGTTTGACAGTAAAGAAGGAAACAGTCTGAATATTTTTTTTACGGTTTATTTCTCAGAGTACATTCCGGCAACTACGGAGTATTGGGCGCATCTCTAGTAGCGATGAGTTAGTGCGGGACAGATGTTGGCCATCGCATACCAGTTGAACGATGCGATGTGGCCGGAATAGACATTGACCATCCAAAATGACACTCTCAATTTTCGTGTTTTTGCTTTTTTAATTAAGACAAATAGGCAAAAAATGCGTTGGATACTTATTAAGCGTAACAATCATGTATCTTATCAAATTGTGGGCCCTAAAGATTTTTTTTTTCTTTCTGAAACACACTGTTCTATAAACAAAGATTGAAATTACCTCTGTTATTTTCTCCGAATTTTCTTATTTCTATTTTTATCTATTTCCGGGGAATAACTAAATTTCACTTAAACAAACACACATAAATAATAAATGCTTTAATTTCCGTCACACACTTAATACCACATGCTTTTTCTAAAGTGTAAGCTTCTTATTTAAATAGTAAGTTTTTTTTTCTAAATCGAAACTGAACATTTATTTCTGAATATCCTCTCATTTTAAAATACTTCCTGGCCTTTTTATTTTTAACTTTCTAATAATGAACGTTAGTATCTAGTATAAAATGTATCAGTACATATGACGACAATATTTTGTCACGGTTTGGCACAATTCCCAAATCTTGACGAAAGAAAAAAAACTATATGGTAGATATGACTGACAATACCTACTAATCACATTAAGATACCAAAAGAGAATTTGCCTAAGCCGAAACTCCAAGAGAATGTTTGAGAGAGAGAGAGAGAGCGCTCATTATCTTCACCAACTGTCATAGAGTATTATAAATATTTATGTATTTTATGTAGGTTTTATGTTTTCTGCCATAATTATGTATTATTTAAATGTATGTTTATAAATACATATAGATATATAAATAAAATTATACTTAGTTAAATTTGTTTTCAATACAATTTTAAAGATTTAATAAGAATGTGTCTTGTCGTCCAAAATTACCTTTTTTCAGCAACACCTGTAGGTTGACTGGTAGAAAAGGCCCTGGTCCTTTAGTGCGCCCGTTACAATTTTTGTACAATTTACTCCTAGATCGTCTTGGCCTTAAAATTGTATCTTTCTGTGAAGAGTGATGTGCGAGTAAAACACCAACTTATGTATTACCTGTAGTATTGCTTCATGAAAGAAGGATAAAGTTATAAAGATAAATAAATATTTAAAATTATTTATTTAAAACAATAAAATAAACAAGGAAATTAACGAAAACTAAACTAACTAACTAACGTGCTCAGAAGGCTGGCAGCATTGCCATGTTGTATGGCAATGCTTATTCTTTTGAGTCAGATAAAAGCCAGCCCTCTGGTCACGCGTGATTTCAGTCAATTTACCTACAAAAATAAGTCGTCAAAATCATCTCTAGCCTATTAACTTACGCGAAATTATTGTCTAACTATTAATTTATAGTTGACAAATGTCGAAATAGCTGATTAAAGAAAATAACAGTAGATAAGATTGGTAGAAGACAAAAAGCGTCATAAATTATGTTAGTATATAGGTTTGGCTACTGTTCTTTACAATTGAAGTCGTGAACTATTTACATGAAAAGTTACTTAGTGTAATTTATGAGAACATAAAAACAACAAAATGTTGTGTCCGCACATGTATTCATCTACATAAAATATGTTGAATACTGGAATTGATACTTTAATAGTAAGATGTATTTAGGTTTGAGTGTTAAGTGCATACTTAATAGTTACACTAGCAGATAGAGCAAGTCAATGTATAATTTAAGGCTTTATTTGCCGCTTGAGGTACGTTGATATAAAAATTAAATAAAACCGGCCAAGTGCGAGTCGGACTCGCGCACGAAGGGTTCCGTACCATTATCTATAAAAATCAAGTTTTTTGTATGGGAGCTACCCTGAAATATATTTTTTTTTTAGTATTTCAACTGTCTAGCTATCGCGGTTCTTGAAATATAGCCTGGTGACAGACAGACGGACAGACGGACAGACAGCGAAGTCTTAGTAATAGGGTCCCGTTTTTACCCTTTGGGTACGGAACCCTAAAAAGCATTGTATGTATGTTTCGAGCGAAAAAATACTTACGGCCCAGGCTGACACAATAAATTATCTTGTTTCTCTTGAAAACAAAGCTTTCGACCACATTGTAGACAGTAGTAATGTCTATATAGACCGATTTCACTCGAGATTTAGTAGTACTTTCATTGCCATGTGGTGTTTATAATCATTGTCGTTTAGCCACCACAAGTCCATTGCTGGACAGGTCTCCCAAGCCTTCACCTGTTAAAGATATTGATTACTTATTATTGTTATTGTCTACTATACTCCATTTGGTTAGGTATTTAAATATATGTAAACAATTTTGACATGTCTTTTTATTGAAATATACACTTTATGAATCAATAATTTTGCTAATTACAAAGTAATTGTGTTATAAAATATAAATTACATAATTACTTTGTAATTTGCAAAGGTAGGTATTTTATTTATAAAGTGTATATTTCAATAATAAGACATGTCAAGATTGTTTACATTTATTTAAATACCTAACCAAATGGAGTATAGTGAAGGGTTAATGCTATATACGGTTATAATTATGAATAGCGTTAATTTTTAATTTTTTTTTATTTAGTACAATGATGAAAACGCAGTTTAACTGTGTCTGACCTGACAACTGAATGACGCCCAAGGGGCCCATTTACATTCTTTGACAGAACACTTTCGCTGAATGACACTACAATTTCCAATTTAATCAGTCACATCGAGGTATTTGGGCAAAAATGCGAATCATGTTAACAGGCGATGCGGCTAGCAACCCATCACTGTACTGATTGCTTTTCCATCTTCTCGCCCACCATGACGCTAAAAGTGGCTTTTGGGTCTTGCGGCCCTGGGCTCTGCATAGAACCGCAAGACCCAAAATGCTCTGCCTGCCCCATTAGGGATAAAGACGTGATAGTATGTATCGAGGTATTTATTTGGCAATGGGTTACATTATTAAGATAATTCATAATGCCTTTGAATTTCTGAAAATGTGACAACACAGATTGTAACACTACAAATAGCTTGATATCTATTTCTTTTTTTCAATAAATGTTTTAAAACGAAACGGTACGACTGTGTCTCTGAACAGAACAAATGAACGCCGCACAACGGGTCTATTCAAATACTTTAACAGTAAACTGTGGCTGATTGACACTACAATTTCCAATTTAATCAGAGTCACGTCAAGTAGGTACTTACGTTTTGTAGGTGACAGTGGTTAAATGAATAAGATAGTACCTCAAAAATAAAAGAAAAGGGCTGATAAAGACATGAAATATCTTCGTTATCAATCTTTAATAGGTTGGCGATTGCTATACTTACATTTTTATTTTATTTTTTGCTTAACTAAAGTATCTATGACTCTAAATAAGACTACGAGTATATTTACCAACGTATATACAAAAATGTAATCTTACTAAGATAGATACATACTTAAGTTTAGCAAAAAGAAACCAAATAAATATAAAACGCAAAAAAGTATTTCATAACTCTTTTATAACTCCGTATTTCTGTGAAAACGTACTCTGACTGATGTAATAACACGGCGTCGTAAATAATTCGGCATAAAGATGTCGAGGCGCGTGCACTTCGGCTCTCACAGACTCCACTACAGAACCCTTTATCCAATCAGAAACGTTTCGGATCACTGGCTTTATGATACAAAAGCAACCTAGTGAAACAATTGAAATGTTCGTTTTGCGCTGGGGTCTATGAGTTAAGATTCCATCGTACAATTTTAAACTAAAGTCATGGTAGTTGTTTTAAAACAAGTCTATGTTAGACTACAAAAAATAGGAGAGCTACCTTAATATTTTTTCTAAACATTTTTATTTATCAATTTGTCAGCATACGCTAACAATTATATACACATGCAAAACTAAGCGTTATAGTACTAAGTTAAAGTTTATAAGCTCAGCCTCGGACGGACAGACGGACAGTAGATATACCGAAATCATAGGACTTTGGAACTGAAAAATCTAATATAAGAAATATAAAGTAACATGCAATTTAAACGAAGTATAATCATATTATATCTCCCTTCAAACTCCACATTATTCTGAAAACGTTTGATTTTTTAACTGACAATTTTATTAAACTTTTAAACTAAGTATATTAATTTCGTAAAATTTTAAAATTCAGTAATTATTTAACGGTTACTTTTCTATTAATGTTTATTTGCTTTTAACTTTGATCTACCGATGTTGTTGATAGTTTTATTTGATGTTTGTATCGCCACATCTGACATGGGTACAAGTTTAGTGCGCCAATGTTTTATCGTCTTATGCAGCATGTTAGCGATTAATAAATGAATGAAATAAAAACGTGCTAATACTGAGGTAAATAATTCGGCGTAAAGATCTTGAGGCCCGTGCACTTCGGCTCTCGCAGACTTCACTACAGAACCCTTTATCCAATCAGAAACGTTTCGGATCACTGGCTTTGCGTCCCTGACGGCGAGGCACAATCAAATGGAGCTTTCTGCAACGTGCGTTAATTCATAAAGCTACTCTTTTATTTATTTTTACATTGTGGGTCAAATCCTCTGGTCAAATCATAAGGTTTGGATACAGTTTTTTGAGTAAATAAATAGAGCTAATTAAATCGTAGCAAGTGGATTTCCATAGTCTAGTCTCTGCCAAATCCTGTGGAAAACAGGTGTAATTAATGTAATTTAATACTTCCTTGTGTGTGAACTTCCTGTGGCTTTCATATCAGCAGACGACGAATATTTCCATGTGCAAACATTACTTAACTCAGAGATGTAGGAATATATTAAGGAATTTTATTACACATGAATTTATAGATGTCATGGTAATTTTCTTTTTCCCTCATATATATGTCATGCTCATATATGCATATGCCATGTAAAGTGAACGTACCACATCAACCTGATTCGACTCAAGCGTAGATAGAGCCCTTCCAATAACATTTCACCTGGGCCCTTAACGCCAAGTCTGACTCTGCACTTTACACTGATAAACAATAGAAACATTACAAAACTACGTTTCTAATGGATACTGGTTAAGATAACAGATTTTTGTTAAAATATATATTTCCAACACAAGAATACGATATGGAGTGACGACCTCAGCAAATTTGATGGGCGATGGATGAACACGGGTAAGCAGTGAAAATACCACCGTAGACCTGGAAGGAAATAGGGGCGACCTTTGCCTAGCATAGCAGAGGGATAACACGTGTTAATAATAACCAGCCAAGTGTGTGTCGGGCGACGCGCAGTGTAGGATTCCGTAGTAGCGAATGCCGATTTTAAGTTAAAACTAAAAACTTCTAAAAGACGACCTAATTTATCGCCGCGATCGCCTATAACTCTTTAATTTGTCTTAAACCCTACGTAGCTCTGTCAGTTTTCCTTTAAACTTCGTTAAATCTACTGCCATGAATTATTTCACGTGTCCATACTAGTTAAATGGTTGTGCATTTAGTACCTACATAGAGGGGGACACTTGTCTCTTAACAAAAATTGGCACTATAAAACCAAGTATTTCAGAAACGAAACCCTAAATCAACAAATGGTGTCAACAAACTCACAACGTTCCTAGACCTATTCGCCTAGATCAAACACGATGGGTTTGTCGAGAAAAAAAATACTCCCACTTCATACTCGTACATGGAGCTACCCAAATTTTTTTTATTATTTTACCACCTTGTTGGCATGATTAATATAATGATAACATGATAATACATACCCATGTATGGCAAATCTTCCCTAATGGAGGTAAAACAAAAGGTACAACATACCCATGTCAAATTGAAGTTTTCTAGTACCTACATATAGTCTCTGAGTAGAACTGCGGACAGACCGACATGGCTAAACTATAAGGTTTCCTTGTTTACTACGGAACCCTAAAAAGATATTTCCTAAGCCAATGTTCTGAAAACCCATTCAAAAAATTGTGACTCTCTGACACAACCTTATTTTTAATCAATTTTGAAAGCACGCAATTGGTTGGTCAGAAGAGAAAGTCATAAAAACTCACCAAAAACGAACGTACTTTACTGAAGGATTAAATACTTTCTTTAGTAGGGTTCTCGGTACACCTTGGTAATGACATAGCTACGAAACTTCGTTGACGTTTGCCGAAGCCCGACTCAAAGTTGGCTTTTTCTAACTAGCTCTGCCTGAGGCTACTTTCCTGTTTGTTCTTCTTCATTTTGCTTAACTTGGATCATTGTATGAAGTAAGTTTGCGAGTCGGCGCCCGTCTGTTTTCTGAAGAATGCCGAGGTAATTTTAGATGCCATATTAATGACGCTAACTATAACTTCATAGAAAAATAGAGGGAAGAAATTTTTATCTTATTGTCATACTTTTTTGTTCTTTGGATTCATTTAGTATAAATTATGAATTAGGTCCAAAACTGTTTTTGTTTTCACATTTTGTTATTTATATGAAAGTATTGTATAAAGGTATGAAAAATAAAAAGAAGGCATATTTTTACATACAGTAACTACATAGTAGTGTAGTGACATGCGACAAAAAATGCTGATCCGAATATACTTTTCAAGATCTTTAGTAATACAAATAAATACACATTTACTTTACAAGTCGAAAGTATATGCTAAAAGATCTTCATTTTTCTATAATGACTTTAGACTCTGTCTACCGAGTTAAGAAAAAAGACGTAACCGGTATCTACATGTCTACTCCCTCCATATTTTTTTTAAAAGAGATATTTAAAAAAATAAAGAATCACTATTTTAGAGGCGCTCTGTTTAAAATGGCAAACAATCCTGCGTCATAATGAAATTGTCTGGTGGTCCCGGGGTTAAAGCTAATCCGAAATAAATGTTGAACTTTGCCCGGGGCGGATAAACCCGGCTTTTATCCTGCAAACTATAAATGTATAAATGAATCCCAGTCAGTATGCGTAGGCCTTTTTGATGGTGAACTTACTTGTAACACAATGAGGATCTTATACCGTGGTCTTTAATAAAATCTGTGGCCAATAAAATGCGATTACAAGAGAGAGAAAGATAATATCAACATTCTACACGAAACTACTTTAGCTTGTTTAGCGTAAAGCTTAATGCACCCTCCGCAAAACTCCACACTGTTGTCAAAGCAAGCATCCGAAACAGGAACAACGCGTCAGCCCCGGATCAGCTTTCCTGGAAGTTGGTACTGAGTGAGATTAAAATTAAATGTAAAGCAGCCCGTTTAGTACATATGGGTAGTAGAAAATCGGTCAGGTTGAAGTTGAAGAAGAGTTTATCGGTAGGTCCTTTCTTTTAAAAATCTTTCAGTTTAAAAATGCCACTTATTCTATGTTCTAATACAAAAAAATTATAGCATAAAGAATATAAATTAGTGGCAAAAAAATTATAACCTCTTTTTCTTTTCTTTAAATGGTCGTTTGTCGCAACTATTTTGGTAATTTTTCATTCGATTTATCAACTTCATTTTATATAAAAATAAATATCAAATTTACTTAATGAATTTTGTCTTTCTCCATATATAAATATTAGGTATAACATCTTTGGTGATTAAATAAAATAAAACTGAACTGCAAAATACAAGGTAGGGATGAGTAAAAAGACCCAAAGTCTGTTTGCAAAACAAATCTTCGAACTCTCATCACTAAACATCAATTAGACAAAGAAAACGACTGCAAAAGCTTCTCTTCGACAGACCTTCATTGGTACGGAATGCTGTAACGACTCAGGCCGTCTCAGTGTCAATTGGAATCCAACGGCCATTTGCCTAAACATTAGTTGCTCGGCGCTCAGTGAGCGGATTACTTCAGACTACCGCTTATTTAGATAGCTGCGTTTGACTTTAACAATAAACACGGTAAGACCGATTTCTGGCCACACTAATTTGACTTGAGCCAAGGCTATGGTCAGGTTAGTTAAATCATTATGTTCATACTTAAATGGAAAAACGAAATACTGAAACACAAGTGTAATAACAATGATAGAATTTTAATTCAGACTTGCTGCTCGATAGTTCATTCTCGATAGACTATCGATAGGATTGCTTTTCAAAATACCTCTACATAAATCTATCGTTAGTTTATGAAAGGCAATACAATCGATAGTATCGATAGATTGCTCGTTGTCATGGATCGATACTATTGATACTATCGATAGTTTGTTCGTCATGCTCGATTGATACTAGAGATAGGCCTTTCAATAGTTTGCCATTTTTCGATTGAAACTATCGACTGTAAAGCTACTGATTTTTCGGCAACACTATTTTAGACTATGTCCATATCTAGTTAGTAACATTGATTACTTAAAAGCTATAGTTACAAGGAATTAATTCAGCATGGTGTAGCCATCTGCCCCATATCGGAATGACTCATCTGTCTACCTCATGATTTCTAAGAAACATCATCATAATGAAGCATTTGCGCTTTCGCAAATGCTTTATTATTATGTAATACTACATTATTATATTTATACAGTAAGTAAAGTATTTCTTGTTGAATTGACACCCAAAATCACGCTACACGCGTCATCTGGGTGTTATGGCCCTGCATGGGTTTGAATAAGCGTTGCATAACTATCGATAGTTGACCTCGGAAAACAGTAACAATATCGATAGGACTACTAGTATCGATAGTTACGACAGTATCGATAGATTATCGACGTTTCATACTATTGCTTGCAACACTAGTTTAGATATGTATCTGTGTCAACTGCTATTACCCTACATTTGTTTTTTAAAGATCATTGCCGCTTATTTAAAGCAGCAAGTGAACGCTTTCACCCAGAGAGAAAAAATAGGAAAAAAGGGCTTAAATAGTCACAACATTGCAATGGATTGTAAAATATTGTACTGTAATCTTGGACAATAAGTTCCAATAAAAAGCACTCTTATTAATATTATGGACCGTCTTGCTTTAATGCAATTTAAATATGTACGCATGTACGTATGTACCTACAATGCTTGACAACGTTTGTGTGTCTTAAACTTAGTTGTAAGTTTAAGCTATGTGGAAACACGTCGGATTATCTGCACGAATCGATGGCCCTGATATTACATAAGTTAAATTAGAATTATATAACTCCGCACCTATATTGGTAATCGCATCAGCATCACACTAATATTATAAAGGCGAAAGTTTAAGTAAGCGTAGTTAGCGCAAATGGCTGGACCAATTTTGATAGTATGCAGGAAGCTGACACCCTGGATTAACGCATAGGCTACTTTTTCCGCGGTTAACACCGCGGGACGCAGCGCGTACGTTATAAAGCTAGTTAATATTAACTTATTTAGAGATCTCCCATGCTGGTCTGGGAGAAATGAAAAAACTTAGAATGTACCAGCTGCTTCTCTTCCCGCGCAGATCGTAAAAGCCGATCGAGGGAATGGGCAAAAATGCGAATCATGTTAACAGGCGATGCGGCTAGCAACCCATCACTGTATTGATTGCTTTTCCATTTTCTCGCCCACCATGACGCTAAATGTGGCTTTTGGGTCTTGCGGCCCTGGGCTCTGCATAGAGCCGCAAGACCCAAAATGCTCTGTCTGCCCCATTAGGGATAAAGACGTGATAGTATGTATGTATTTAGAGATTAGCTAATATCTAAGTTCGGAATTACACAAAACCTGAGTGTGTCATATTAAAAGTATGAACCTAAGTTTTATTAAATTGTATTAAAGTGTACAGCATATTTAAAAGTAAGTAGCTTTTTTACGCGAACGAAGTCACGAGCACCAATACCTTTCTAATCGACTTCCAAAAAGATGGAGGTTATTAATTCGTCGGAATCTTTTTTTATGTATGTTCACCTTATTCGAAGATGCCGGAACTAATTCGGGATAAAGGCAGTTTTTACTTTGGAAAAATGATTACTACATCAAATAAGTCTTGAACAAATTGTGCCATCACGCATTTCTTAAATGCCAAACATGTGTAATTATTCCGGATATCCACTGGTAAGGCGTTCGCGAGTTGACGTAATTATGATCTTTTCGATTTTCTAATGCTATTACAATGTTAATATATTACTTATTACTTACCTCTCCCTTCTCTCAGTTGTGAGTAACGTCAGTTACATATCCATCGGGTAACGTTAATCATTATTAGTTGAAACAGTTTCCTGGGAGTTAGACCGCAAACAATACGGTAGGGTTTCGATTTCTAAAACTATTCTGTTTGTACATAAGTACCGATTTGAGTTGTATTGTATATACATGCAAAATAAATACAGCAAGGTATTTCAAATTCTATGAAAAGTATTTGGCTGAATATTGATGAGATATTGACTTTATACCTGTGTGTAAAAGTGTATAAAAGTGACGCAAAATTACCATAGTGTTAAAACCGTTATATCTCCTGAGATTAGTTGGTAAATGTATATAAGATACTAAATTAAAATCACCAAGCAAAAAAACCTTAAAACCTTAAAACTTCTGAGTAACTTTCAGGCATCAATTACACATATATGTATTTTACAATAGGTCACTAGATGTCACTAGATGGATAAGATCCGGAATGAGTATATTAGAAGGAGTCTAAAACATGACCTGTTATGACCACGTAATGAGAAGGATGCCGAACATCAGGCAAAAAAATGGTGGACTTGAAAGTAGACTGGTATAGAAGAAGAAGAATGCGTAAGAAGTTAAAATACAGAGCTGAAATAGGGAAAAGGCAAGGAAGAAGAAGTCACTAGATATCGCTGATACGAAAGTGATTTCTCTGAATCACCTGGTCGGTCCCACCACAGTGTAGGTTGACAAATATACTAGTCCTTAAATAAATGGTACGGTTCCCATGACCCGGTCGTGGAGGACTGGCCAAGAGTCATGCTCACAAACGCAATTTCGACTGTTGCTTGCCTGGGCAGTAACTGTGCACAAATCGCAAAGAATCACTTTGGATAAAGTAGTCATGGACATTGGCGTAAAAGATTTGGCGGCCGGAAGTACATACTTTACTCTTTCAAGCTCAAAACGTCTTACGGATATTATATTTGATTTTATTAGCTTAGTAAACTGTTGCAGCTCAGAATAGAGGAAGAAAAAAGGGTGGATAATATTTTTTCTGCAACGGTATTGAACCGCGCAATGAGTGAATAATATATCACTTTTACAATGTACATTGAAACTGGTCCAGTAAATTTACGTACTCATATTTTGGAATAATAATCGCGAGGGAACCACTAATTATTTTGTGTTTCACTTTACATAAACTTTTTGGGATACCTACGTTATGTAATCAGTCCAAAATCTACCATTAGCCAATCCTAAATTTGAACTTGTCTAGTCTAAACCGGCCATACAACAGAATTTCGAGCGGCGAATGATTATTTGATGGTTTTGTAGGTTAATTTAAAAATTAATTAAACAGGTGACTTAATTACTCGTTCGAGCGATATAATTGCTTATCGAGTATAAAATTAATGATCATTAAAATGTTTAATTAAATTTTGCCGTCATCCTGAACAAATTGTAATTAATAAAGTACCAAGGATCTATTATTAAAGCACGAAAATATTCAGATTTTTTGTTCAGCCTATATCAGTTTAGGTACTTGTATAACCAAAATATATAAATACCTACACATTATATTAAAATGAAAACTGTATATTTGGGTATTATTTAGTTTTAAAGAATTTTAGATGGGCTTAGCGTAACTCTTTTTGGGGCCTAGAATTCAATCCTGACTTTATGCATGTGCAATAACGTGCATATCTCTTCTAAGCCTTTTAGCCCGAAAATTAACTTTTCTTTACTTATTATGATTATTTCAATGTTTTGAGTGCATGTGGCAATTTAAATGTGGAAAGGACGCATCCTCGCTCTAATTTATCAACTAATCATGCGAACAATCCAGGTAAATACTGTCGATGTAAGGCGATGACGATAAAATGTGACAAGTCCCGTCGATACTTGATAAATACAATTAATGACCAATAGGGAAATAATCGTATCTGTCGAGAAAAAATACTGGGTTATAAATTAGACAATCTACTTATTTATGAATCGGACAAGGATGCAAATCCTTATCCTTTTAATTGCACACAGTATTCTACAATAAAACTATAAACATCATACCTACATTCATAAGAAATAAAATAAATATGCTGAAACGTAATGTGCGTTATACATAATTTATGGCCGCATTAGTCATTGAAACTTAGAACGTTTCATGACCAATTATACGATCAGTCACACTGAATTGCTCTCAGGCCAATTCGTTGTAATGTTATATAAACATAACACTTAACTTCACAGTTATAAGGTCCATTATTGTCAGAGTCAATTTATATTTTTACACGTTTGAACTACGCGGATGAACAAATACATCACTGGGCTATCACAGCTTTATCGCATGCGATTGACAATTTAAATAATTAATCAAGTACTGAAACAGCATTGTTTGGTGTTTTTATTGACGCATTTTTATGGCTCGTACAGATAAAGAATTGACTTTAACGTAGCAGTTGCTGTATTTACATGATTAAATAATGAAATGCTATTGACGAAAGTGATCATATTTATATGTTAAAATTAGCATTACTTCAGTTACCAATAAAAATAAAATACGATTACAGATAGTCGGTGCTTTGTGACCTTACTTAGACACTCGACATTATATGTAAAAAGGCGTCACATTTTCTTGAAACTTATATTTTATAGTACATTTATTTACAATAGAACACGTTCGCATGACTCACATCGTTGCTCGTAGCGTCTCGTAGCTGTTTGTAGCATCTCGTAGCAGTCTACCTTTTACGTAGTAACCCGCTTTACTCAATACACTTTTTATCTTTATTTTTTAGAGTAGCAGTTCAGAAGTGGGGAGAGGAACAATCAATAAAAACATTGTGTGTATGAATTGACATTTGCAATTTCTTTTCTCCATACAGTTGTAAACAAACCAATATCTGGAAAAATGCGTCAGTGTGTCGATACATCGCTTACGAATCCATTAAACGGATTAAATTCTTGGCTCAGCTCGACGCGACGTCGCACAAAAACAACGTAACTGCGGGAATGCGGAGTGACGTAGCCGCTCGGATGTGCCAAAAAAGCTATGTCATTATTACTCCACCTATTTAAGAATGTAGCCAAATACTCGTGGGTGCGTGGCAACGTTTAACAAATTTTACAAAAGTACTATCTAAGTTTATTATTTTATAAAAACGCGTACAATATAAAAAATAGTTTGAGTTATACTTACATACAACTTAAATACTACATTTTTTTACCAACTTTTCCTATAGTAGATGAAATCTTTATAGCACCGATAACAGTATTATTAAGACTGTTACACAATAAAATAACTACAAAGGTATGGCATCTTAGGAATTAGGAGTAATTCTTATTTAAAAAATATACAAGTCTTATTCTTGCGATAATGGGATAAACCACTACTTACCTAAAACACGCATATCTATTGAAGTTAATTATTTTTTATTCCGACAATACTTGAAACTATTAAAGATAAATTACGATTAAGTTACTAAAAGTGTATGCACCTACCCTATTTTACTAGGAAAACCGGATACAAAAGTCGCATGTGACGTTTATTTTTTATTTTAAATTAGTGCGTTGCTAGCTGGCAAACATATCTGGCACGGCGTGACGTCGGTTCATACGTAAAAATGTCTTTGCGCATATTTTGGCATGTTTACTTTAGAAAAAACAACTGTTATAATTAGTGAAATTCGTAAGCACTTTTTAAATAAGTCAGGTACCTACCAACGTTTACATATAAGTACTCATTTACATTTAGTAATGGGCAAATGGTAATATACAGGATGACTTTTTACCCACCAGCCAAATTTTTGAAGCTAGTTTTGTCCATGATACTGAACCACTTTCCACAAAAAAAGTTATTAAAAATCGATAAAAAAAATTCGTCCATCCATACAAAATTCGTTTGGCCAAGCGCTGATATGTATGGGAAGCCGAATTTTTGTTTTTGGTTTTCGTTAATTGTTTTTATGGAAAGTAGTTCAGTATCATGGTCAGACCTTGCCCTAAAAATTTGGCCGGTGATTAAAAAGTCAAAAGCCTTTATATAGGTAATTCCATAAGGGAAACAAAAAAGTTAAGTAAATTATTTGACAGTAAATTTTTTGACAATCCAGTGAGGGTTCCCGCTGTTTAGTCGTTAGCTGGGTATCATACAAACTTCCACAACTTATTTACCCTCTTAAAGAATTATTTTCTGAAAATAATAGTAGTACAGTAAACTTTTGTTTTCGAACCGCGAGCTCATATTACATTTCTTTATCATTCATCTTTACATTTCTTACTTCAAAATTGGAAAAGTTTCATACAAACTTTCAACCCTCGTTTTAACTCCTTATAGAATGATTTTCCAAAAATCTTTATGCACACGTACATCATGTCAGGAACGTTTGTGCAAAATTTCACACTTCTAGACTCAGCGGTTTCAGCTGTGCGTTGATCGATCAGATAATATATATGTCAGCCAGTCAGTTTCTTTTTTTATATATGTAGATTTTAAGAGACTTGGGAGAGTATCAATCCATGTTTAAGAAAAGGTGAAAAAGCACCGGTGTAATATCACACGAACCTAAGGACTTTAGTTTAAACTACCTACATAACTCAAAATCTACACCAATTTTTAATTAACATTAAAAGTCAAAATGTCAGTCAAAAGCTAAGATTGGATAAATGCATGACATATTATGTTATTTATGTCATACATTTTTAACTGACGTGAAATTATTTCTTAGTAAAAGTAAACATTTTACTTTTTACGACTGGGCGAAAATGATAATTTTAATAGGCGATGTGGCTAGCAACCCATCACTTTTTTGGTTCCTTTTTCCATCTTTTCGCCCACTGTGTCTTTCTAAAAGTGGCCTTTGCTTAAAGGCCTCTTCCTCTTGCGGCCCTGGGGGTCTGTCTGCTTAGAGCCGCATGACCTGATAAAGTGCTCTGTTTGCCCCTTTAGGGATAAAGACGCAATAGTACGAGTTTGTATGTATGTAAATAAAAATCCAAAAACTGACTTTTCGCAAACATGTTTCGGTGTAGTTTGAAAGGACTAAGTAGATGGCGCGGAGTTTCCAATTACATTAGAAGATTGAAAACATTCTAATATTATATTATTAATTTCAATATAACTGCGATCAATAACCTTACTAAAGTTGAAACAACTTTAACCTAGTTACAACATCAGAGAAATCTTGGCATCATAAAAACCCAGTGAGCCCTTCACCTCCAGACATCACGTTTGGGGCGGTCCCCCTCCATAGAAAACCTCCCCTCCCCAGCGAATTCTCGAGACAGCTGCTAAAATTAAGAATCCGTGGAACGCAACATTAATATTATTCAAAGAAGTGCTTTTTATAATGATGTATTTATAATAGAGTAGCTGCGCCCCGCGGTGTTACCCGCGCTTTAAGTAGCATATGTATTAATCCATGGTGTCAGCTTCTTGCATACAAGATTTTATCAAAATTGATAGATATAGGCTGTTTATTTAGGATTCAAGGCTTCATACACTTATAAAGGAAGTATTCCTTGCTGCCTTTCATGCCTGACGCCGTTATGCCTATTCTCTTATCGTTTCTGTTAATAGTTAGCATATTATTAGGACATGGTTCCAAGTAAATACAAGTCATTCCTAGTGAGCATAGAACTTATGCCTCACAGGTACACAACCAGTGCTAGGGATGTAAAATAATTGTCGATTATGAAAATATTTTTTTTTTATTTATATTCCAAAAAAGTAGTGTCCTTTGTTACCAGTTTTTGAAGACCTCCCCTCCCTACTCTACTAGTCCCACTGTTTGTCTACTAGATGTTGGTGCATTTTAAGTTTTCTCTCGTCTCTAACTGAATTTTATGTTCGTTGTTTCGTTCGTTATGTTCAATCAAAGCAGAGGTAAAGTGCTGTCAGAACATTACACCGACCCTGAACATTCAATCTCATTTGGCTGTTAATTGAAAACTTGTACCACTCGTAGGATGATCAAAACAAAATTTATTTATTGTCTGTGAAAAACATTGCTTGCTTACAGTTCTTTTTGGTAATTAAACCGATTAAGAAAATTCATGGCCCATAAATTGCTGATAAGTATCTTATTCGATACTCTAGTCTTGATTTCTAGGTCCGCAAAATATCGTAATTTGTTAGTTTTCGTATTTGGATGATTACATTACAGTCAAGAACGATACGAACATCTAATAGCAAATAAATCTAATATAAATAGGTTTTTCTATTCGGAATTTAGTATTTAGTTTTATTTTATTTGGTTCTCATTTACGATAAAGATATTGGAATTCATGCATGTATTTACAGAGACCCGTTTTCTAAAAATGTTTTTCCATCCATGAATCGGGTGACGCAAACGAAGATAAAAATACGTAAAATCTTTCTTTTCAGTCTCTACATTTTAGGCACAAAGGGCACGTATTTTATAAAGCACGTTTAAGAATTTGTAAAAAAAACATCGTTTTCCATGATCGCATTGTTATTTCACACGGCGAGCTGCTCCTAAGAGCGAAAGCGAGAGAATTATTCTTCCCGTAGTAAGCACTGTCGTAAAACAGTTTTATTGTGAAATAAACAGGCCTCCAGCAGACTCCATTGACGCCGGCTCTCGACCTTACGCCTCGTAATGAGGACTTTATGTAGGGACATACAACTATATGAATAGGGCTGCAAATTGCGTTTCCGACACAGTTGTTTCGACTGTAAAAGAAGCAATTTTTCAATAATTTGCACAACGTTGTTAGAAATCTAGAGACCCGGATTTAATAAATTCTTATATATTGGGGACGCAGAGTGTAATCTTTTAAAACTTAAGTTTATTCAGGCAACGCAAGTAAGTTTATCGTATTCTAAATTCTTTTTTGTACATATACTAGTAGTTCGCCACGAACTTAGACCTCGCGATTATATCTTCTACTATCAAGCAAAGCAAGCAAGCAATCCAATACACGACAATTGAAAACAATTAACTGACTAAACAAATTAAACAAAACTTTAAACAAGCAAGACAACAAAAAGTCATACGATTCTAGAAAAAATCAAGTCAATCTTGTAAACTTATGAAAAAATAACCATAGCGAGTTGAGTTTTTGTTGGACATCTACCTACATAGTTATTGCTTTTTGTGAACTATATGGTATTGAATGTACTTACGCAACGCAACAAATATTTGTCAATTTTCTTCTTTTCTTAAAAATAGTGGTCAAGACATTGGCCTTGTAACTCGGAAGTCGCGGGTTTAATTCCCACGGGAGACATGTATTTTTAAGAAAGTTGTTCAGTAACCTGGACTGAATTCAATATTTTGTAAGAAGATTTTGTATTGTATATCCGTCACGGCTCAGTCAGCTAGACTTTGCGAGGCACCCTAAACCCGTTTAAGTATAACGTATAAAAAAGTTGTCCAGACAAAAAAGTTGTTAAATTAAAAAAAATGCGTTTTTATAATGGCAACAAATAAGTCTAATGAAATTTTTGAAAATATTTTGAAATGGCGGATATATGACAGTTTTAAAATTTTAAACCCCCATATTTCCGCCATTTTGAAAAATTTCGGAAAACTGGCTCGACAAAAAAATTCTATTTAGTTGCTGAGCCTGCTTACAAAATTTTATGAGAATCGGTTAAGAAATGCGACCTGTAGGCGAGAACAGCCAGACAGACAGACAGACAGACAGACAGACAGACGGACAAAAGAATTTTTGGCTAATCTCGAAACTGAGACGCTTCGCTCGCTTCGCTCGCTCGGTCAATAAAGTTGTATATAAGTTTAGTGTCCTCGTTAGGTATAAGTACTAATAAATACCATTATAAATTTATAACATTAAAATATAAATTTTAATGTCGTTAGTTTTTATCTTTACGGGACTTGTCTGTCACAACGCTGTATCTCATTGACCATGATAACAAGACAGTTGAAATTTTCACAGATGATGTATTATTTTTGCCGCTACAACAACAAATATAACAAACGCGATGTTCTTGCCGTTTTTTTGCTTGACATTAATAAGTGCAACTGTTAGACGCTTGTAATATTCACAGAATAGTCAGTTGTATATTCAATTCAAAAATAAATAATTAAATAAACATAAAATAAATATTTAAGGATATTAAATAAATATACAACAAACGTATTTTTTTATAGATAATGATACGGAAACCTTCGTGCGTGAGTCCGACTGGCACTTGGCCGGTTATTTATGCATCTTTTACGAAACCATTATTAAAAATGCAAAAAACATTTTTATAAATCGATATAACATTTTCCCCGCTTTATGCATTAGGTTACAGTGGGTGCACGGGTAAACCGAAATTCCCCGTGGACCAATGGTGGGTTAAGCTGGTGGGTGGACGGGTCGCAGCTCTGTGTCACTTTCTCTTTAGATATAATATAAACGTAATAGTCAGTTGTAAAAGTGTTGACCAGCCCTAAACATTGTGCTGAACGCTCGTGGTTTGCCAGCAAATTGGGAAACAATGTTTACGTACAAAACATACATAAAACTGAAGGTAATTTGTTACGTTTCGTTGGTTATGAGTCTTCATTCTGTACAGATGAATAATATTTACGGAGCGTCGTCGTAAAGTGTTTAGGGATTCTACTTTGTAATAAGGATGTAGGTACTACAATACAATATAAATTAACTCTATGGCACCATAATAAACACACTTCTACATACTACTCGTACGTACGTGTTTCTTTGAATTTTTTTTGTATACTTTACGACCCCTGCGAGTAACATTAAACTGATTACACAATATTAAAAAAGCATAATTTAGTATAAGTTTATTTTATAGCTTTAGTTTTATTTATTTTTATCTTTGTTCTTATTTCTTGTTTCTCAATAAAATTCTTATACTGGTTACTCTAAATACCAAAGAATAAAGATTTTGTATTCACTCAAAGTGTTTTACTGAAATTTATATCACAATTTGTTAAGACTGTATATTAAGAAGTTCAAAAATTTATCATCATCATTATATCAGCCACTAATTCATAATTAGTTTAAATCCATTGAAGCCTGTTGTGAAACAGACAATAAAAATATCTTTTTTTTGCTTTATTCAATAGTTACGTGTATAAAAGAGCTAATGTTTTCAAAGGTATGCAATAGGTATATATGTCGCAGCCAGCTATGGTAAAAGCAGGCGTTCAATTAAATGGCTAAAGGATAACTATCCAAGTCATTGACCGCAACGTTTAAACAAGATGGCTAAACATAGTAAATATAGTCATTCAGATAAATTAATTGAATATTGATGAATAATTGATGTAGTTAGAGTTTACAATTTACATGTTATTACTACTGACGACTACTTTTTACTTACACCTACCACTAAGTACCTAACTAGTAATGGAGAAATATTAGAAAAATGAGTTTTGGTGAGATGTGAATGAAAAATAACTCTACAGTCGCAATTGTTTGCGTTGTTGACGCCATATTTGTTTTAGAGCGCTACTACGCACCAGTGAAAAAAAAAAACTAAAATAAATTTGAATCACGGAGAGGTAAAAAGTACCCGTAACCGAAGGGCTTGTGTGAAGAGATTGATGAATTTAGATGAAGCAAAAGAGGATTTTCAGGATCGTAGCAAGTTGAGGTCCACAGTCTCTGCCTACCCCTGTGGGAAACAGGCGTGATATTATGTATGTATGTATGTATAAATTTGAATCACTTATCTGAGTCTTGGTGAGTCATATTCAAAGGGCTGACTTTTTATACGCCAAGCGCCAACATTAAACGTTGAGTAATTCTAGACCAATGAACGATCAGAATCCAATTGAATGCCGGTCTTTAAGGAACGGCCTAGACGTCTAGTTAACGGGCTTATTTAATCAGATGACTGCGACTTATATATTGCAAGCTATTGCGCTTGGAAAGTAGTATTGTCAGCTAATATCGTCCACTAACTCAATTTAATTAATCGATCTGCCAATTGCCCCGAACCAATGTCACCTGTACCTAGGTATTCGTTCTTGAAGAAGGGTCAGTTATAAACAGCATGCATTTGTGCAAATGGTTAGTGCATGAAGGGCTTTTCAAAAATTAAGACTGAGAATATAGTAACAAGAAAAGTTGGTACTCTTAGAACCTACCTTCAAACCCATATACCATTAATCGATTTACTGGTTTTTAAATTAGCGAATATGCATCAATTAAAGGTACATACACACACTACTTCCCGCACCATAGCTGTTACCAATTCAGTACTATATAACAAGTAGAAGGTATTATAATTAAAGCATCCTATAATTACCTATAAATGATTTAAATATCTATTCTTAACGCATCGTCTTCGATACAGTAAAATAATAAAGAAAATTAATGTAGGTGTCGTTGAGAGCAACGTTGTTAAAAGGAGCTTTTACAAATGGAAAAAGGGAAATAAGAGAAAGTATACAATATGAGATAGAAGATATTTCGGAACGTCTCATTTGGGAATTGATCCATTGAAATTGGAAATTGGAAAAGGCATGCGTGTCGATGACAGTCCCGCTGAGGCCACTTCAGCGCATGTTACACGTATTGCACATCCATTTGTTCTCATATTATGATGATAAAAATGTCAACTAAAATGTCCCAAATACTTTTGAATAAGTGCTTACAAAACTTTTTAAAATAATACATACATACATACATACTATCACGTCTTTATCCCTAATGGGGCAGACAGAGCATTTTGGGTCTTGCGGTTCTATGCAGAGCCCAGGGCCGCAAGACCCAAAAGCCACTTTTAGCGTCATGGTGGGCGAGAAGATGGAAAAGGAATCAATACAGTGATGGGTTACTAGCCGCATCGCCTGTTAACATGATTTGCATTTTTGCCCATTCCCTCGATCGGCTTTTACGATCTGCGTGGGAAGAGAAGCAGCTGGTACATTCTAAGTTTTTTTATTTCTCCCAGACCAGCATGGGTCATACATACGTACATATTTTATCCCCTGTTTCTAATGGGGGTAAGCAGAGACTATGGATCTCCACTTACTAGGATCCTTGCTAACCTCTTTTGCTTCGTCAACACTCATTCCTCTTTTCATGCATATTTAAAAATAAGTTTGGAAAATCCAAAAGTGCACGTCTCATAACGCTCTTTTGATTATTATAGTAAATTTAATTCAACTACACTGAATATTTAGATAGTAACTTTTATAAGAAACAGTCCCGTGACGTAATAATGCTATTAAAAAAATGGTACAAATACATTAGACTGTGTGATTTGAACGTAATTATTTATTTTTTGTTAGTATATAGAGCGTGATCGCGGCACATACGTGTATATAGACATCCGGATATCCACAATATTTTTTTGAATATATCATTATTTAATAAATATTTTGCTCGACAACTAAAGTATTAAATGTGTTTATAAAAGGGTTGTGCTTCATATCTCTTTGCTTATATTATTGTATTAGTACAATATGAATACAATCGAGACAGTTTAAGTCCAGAAAAATGCTGAGGAGTGGTTATATGTACGTTCGTTTTGGTATTTATTCCAGCATAAGAGCGCTGATTTGACAGTTATCACCAACTTATAGCACGCGAAAGCACGCATCCAAAGCAAAAAGTGTACTACCACGAATATAAGAAATATTTTTAAATCTACGATGATTAATAGTAACATATTTATATCTATGATAAAAATATACATCAAAGTAGGCACAAGATCAGTCATTGACCGACTAATATTTTTATTCTAACGCTGTATATCTTTCATCACTGCTACACAACACATCATCATAGTTTACATTATATATCTTTTGTGAAAGCTATAAATGTTACATAAATAATAGACAGATATAGTTAGCAATGTGACCTGACTTCGACCGTGTCATTCCAGTGAAGCAAACAGTGAGGTGAATAAATTATACGTAGGTATGTGCCGTTCTCAAAATAATTTGCGAATAGTAAAATCTAGCGTGGGTTAGCGTAAAAATAATAGCAAGATTGAAATGTTTACATTTAAAAGTATACTAATGGGTATATCCGAGTACAAAGTAATACATAATCAGTCTGTAAAGATTTAAACATATACTACCCGCGCTTGTCATATCCGGCCGTGTTCTCCAGTAGTTCATTCAAATACTTTCAAAACTAAATCGAGTCATGTCAAAAACATGCATGTTTTCTATTTATTTAATAATCTATTTGAATATCTTTATTAACTTAATTTTTTTTAGATTAAAACTAACGTGAGACACAGACATTATTAGAATGAGTGTCAGCTACTGCAGACATGTTTCGACCTCATCCTTCAACCTGTTGTCTGTGCAAAACACCAGACACAATAGTGAAACAATGCATGCCGACCGGATTCCGGTCTGCTCACAGATGTCAGGTTAATCACATTCGGCCTGATGAAGAACTCCGGATGAAGTCGAAACATGTCGGCAAATAGCTGACTCTATACGGGAGTAACTCGTTAACTCATTTTAATAATATTTTAATATCACCAGTAATTAAAATTAAAAAATATTAATTGTATAAAATACACCAAATAAAGTATTTTTCTTTCTAATAAATAGTTATGACTTTTTTCTAAGAGCTCCTATTCAAAAAACTAAGAATGAAATAAAGTATTAAATCTCATGTTTTCTGTTATTTATATTTTTTACCACTGTTAAATAATAAAATCGTAACATACACAACGATGAGATAAGTCAGCGTTATGAAAATATAAACAAATGAAACCGTTATACTCCACACCATTGCAAACGTACTAAAATGTACTACATAAGACGGGCCGTTATATTTCAAAAATGATAACAACATTAAGACTGCGCTCTGAGGAACGCCCCATCATTTTTATCACTTTGCTTGGGACTTTAATAAACCGAGGACACAGTTGACAACAGAGGTAATTTTAAATAGAAGATAGGTACGTTCTGTGGCGACCTCTACGCCACCGGGAAGATCTTTTCTTTCTGAGTTTGTCACGGGTGAGCGAGCATACCAACTCCCTCCGGCTACACGTTCATTCACTATAAATTGAAACCTCGGATTTGATTTTTATTTCACTACTTTTACACTTTTACTAATACCGGATATATATTTTAAATCAACGTCAACCTCTAACTATTCAAGAAATAACTAGTTCAACACGTTTGTATTAAGATAGTAGATATCTAATTAAGTTTCACTGTACCTTCCTCCTATTCACTAATAGTTGACAAATATTATAATTCGTCTCCGACTAGCGACTGTCGCTTATTTATCGCAAACTGTATGGCGGCCGTGTCGCTTGTTTCCCGCTTTCGCCGTTTACGTGGTACGAGGCACGCAGTTGTCATCAACCGCGGCCCGGGCATTGTCGTAAGTCGTTTAGGTGTTTGCTTGTTGCATTCTGTTTTATACAGTTAGAAATTGTATAAGTTTTTTATAATTAGCGGGCCGTGATTGCCCTGACTTTTTAATCCTTCGCGAATGAATTGCATAGATATGTTACATTGAAAATATCAGAATTATAGACTCAAGTTACTTTTAAAAGTACAAATAGGTAGCTCTAAAAATAGCAAGCACTAAAATTATGAGGACATTAGATAGAGAATTAAAGCTTTCCAGATAATAAAAAATGAAAGCTACTTAAAACTACGAAAATTTAAATTATTTTAATTTTACGGGGCTAGTTTAATCGGTATGATTTGCCACTAACTATACATCTCTCTGTATCTAGATAAACAATCTCAGACATAAATTGTCATATACTTGTGTAATTTTTCCCTTCAAAGTGTCTTCCTTTTTTCATCTATGGGTGGCAGGTGAGGTATTACTTTTTATACAGAGGGCGCTTTTTAATTTAGTGACGCGCCATAAGACGGGTGTGTTTTGTACCGTGATATAATGTTAGCGAGTACTTGTTTTTTTATTAGGGTTCCGTAGCCAAATGGCAAAAACGGAACCCTTATAGATTCGTCATGTCTGTCTGTCTGTCTGTCCGTCCGTATGTCACAGCCACTTTTTTCCGAAACTATAAGACCTATACTGTTGAAACTTGGTAAGTAGATGTATTATGTGAACCGCATTAAGGTTTTGACACAAAAATAGAAAAAAAATAGAAAATTTTGGGGGTTCCCCATACTTAGAACTAAAACTCAAAAAAATATTTTTAATCAAACCCATACGTGTAGGGTATCTATGGATAGGTCTTCAAAAATGATATTGAGGTTTCTAATAGCATTTTTTTCTAAACCGAATACTTTGCGCGAGAGACACTTCCAAAGTGGAAAAAAGTGTGTCCCCCCCCCCGTAACTTCTAAAATAAGAGAATGATAAAACTAAATAAAATATATGTTGTTCATTACCATAAAAACTACCAGCGAAAATTGGTTTGAACGATATCTAGTAAGTAGTTTTTTTTATATACGTCATAAATCATAAACGGCAATGTACCTTTCATTCAATCAACTAAAATATAAAAATTAAAAAAACATACTACAAGACTTTTATATTATGTTATTTGCTACTTCGGAACCCTTCATGGGCGAGTCCGACTCGCACTTGGCCGCTTATTTCGCAGTTTTTCTTATACGAAGGCTAGTCATGTTATTATAATATCAAATAAAACTAAGGTGAAAGTGTTTTAACGGATTCGTCGCTTTTCGTCAGAAACGCAACTGGTCAGATAAGCATCTCGTCATCTCTCATGATAGACTCGCGTTGTTAGAAACGCAACTCGGCAGGTACATATATATATATTTTTTTTATTAGCCTGTGCTAGTGTCCCACTGCTGGGCAATGGCCTCCCCCTGTTCTTTCCACACGTCCCTATTCTGAGCATTATGCTGCCATCCACACATGAAAGAGTCTATGTCGATACATATTAAATAAGAAATATTAAATTACTACATTTTACTAGTAGCATATATGCATAATGACTACAAGCTTTTAAATTCTATTTATTAATTTACTGTCGAACCGAGATGCATGTCTCTTATGGTGCGTTTCTGACGAGTTGCATTTTTGACGAGTTTCAAATCTGACGAAATACGTTTGTGTCAACATACGTTTTCTGGCGAAATGAGTATCTGACCAGTTGCGTTTCTGACGAAAAGCGACGAATCCGTTTTAACTACTTGTCATATTTAATGAGATTTATTCCTTCTTTACGGTGTTCATATTTCTAAACACCTTGTACGCCATGGGGGTCACATGGTTACCAAAAACAATTGAAAATCTATTGTGCCTGCTTTTAATAACTATAGTTGTTAATTATTTCAGCCTGACTTTCTGTACAGATTAAACTTAAAAGACACTAGAGTGTTTTTGATGCAGTTTTCAGTCACGAGTGGAGCATTTCTAAAGGAAGGTTTTGCGAGTGGCTTCATCTTATTTAAAACAAGCTGGTAACCGCAACTTCGTTCGCGTAAAATTTAAAAATGATGACAATGACTTTTTTCCTAATATCAGATTTAAATAAAACAAAGCCTATAAATGTTGCTCTGAGCTGAGCTCAATCTATTTTTAAAAACCACGTAAATATCCGTCCAGTAGTTTCGAAGATCCGCGTAAATATAAACAAAAACAATCTTTTTTTTCTTTTTCATGTTCAATTACTTTTTATAATCGCCCTCACTTATTTTTTCATAAATGTATTAAATATTAGAGACACACGATTTTTATTGTTTTATTTACTTACTGATAATGTGTCTAATATGGACGTTATACGTTTTGTTTACGTAAACCGACTGAATGTGAAACTTGTTTTGGCGGTCAGGGACCATGTCTTTTCACTTTTGAAAACTTTTTGAAGTACCTAGTGAATTCTGACAATATAATTATGACATGAGTGTTGTGGCACCCAATCAATCTCCGTCGGCTCGTACTTGGCACCACTTCGCATGATAAATTATCTTACCCGTTGTGCGTAACTTAAACCTTTTTTGAATGAATTGGTAGGTAACACTACACTTTTCAACGAGTCATTTTTCTTTTGTATAAGGCAACTACTACTCTACTTATTACTTATACGTATATGTTATAGTATGTACTCCTATTATTTAATTGTATACTTATATTCTTCTACACTGTAATACTCTAACTTCAATGCGTCAACTCCCTCACATGTTTTATAGTCTTCTTTACCCAAAGGTTGGTTGGAAAAATAGAACATTTTAAATGTACTTTTGATTATTGTCATACTTATTTGGTGCAATAAAGAAATTTGATCTTATCTTATCTTACTTTCCACACTCTATGAACCAAATCAATAGGTTGTGGGAATTTCAGCTTCCCAACTCAGTATAGGTGTTCCCACATGAAATGTGTACAGTAGACGTCATAGAGCAAAAGATATTTATCATTATAACAGAACTAATTACCCCATAAATTACAAGTAGATGTTATTAGTATCAGAGGTGGAAAATGAGTAATGTATTAAAATAAATAAACTTAAATATGAAATTTGAAAAAGTAGATAGAATGAAATAACGGAGAAATTCACCTCTGTTTTACATTATTTTATTCTGTCTAATATTTCAAATTTCATTCGTAGATTTATTTATTTATCCTCTTCCACCTAATACGTACATACATGTACATGACACATGGAGTTTATTGCAACATCGTTACAAGATAATACGCTATGTGAATTTTAACAGACAACAAAATTAAAATTATACATCTGATGTATAGCGGGAATTTACTTATTAAGATTTTCAAATACTATGTTAATTCTTTTGCTACTTATTTGTAGAAATCCTACAAAAATAATGACACAACCCATTAAGATAATTTAATCCTCGTTTCAGCCAAGGTAAAGTACTGGCCGCAATAGTTATTACCATAGCTAACAGCTGGCAACTGCAAAATGGCGCTTCAATTAGATTACGGAATTTCGTGCTAACGTGCTCATGTGGAGTACTTCTGTTTCTAATTAACAGAGACACTTTTCCGCCCGTTTATGAGTTTATTTAGCGGAAATTCAACAATGGCCACTTTGTGGCTCACTGTACTTCCGATCTTAAAGAGACAATTCGTGAGATGAGGATATGTGAAAATTATTTATGTTTGTTGACTATTGTTGACAATAGAACGTACCTATTCATGGAACACGCATTGTAAAGATGAGTTCCTTTTTATTACAAAGCGGGAAATGCATTGACAATGCAAATATCCCCCTGGCAACAATAGCACTTTCCATCAAATTACTCGCACACTCGTCTGCCGGCTTTACTTTAAAAAAATACTGAAACTAACTCTGCACGCAAATAACGAATGTACTGCCTTCAGCTATAACCTAGTATTTGCGAGTTATTCTATTCTCCTGTTATACCTCTTTTATTTATTTCCACACGTGCACATATTGTGCTTCGGAATGTCCGTCTGATTCAATTTTATTAATGGACTTGGACGTTTGCCCCAGTGACTGTGAACGCGACTATTCTATTTGTCGCGAGACGTATCTTATTGCCGGTCTCGATGAATGATTGTCTACCTTACCCCCTCGAGATAAAGCATCATTTTGAACATACTCGTCAGTAATTTCTAACAAGTTCTGTAAGGCGAAACGGCGCGCCGTGGTCGGAGACTGCATTGAGTCAGAGCATATACGAGATGTCAACAAGGCCGACCCGCTTTCAGAGCATTTACGATATTGCTTTTGGACTAATTTCCTTTACGATTGACGTTAATGACCGTTCGACGTATTGCGACGTTGAATGGACAAACATTTTTCTGGAACGTGAACATTATAGTTCAATGTAGATATATTGGGTGCAGTAATTAATTAAGTGATTTATGTAGTCGTTTGTTTCAGGATGAGGTGGTAACGGCGGCACAAGCGACGCCCATGTTGTGATGGCTGCAGTTAATTCGGTAAGCTTTACAAACGTATGTTTATCGTAAAACGAATACAAACCATTCACGAAATTATTTTATGCGAAATGAAACAGGCACTCCATAAATTCGGGCGGAACATTAATAGCGAATAATTCAATGTTATTACGGGAGCTACAGTCTCATTAGCAGGATTCAATCTTTCGTGAAAATCGAGCTCATTACGTAGTCCGTTAATTGACGTCGTTTTTGCTTAGCCTTCCTCGCTCCCACCGACCGAAGATGGCCGTGTGTCACGCAACAGTCGCGCTTCAAAAGGGTTTGTCCACCGGATTATACGATCCTTAGCGATTAAAGAGGATTACGCGACATAAGGTCACTTCGATTTTGGTAAACCATGATACCATTGTTATTTCTAATTGTACCATTTGTGCCTGTACATTGTCTGTGTGGTTCGCAGCGCACGATAGAACTAAATTTTACAATACTGCCAAATGGTTTCTCAGCTAACCCAGTCATCATCATCATCCGAGCGTATTCCCGGTTGCATCCTCAGCAGTAACGCTTCAGAGCCGCTATCCGCTATCTAAGCTAGGTGATTTGACGAGGTTTTTACATAGAGTTACTGTCGTCTTACCTCCGCCAACCGAAGGGTAGACCAGAACCAATCCAGTCCCAAACAGATAATACTTATGAAATTATTACACCCTCAACTAATTACTTGCAGTGTAAGGGTTGAAGTTAAGTAGTTAATTATTATTACTATCTATTATCATCATCATTTCCGCCGCATAACGTCCACTGCTGAACATAGATAATAATGAAAAATATCTGATGCTAAATCATCAGCTTTAATTTTGGTGTCTGATCCATTTTCTATATCGACACATGCGATCCGAGTGGAACTCCCGCCAGTTGCTAATCCTCTCATGTTTGCGATGGAACGAGGACTGCTAATTGATGATTAGGAGCATAAAACTTTTAGAATCCCCGCGCACTAATCCATTTATTTAATGACTAGTTTTTGTCTCCAACTCCGAGTTCGGACTTGAAACTTCTTACTCAGACTATCCATTACGTTAAATAGGAGTTTAGTTTTATAATTTTTCACCTGTTTCTGAAGAAATAATTTTATATTTCAAGTAACTAAAAAAAGAATAAATACTTTGGAATTCATCCAAGTTTAGATGGTCTTAGAAGAAATAAAGTTTAAAAGCTGCAACGCAAAGCTATCATCAGCACGGACTAAACAGCAATAAAATAAGACTTCACAGATCAATGCCGCTTTCTTATCGAATCAGCTTTTTGCTCCAAATTCCGAACTACCGTCTCTGTTTTATCTACTGCACGTTTTTTTCTTCGCCATAAGGCCCGTTTAGAGCTTAACAGCCTCCCATTGAGGTTCGTAACTGCCAGTTGGCTCATCACTGCTCACTCGCAGGTATAACGCGCCCAGGGAAAGCAGAGCCCTGTAGGTTTTACAGGCCTTCAGTTTTTTGCAGTAATAAAAGTGCTGGTGGGTGTCATATAAAGCTGGCAGCGTTATAATGGCGCTTCGTAGCGTCGGACGACTCGCTATGGACGGCATCCAAATCACATCGTATTTGAATAGCTACTGCAGTTAGGCAATAGTCGGTTAATGACTTTTATCGAGCTATTCTTAAAAGTGATTTAGCCGATCATCTTTGGAAATCTATACCTATCATTACATTGTCTCTTTGAGGGTTGAAACTACGCGAGAAGACAAGAATTTTTTCTAAGAAATCTTACTTAATTGACATTTACGTCGCTATTGATTTTCTTTTTCACGATCACAAAGATATTATACAACTGATAATATAATAATTGGTAATAAATTTTATTCAAGTTAGTTTGGATTTACACTAATATATTAATTAGCCGTGTGACAGTAGACGCGGTCTATATCAATCAGGGAGCTACAAATAAACAGATCGATTGAAAAGATCGTAAATATTGGCAGCACGCCCGTTTCGTGTCGCTCGACAGTAAATATTCCAAGTTAGAAAAATTTATATCAGATGAAGTTCAGATTTTATAAAAGAAAGGAGAGAAAGCATAAAATGGTAAAATGTAGGTTAAAATAATAATAAATTATTGATTTGTTTAAAAATAGAAGTCTTAACATGTTGATTGAAAAGGTAATAATATTAAAAGTGTCACACGACAGTAAATACTTATTACCAAGTGAGAGCAACAAATGCAAGTTGAAGAGTGCGAGTTGAAAAGTGGAGAGGGTTCCGTACAATGCCAAAGTCAATCACATTTGAAATCCTCATAGTAAGAAGCGAGTTGACTACTACTAGCGCTGTCTAGGGGTGCTTTAATAAACTATTTTCTTTAAGTAAACGTATTATACCTATTGAGTTTAATATAATAATAAATCGTTTAATAATAATAAATCGTTTATTCAGTAAAAACATATTTTACAAAGCAACTTGTTGAGGCCTTCTAGTAGGTATAGCAATACCTGTGACAGAAAACCTCGCTCTTCCATTACAATAGTTATATTTAATGTATTTTACCGGTATTGAGAGAAAAAACAATGAATTAAAAATTAATACAAAAACAATAATTCAAACAGACTAATAAGGTGAGCGTGTACGTATGTGTGTGTGTGTGTGTGTGTGTGTGTGTTTGTGTGTGTGTGTGTGTGTGTGTGTGTGTGTGTGTACGTGTGTGTGTGTGTATGTGTTTTATTCTAGGTTACTTTAGACGACGAAAGAGGTCTTCAACCTCATCGTATGTAAGCTTCTTTAGCCAGTCCGTCACCAACATTTTACACTCATGAGTAGATTTAGAGTAGATTGATGTTTTTTTATTGGCAATTTTATAGAGATAAGTACTTTGTGAATTATATTGTCGTCCTGCAGTTGCAGTTTTTACTATACTCACTATTAAATGAGGGGTTTTTCTTCTGGTAGTTAGAATATGAGGGTCAAACAATAGGGTTTTATGTAATTTCAAGATTATGTTTAGAATGTACAACTTGCGAATCGACAATAGCTCACATTCCTGGTAAAGTAAATTCGTAGGGAACCGGTAATTTTTGAAATACATCGTTTTTAGCAAAGCTCTTTGCGTTCTTTCTAGTTCCAAAAGTTTAGTTTTTGTTGCACTTCCCCATACGGGGATGCAATATGTTATAATCGATTGAGCTAGGGCGTTATAGATTTGGTTCAGCAGGACTTTGTCAGCCACATGTCTTAGCGTTTTAAAAATCCATATCAACTTTCTAATGCGACTATTGACAAGTTCTATGTGCTCGTGCCACGACAGACGCTGATCTAGTACTACTCCTAGGTACTTTGTTTTACCAACTTTATCAATTGGGGGACAGTCGCAAGGTAAGCTATTTGTATCGTTACAGTGGTGTATTTTTATACTAAAGCAAGTATTAGGTTGGGTTCTTTTACTTGGGGAGAAACAGATATAATTTGTTTTTTGTGTATTAAGAGTAAGCAAATTAGCATTTAACCAGTTCCTAATATTACGCATTCCCATTTCTGTACTCTTGCGAACAATGTTCCAGTCAGATCCAGAAAAAACAACTGCAGTATCATCTGCATAACAGAAGATCCTTCCATCCCCTGCTTCCAATTTACACAAGTCATTTATGTAAATTAGAAACAGGGTGGGTCCAAGAACGCTCCCCTGTGGTACACCAAAGGTTATCTCACATTCTTGGCTTATTTCTTGGTTGATTCTTACCTTTTGGGTACGATTCGTAAGATAACTTTTGAATAGCTCTAACGCCGTGCCTCTTATTCCGATACGCTCTAATTTCCGGACAAGAATGGGGACAGAAACAGTGTCAAAAGCCTTTTTCAGGTCAAGAAAAACAGTTAAACATTTATTACCCTTGTCGATCTGTTCTGTTATAAGAGTTGTTATGTCAGTTACGGCATTTTCTGTCGATATACCTGTTCTGAAACCATATTGAGAATCAGACAGTATGTTGAATTTACTTAAATATTCGTATAGGCGTTTTAGCTTTACTACTAGCGAGTTTACTACTTTATTTTAAATTAATAGAATTCTTATAGGTTTTCCTGTAATCTACAAGAATGAATTTTATTGTGTATTTGATTTTTAATTTGATATATGACACAGTAAGGTTTGCAAACAATTATTAACCTGTTTGTTCCCATTATTGGATTTGCTCAAGAAATAAGTAAGAAAACGATAAGTGGAAGAAGTAAGAAAAGATCCAATCTTTCTCCACTTATCTCTTTCCCATTTTAGGCACGACCATCTTTTTTGGAATGCTCTGAGATCGTCTGACTAATTATAGGTAAACAGTGTATTTCAGTAAAATAATATTGCTTTATGTATTACTCATTGCAGATCGTGTAAATGGGTTAATAGTCTTTAGTCAGATGTCGCCATCCACTGACGTTTTCATTTCGGGTGCTACTATTAACGTCCGTCACGTTGATGCGGCCCGTTTATTCTGGACGTCCGTCGTCAGGCATCTTCGTCAATAAATCAGTCTACGTGGACATCACATTACTGGCTGACTTTTGACCGAAATGTTCGCAGCAGATTATGAAATTAATTTGAAGTTTATGAAAATGTGATATTGTTGGCATATCTGTAAAGCTCCTCGATCGCCCCTGTGCGACTCACATAGGCAGTTCTTATTTCAATCTATATTGTCTCCTATTGCTTTAATTTCTAGCGATGTGCTTCTAAATAGTTACAAATTAATAAATAATACCATACATATATACCCGTAACAAATCGAACCTTAGGCTATACTAGAGCACTGTATAGTGTAATAAAATTAAAATAACAGTAAAAGCACAAAAAAAATTGGCCGTTCCATACTAAAGTGTGCACTGTGCAGCCGCCCGGGCAATTTGAATGAAAATGTAGTTTTTTTTTGTTATTTTTGTCTGTTATTTTTTTTTATGCTGTAGTCATTAAGTATAGCCCGTGGTTTGACTTATTATCGGTATGTTCCTTCCACATTGTATATTCTTGTTTTAGCATGCTGGTGAGCTTTTAGATGGAAAAAAGAATCAAAATATTGGTGGGTTGCTAGCCGCGTTTTATTCGCTCATTCTCTCGACCTGCGCGGAAAGAGAAGCAGCTAAAACATTCTATGTTCTTTCTTTTCCCTCAGACAAGCATAAATAGAAGAAAAACGACATATCTGTGTAAAATACAAATATTTCTTGCCTACTGAAGTATAGTCACGAACTCGCGGCTCCCGGTCGCACGAGTGACTCACGTAACAGTTCCGCATCCGGTCAAAATTGTCTTCTACTTTATTTTCTAGCGATGCTTCTAAATAGTTACGAATTACGTTTTTAGTAAGTACAATATCAACTTTATTTATTTCCAGTAGCTAGTGCTTACAGAGCGTAAATTATAGGTAAGCCATAGATTTAAATCGCCTGTGCTGGCATTTTATCTGTGTTTATTCGTTGAGGAAGTATCCCATAACGAATGTTTAGGCTAACATTGGGGCTAGCTCAATCAGTGTGCTTTGTCCCTTTAAATTTACTTATATTACAAATTTCAAATTTTGTAATTTTTTAAATAGACTTTTAAGCTGTTTTGTGTCTATCAGATAGTATGTGGTAAGAGAAAAATTAACGACAGATTGATCATTTTGGTAATTAAGTTAATATATATTTTTATCAATTGTATAGTACTGTGTAAAGTATAGGGTAATATGTATGCACATATTCTGATACTTTCAATTTGTATTTAAGTGTGTTACGCCGCAACAAGATACTTATCTGTTTATATTTGTTTATATTGGGAGACAACGCTTTTAGGGTGTCCAGTTTGTTGTGGACCAATAAAGTTTGTGTAAATATACAAACATAACAAAAATACGTATCTATTCTTCTAAAAATGTTAAGACCTATGAACTCGCAAATCTTCGACTGCGCAGTGAAACAGTATCTAGAAGATATTTCAAACACCGTTTTTTATTCCCACACGTCCGTTACGTCACTTTTGTGAGCGCTCGGTATCGCGCTATCAGATTACGTCACACTCCACCGCAATCCTCAGGATCACGTCCCTGTTACATTTCCACAGCTCCAGTTAAATTCGTCGGTTCCTGTCTTTTATTGCGTTAGTTCAGCGCAAGCGATGAGGTGGACTGTGTAGTTAATTCATTCTATATGTATATACATACATACATACATACTATCACGTCTTTATCCCTAATGGGGCAGACAGAGTATTTTGGGTCTTGCGGTTCTATGCAGAGCCCAGGGCCGCGAAGCCCAAAAGCTACTTTTAGCGTCATGGTGGGCGAGAAGATGGAAAAGCAATCAATACAGTGATGGGTTGCTAGCCGCATCGCCTGTTAACATGATTTGCATTTTTGCCCATTCCCTCGATCGGATTTTACGATCTGCGTGGGAAGAGAAGCAGCTGGTACATTCTAAGTTTTTTTTTATTTCTCCCAGACCAGCATGGGAGTATATGTATGTACTTTTTCATTTATCACACGGAAGGTGTTTTGCCATCCATCAGCATTATGCTGAAAATGGCCTCTGGGTTTTAAAGGTCTTTGGGTTTTGTTATAGTATACATAGTATGAAAAACATTAGTAGAACATTTTGTTATGGATTTGTGTAAACATTATTTATTACTAACTATCTATTATATGGATCTAAGTAGTCTGAAATTAAATGATTTTATTATATAGTAGTAGTCGACTTTTCTTTATAGTATTATTATGAAAAAAATAACGTAATCCGATAAGTTCAAAATAAACTCTCAAGTAAAAGTAAACCTAATATGGGTAAAAAGAAAAACTGTCAAGTAAAATAAGAAAGGTGCACGTACTAACATATAACGTCACTGATATTAAATTTTGCGCGTACAAAAGAGCTGTGCCTGCAAATCATTCAAGGAACTTCTTAAGGTACACTTAAACTACTATCGTTTATGAGAAGACTTTAAAAATTCAATGCCATTTACAAAAGCTTTTGTTTGTAGGCGGGCCCGTAGGTAGGTATTAACCTACATCAACTTCAGTCCTCATTTGTATTTTGCGTCAAAATAAACATAAGTAGGTACCCCTCGTTCCCCAAATAAAAAGTGTGAGGAATACTTAAAAATTTGTTTTCCCTCTTCATTTCCTTGCATAACGACAATGTTATAAAGAGTCCAGATGCTCGGCTGACAAGTCAGTTGATTGGACGTTGTTCAATTTTGAAAGGGAGAAAAAATTAAGGGCGACCTTTTTCCCTATGAAAACCGACGTCTTTGAGGCATGAAATAATAAACAATTTAAAAAGTTAGGATGACGAACGTAAAATTACCGACGATAGTACATTTTTGAATAATCGGATAAAATATTTTTTTTCTTTGAAAATCAAAATTTTACTATGTGTAAGTATTCGTCCATCCTGGTCTGGGAGAAAAGAAAAAACTTGGAATATACCAGCTGTTTATCTTACCACGCAGATAGTACTAGTAGTTCGCCACGAACATAGACCTCGCGATTATTATTTCAGAATAATGTACCTGATTTGGATGAATTATCGGTGCAGGTTTACCGATATGCGGATTCATGGTTGTGACCAAATTTCCAAAATAGTTGCCAATCATAGCCCTTTCTTCAAATGACTTTTGATCTAGCTCTGAAATGTCAGGAGCATTCCAACCATACAATCCTATGGATATGAGGTCTACCGTGATTCTGAAATTTAGTTCTGTACCAGTAGTCCTTCACCCAAAAACGACCCATCATTTTTCAAATGACAAAGTCAGCTTGTTGTTGGAAAAACCATAAAACTATTAATGGGTTTTCGTTTAAATGTTTATTTGTATTACCATGACTCTATGCCGCTGCTTATTGGTTTCTTACTCTCTTCGTGAAGCTACTTCGCGGGCTTTGGTTGATGTTGATCTCTTGTTAGTTCATAGCATAATTATTATTACTACTATAAAATCACAGACAAGCAGCGATAGCGATTGAAAGAAAGTTCGCTCAACAAAATTGCTAAATTTAATAAACAAGCCAAGAATCAATCAAAATAAGCAAAAACTGAAAAATAACTAATCATAGAATAAGCAAAATCCTTTCATTTTAAGTCGTTTAAATATGATAAAATATATAGAACTATTTAAAAAACTCAAAATAATAACCATAATAGTTATTCAGAGAAATTACTTCGTGGACCCCAGGGGGAAAATATATTTTTAAGAAAGTTGTTAAGTAACCCGGACTGAATTCACCCTTAAATAGTTTCAGTGTATATTGTAAGAAGATTTGTATTGTATATTCGTCACGGCTTAGTCAGCTAGACTTCGCGAGTAACCCTAAACCCGTTTAAGTATAACGTATAAAAAAGTTGTTCAGATAAAAAAGTTGTTCAAACAAAAAAAAATCGTTTTCATAATGGCAACAAAAAAGTCTAATGACATTTTTGAACATATTTTGAAATGGCGGATATATGACAGTTTTAAAATTTTAAACCCCCATATTTCCGCCATTTTGAAAAAATACGAAAAACTGGCTCGACAAAAAAATTCTATTAGGTTGCTGAACCTGCTTACAAAATTTCATGAGAATCGGTTAAGAAATGCGACCTGTAGGCGAGAACAGACAGACCGACAGACAGACAGACAGACAGACAGACAGACAGACGGACAAAAGAATTTTTGGCTAATCTCGAAACTGAGACGCTTCGCTCGCTTCGCTCGCTCGGTCAAAAGCCGATAAAACGTGAATTTCAATTAAAATATGTGTTTTTTAGTATTTCTCTATCATTTTACTTAACAAAACGCGTTTTCGTACTGTAATGTAAATTAACGCAAATTGGAAACGCAATGTTGGTAAGAAAAAATAAATCTTAGCATGGCAAAGTGCAGACAAAGTCAACACGTGTCTCTAGTTTAGGGTTGTCACGAAGTCAATGAAACGTTCGGACACACCGACGATCCTCATTTTATTGCAACAATATCCCGGAACGAGGGTGTTACACGCGACGACATCATTCGCCTTAACGCGCCGAAAACTGCCAGTTAACGCTTTATTAAGCTGCAATGGAACGTGTTAACAAGACTTGTGTTACTTATTTCACGAACGCGTTAATCTTTTTATTAAAAAAATAAAGCATTTCAATTTGGGCAACGGATTATCCAATTTTTTGTATACTCCTGACGCGACGTTTCAACTAGGTGCAATGTTAAATAATGCTCCACAAGCATAGTAAATAAAATAATAAAGATATACAGATAGATTCTGAAACATTTAATCGTCTATAGTAATTAAATGAACAAAATCTTGTTGCTACTATCAATTCCAAATCTTCAAGTTGCCGACCATCGCCGACCTGTGTCGCTACACGGTTGTGACAGACTGACATTGATAGTATGTGACAGATTGACATATATCATGTGACAGTAACCGACGGGCGCCGACAGGAGTCGTGGGCAAACTGTCGCTCGTCTAAGAGCGCAATTTATTACACGCAATAGAAAACGTTCAAAATTACGTGATCAGCATAGCACATATGGAAATTCGAAATTCCGCTAAGTGGACAAAAGTAAACCGAGAAGGAAATGAATGAGAGGGATTCTAATATTCTAGTGCTGTTACAGTGAAACCTTTTGTAACGGGGTAATAAAGGCCATTCTAGGGCTCGAGTGGACCCGCCGGAAATTTAATCTGACTGAGGACCCTTTGTTACGCGGAATTTTGTCCTTAGATAAATGTCCGTAAGCAGACGTAAGAATATTTCAATTTAATTAAAAAACGGCAGACTGATGTTTGTTCGGTGGCTCGACAAAGGCCCTTGAAGTCGTAATAAATCATTAAGGGTCGGCGCTAATAGAATTCAGGTGTTGGATTTAATTTATTTGCGCTGCAGATTTTCTTATGACCCGGCCACGCTTTGATTTACTTGGAATCAATTGTTTTGAAACTCCTGTTTTTGCGACAATGTTCTTATAAGTATTCATGAATTGTAAAATCGTTCGTACGAGTATCAGTATATTTTTGTAAGTCATGACTCATGAATGATTTTAAAAGAATGGGCGATAAACAATTAGGTCGAAAAATATGTATAACTCCTTGTATTAGAAAAAATTCTGTCAATAACACAGTGGCATCATCATTTTAGTTCTACAAAAATACTTGTTGACTATATACGAAGTACTACTTACTCTTATTATGAGACTTCGTTGGTTCAAGTTCCAGTTTTAATTGACGTTTGGGTATGAATTTGAAACAGTTTTGAAATAAGATCATCTCGATTAAACTTGAGAACACATCTCTGGCCGGGTTCCAGGGTTTCAGGGACCAACCGCTCCGGGCGTCGATTCGCTACGATTGCGCTTCACTCACTCGCTAAAAGGGTGAATAGAACCCTGTTAGGGTTGCCAACGCATATAATATGTACAAATTGTAATAAAGTGGAATATATCATAAATCTATAAAGTAGGACTTAGGTATGAATGTGTCAGTGTCAAACCCAAAGAGCAAAAAAAATAAGTTTGGAAAATCCAAAAGAGCACGCCTCAAAGGGTCCATATTTTTTTTTTTTAATTCTTACGCATATAGAAAAATAAAATATATATAGATATACTAAAACTATGAAGAACAGTCGATATTTTTTTTTGTTTATTTAATTATTTTTTTTGTTTATTAAATAACAATTAAACCACATCGAATTAGACCCTGAAAAATGAAAGGGTTCTATTCCTGAGCATACTCAAGCGTAAGAGAAAAAAAAAGACTCGATTAGTAAAGTATTTCGGTCGTTAACGTGTTAACAAGAAAAGCCTCCGCACATACAGACACACGGACGTCCAAGACAGAACTTTTTTAAACTGTTTTTTAACTAGTTTAAATAACAATAATTGGCCAAGCGCGTGTCGGGCCACGCGCAGTGTAGGGTTCCGTAGTTCCGAATGCCAACTTTGAGTTTATGCCACTAAAAACGTTTTAAAACTAATTATCTATTGAATTTGTATGAAATCACTTTTTCCGAGTACATTTTATAAGTTGATCGCCTATAACTTTTTAATTTGTATACCCTACTTAGCTCTAATAGTTTTCCTTTAAACTACATTATATATACTATAGCTGTGAATTTTTTCACGTGGTCATATATAACCGTTTAGCAGATAGAGGGGGGGACACTTTCCTCCAACAAAAATTTGCAAACCCAAATATTTTAGAAACAGATCCCTAAATCGAAAAATGGTGTTAAGAAGCTTACAATGATTTTGAAAGACCTATTCAACGACACCCCACACAATTTATTTGTCGAGAAAAAAAATATTGAATACCTCTTTACTTGTATGGCAGCTAACGTAAAAAAAAATATTTTTTCCAAATTTTATTTTACGACTTTTTCGCCATGATTAATTTACATATCCATGCCAAATTACAGCCTTCTAGTACTTATAGTTTCTGAGTAGGACCGCGGACAGACCGACAGACAGACAAACAGACATGGCGAAACTATAAGGGTTCCTTGTTTACTACGGAACCCTAAAAATGACTTCAAAAATATCATGAGTGTTAAAAATAGTGTTTTTTTCTTAATATGTGTGTGTATATATTATCTTACAAGTGCAATGTATGATACATAAAGACATTTTTAGTTTGAAAAATCAGATGTTTTGCGCGAAGTGACAGTAGTACCCACCTCAACGCTTCGCTTATGAGGCGTGCAAAACATTTTTATACTTAAATCATATATCTTAGGTCAGTCCCATCTCTACTTTCGTGGTCAAACCTGATAAACTTGCTTTGTTCCTCAATTACTAAGGCTCTTGACCTTCTTTTAGGTACTTTATATTTCTCTTTACGATGATTCTCCAATTGTGACTATCTGCAGCGTTGTGGACTATGATGGCACTGGATTGAAGAGTGGTGCGAATTTGATTCATCCATCTGCCTATTGGTTGCTTCCCTTTTTTACCTGTGATCACAATTTTCACCTAAATACAAAATATACTGCTTATTGTCTTACCTAATTCTAACTAGTCCGGCGAATACAAAAAGCCATCCGCCACATTCGATAGTTATATCTCAAAAAGTCTCTAAAGGCTACTAAGGTTCATTAATAGCAGCGGGGAGCCTTCGTCACGAGATGCGTTTAAGATAGAAGAAGCACATTAGGTCCTTAAATGCTTTTGATACCAAAGAGAGCCTTAAGTTCAGGGTTCCGGTCACGTGTCACAATTTCGTCGACTGACGGAATAGTTTGTGAAAAGATATACATTTGTGATGTTCATATTTTGAGAACACTAGTTTTATTTTAGTTGTCCCTGGTTGTTAAATGTACTTTCTTTTGGCATGTGAAAAATTCTACGACAGTTGAAAACTTAATTTAAACTTAATTTTTCATCGTCTCGGTGCATAGCGCAAGGCAAATACGTGATCTCTCAAGCCAAATTTTACGCATACTGAGAGACAACCAATTTACCAAAATGACCACAAAACCGCCGTTAACTCGTAAAGCCAAACAAAACCACTGCACTATTTGAAGCAACAAAACCGGCATAAAGCTGACTCCGGCACGCTTTATAGCAAATTGGAGTCATACCAAGTTGACACCGAGTCTGCGAGCCATTGTCCCCTGCGACGGGCGACGGGACGACGGGCCCAACGAGACCCGACGGGACACCCTGGAAACCTGCCAGAAATGTCTCCCGCCACTTCGTGTGGCGGATAACGGCATATCTAGCTTATGTACAGCTTATTCAGACAACTGGGTCACGCTTAAATTCGCCCGCTATCAAGTTAATCCTATCAGGCATTGTACAGAGGGAATTTTAAAAATTTCGTGGGTATTTAATAAGTGCTTGCCTTTGTGGACACTTGACATTTCATTGTTTCAAATAGAAAATAGGTAAGTGAAAAGTATTGCAGTTAAAATAATAAAAAGACCAAACAAAATAGTGAGCAATAAAACTATTCATGTTCCAGCATATCAATTTCGTCGTAAAATTATATTTCTATTCCAAAATAAAACTGACTTAATCAAAAATGTCGACGCAAGATAATGTAAAGTTTGATAAAATAGATAAATACACAGAAAACTTTATTACAGGCATGAACGACCTAAGCAATTTTATCTCTCGCACATCCTACTAATGCAAACATGAAAGTAATTTTGCTCGTAGTCGTAGGTAATTTAATTCTATTTATTTTTCAGCGACAGCCAGGTTTCGTAATGAGTGAAATTAAAAACTTTTTAGTCAGGTCATTGGATCCCGTGGGACGTAACGATAAAAAATCCTGACGTTGAACCATTTCGCTAATGGTGAGGCTGAGCTTGGATCCTGTCATTAGGACTTGGCATTCCACTTTTTATCAGCAAATGAGGTGCTCGAGGATGCTGAGATATCCTTAATATAATAAGTTTAGTCTTGCAATGCAATAAAAATCATATATTTTTAGAGACGCCTCGCGTACTTCAGTGCAAGGTCAAATTACGCTAAGTAGATACTTTATACACGAGCCGGGTAATAAGCGTTATAATTTAGCTATATACATATGTTATCATGTACAAAAATATGTTATATTAGCTATATATAATAGGTTTCGTTCTCTTACGCAGTCAAACGTAGGTAGTCTACGTCGAGTTTTTAGATTGACGAAACGAAACTATTCACTTAGGTATCTAAACTATCTTCATGGTTAGCAAACTTCAATTTGTTCATTAGATGTGCCGTTGGAGATAAGTATAGGTATTCATTTTCTCATAAATAGATAAATAATATAGTTTTTTTATGGCAGATACAATAAGCTTAAAAGAAAATGCTTCTCGCCGCCCTCGTATATTCAGAAGAGACATAAACTGTCATTAAAGGCAAAAAGAGTAAATACTTCCTCATATTGATATGTTAGTTACAGAAAAATAGTAACAGAGTATTGGTTCTAACAGAAAATCCCCAGCGCGTATCACTTAGTTGGAGACTGTATCGACATCTCTCTCAGCGCTGCGAAGCGGCAACAGTAAATAAACATGTTTATCAAGACGCTGCAAGGTTCCTACGAGTAGTTTACACAACTGAGCAGCGGGTATTTTTTATTTGTATTATAGGGCATATATTTGAGGGCAGTCTTAGAAAAATCTGGTACGATTTTGTTTATTTATATACTGAGAACTGGTAGAGACTGACTGCTTTTCGCCGCTTCTGAACCTCCGTGGTCACCATGCAAGTTCGCCACCCAGAGGTCCCGTGCTCCATCCCCGGTCAGGGCAAAATGGAAAATGGCCTTTTTCAAATTTTCCTGGGATTTGGATGTATAGCTATATATGTATTTGTTATAAAAATATAGTATCGTTGAGTTAGTATCCCTAAGCACAAGTATTGAACTTACTTTGGGGCTAGCTCAATCTGTGTAATTTGTCCCAAAATATTTATTTATTTATTCGGAGTACTCAATTGCTTATTTTGTAAACGAAGTCGGGTGGAGAATTTATTAAATAAAATGTTAGTGTAAATACTACTTCACATTGATATGTTAGATACAGAGATATTGTAAAAGAGTGTTCGGTATTTCTAACGGAAAATCCCTAGCGCGTTTTTATACAGTATCGACAATTCTCGCAGTGCGAAGCGGCAACAGTAAATAAGCATGTTTATCAAGACGCTGCAAGGTTGCTATGAGTAGTTTACACAACTGAGCAGCGGGTGTTTTGAATTATGTTACAGAGGAACAGTCTTGGGAAATCTGGACTTATTTGTTAATTTTGTATATATAGATTGAGGCAGCAAAGAAATATGTGACTAGCAGTTGTGTTTCGCGTTTTGGAGACAAACGATAAATAAGATAACAACTGCTCGTTTGTAAACTTTTTATCTCATCATGTTTCAACGATTTATTGCTTATTTTGCACTGTTAAAATTTTCCTTATAGTCTTCGATTTTAAAAGTGTTTGAATCTGCACCTTTAAATTATTACGAAAAAAAATATACAATTTTAATTCCTTAATTTATTTCATATCGATATTATTTAAAGCAAGCTGCAACTTTTTTGACTTCCATAAATAGAAATGTGACTTTCGTAGCCCTTAGTGCTACGAAGCGCTACGAGATACTCGTATATATGCGATGATCAACAAACATGTCATGTCTGTTTTCAGATTGAAGTTCATACAAATTTAGCAGTCGTTTGTGCTACGAAAGTATTACAGCAAAGAACTTCTACTGGGTAAACTACCTCTACGTCTAAAGTGCAAGATTATTCGCACTTAAGAAGATAAGATAAGAGTAGATAAAATTTCTTTATTGCACCAATTAAGTATGACAATAATCAAAAGTACATAAAAGTACATAGAAGAGTAAAATTACAACAAAATTAACAAGAACATTTTACCGAAAGACATGTTTTGATGTAGTTTTGTAAATAAGTTAGCTAAAGTTATCTAATTAGCTACATCTTCAAGTAAGACAACATTAAAGTAACCACTCCGTGATCTTATTTCTAAAACCACTTTACCCGGCAGGCGGAAAACTTTGACCTCGTTTGTACAACTTCCCCATACACCATGCACCGTGATACATCGCTCATGGAATGCTACAGCGAATTTCAGTTTGTCGGAAAGTTCGCGATACTGCCGAGTAACTGCTCTTTCGCGATGGCTTCACTCAGAAACGGCCCTACTTTAGTTGTGATTGAAAATCTTGTTTGCTTTCAGCGAGGGAAAACTTTCTTCTTTTTCTACTCAGCGGTTTGCGGTGTCACGGATTATATTTATTAAAGATAAAAGCAAGGACGCATACACATCTATACTTACTGTGCGATATTTTTGTCATAGAAATTGCCTTAAAAAAGAATAATTTGAGACTTTTGATTTTTTAAAATTATCACGTAATGTTATTTTGATGTTTTGTTTTTGTTTTTCGTGTGTGCAACTAGCCAAAACTGGTGTCAGATTTTTAAGCGGCCTAAAGGCATCTGACATAACGACTGCCATACAACGCTGACAGCCGGGACCAACGGCTTATAAGAATTAGCTCAAGAATGTTTTATGCAACTTGTGGTCACCAATCTAAGTGCAGATCACTCCCGGTGTTGCTTTTCTTGCGAAAACGCTAGTTATGCGCACTCCCGCCGGGCAACGAGTTATTAAGTTACTTCGATAGATTTTCAGAATCGTATTATTTAAAGTATATGTTTTATATTAAATTCCAATATATTGGGTTTCAATTATTTTTAATGAAGCATGCTAACCTAGCCAGATCCTTTGGTATGCCCGTAATACTTTTTAAAGTCAAAAGGGTAATTCAAGGACTCTACCAATTTACTTAAACATATATTAACACACCTGCAAATCTAAATAATTCACACGTTAGCTGAGTCGAGAAGCACAATAACAGTAGCAGTAAGATTGTATGTACAAAAGGAATTGGGGCATGACAAGCTAAGACAGGTTCATTAGTGCACAGGGCGGCCAGATTACGTGTAATTATACTATGGTCCGTCACCCTTTGTGGCTGGACTATGCTTGGTTAGATACTACAGATATGTTATATAAGGTCTAACAAAATATACTGAAACTTTAAAAGGGTGAATTCAGTCTGTTATAGTGAACAACATTCCCTAAGGAACATGTGTCGAAATATGACAAATAATTTTTGGCTTTCCATAAAAACTCGGATCAACTGATGGGTTAACTTGTATAGGACGCCAAAAATTACTTTGCACATTTCGGTATATGTTCCTTGGTAAAAGTTGTACAGTATCATGGACTGAATACATCCTTAAAATAGTTTCAGTATATTTTGTTAAATTTGATAAAACACATATCTTCCATTTAATCCTAATAAACAATGCAGAATAAAGGATCTTTTTTTAATTGTTTTTTTCTGTTTATAATTCTAAGCAATTTCCCTAATAAACGTATAACGAAATTTAAAAAGAAATATTATTTCACTATACAAATTAAGCACTCGTAAAAAGCTTTTTACTAAAATTCTTAATTGCTAGAATTTCACTTAAAAATAAACTATTTCAGTTTAACAATTTACTTACAGTAAACACATATTTATAAAAAACAAAAAGATTTATTTTTTATGCTTTGTAATCAAAAATATTAAAATAATAAAAGAAAATGCATATGTTTATTCATAAATACATAAACCAAAATGTTTATTGATAACATTGAAATCGTTTTTTACTAACCCAGTTACAAACTAATTAAGTAAAAAAAATAAATTGTTTTACAATAAAAAAGAAGTATTTTTACAAATTTAAAGTCACGGTTTTCGAATTTCTGAGAAAAAGCGATAAACGACTAAATTGCTAATACCTACCTCTTGAAGAGTTTCTAAGGAAAAAGCTTTTAATTTTGTTGTCCTCAAATTAGCTACAATCATCAATTTAATTTGAAAGTAAAATGGGGTAAACATTTCTTGGAAAAATAGGATTAAATGTTCCAATGAATAAACAGTATTTTTTAAAAGTGGGTAGTAACGGATTATAAAAGTTTTAACGATTTAAGAATATTGGTTTAGCTTTATTTATTCTCTTGGAAGCATAAAATAGAACTTTTTATCTTTTTATCTGTTTAGAGAGGTCTTCACACGTTTGATCGACGTCTCTGGGGACCCAAGAGCTGGTGCGCATTTCGGCCAAAGGCTTAGCCTTGCAATACAACGCGGAAATGCCGCCAGCCACTTGGGGACTCTACCTGTTGACGGTGGCGATCTGGGAACGATTTTTTATATAAATTGATGTTTTTATTTTTAGTAATAGTTTTAATTTATAGAATAGCTTTTTCATTATTATTAGATATTATTGTAACCTATATTGTTAATATTAAATAAACTTTTTATCTTTTATAAACATATGGAAAACATTTTCCATTGAGCCAAAAGTCTGACATAGCTTTGTGAACGATGTGACACACGTTTACGAGGAGCTAATAATGAAGTCTACAAAATAGACAGCAACTTTGTATACTGTTCTCTACGTCTAACTTGTATTTCTGTCTTGTGTATGTACGGTATAGACAAACAAACTTACTAATATCAATAGTAAACAGAAAGGAAGAACGTCACAGTTTCGATTTCTTTAATTAAATCGCATTGCTCTAGTCCTGCTGAGATTTCCCGTGGGGAAGACTTGCATCTTCAATGCCGTTGTCGTTTCTATGTCGATAGCACAGTGCCAATTTGTACATTAAGTATACAGCTCTTGAAAATGGATAGGAGTTACTTAAAATACTGTTCTTATATTTCAATAAAATAAAATATATTCCACTATTTAGTATTTAAATAAACATATGAAAAGCTAAAACAAAAGGTCTTACTTTAGTATAAATAATATATATTAGTGTAACTCCACAGATAAATTAAAAGGTGCGCGGTTGAAAATCCGACTCTAATGTTAGTATACGAAAAAATTAAAAGAACATAACATCATCATCAGGTCTCTTTGTCTCTACTGCAGGAGCACAACCCTCTCTGTACTACCAGAGCCATACTTGGCCAGAGCAGTCAGAAGACTTGGCATACTCCCTCCTCGCTGGCCAAATGGGTTAGAGAGGTCTCATTGATGTTGATAAGCTTTGTTTAGCTTGTAAAAAGGAGTTAGTCGCGAATGCTCTTAAATGCAAATAGGTACATACTTTCAATCTTTTACAAGTCTTATACAAATCTTAGATTCAGATCGTCTCCATATGTCATACGATATCTAATAATTTACATTTCAAAAGTTAAATCAACAAAACAGCAGCACACATAATAAACCCCATTAAACTTAATATCCGTCAGCCTCAAACACTGTAGCGTCATTGAAAATAATCATTTTGATGCTTTACAAAGAATTTAATTAGCGTTCTTCCCGGAATCATGTGAAATGAGATACCTACTTATCAACGAAGTCCGTAATTAAATTGAGAACAGGTGGGAGCTACACAAAATGAATCAAAATTAATCTGACGCTATTTGACGGCGCCGTGTCGTTGGTTTCGCGTAATTTCAAGATTAATTAAATAATTTCTAAATACGCCACTCTTGATCAATATTTTGTTTATACATGACATCTTTATGATACTAGATATGATAAATATTTCAAGAATCGAGGCAATTCAAAAAAAGTTTATTCTGTATTTATGCTGTCGACCGGTTATTTACTACCGTTCAGATTCATACAACATTATGTGCGCGAAACAACACCTTGTGCCACTGCAAGAGGAGAAATGCAGCAGATTTGATTTTATTTTCAAAAATTGTTAATAGTGCCCGGACCTGCTTGCTAAGATAGCTAGGTTTCGTAGCTCCAGCTAGAATATTACAGACGAAATTCATTTCTCAACAAGAACTAGGGCAAGCACTAACTACAACCAGGTTTCGTCTGAGGTCGATATCGACATATTTTTTAGTTTCATTTTCAAAATATTTCAAGTGCAGCGTAGAACATTTACTTAGGTTGTCAGATAAGCTGAGCGAAAAACACTAGATGCATGTCACATCAATAGACACATTTTCAAAGCAGTTCTTGAAACTTTCCCCAAGGAACTTGTACCAAGTACCAAGGAGATGTACACAGGAACCGGTATAAAATAAGAGCGCGAAAAGGCGAGTCCTCTAGTTTGCTCTCAGAGCCAGCGTTTTTCAAGTTTTTCGGATCGCTGCCAACTCCAAGTTAATATTTATGTACCGTCACTTTAACTGAAACTGTAATAATGCTGCCATGTGCACGGAATTCCTTGGAAAGTGATTTGTAGACGTTTTAACTTGAATATTCCATTATATAGTGGTAGTAAACAACAGTTAAAAATAGTGGGTATTTATATGAATCTTATGAGATTTATTTTCCAAAATTAATATGAGAAGAATTTCCGTAAATTATCATTTTTATATTTTTTGCCCTACCCTCGCCTAGAAATCGATCGTTTTTTACTGACGTCATCAGGATATGATATTAGTACATTATATACCTATACTTATAGGGTCGGGGAAAACATAGTGATGTACAAGAGTCCTCGAACTCTAATTTTGAAGACTCGAGTCGGCTTTGCTGAGCTCAATAGGCTTGGAGTTCCGAGGCGAGGCGTGCGCGAGTTCTCTGAGCAACGACTCGAGCCTTTAAAAGAGCTTGAGTCTTAAAATGAACGTGAGCTGTTCTTGAAAGCTTACAAGGACTCGAGGCATGATTTCATAGTTGATTTTTTGTTTCTAAGGTATGCAAGCAAACATTTTTTTAATTACTATTGTAATTAATCATATTTTATTTCTCATTAACAGATCAGTTTTATTAGTGAAAAATCATGGCTTTTAAACACACTTGAAAAACATAACCCTCCCTCTTTGCAGTTGGGTAAAAAGACTAGGAGGCAGAAAAGGTTTGGATGCAGGAAGAGACTCGAGCTGTAATCTCACGCTCCGAGGCTCACTTAAGCTCGCAGCCGTCGAGCCTTCCGTTAAGAGTCAAGCCCTGTAAACGACACCGAGTCCTAAGTAAGAGGACTCTGAGGATTTAAGTCTTGAACATCACTTTTTTTTTAAAGTGTGTAAGTGGCCAACACTGGTCAGATTTTTAAAATTGCCTTGAAGCATCTGAAATAGCTTTACGACTGCCACACAATGATGATAGCCGGGACCAACGGCTAATTACGTGCCTTCCAATGCACGGAGGAGCTCGAGAATTCTTTATGCGACTTGTGGTCGCCCATCCAAGTGCGAACCACGCCCGATGTCACTTTACCTGAAAAAGCGCTAGTAATACGCACTCCCGCAGAGCCACCGGGCTCTTCAAAGTACATTACTAGGAACAAGCTATTCATGTGTTGAAAATATTATGTAACACATACTTCATTTTAATTTACTAATCAACGTAGCTTGTCACTTAACTCGCGCCTCTGCCACAAATATAAAGCATTTATCATAAACTAGCTGGTGCCTGCGACTTCGTCTGCGCAGGATTATCTCACAATATCTTTATAAATTGTAGCCTTACTTCTGATGTATAAGCTATATTATTGTAAAGTTTCATTAAAATCCATTCAGTAGTTTTTACGTGAAAGAGTAACCAACATCCATCATTATTTACAAACTTTCGCGTTTATAATAATATTAATAGGAAGTAGGATTGTGCCCATGTAATAAGTAGGTACCTACATTCCCTCGTGCAATTCACAGATAATCTCAAATGCCCTAAAATATATCCTCCAATAAAAAGCACTCATTACGAGCACATGGCGCAAGGTAAGGAGGGTTGGCGCTCTCCCAAGGAACAAACAAGCAGCACCCAATAGTCTTTACGGCGAAGGACAAAACTTTGCTTGTTATCGGAGAAATATCACAACATCGCCCTTTATGGACCAACTTTGGAGGACTGCACGCGAGTGTTGAATCATTGACCGGCGTTCCATTCAAAACTTTGTCCATACAGCGGTCAACAAGGGACGTTATTAATTCTTAGGATCTTTCGCTGCCTTTGTCAACATGATGATATAGGTACGGTTACGTTGCAGTTTCTGTACTTATCGAATTTTTCATTTATTCTCTTGGTATATCGCTTGTCGTAAGTTTTCTTTTCTAGCTTATCCGGTCTGACTTTTTTCTACGTATACCTACTTTGCGTTTTTTACTACCTAACGCTCTTTTGCGTGAATATATGAGTTTCATGCATCTTAGCATGAAATAGTGGTTTCCAATAAATACCTACCTAATAAGTACCTATTTAACTAATACTTTTATTTTGAATATTAAAAATGTAAAAGGTTTAACTTATTTCGATTAAGATCCTTAATTTTGCAATCAATAACGTGCCCAGAAAATAATGAACCACATTACACAACCGTAAAAAGCATTTGAAATAGACGACACGAAATTAATTCAACTTCGCCATTAATATCCGAGCAAAGTTTGGACAAGTGCACTATATAATTTCCAGTCTCGTCGCGAAATTCGGGCCGAGTCACTTAAAAAGGGATCTCGTTTAATTACAAGATTTGTCAAATAATAAATAAAGGAGTTTGTTCTGCCGGCCGTCGGGAAGTCGCCGAGATTCGGGGGTATAGTCGGCAGAGAAAATTCGAAGGATTTACGCTGGTTCAAGTGAAATACACAACACAAGAATACGCAACACAGAAATAAAACTAAATAAAAAAATGAGTGTTGTGTAAGACCCGGTTGGAACGAATGTACAAAAATTATAGCCCCTAAAAAACCCCCAAAAAATTCCAGCCCCTAAAAAATTCGTTATGGAAAAAAGTGACGAAAAATTTTAACACTTTTTTTCATCCGCCAAGTCCGTAATTATCGCCCAAAAAAAAACTTCATTTCAATAAAAGATTGTTTGAACTTTTGCGTACTGCGATGGTGGAATACTAGTTGTTATAGGGATTAGTAAATATAAACAGCAACAAATTCGACTGCAAATAACGAAAAGCGAAAAAAAGAAGACAACATAAAAAAAAATATCAACAAATAGGTATGGAACATTAACTTCTTGCCAAACGCTACCTGGCATTTTGATAATGTATAAAAGAAATTATACCTAATTAAAGAATATAATCATAAACAAGTGGTAGAGTGGTAAACAAATACGTCGCTGAGTGTACTAAGATACGGCCAAATTTATACCTTTTCCCAGCTTACCCTTTTAAAATATGGGCTTTCGGTGTGAATATTTTTAATTTTTTTTTTGTTTCAATCACAACAACTGTTCTGATAATAGATACCTATGGACGCATGTTTGTCGACGACACAGACTATTATTGCTTGAGCCTTTGTGTCGTTGGTATTTTCCAATATTCATCAAACCTAACCTATTATTCGTATCTAACATATTGATATTCATTTTAGTTTAGTTAGTTTAAGGTTTTGTTGATATTTTATTTATTGCTTTTGAATAAAAGTATTGCATTATCAATGTTATTACCTTTTATCTAATGTCGTTTAGAAAAAACCTTCTTACTTATATAATTTAAAAAAAAAACTACATGCAATATGTCCTGAAAATATTAAGCAATTTTACATAACAAAGAATTTGAAGTGAGTATAGGTTAGGTTAATAAAAATGTAGGTCAATGACAATTTCTAACCTAAATCTGACTAGAGTCGTAAGTGTAAAAGGGCTGACGTTAAATGTAAGATCACTATGAAATCATTTTTTTTATTGTGTTTCTCTTGTAGAGTCAGATGAATAAAGGCCGCTTTGGATCGGTCGTTATAGAAATCCATTGCAGAGCCTATGTCCAGCAGTCATTGTTATGCAGCTGAAACGATGATGATGATATTGCACGTAAATAGTTTAATGTCAGTGGACTGTTGATTGATGGATGGATGCTGACGTGGCACTCGCAATCACTGGCGACACTGTGCTATGCACTAATTGAGTGAAAACCGATGACTGAGCTCAATTCATTGGGATTTTAATATCTTCTCTCTGAAATTAAACCAATGTAATTCTTCTCGTCTCTATTCAGCAAAATTTAAGTATTGAGAAACCTTACGTCTTTGCCAATTATAGATTTTAGATTAATCAGAGGTTACACAAATGATCCGCACATTTTAGACCGACCTAATAATGTGAGATTTTTTTCTGCCAGAATATTTCTGTCTATTACATGTATCAAAGTAACTCCGATATCAGACAAGTTGAGAAGTCAAAGACCGTGTCATAGACTTTCATAGTTTTGGCACATGAAGAAAAGAGAGGAGGCTCATGTTACGAATTAGCCGATTAACATGACTGTGAGTGAGTATCGGCAAAGAGAAATACCAAAGCAAGGATGGAAGGAATGCATAAGAATTTGTGTTGATTTGATGTACATATATATGAGTGTGTCTTAGTGAGACAAATATACTCGTAGTGTTTATCTATCTATCCTATCTATCTATCTAAATTATATAAGTCTGAGTAAGTAGATGAAATAGAGCTAATTATATTTTAATATTAATAGAGGCTGTCAATAGAAATAATTGGAAAGAAAAGACATTTTGCGCCGACTCCATATTAATTAATGGGAAATGATAAGGAAGAAGATTACGAAAAACCTCACTCAAAAGGTTGCGGAGCAAGGAGATGACATAGAATCAGATCGAAATAAAGCCTGTTTTAGTTATAATAACTAAATTAATCAAAGTAACATTAGAAATAAAACACGTGTGCGATGTTAATAAAACTTCTAGTATCTGGCTGTTTAGGTTTATTATTACTTCGTGAGTAAACATTATTAAACACATAAACTAACAACCCTCTGAAATATTACTCCAACGGATTACAATTACAAGTTTGGAATGAACGGCATTAACTCATATACGGTGTTTCATAGGGAACAAAGGGATACATTCACATTACCCGGGTAACATGACCCTAGCATACGGAATGAAGTGAAACCAACAAACCGAATTGGCGCCGAGTGGTGCGTTAAGTGAAATTTTACGCCTACTCGTAAAAATCCACGCTCTCGCCTCTGTGCTAACTTCGACATTGTGCGCAAAATTGGGGTATTCAGAATACCATAGCTCTATGGAGCAATATGATGCTTTAGTAATGTGCGCGGAACTTTAAATGTTTTTCATTACTTAGTAGTACTTATATAAATTACATCGAGCCTGGTTAATTAAGAATGTTTCAGAGCACAGGAATAAGCCAAACGAGCCGCATGCTAGGTTGATAAATATATGGTCTGATGTTTCCTTTATCATTGCCTGAACTGTACTATATTTTCTGACCAGTAAGTAGCCTTTGGCCAACTTGGTTGTGTTTAACCTGGTATTACAATGACGCTTAACCCCGCGCAGGCGGTAAGCGCGGCCCGAAAGCCATACAAAAAAATATCTGCAGTTGATTGTGTAAGAATCTAAGACGCTCAAAGCTCATCGCCCACGACGCACTTGTACGCGACGCACTCGTAGCCTGCTATTTTGTATACATAATAACAGGTTACGAAACATCTACGGCGTAGCAGGTATAGTTGAATTTCGTACTAAAACTTTGTTAAACACAAGTGCCATCTTTATGGCCTGCATTGCATTACGCGCCTAGTACTATTTTATAACTGATGCTATAAGCATCCCTGTCAATAAATGATTTGATTAGTAGCCGCTAGATGTCATACTATTATACACACACTATTTAAAGCAAATTTTTGGAAATTTCGTTCTCTGTTTCAACGCTCTTTAGCTATAAACAGTCAGCTTAAATAAATCGATAGATATCAATTTCCCTTTTTCCTTAGAGCACCTAAATTTCAAAAATTCAATAAATAACCAAATATGAAAATTCTATAAAGCTGAAATATGCGAGTAAATTGAAACATTGCATAGAATTTCCTTACAAGAGATGCCGATCTAGCTATTTCTCGAAAGCCAGACAGAAAGAACAATGCTATCGAAAATCGCGTTCGCGGATAGATCAAATACCGCACATGCAATATTTTCCAGCAAGGAAAATGGATGGATGTGGAAATGTGTCGGAGCGGAGGAAACGCGGTCGAACAAGAGCAAACATACCACGTGGAAGCTACACTCTACGGTTGTATAATATTGTTTTACAAGATTTTTACCGTTATTTTATCATACGTGTAAGACGAGACTGAGCTGGTACTAAATCCTACTCATATCAAGAAAAGCCTTTTTTATCGATCATCTCCGGGATTATTGTTACATTTTTTTTATTTATGCACTGTATACTAATTTTATAACAAACATAATCACATTATTTGCAAAAACAAAACTTGTATAACAAATCTATAGAGACTGTTTTATATTTAAAATAGCTGTTATAAAGGTAGGTATGACGGTTTGAAACATATACTTGGCTTATCGGTTACATTATTTAAAAAAATTGTACACGTTTTTTTTTTTACTCTAATAAACAAAAAATTAAAATGATACAGCGCATTTAAATTTCACATGACGTCACGGCTAGATTTTTACTTACGGAACTTTGATGCTCCATATCTTTGTGAATTTTACTGTTTTGGTTAACTGAACATTTTTGGTTTATTATTTTTTGACAATCTAAACGAACGACTAATTACAATCGTAGGATTGTAATTAGTCTAGTTTAGTTCAGTCTAGTCTAGTTTTTCTTACCCTGTCCCCTAATCAAATCATTGTAAATATTTCTTAATGAGCCCAATATATCGTAGGTAATCTAATTAGACATTGTATCTCATAAATTCATTTGACACAATAACGAAGATAAGTATATGTTGTGTACTCTTGATATAGAATTTAGAATCTTCACTCTTGTGGCGTAGCGTGGCCTTAGGAAGCCACAGTTCGGTGGAAACTGGACAATGATGGATTAATGGCCGCAGGGGCGCCCCCTACCGGCTACAATTTAAACTGTTCTCCAAGAAACGAAACTTTTAAACGTACTGCATTCTACCTGGGCCGGTAATGTTCTGAGTGCAAGTTTTACGAGAGACGTAATAGCACCATAAAATTTGTCTGCTTTTATGGGCTAATCATTGCTACTTACTTTTGTCGGTTCTTTTGGATATTTATATTCAGTAATAAATAACAAAGGGTGTTTACGAGTGATGATTATTACAGGATATATTGATATTTACTCGCGCGAAGGGGAATTCTTTTTTAAGGAGTGTTTCTTTCTAATAACGACCTCCATGGCGTCGTGGTAACCGCGCTAGTCCGCCACTTCGAGATTCCAAAAAAAAAACTTACTTTGGGTCAGCTTAATATTATTTACGAAAAATATTATCTTGAGCGGTGCACCTGACTTTGTGTGTAATTATCTTAGGGCATTAAGTAATTGTGAATTTATCAAGACAAGTTAACATAATTGAATAAGCGAATAATAAGTAAAGGCTATTACATATTCATGTAGGTAATGTAGAAGAATTGATATTGCTGAAACAGATTTTTTTATCCATATTTATAATTTAAATACGGATAAAAAAATCTGTTTCAGCTACTTTTAAGGATATTTTTTCTTAATCTATCATTTTCATTCGAAGTATAAATAACCTAGACTATATTACCATTTAACTTCCAGACTCCAGCTATTCGGGACGCAAAATAAAATAATTCTCGCAAATAAGGCGAAAATTGGGAGATTTTTCTTGAATAATTAATAACCTTTATTTATTCGAGTTTCCCTTTGAAATTCAAAGTTTTATACAATATTTACGACCGTAAAATCGTATAAGAATTGAATTCGACTCTTTAAAGTCAAGATTACTTTTTCCGTCGTTAATTTGATTTGTATTTTTTTCCGAGCGTTTTTGAGTGATGGCTAAATGAAAATTGTTTTTTTTTCAGGTAAGCCAATTTTCCAGACTACATCGAAATTACGGTATCGTAATTGAGTTAGGTACATCTGATTCCTGTTGATTTCAATATTTGCACAAAGCAACTGCTAATAGATTTGTTCTTGAAAATCAAGTTAACACATTGCAGGACACTCGGCCAGACACAATGGAAATAACAATAAAATTACGTCCACAGCCGTAAGTGTCCTGCAATGTGTGAATATCGGAATTATAGCAAAGAGGTAAGCTTCTTATCGAGTACGTTAGCTAACACTAGTTAGACTTTTACAGTCTTAATATAAATTTCGCAGACTAACTTTGTTACTAGGTTTAAACCATTATCCGACCAAATCAAGTTGACATCTAGTATTAAGTCATTGTCTCATCTGTAAATGTCAACTTGATTTGGTTGAATAATGGTTTAAACCAAGTAACAAAGTTAGTGGGCATTTTATAATATGGCGGTTAGAGCTATATAAAAGCAGCTGATGTAGCTCAATGATTGTTATCTAGTGACTATAAACATTTCAACACACCAGTGAACTATTGTGTAGGTTTCTTTATAATGTTTTCCTTCGCCAGCGGCGATAGTGTAATAGTGGGCGATGAAAATGATACAGGCACAGAAGTCAGATAGTACAAACTTAGCTAGGCGGAGATCAAACAAATCAAAAGAGAAAAAGTAGAAAAAAGCAGAAAACAATATCATGTTCACCAGTAAATGCATGAAAGAAAATAGACGTTCTAACTTATTAATCAACGCTTCACAATAGCCACAGAACTTACAAAGGGAATTAAAAGCGGCGTTGTAAAAACTGTACACATAAAACATCTCGACCTATTTCCGTCCGTAGCAGAAATTTGTTCGAGAAATAATTTCCAATAGCGACCGCTCGATAGGGATGTAACAACAAATTGATTGTACTTATCTTTTATTTTAGTTTAGGGAATAAAACACTAAAAAATAAATAATAATATAATAATAAATAAATATAAAAACACGTTCGTTCGCTAATTGAGTTTATTCGGACACAAAAGTACCTTACAATTAATTACTAGTAGTTCGCCGCGAACTTAGACCTCGCGATTATTATTCTATGTAACACCTAGATGGCGCTATTCAAAGTTAGAACGGGCTATGGTTTCCTTTGCTACATAATCGCAAACATTTTTATTAATATTTCAAAAACTGCTGAACCGATTTTGATGCCCAACGAGTTTGAAAATTTTATTGATATTTTCTACAAGTCGACCAAATTTCATCAAAATCGGACCGTCAGTTCAGCATTTATCGCGGTACATACATACATACATACATACAATGTGTTTTCGCCGCCAACTCGATTTAGAGACCTCCTCGCTTCGCTCGCTCGGTCAATAATCAATAATTTTCTGAGTTCTACCCGCATGCTTAAGTACGTACATCATACTTATTTCCTTAGCAACAATTTTTATGAGCACTGAAGAAAACAACCCTCTTACTTTTAAGTTATTCAGTGAGTCAGTGTTTTTAAAAAGATATTTATTTTCTGTATTTTTATTCCTTTTTTATTTGGTATATAAAAGACTGTTCAAAATAACAGATTTTCTATTGACAAATGAAACAGTTTCTTTTAATCAGTTACCTATCTACATACACAATTTCCACATAAACTCGACCAGCATTCAAATTTAAGTTGCTGAGTTTTTGTTTATAAGCTATCATTGATAAAGCAATGTTCTTCATAGGCTTTCTTTGACCATCTGTATGTTTTTTCTTCGTCAACACTAGTGAATTTGAAAACTGTATCGATTTTGTTGAGGTGCATCCCTAGCAGGCTACACCGCGGCTAACCTCTCGTGTGAATGGCGGGCAAATTTGTCGTCTTTGTAGTAACTCAAATGGTGCCGTTCGAGCCTTTCTACGAGTACTTTCACCCTTACATCCTTACTGCAATGCTAGTACGGGTGTATTAGTATTAGATATTTCCATAGGTTTTTAAACAAATCATTTTGTCTGCTCTATCAAATCATACCAAATCAATATCAAAAGGCGAAATTTATGAGTTATTTATGAGTTGATAAAATCTGGTATGCAGGAAACTGAGACCCTGGTTTAATACATAAGCTACTTTTTATATATATACCGCGGGTAACACTACGGGGCGCAGCTAGTCTCTTCATAAAATATAAAGCAAGTAAAGAATGTTTGTTTGTCCGTTCAATCATCAAATAAAGTTTCAACGAAATTTTTTAGAGATCTTGCGTTAGTTATTGTAATTTTATGCCGCAAGTGGTGCATGACAAGAAAGTTGCAAACAAGAACTAGTTTAACTATAAAATACAAAAGCAAATATACATATCTGTTAACAAAACAAGCTACTATTTAAATAACAAACACTATTTCAATCACGATATGCAGGGAATACCAAAATTTTAAAATGTAATTCTATGAAACATACTTATTTCTCTGCAAATAAACATTTAATTTTTAAATTCGCAAAACACTAATAACTATTAAATAACATTGTTGTATAAATAGTACAATTTAATTTGAAATTTCGCAAAACAATTTGAAATATTCATTTGTAAATGCTTATTTTCTATTTTCGATGCTAACCTAATGCCATGGTACTAACCAAATCCTCTTACACGTTTAACTGCAACGTTAGTTTAATTACAACGAAAATTGCAGTTCCTGAAACTAACAAATTATTTTCCATTTGAATTTTCGATACCATATTTTAATTTAATGCACGCGAAACAAAACTGAACTCGCTGCTATGTAGTTTAATTTTTAATGATCCTTTCTGCATATTTGTTTGGGCGAAATATTATGAAATATTTAACACTCATATTGTGGTGTAATTTTTTAGATGTGTATATACGGATTTTATAATATATATCACCTAGGTTTGATAGTTCCTCGTCTTAATGAACCTTATCGTCTATAGAATTTAATAAAAATGGTTTTAGTGAAAAATAATAATAATAATATAACAATGACAACATCAATAAAAATACAGCTAACGGGTAACCCTATCTGGCAGAATCTTGATGCTCCAAATTTCGTTAGACACTTGACAGAATCTTTTATACTAGAACATTTCATATGCATCAAAAAATATTTAATATAATTATTGTTTGGCAAAACAATTTTCTACAAAATGACATTTCTGTAATCCGCTATTATGCATTATAAAATTATAACTAAAGTTCTGCTATAAAGGGGAACCCACAGCTAACTACGTGGGTAATTATAAAAAAATGTATTTAGAACCGGAACCAAGTACAACAGCCCAATGTCGACGTGACTTTAAGCTGTTAGGCGCAGGAGGCTAGTAAAAGTGCACAATTTTCATGTCAACGTTTTTCAACTGTGACCCCTGTTTTTCGGAACAAGACGTTTATCGAATTCCCATCAAATAGTAGAAGTGTTGAAAAAAAAAATAAGCACGACCATATCGTGCTTCCACCCGTTTTATTATTAATATGAATATGCGTATACGTATCATACTCAAGGCGTACCTCTCCAGTACTCAATAAAGGAAAGCAGACATAACTCAAGTCGATCCGTCGAAAACAGGCACCTTCCTAATTCCCTTTAGGTATATATACAGGGATATTCCATCATGGGCTGAATGAGGCGAGCTTGTCAGCCGGCCGTGAAGGGTCTTTCAGTCCCTTGGGCTTAAAACCAGCGATCGCTTTCATTTACCTATCTTCGGCGACGTAATTGAAGAGTATTGATGCCACTTACTCGAGTGGAATAGATAGCGCTGTGTGGGGTTTGTGTGGATCTAGTTCACTTTAAAAATGTGCTTGAAACATGAATTTAAATTAATTTTATCCCGACAACGGCGAAGCCAAAAGGAGGGTTATGTGTTACGTTGCTATGTATCTATGTAGATGTATGTTTATCTTCCCTCGTATCTTCTATGATATGGTACTTTGACAAATGAGGTATCGTTTAAAGCATTTTGGTGGTGCGTGTACGCTGATTAAAAGCCATGTGACGTCACAATGAAACCGAAATCCCTCTATAAGCAAAAAAAAAACGAATCATACTGTGACGAAATGGCTCAATCAGTACATTTCAAAAATATACTCGTATACTAGCTGTTTCTACCTACTGTGCTTACATTCACTGCATAAACATGTATTAGTTTTTCAAACTATATCTTCGATACATTATGTAAGTCATTTTAGAATAAGAAATATTTGAGAATAAATAGACGTATCTAGTTAATTAGATACGTTTTTATTTTGAGTAGGTATGTCCATGTAAAGCTAAAAGTACAATCGACACAATATTCAGGTACTTGAAAAAGTGACAAAGATTAGACAACGTTTTCTATAAGAACTTAACTCTCGAAATAGTTTTAGATTTTCATGCAAACTAGTTTATCCTCCTTTTGTCTTTCATAGATTTTTTTAAGTTCACACACAAAATTTTGGGCCGTAAGAAGAGAGTCTATACCATTTTATAAGCGATACTAATCGTATCTGTACATATATTTTACACTCGTATCGCTTTTTAATATCTTTTATATAGATAAAAGATTTACAATCCGTCATACGAGTCTAAAGTGTATCTATCTGTATACGTATAACACTTAAACATTTATTATATCTGTTGTTATAACAAATTTTTTTAAATATCTTACATTTTTTGGTTTGCTCGTCGTTATTAGTTGTTCACAATATTTTATTTAAGAGCCAAGTTCCTCAACTCGCTACTTTCACGCAAGCATCATGGCACATAATACACGGCTCCCAGTTAACAGAATTCCCTAGACCACGGGAACGAGACACGATAATAACTCTAATTTAACTTCCACACAAAGCAATTAATTGCATTTAATAACATTACGTTGGTACATCATTACAAGCGGTTTGTAGTTAGCATTTTGAGTTTAAAATTCTTTAACTCACTCGTTGAATACTTTCAGAGAAAGTAAAGTATTTTAACTTCTAAAATGTTCTTTCTACAAAACTAATATTACAAATTTCAAGACACTATTGTGTTGTACATAAAATAGATTCTAAAGAATCAGGATTTTCATGTTTGAACTCAATCACACAAAAATCATAAATAGGAACAGTTTTGTATCGTTAGAATGTCAATATTTTAAATTCATGGATCATCATCAGGTCTTTTTAGTCTCCACTGCAGGAGCACGACTCTCTATGTACTACTAGGGCCGGACTTGGCCAGAGCAGCCAGTGGATTTGGTCTACACTCTCCACGTTGGCCAGACGTGTTAGAGAGGTTCAATTGATGTTTATATGCTTTGTTTAGCTTGTATTCCCTAAGTCACCTTCTACGACATCCACGGGAAGACTTGGTGTGGTCCTATTTCACTCTGCCGGAAACCACACGGCATATACACGGATACAAATAAATCAAGGTTAAAAATATCCTGTTGATTATTATTGTTTTACGTACTTACAACAAAAATATATTATTGCCAACACAAGTCGATGTTTGTACATCACTTCAAACCCATACCTTCGAATGAAAAGTGTAGAAAACCGATTCTTCTAGCTTCTAAGTATCCTTTCCGTTAAATGTAGTGGAACAAGTACGCCGGACAGGAACTAGAGCTCTTCAAGTAGTCGTGTACTGTTGCGAAAACTGCTCCAAATATTTTTAAGATACTTGTATTGTATCTTGCTCGAGGTTTTGTTGTTGAGGCACTTATGAAGGTTTTTTTCTTTTTTTCTTGATAGGAGTAATAAGATAGGGTAAGTATAACGGAAATTGTACTACTTATACTAAATATAATTTGGAAAATCAAAGCTTGTCAATTTATAAATCGGTAGCCCCTTGCCCCCTATGTCTCCCTCCGGTGGCATTTTGTATGTGTGTGTGCTTAAGACCACCAGGCCTTTGACCTGGCCTCAGCAAAATCGGTCTGCACAAGCCGGTAAAAGCGCACCTATATACAAAAGGGGCGTTGTGTAGAAGAGCCTTAATTGGGTACTTTCCTGGGTCAAAAATAAATTATTTGGTACTATTAAGAAAATAAAACGTCAAAATTATATAATTTGTTATTGATCATATCCCTTTTCAGCGAAATTTTACATTCATTATCGCAGAAAATTGATGATTATGTAAGAGACTCCGGGAAAATATGACGCCATTCAGTACTCTTCTATTTCATACAAATTCCTTAGAAAAAGCATCTGATTTGAGTCGGTGGAAAATATAATTAAATGAATTAATACAATTACCTTTGAAAGCAAAGATGATACAATTTATTATCTTTGCATTCATCTTTTTATTCAATAACCATGATTAAAGTGTAGTCATTTATCTTTAAAAACGTTTCCATGAAAAACCGCACCTTTTTACAAGAAAACAACAATAAGTAAATAACATAAATGTCCCTCTCCCCTCGGACCTCCGCAAGGAGCAGACGTGTGTAGTGCCCGTATTTATTTCATTTTAAATTTTATAATTCAAATTCATTGCAAATTAAATCGAAACAAATAATAGGAGTGCATAACGTCCAAGAAGATACAGTATAATTCCTGCGCTGAGTATCCGGCGCTGTGACCCTGGTACATTCCACAATCCTCAAGGTACTGTGAAACCCACCACCATTATATTCTCAACAACAAATCAGCGCGAGCATACAGGAAGACATCTTGAATCTTTGCGCGTCATAAGTAACAGCCTCTCAGCGCTAGCGTCAAGCTCCGCCCACTGACGAATACGCGCGAGCGCAGCGAGTACATCCTTGCCTACTTGCTAAAGCCCGCCCACTGACGTCATCCTGCACCCCGCTACGAGTGGTGAGGACATCTTTGCCTACTACCAAGTCCGACCTCCGTGCATTCCAGCGTTATCTCGTCGGTTCCGCCATTACTAGGCGCCATTACTAAGAGACATTAAGGAACATCGCTCACTAATAAGCAAATTAACATAATTTGCTCTAAATAGTATTGATATATTTACTTTTTATAATTTTAAATAACACTGCAATATGGACCATGCCATCGATGATAACCACAAGGATCATCCTACACCTACAAATTATTCTTCTCAGCATGGCAAACGAAAACGAGAAATCATTATAGAAGACCAATTTGAAACTTTTAAAGAGGAAATAAAAACTATGATTGAGTCAATGTTTGCCAAGCAAGAAACTGAAATCAAAAAAGAAATAAAAAAAATCAACCCAACACTTATTGAACTAAAAAATACAAACACAAGCATAGAGACCACCATGGCTTTCTTAGCTTCAAAAAACGAAGATCTGCAAAAAGAAATAGACGGACTTAAATCAGAGATTAAAAGGGACAAAGAGCAGATAGCAATCCTGGAGAACCGCCTGGAAGACATGCAGCGCGAGGGGCGTAAATCTAACCTAGAAATCAAAAATGTACCTAAGCTACCTGAGGAAACCACGGAAGTCTTGAAAGATATGGTAATGTGCCTCACTAAGACAATAGGATGTAAGTTCGAGGCAATAGATATAAAGGACATATACAGGGTAAAAGGAAAAAAAGATGCAAAGAGCGATTCCCCAATCATAGTTGAGACCTCGTCCCCTCTCTTGAAGGCTGAAATTTTACAAAAATGTAAGACTTTTAATAGGAAGCAAAAACAAAAACTTTATGCAAAGCACCTTGGATTTAAGAAAAGGGAGGATACTCCAATTTTTGTATCGGAGCAACTGACCAGTAAAAGCGCTCGGTTGTTCTTTCTAGCGCGTGAGTTAGTAAAGTCAAAAGCGTTCAAGTTCTGCTGGACCTCATTTGGCCGCGTGTATCTGAGACAGCACGAAACGTCACCCATAATCACTATCAAGACTGAAGCACAAATCAACGGCCTCGTACAAGGGGCGTGACTATATGGTCCCAAGCCCATCAATAGGCTAACAACAGTCATAAAAGTCTGTTGTAAATATTATTATTTTAGCTATAAGATTAATTGTAAGCTTAATACTTGCATACTATTTACTGTGTATAAAATGAAACAATCGTCACTAGCATACCAAATTTACATAACAATAAGATTCACCCGTTTAAACGTACAGATATACAATAGAATATTTACAGCTCCCTTGACAACGATTACTTTAAAAACATTTAAATACTTGCTGATGACTATCAAATATAACATGAAACACTTACAAAATGTAATTGTCCAGGCTCTAGTAATGAAAAGCAGTCCACTACGTATATATAATTATGAATAGCTCGCATAACAGTGTCGAAGTAATAGACGAACTTCAAGTAGCGCATGTTACATCATGTACTATTGAAGAATTTTCAAAAATACCATATTCTGTGGGTCCAACAGATTTTACTATAATCTCTCAAAATATACGAAGCATATATAAAAACATAGATAATCTTTGTGTTTCCTTATCAAACTTAAATTTCGAAGCTGATGTTCTAGCACTGAGTGAATGCAGGATTGATATGAACAAAACTATACCCAGTCTAGATAATTATAGTGCATTCTCTACAACGAAACATATAAATCATTGCGATGGAGTAGTGGTGTATGTTAAAAATATTCACAAACACTTCGCCAAAGAAATCTTTCTCGTACATGCATCTTGTATACAGATTACCCTACCATTCTGTACAATCCTTTGTATATACCGTTCGCCTTCCAATTATAATGCAGAACCTTTTATAAATTCTCTACATGCATATCTACAATCTATAAATACACGGAAAAATATAATAATCACTGGTGACATTAATATCAATATTATACAATCATTAAATGAAAAATCACAAGAACGTCAAAATAGGCTATCGTACCTGAATGTTCTTGCATCACACGGATTTATTCCAGGCCACTCGATGCCTACAAGAGAAAACAATTGCCTGGATCATATTATGTTAAAGCTTGACAATCACCCACATGAGCCGTCTATCGTAGTTTTTAATTCGACTGTAACTGACCACAGGATGTTACTTTTAAAGTTAAACCTCGCTAATCAACCGACAGCAAACAACAGATCTCAGCAAACTAAAACATTAATTAATTATGAAAAGGCGCTTATACAATTAAAAGATAGTAATTTAGAGAAATTTATGGAATACGATAATCCTACGATATTAATTAATGATTTGATATACTTGTTACAACAATGCTTAATTAATAACACTATAAGTAAACGAATCTCATCCAAAGCCCGCATCATTAAGCCTTGGATTACTCCGGGCATTCTTAGATGCATTCGAAATCGGAATTACATGCAACGAAGGCTACGATCCGATCCTTATAACGAAATCCTAAAAATAACATACAGACGATATCGTAACTTCTGCAACGCGTTGATCAAAAAACTTAAGAGGAATCACGATAGAGAACAACTGGACAATCACAAACAAAACCCAAGAATACTATGGAAAACTATTAATGATATTTCAGGCCGAAACAAAAATAAAGTAACTAACTTACAGCTATTAGATTCACATGGTACTCCTCAGCAATCAGTCGATTATGTGAACAGTTACTTTGCCAATATTGGTAAAAAGCTGGCAGAGATCTTACTAAGTAATCCAACACAGCAACAACCCGACACTGACGAGCATTCTCAGCACTCCCCTGTGGACTCCTTTGTTCTATACGATACTGACCACGAAGAAGTATACTTGACTCTCATGCATCTTAACTCTGATAGCGCCCCTGGGTGGGACAACATACCTACCAAATTTTTAAAACTTGCCAGCCCTGTTCTTGTACCCATATTTACTTATTTTGTCAATCTCTGTTTTAAACAAGGTACATTTCCTTATTTGCTAAAAAAGGCAGTAATAACGCCTGTTTATAAAAATGGAGACAGAGATGAGGTGTCCAACTTTCGACCTATATCAGTATTAACAGTGTTCTCAAAAATTCTGGAAAAATTGATTAATAAGAGACTTGTTAATTATCTCAACAAATATGGACTTCTTTCAGACTCACAGTATGGTTTTAGAAATAATCTATCCACAGAAGATGCGATCATAGCTCTGACGTCTCATATTGTTGAGCAAGTTGATAGAGGAAAAAAATGCATCACGGTATTTTTAGACCTCAAAAAAGCATTTGATACGGTCTCCGTCTCTATTCTTATTAAAAGGTTGGAAGGGATTGGCATTAGGGGACCTGCTTTGGAATTATTAGCCGACTATCTTAGAGAACGAAAACAGGTAGTTAAAATAGGAAAATTAGTAAGTAAAGAAATCGACGTAGCTTATGGGGTTCCCCAGGGAAGTGTTTTGGGACCAACTCTCTTCTTAATTTATATAAATAGCCTCTGTAATCTCAAAACAAACAACTGTAGAGTATTTTCATACGCTGATGATACTGCTATAGTGTTTACTAATAGTACATGGGAAGCTGTAAAGCAAGACACTGAAAATGGACTTATGTGTATACAGAATTGGCTAAGAAACAATCTCCTAACACTGAACTTAGGTAAAACAAATTATATGGCCTTTACTAAATACAACAATACCCAACCAAGTCCCACCTACCAAATTAAGATGCACTCATGCAATAACCCCAAAGGTACATGCTCGTGTATAAGAATTGAAAAAGTGGACAGTACTAAATATCTTGGTGTTGTAGTGGACCAACGGCTTACCTGGCACGCGCATCTTGAAGTTACAATGAACAGAATGCGTAAACTAATATGGGTCTTCAAAAAACTAAGACATGTCGCCGATCGGAAACTTTTAAACCAAATATATGTGTCACTAGCCCAGTCTATTCTAACATACTGCATACCTGTTTGGGGTGGCGCTACTAAAATGAAATTTCTGGAATTAGAAAGAACTCAAAGAGCGCTACTTAAAGTCATGCACTTTAAACCATACAGGTTTTCTACAGAGGATTTATACAAGATATGTGATACGCTCTCGGTAAGGAAACTCTACATATTAAAAATAATACTTAGACTTCACAAGAGACTGCCATACGATGCCTCTAAGTTAACGCGGAGAAGAAAAAATAATGTGGCACCGACTGCTTCCTTTAAGAGTAAATATGCCAAAAGACAATACACCAGTCGATCGGCTTACTTATATAACAATGTAAATACACTATTGGATATCTATCCCAGTACAAAACGGTCCTGTAAAAAATCGCTAACGATGTTATTAAAAGGTTGGAACTATGACGAAACTGAAGCGTTCATAAAATAATATCCTAGATATACACAGTAAAACTTAGTTTTTTTTTTAATTTTTTTATTAATAATTTACTAACATGTGATATATAATATAATTCCTTTTAATTGTGTTTATTTGTAACGTAATAATTCTTAATATGTATACAGTTCTATTCAAATTTGTAACTAAATAGTAGGTATTATTAGAATTTAATAACCAAACAATGTAATTATCTTGACTAATAACAATTAATTAATTCAATAATTATTTTTAAATATAAATATTTAATACTTATTATCTAACAATGTTATAACAACTTGGTTTATGTAATGTCATACAGTTTTAATAATAGTTAAAACTTTTGTATAGAGAGCGGGTATCACTAACACAAGCATATCTATGCTTAAAAGTGATTCCCATCGACTTTCAGACAAATTGTAAACATAAGTACTGAATAAACTATTTTTCATTTTTTTTTTTTTTTTTTTCATAGAAATGCTAAATTAAGTACATAAACGTCACTGAAACTGTTGAAACAAATAAGCAAACAGACAGTAATCTGAAAAAATATTGATGCTGTATTTGCAATGTTCATCACGCTTATAGTCAGTAAACAAGCCACAAAGCCAATATTTGGCCAATATTTGCGTAGCGTATTTGTAAAAGTGATTTCAATAAGGCGACATCGCTATACAACTGTTGGCAAACTGGAGAATTTGCTTCAGTTCAGCGCATAGTGTTTGCTCTAAGACTTTGCAAACGCAAACTTTGCCCGTACGTTGTATGAAGACGTCGGCGCTCGACTAATGCGGTGTAAAGTTAATTGAATGATACAGCGACGCCACGTCACCCTGTAGACTTATCTTGTAATAGACAAATTACAATGTTTGGTTTTGGTCTTTCGTAGACATTATTTATTTAACCTTTTTTGTACAAAGTACAATTTTTATGGCATAATAGGCGGACTTAATGCTAAAAGCATTACTAACAGCCAACCTTTGGGTTGTTGAAAAAAATTAGGTGGGTGGAAAATAATAGGATGAGTAAAAAGGAAAGTGGTATTGAGTATGATTCAGATAAATATTAATAAACATTATATTCATTTTCTAGTCTGTCTTGCATATTTAGGTTCCTAAATCATATATGTGTCATGGTTTGTCACGAGAAATTTGTATGGAGCCTGTTCTTTTAAATAATAATTCAATTTGTCCAACCTTTTTTTGGCTTACGTACCCAAAGGGTAAAAACTCTCCGGTATCCGTCTGTCTTTTCGTCTATTGAAATATTCACAGAATATTTAGTTACTTTAAAAATAACTAGTAGTTCGCCGCGAACTTACACCTCGCGATTATTATTCGCAATTCAGTTTTCTTAATAACCCCTAGATGGCGCTATCCAAAGTTAGAACGCGATTTGGTTTCGTTTGCTATATCGCGGACATTTTTATTAATATTCCAAAAACTACAGAACCGATTTTGATGCCCAACGAACTTGAAAATTCTATTGATATTTCCTACATGCCTTCCCAATTTCATTGAAATTGGATCATCGGTTCGACATTTATCGCGGTACAAACATACATACATACATACATACATACATACATACATACATACATACATACAATGTGTTTTCGCCCCAACTCGATTTAGAGACCTTGCTCGCTTCGCTCGCTCGGTCAAATAATTAAAAGAAAATAAATATTATATTGTTATTTTTATAGATAATGGTGCGGAATCCTACGTGCGCAAATCCGACTTACACTTGGCTGGTTTTTTATTTATTTTTGTTTACTACAAATTATTTGAAAAATAATTTGTAGTAAAATAAAAAAATATAATTATTTGAAAAATAATTTGTAGTAAACAAAAGTTTCGTTTTAAACAAGAAAAGTACAAACGTGTTTAAAAATTCGATTTATAAAATAAAAAGCTTCCCCCTTTGTCAAAAACAAACGCATGCATCCAACTCAATATTGACTATGTAAGTAACTAGTATGGGATTAACTGAGTTGGCAAACACAGGGAAAATGGTGTGTTCCCTTTTTCCCCGTACATCTTTGAGTTCAGGGCTTTAATTAAGTAGGATAAATATTTGCATAAAGTAAAAGTAGTTCCGACTTTTCCTGTATGTTAAAATGTACAATTTTTTTGTAGCAGTCTAAAGAAGAAGTTAAAGCAGTAGCTAGTGCTATTATATATTTTTAGTTGCAATGCAAAAAAAGTAAACCTGTTACAATACGTAATAATTTAATTTCGCGTTTGTTTAAAATAATTTTAATTAAATAGTTATTAACCAAAAGCTAAAAAAGGGAATAAAGCCGGAATGTTCCAAAACTGGGAATAACTTTTAGAGATACACGGCTCTCGTTTCTGCGGTTATATGCAGTCCGTATCTACCGTAGTCCAGGTTACTGAAGCTCTATATAAATTTGTAACGACAGGTATTAATTAAATGCTGCATTGAGAATGGGCTCTCTAAACCCCGAATGTTCCGAACAAGAGATAACTTTTAGAGATATTTGCACTGCCCTACCGTGTTTTGCAATGCGTATATCTAATATAGACTAGATAATTCAAACTTTGTATTAATTTGCAGCGACAGATGTTATAACATTGTGAAATGAGGGGAATACATGGGAAACTTTAATGTAACATCGCAACCCAAATTGCATCGATAGCTTTATCGTTTAATCGTTTATTTTCTCATTTTCTCACAAATTTTACTCTTCGTATCATTTTATTTATCTATTGCAATTTCAAATGGATACTACTTATATTGTTTCTGTAATAAAAAAAAATAGGTAGGTTTAATCATACATATTATCATTTTTTAATCATAATTAAAGGAGAAAACCAATGAGAAGCAACATATTAATCGATAGGCGAAAAATATTATAGATTTCATAGGTATTGTTATTTTTTTATAACGAAAGATAAAATAACATTATGAATAAACATTAGCAAATCATAAACTTCGAACGTGTCAAAGGAAAATATTATCAAAATATCGGACAAAACTTGAAAATGCAAAATAATATCCTTTCAAAACATAAACAAAAAATGTTAGTGGAAAAAAAACGTTGCGAGGCGTCCCCATTGATCTTATAAAGACGACTTTAATCACCAAGCAACCCCTCTAACTCCTAAGAGATTAAATTCTACAAAAAAAACTGACTCTTTATGTTCTAAATAGTAAAAATATTTGTGAGTTATATATTATCTAAGATCTAAGTTAAAATAAACTATAATACTGAAAATATTAAAAAGGAACAGTTGTCTTTCTTAACTTCGTCTTCTTTTTAACCGACTTCGAAGGAGGAGGATATCAATTCATCTCGATCTTTTTTTATGTACGTTCACCGATTATTCCGACACGCTGGGCCGATTTGGAAAATTCTTTTTTTGTTTGAAAGAGTACACTTGCTAGGTGGTCCCTTTTAGCAAAACCAGTTGTGTATTTATGAGGTGAAGTCGGTTTTTAGTTTTTAAAAATTATTCGATTGCGTGTCTAACATTGAAGTCAGATTTATTAAGTTGCCTAAAGGCATCATACATGGCTAGAGTGGTTCTCTATTTCGTTCTGAAAAATGGTGATGCTATTTTCACTGTACGTAACACGATGAATCGCTAAATTATTGGTACGACGTTTTACTCGGTCGATACTTTACTGGTCATGTGTACATTTGTGAATTGTGCGATACTTCTTTGTGATCGAAGTGCGGACTACGCCCAGGGGTACTTTACGCGCGCAAGCGCTGATCATAAATACTCTCACCGGGCAGAAAAGGCACTTTTACTTATTTCTTCATTAACAAAACTGTTAGGCGTTTAAATATATACAAAACACTTTTATACAAAAATAAACTTACCGAGACGGTCCCATCGATCTTACAAAGACGACTCTAATCGCCAAGCACCCGCCCCAACGAGATTAAATGCTGCAAAAACATACAATTTTCTCTCACTATTTAAGAGTTCTTTGAAAAAGTGAAAAGAATTGGAGCAACAGTACGCTGGAAGTGCCATTTTTCTCACTCGGGGCGAGGCACGTGGTTTATTGTACAATTCAAGACAATTGTAGAGTAAGCAGACAGAATGTAAGATCTAAATAGCGTAAGACAGTGTATAAGAACGTTTTTGTTTACCTAAATTAATATTTACATTACAATACATATATTTACAAGTATTTTTCCTGGGCCTATATAACATTTTGCATTCTTGAACTAGTTCCAAGAACCCAATCTCGAGAGTAAGACCAAAGATCCTCTGACAGACCAACAAACACCCCAATCTTATTACCATCTGTAACCGCGTGCCTCTCTAACCAAGCCCGCTTTGTTCAGTTTACTCGATCATTTTGAACACGCCACCTTTTGTTCAGAACACCGCGATAATTCTGAACATTATCAACGTAACGCGCACCTTGCTGACACGTTTATCTGACCTGCCCTTTTGTTTTGTTCCGCTGTTATTGTAACAGTCTTTGTTTATGTGAGATGGCTTTGATGAAAGACTTTTAGAAATATTTATAATTATAATAATCATAATCACTGCCTTTTATGAGTAGAATCAAAGCAAACAACAATTGTATTTACCTACTCTTTGTTAGTTTAGAGTAATATGTTTCATGTCCTAACTTAATTTATAGGACTAAGAAGGAATAACCAGTCAAGTGCGTGCGGGCCAAGCGCAGTGTAGGGTTCCGTAGTTGCGAATGTCGACTTTGGAGACATAATAGGGTAAGAATTTAAAAAAATGTCTGTTTGTACACGCTAATTTTCGGTAATATTGGACTGATTCGAATTAAACTCTTTTTGTTTTATAGCTGTTAAGCCTGGGCAACATAAAGGGATATTATTGTTATTTGAAAATACAACACCTGATGCAAAATCATAATGGTCCAGCGAGACACATACTGAGTTTTATTGAAATAAGAGGGATAAAAAAAAATACATATTTTACTAGCCTAACTATAAGAAATATAAAAATGACGGCTTAGCTTACAAGTTCTTCAGCCTGATGAGCATTTTCCGGAGTCACAAAATCCACGCGAACTAAATCGCGGGCTTCGGCTAGTAGTAATTAAAAAACCTTTTGGCGATGTACGTACAATGGCAGCCTTATTGCAATAGCAATTTATATAATGTCTATAATAGCATATAGAAATAATTATTTATGCAAAAAAAAAATGCTACGAACGTAACGAGGTTTACCTACTATCACAAGGTGTGATAATTATTTACTAGATAAGCTTTTGCCTACTATCACACGGTGTGATGTAGGTAAATGTCATTTCACACTCTTTTTTAAAGGATATTGAAAAGATATAAGAGAATTTAACCGAAGAATAATTTGTCCCTATATATTTATATCTATTTATATTTATTTAATAATAATAATAATAAAGCCATCTCACTCTTTAGATAAAAAGGTACTAAAAGGCCTCTTCATGTTGGCTTTAGCCCCATGAACGCCTCAAAGGACCGGGTCCCCATGGACCCGTGGCTGAAAAGCGTACCAACATAATAATAATAATCACTTACATGCTACTCGTACCTTATGAAATACAATGTATCTAAGTCCAATATAAATACAGCCTTTAGTCAGAATATATATAATGGTGCTTTATTGAGAAACCAGTTTGCATGACTACACTTTCAAAGGCCAGGCCAATAACTGTTATTCAATACACATCGTCCTTATGAGAGAGAGAGAACTCAGTTAGGTACCTACTAAGACTTCTTTATGGTTTGACAATTCTACTAAGTTTTTATTCTATTTTACATTTTTTTTATCCTTTCCTTACTAATATAAATGCGATAGTGAGTTTGTATATTTGTTTGTTAACACTTCACCCTTCAACCACTGAACCTATTTAGATGAAATTTTATGTGGATATAGTTTGATACCCAGGTAAGGACATAAGATTTTTTATCCCGAAATTCCCACGGGGAGCGAAGCCCACAGGTTTAGCTAGTGTTTGTATAAATGTAAATCAATCTGATTCGAATATATACCATATTTCTTATGTTTGTGTGAAATAATACTTATAGGTAATATCATCATCATTGTTTTTGCCGAAAGTATTAATGCTGGACATAGGCCAAGGATTTAATGGTATTTAAATATAGCGTATACCTAAGTATAGTTTTAAGAGTCAACAAACATTAGAGGTCAAAAAATACATAAAATGTCGTCAACATGTTTGGTATTATAATATTTATCTATATATGTATTTGTTATAAAATATGGTATCATTGAGTTAGTATCCCATAACACAAGTCTCGAACTTACTTTGGGCCTAACTCAATCTGTATAATTTGTGCCTATATATTTATTTATTTATTATATGAGAATATACAACGTAGAAGTCCATACCCGTAATGAATTGAACTACGGGCTTTACTAGACCACTATAGTATAATGAAATTAAAATAAATGTCAAAAACTAAAAAAAAGGCATTTCCATACAAAAGTGTACAGCCGTCCGGGCAGTTTATACGGGAATGTCTTAATTTTTAGGGTTCCGTACCCAAAGGGTAAAAACGGGACCCTATTACTAAGACTTCGCTGTCTATCCGTCTGTCCGTCTGGCCATCTGTTCGTCTGTCCGTCTGTCTGTCTGTCACCAGGCCGTATCTCAAGAACCGCGATAGCTAGACAGTTGAAATTTTTACAAATTATGTATTTCTGTTGCCGTTATAACAACAAATACTAAAAACAAAATAAAATAAATATTTAAGGGGGCTTCCATACAACAAACGTGATTTTTTTTCTCGATATCAATAATGGCAACAGTTAGGTACTTGAAATATTCACAAAATACTCAGATGTATTTTTATAAATAAAAAAAATATTTAAGGGGGGCTCCCATACAAAAAACTTGTTTTTTATAGATAATGGTACGGAACCCTTCGTGCGCGAGTCCGACTCGACTTGGCCGGTTATTTTAGTTGCTTTTTGAATAATATATTACTATTATTATTATATATTGGTCTAGTATAGCCTGTGGATAAATTTATTACGGGTATGTCCATTCCACATTGTATATCCGTACATTCAAACTGAAATTCCAAGAGCTTAAAATATCTGTCTATTGCAAAAACCGTCATGTTTTGGCTGACGCAGCAAATATTTACTCATGTACGTTTGTTCAAATACGACGGGATCCAATGTAGATGTACTTATGACCAGACCTGTATTTATATTCTTTCCTTTTTACGTAGTTTTATGCAGTAGTAGTTCCGATAAATATATCTTTTTATGTCCTTTCGAATTCAAGAATAGGCTTAAAATGTTTTACAATATGTATGGGTATTGATTTAACTGTATATATATATTATAGAACCTTATTTATGTTTTGAAATGAATAGAGTGAAAAATAATGGTAATTCGGTCTTATTTTGAATTGAGTTAATTAATTTTTCCTCTTTGTCTGAACTGATCCTAAGATGAAATCAAATCAGACGATTGGCAATACGCAGGTTTTACCAGTCAAAGCATCGAATATCGACGTACACGTAAGTATCAATATTTTTAGTATTGCTATAAAGTTTTAGTGCTTCAACAAGATCGCCAAAACCTGTTTAAAAAAAAAACGTTTTCGCAACCAGCAATATGAATTCTAAAGTCCTTTATTTTGAAATAGATTTTTTTGTTTATTTGTGCCAACACGTATGGATAGTAAATAAAATAGCGCTTTGACTGTGCAGGTTTTTCACCAATCGCATGCCTACCCACATACCTGCTGCGTATGACATGAGCTTTGACTGTTAATAATGACGTCTAGTAAAATTTTATCGACATTTCATTCAAAAGCTCGTGTATTTATGTTTTTGACTATTTTTTTACACAAAAATCAAGCACAAATAGGACTGAGTCCTATTTTCCACTTATTTAGCTATTGAACTACATTTTCATTAATCTTTTTTAGGGTTCCGTACCCAAAGGGTAAAAACGGGACCCTATTACTAAGACTTCGCTGTCTGTCCGTCTGTCTGTCACCAGGCTGTATCTCAAGAACCGCGATAGCTAGACAGTTGAAATTTTCACAAATTATGTATTTCTGTTACCGCTATAACAACAAATACTAAAAACAAAATAAAATAAATATTTAGGGGGGGCTCCCATACAAAAATGTTGATTTTATAATGGTACGGAACCCTTCGTGTGCGAGTCCGACTCGCACTTGGCCGGTTATTTAATATTTACGTACTTTTATGTTTATATCAGTAGCTAATGCCAATTTGCCTATACCAACAAAGTCTTTCTCAAAGTCTTAAGACAAGAATGTTATTTCTTTTGACTTGACTGCTTAACTTCGTAAGCATTTGTTGTGCGTACTCTCATCGGGATACCAAGCTGTTCTAATCTCTTCTTCTTAAAATAGCCGGTCAAGTACGTGTCGGGTCACGAACAGTGTAGGGTTTCATTGTTGAGAATGCCGACTTAGTTCACGCCTCACGGTTTGATTTTATTGAAAATCCCTAAATTAAAGAATGGTGTTCGCAAACTCACACCCTAAAATCGGGATGAAACTCACAATATGCTCGGCTCAAAACAAAAATAACCAAAATCCAGACAGGGAGAGAATGTTTTTTAGAATTAGGTCCACCTATCTCAATAAAGTTTAAGAAAAAATAAACCTATTAATCTATCTAAAAATAGCGAAACAATAAATAAAATCCCCCAACTTAATGGAGTTTTAGACAATGGTCACTAAGCAGCAGTTAAGTAATAGCAAGGAAATATAAATTGGCAATAAGAACTGTACTATCATTCTGATAAATTACCAAGAAAATGAGTACTGGAAAATCCTATTTTCTATTTCTGGGTCGACTGTAAGCCTGCTTTTCGTCGCATCAAAATGGCGGGAGGATATTAAAGTTCCTGTTGTTATGACTGCCAATTCTCAGCAGAGGGTGATATATTTCAGTCAATATAGGGTCATAAATAACAGGTGACTTAAAAATAAAACTAAAGAGCAGCCGAAGAAAATTAAACCTTATTACAATAGCGAGAAAGTTTAAATTTGTGTAATAAACAGAATATTCAGGTCATGCAGGTTGTTTCGATACAGTAATGTACTGAATGACAGTTTATCGACAAAAACTGGATGCACATTAATCCAGAATGAAATCGCATTAGCTGCATTGAGCACGGTGAAAGATGTGCGCACCAATTGAGTATTTTCCTGGGTCAAAAATAAATTATTTGCTACTATTAATAAACTAAAACGTAACAAAGTAACGTCATTTGTCATTAGTCATATCCATTTTTAACGTGATTTAAGATTTATTATTTTAGATATTAGGAGCACTATTTGACTCCAATTAACTATGACGTCATTAGCCTGTATTTTTTACAAATCTCAGATAAATAATGTTTGTTTTGACTTTTAGAAAAAAGTATCTGATTTAATTTGTTGGGAAGAAGCGAGTTATGACAAATGCTCGCTTTTCCCACACTCGCTGTAGCCAGCAAGACACGCACAACATACAGTTGTGTAATGAGCTTACTGCATATCCACTTATCATTGACGTGTAAATATCTACTTGTCACTTGACATTGTTTACTTGTCACTCCGCACTCGCACTTGCCATTTGTCCAAATGTAAACCAGGCTTTAAAGGACTAGCACAATCATCTCGACCTACAAGTGCTACAACTGCAATCCCAATGAGTCGTAAAACTATAGTCATCATTTTTTCGGCTATTTTTTCTCAACTTAGGTTTTTGGCATCATTTAAGCGCATAAGCGCACCCCAGGCTCCAAAGCAGCACAGGCTGAGGATGCAACCAAGAACGTGCTAATATGAAGACTTGTTCTATATCCTTTTGATTACTTTTATATTGTAAGCTTGAGTGGAGACGGCCATAGTGATGCGCCTAACCGCACCGCCCATACCCTTGATAGGTTTTTAAGATCTGAATGGAAAGAAATGTATAGAAGAGATGAACTAATAAAGGCTTTAAAAAAGATAAGAATTTAAATAAAAGCTTATGGGAATTACCTTTTCTAAAGCTGTTAGTAACTACTAACTAAAATACAAGATTCCCGTGTTACTAGGTCGATTGCTGTACTAATTCCTCGAGTTCGCTCCAATCCCAACGATAGCAATGGGCAGTTACTGGAATCCACGAAAATATACTGCAGATTACGGACTTTTGGCAGGGAAAACTCGAATTTTATTAGCAACTATAAAATGTAAGGTTTTTCCCTTTTATTAAAGATAAGGTAACTACAGATACAATTATCATGTTTGACACCTGATAAGGTAGAGCCTATGGCCATTGGCCATGTGACCCAAAGGCTATACATACATTTACCGTGATAATAGGCGATAATCTGAATCATGCTGATATAATTATAGGCGATGTGACCAATCCCAACCATTACCCATCATTATTTTTAACATACTTCAAAAAAGGACAAAGTTATTAATTTGACCCGTATATTCTCTTTTGGCCGTGTGGTTTCCGGCAGAGTAGAATAGGGCCACTCCAAGTCTTATCGTGGATGTCGTAGAAGGCGACTTAGGGAATACAAACTAAACAAAGCTTATAAACATTATTGAGACCCTTCAACCCGACTGGCCAGCGCGGAGAGTGTAAGCCAATGTCCTCTGGTGCTCTAGCCAAGTATGGCTCTGGTAGTACAGAGAGGGTCGTGCTCCTACAGTGGAGACAAAAAGACCTGATGATGATGATGATGATGATGATTCTCTTTTAATTATTTTTTTGTATGTATGTAACGCAATATCTTCAGCACCTGTTAACTTTTACATTTTGATGATTCTTTTCTTTTATTTGAACGTCTTTAGTACCTTGTTGATCCCATATTAATTTGGTGAAGACTGAAGAACATTGGACATATGGAAGAATCTCCTGAAAGAAAATGAATACGGTTGTTATTTTTTTATTTATAGAATTTAATTATATTTAAACTCATTCAATGTCTTTAGGTTTACAACCGTAGATTCTATATACCGCAGACGTAATAGTGAGTAAGTAGGTATGTTATCAGAAAAGGGGGAGCTTGTATAAATCTAAGCATCCACAGCTATACAACATTACGCAAATAGAACATGAAATAGCTCAGTACGGATCCGAACGAAGGATTTGATTGAATGATTGAATGTGATTCGAGAGTGAATGGGTCTAATCAAGCGGCACCGATGTTTTGTCAGCTGTTCATGCAAACGAGTACGATAAGCTTCTAAGTCATTATTGTGGGTTTCGTATGTGTGCACCACATATTGTTGTTTGGGAACAATGTGGGTTCAGAAATAAATTGAATTGGATTGAGTCTTTTTATATCTAAGTACTTAGAAATCCTTGTCCTTTCTTATTTTATATCTAAATACTTATAAATTCGGTAATTTTGGAAATCCTTGGGAGAGACCTATGTCCAGCAGTGGACGTTATGCGCCTGAAATGATGATGAAGATATCTAAGTATTTAATATGTTGTTGTTTCCAGAGATGACGACAGGGTCAGAAAAGTTTTATTGTATTTAGTCCGTCTTTTAGACTATTCAAAAATAATGGACTCGTGCTTTTCAGTTTAACAAAAAAGTAAAAATTCACGAAGATACGGAGTATTAAAGTTTCGGAGTGGGAACTTGCGTCGTCAAAAATCTTGCCTAGCCGTGACGTCATGCGAAATTTCAATGCGCCGTTTCTTTGACATTTTTTGTTTCTCAGAGAAAAGTAAAATAGGTGTTCAATTAATTTACATAATCTGACCAATGGGCTGAAAATATTTCTTTATTCTTCAATAATATAATTTAAAAAGTATAGGTAAATTAAAATTTAAATATAATAAAAATGAATAAAATAAAAATAGAGACTAATAATAATGAAATATTTTTTGGAAATAAAGTTTCGTTTTAGTTTATGGTTCATAGACAATTTAATAAGCTACAAATCCTAAAGAAAAACTAAAAAAATACATAGGTACGTACCTAGTTAATTATGCGTTATTTTCTGTTAAAAGATTAATATCTTTTAATAATAAAGCATACGGATACAATTATCCGTATGCTATATATCTATATTTTCTTAATTTATTACGTGCATGCTTTTATATCATTCGTTTATTTTTACTAACTATTCCCAAACCCATACTTAAAAATGTATTAGGTTATCATTTGAGATCAATGCTGTGATCTGAACAATTTTTAGAGATTGACCTAGAAAGTTTTTCCTTTCAAATATGTGTTGACCGGAAATTTAAAGTTGTTCTTGTAGGTATCGCTATAAGTGACAGGTATTTGAAAAAATATCGATGCTTGTGGAGAAGTACTTACTAGGAGTATTGATTTCATCGACTTTCTTTTGTATCTTCACGCACCAATAAATAAGGAAACCTCGACAGAAACATATTTCATTGTTAGTGAATTGAAAAGGAAATACAGCTAAGGAGTGCTTACGTGCGCGTCTTATTGTCGAGGGAGAGAAAACAAACGTTAAATCTCGAACGTTCAGATACTTTATTGAGATACCTAATTGATACAAACCTTGAGATATTATCTTTATTGATTATATAAGTCAGTATTTTTCAGTAGAATCACAAAAAAGTTTCCAATTTTAAAGTCCCAAATAGGATCTTTACTTTTAAAGTTGGTCATTTTTTGTTGTGATTCGACACGTTACAATACCAAAAATACTTAGAATATGGCATTGTTTGTTATAAATATTATAACAACACGAAACTTCTGGTTTTGTCACTAGTTATTTTACAACCGTGTAATAAAGAGTTTCGAAAGCTCTATTTTTTGAAATTGCCTAATTAAAAGTTGAATGTCATTAAACTCGCAAACTTTAGTTAGTTGTTCCTAAGACGACCTCCGTGGCGTAGTGGTCACCATGCTAGTCCAATAGATTCCAGGGTCGATCCCCGGTCAAGGCAAGTTAGGAAATATCCTTTTTCCTTTTTTTTTTACCCTTTTTTAGTATTTGTTATAAAATATAGTATCGTTGAGTTAGTATTCCATAACACAAGTCTCGAACTTACTTTGGGGCTAGGTTTGCCTGTGTTATTTGTCCCTATATATTTATTTATTATTAATTCCTAAGAAAACCATAGCTTATTAATATTATAAAGATACTAGATTAGTTACAATTTTCTTACAAAAGCACACCGAGTCGTCACACAAACAGGCGTCCTTGCGAGTCGACCGCGGGGCCTAATGAAACATTTTTCATCGACCTGCATGAGCAGAAGCCTAATGAAAGTTTCATAACGCCCCACTGCTCGCTGTACGAATAACATACGAATCGATGTTTAATTTGATGGCTCAAAAACGAATTTGTTCGACTGACGCTGCAGTCTGCGTAATATATGAATTTAGTTAGTTATTAGTTAAAATCTTTATTGCATCAAAACAGAATGTTACAGAGTAATATATACATAAAACAGACGTCAAAAGGTGGCCTTATCGCAACTGCAATCTCTTCCAGGCAACCAGGTTCTTAGAATTTAACAGTATATTTTATTATATCTATAGAAACTATTTAGGTATTACTATCAAGAATAACTTCAAATATTATCATCGTGCAAAATGGCCTAAGAAATAACGCAGCGACCACACGATATTTCAATCATTTTTAAATAACATAATTCGAAACCAAATAATAATACGTTAGCAATATTATACGCTTTTAAAATCTGATGGAAAGGAAAACTATCGAGCAACAGAAAAAGGATGCACGTTTAGCGCTCTTGACGTCACTGCTATTGAATTTCGCGTGTATAAATGAAATAGCGAGATCTGGCAGCGTTATGGGGAGACGTTCCCACTCTTTATCATAGCAATATTTCAAATGCTAAGTCCTGGCTCATTTATTAACACTTTATAACTTTATTTTGTGCAATATAAATAAATATTTACATAGGACACAAAAATTATATAACTCAAAACTAAATAACCTACCTAAATTATAAAACTATAAACTGAAATAATCTAATTAAAAATAAATCATTAAATAAAATAAAAAATAGACCCCAGATCGCTACGGTCGCATTTATTAACTAATTTTCTTGCAGTTTTCAAAAAAAGGTTTATTTGTATTATTTTCTGTTTTTTTTATTATAAAGATTAACCAATAAACTACCCAGTAAAATAGCCTACTGCAGACCAATATCGGCTATGAAACAGCGTCATGATTGGCGTGAAATAAATATAACATCAGTGACGGAAAATGAGATGTACGAGTATATGTAGTTTACATTGAAATATAGTTTTGATAGGGTTATTGCTGCTCTTTGCTTGATTGCTATTGTTATTCTGATGATATAAAAAATTCTCACGTACTTACTACTTACCTTCGCCGCATCGAGAAACTTCGAGATTGCCAAATCAGTGCAAAGCCAATGTGGCCTCGCGTTCACATGAGAATGAAAATCTAAAACTTCAGGTACATTTTCAATGACAGCACGTATTGACCCGTTTCTTCATATCTATATAGATGGATAGATAGATAAATTCATTTATTTGCTGCTTTAACCCACATTAGTACAAAATAACCAGCCAAGTCCGAGTTGGACTCGAACACGAAGGGTTTCGTACGAATATCTATAAAAAATCACGTTTGCTACATGAAAGCCCCACTTAAATATTTATTTTATTCTGTTTTCAGTATTTGTTGTTATAGCGGCATAAGAAATACATCATCTGTAAAAATTCATGAGATACAGCCTGGTGACAGACAGACGTCAGTATAAGTAAAAGAATATTTAATAATAGGTACGAGTTCTGGTATAATTGTAGGTTAACATTTATGAATATGTATTAAAATAAAACATAGCCCGAATGGACATGATAAAACAAAAGGATTGTGAACCTCAAACCCACTGAATGAAAGCCCCCGAGCGAATTGCGTTTTGTTTTATTACGGCTTGTAATGGAAATGTATCAAATATAGCTACGTAATTTTAACAAAAGCTATTTACGACTCCGTGAATAAGTAACAAGAAAATATTTTTGGGAAAATTTATTCACTATTACTACTTATTTATTACTTAACTATTCACTTGGAAACATATAACTACTTGTTGCCATCTAATATCGTCTAGTGCTTCATGTCTATAAGATTTTCCTTGACGACATATTTTCTCATATATTTGATATAGGTACTTATATGTTAAAGGCAATATGTACAATTCGGCATTCTATAGAATACCTAGGAATTCCATTCAAAGCCTCAAACGTTAAGTAGGAATTCTATAGCACATTATATACTATATTATGGTATATCTAGTCAAAGTATGATTCTTTAATAAAGTGACATGACCTTGTTTCATTTTGTTTCAGTTATTTGTGTTATTTATTCGAAACATTGTATTTTATGAGACGAAATTAAACAAAATAACCAGACTTACTAACATAGATAAAACTTCGTGTTCACGAACAGGGTCGACTCGAGCTTCGCAATTATTGAATCTGAGCAGAAATTCTTGCATCGGTGACGAGATCGCGGGTGCCGCCTAATTAGTGCATGACATCCAAACTTATAGAGAACACACTATATATATTCACAGGTATGCAATGTTTAATGTACGGTTAGGTTTCAAAAATTGCGTCAATTTCTCATACAATGAGTATGAGAGACTATATGACTCCATTTTTAAAGCGTACTATACTATGCCATACGATCATTGCCTAAAAGAGTTATGTAAAACAAAAGGAAATAGACTCAAGGCGTAAGCAAAGCAGTAACTTGTATTACTTTATACTGTATTTCTATATGCTAGCTCTACTTTCTGGGCAACTTATGAAGAACTTTAAACATGTGATTCAATTCTACAGATGGCTTTTAGAGTTTCAAGCTACAAGTATATCCGAATGTCTGTCTACGTCTCGAGTCAGAGAGAGTTATTGTTGAAAACTCCTTAGAAAATAATGCACATGGAAGTTTAGTGCATTTTCCATTATCTATAAATAAAGTTTATTTTATTTATTTCAAATAATCAAATAAAAATTGAACAGGACATGGGCGAACTTAACGCTAAAAGCGTTGTCTATCAACCATTGGGTTTATCCTTATAATTTTTTATTTTATTGTTATTATTTGGTTTCTTCTTTTAGATTATCAATGGCACGCTATTCTACCGCCCAACTGACTCCACAGCTGTTTTCAAGGAAACTACATTTTATTGTCTACTTAAATATTTATTGTCAGAGCGAGCGAAGCGTCTTAGTTTTGGCCAAAATGATTTTGCCCGTCTGCAAGTTTGTTAAACTATCTGACGGACTGTTCTTGCTTACAGCATCTTACATTTCTCAACACGAGTTGACTCGCGAGGTCTATAGCTCTCACCTTAGAGCCACTAGTTTTTGTTGTCTAGGAAATAGTATATCAATGGCACGCTAGAGCCATTCAGTCCGCGGCCGCCTATTGTATTATTTCGCCGGCTTATATCTACCGCCTGATTGACTCCGCAGATGTTTGCAGGAAATCGCCGAGATGCTTGTTCTGTATTAGCTTCAATTATTTCGTCTATCCAGCTTTCGAGAAATTCCCTCTATTTCTAATATTCCTTAATCAAAATCGAAGTGGTATTTGGTTGTTGTATTTCATATTATTCTAATAGCCAGCTCGACGTTTGAATGCTAGGATATCCATTTATCTTTACCAAATGTAACAAATTTTGAAGCTGATTCAGTTCATGATACTGACAGTTTTCTTTCTATAAAAAACGATTACTTTATTAACTAATGACATTTTTGGATTCGATGATATAATTTGTAAACCTCCAGTACCTATTAAAGATGCATAAGTATAGAAACTATAGGTAACTATATACGGCGGTGTTTTCTTCTTTTGAAAACCCATTTGTAGATTACCAATGAACTTATAGAAAATACTCCGTCCGGGTTTTAAGAACGTTCAAAGTGGACGCCAGAGGAATAATCTTGCCGATTTATATACGTCAAACGAAAGCTTTCATGTAAAATGCAAGGTCCTCCATCAAAGGTTACTTTACTTAAAAAGATTTAGCAACAGTTTGCTTAAATCGTCGATTTGTTGCAATAAGTAGCTGAGGGGGGGGGGGGGTGAGTTGGGGTAAAACGATGTAATATTTATGAGTGAGTCTCTCAAGGGTAGGGCCGGAGCATCGGGCGCGTTATGCAGAGTGAATCGCGCCCTCTACTCGACAAGATTGTGTAATTTATTTTTTCAACTCGGGCTTAACTGGTTCACGCAGAGTGGTGATGGAAAATTGGGATTGACTATGATTTAACTCGCGAGTTTTGCGTGGGAATGCTATTATATTTTTAATCAACTTGCGTTTAAGCTTTTACTTAGATCTTTCACTAGGCAATATTTGGCGGCCAACATGTGATGCTCAACATGTTCGACAACGTTGCACTGCAGGGCGTGTTGCCAACTGGCGCGCAGCATAACCAGTGATGAGCCATCGAGAAATCAGAAATTTCTTTCCTTGAAAATTTACGGAAATTTCAAATATTACTTGAGAACTTTTATTTAAACATTTTCTAAAGAAATTTCTCGGAAATTTTCCAGACCCTTTCGGATATTTCTTGAAATTTTAACGGCACATCAATAAACAGACGCGCGGCTTGTTTTGTGTTCCGAGCAACATGCAGTTGAGCTAGCACACAGCAAAAAATGTCACGAACAGCCGTTTTTAGATCGCTGAATTAATTTTCTTTATTTTGTAAGTAATTCGTAAGTTCTAACCCACCAACGTGGCTTTATTTTTGTTTTTGATATATTTTTTGTTAAAATAATAAGTAGCGGTCACCGCTGAAATCAACTATATTTCTTCGGTGACTGACTGATCATGTGTACGTTGCTAAACAAAAGTTCCACGCCCTCAATATGTCTAGCAACATGTTGCGCGCCAAATATTGTCTAGTGGGTACGAGGCTTTATGAACAGCTTTGTCACTTAGTTCAGCATGCGATCTATTACACGCAAGTGCACATTAATAACGACCTCATTTCTTACGAGGAAGACGGTATTTCCTTATCATCATCATCATCAGATCTTTCTGTCTCCACTGCAGGAGCACGACCCTCTCTCTACTGCTAGTGCCATACTTGACCAGAACAGCCAGAGGACTTGGCCTACACTCTCCTCGCTGGTCAGATGGGTTGGAGAGGTCTCACTGATGTTTATAAGCTTTGTTTAGCTTGTATTTCCTAAGTCGCCTTCTACGACATCCACGGGAGGACTTGCAGTGGCCCTATTCTACTCTGCCGGAAACCACACGACAGTATTTTCTAAAAAAGGTACAAAATAATATATTATCTACCTTTACTATGAGTAATGCTTGTTACATTTACTGATTTAATTCAAATGGGCATCTGATACTTGTAATTTTACTGACTTTTATTTCACATAAAAACAGTTTCGTATAAAGCTCACACAAAAGTTTATTTCCTCATAAAGGTACAATAAGGTCATAATGTTGATCCCCTCCATAATATAGTGGCGCACTGCCATCTTGCAGAATATCTCGCACGTAGAGAACTCTCGCAGACAAACATATGCGCCTCATTGTCTTACTTCGATATAAATAATAACTAATGTGTGTTACGAGATTTTTATTTCTTTATTTTACATCTAAATATTTTCGCATTATGATTACACAACAACCATGCTGAAAAAGAAAATGCTCTGTCTGCCCCATTAAATAATTAAGGATAAAGACGATGTATGTACGTATAATTCTTTATCTCAGTGTATTCCCAATAACAGTTGCATTCTCAGGAGTGATGCTGCGAACCCCGGGGTCCGCTTTCCGGCTCTGTATGTAAGTATAATGTTATGGATCAAGTGATAAATTGGTGGATTTTTTTTTATAAGGGGCATTAAAAAAATGTGAATAATGACAAGCTACTTCGTGCTAAGTAATTAATTATAACTTGAAATTCCTTGTTTATCACATTGCCTAGACATTATCATTATTGTCATTTGGTTTTGGGCAATCTTATATTACCCTGATTTTACACAGGTACACGTACATACTATACGGGGGGCTTCACCTACAGTTAATTTATCTAGTCTGTCCACCAAGTGACGGCAGCCACCAATTTGGCTACCCCAAAATGTGTAGAGGACATGTAGATAGGTTGTGGTGCCGCACCATAACTTGGGTGGTATGCCTAACTAGCCTAAAAGGAGACCCCCAAGGACCACTCCTCCCACAGCATAACCTATACTACATGACTTGGGTGAACTATATGACTCTGCTTTATCGCATTGCCCTCTCATTTTGGCCATTTTATTGCGCGGACATTTATTATTATATCTTATTAATCACTTGGTGAATCAAGGAAACACATATACAATGGTATATAGTTACAGATCATAATGTTGATCCCTGGATCCCACTAATAATATAGTGGCATCTTGCCCCTGCATCAGGCACGTGCGAAATCTCGCAGATAAACATATGCGCCTCATTGTCTAACTTTGCGATGAGTAATGTGTGTTACTGGTTAACAACTCTGACACTACGTGTTGTGAATTGCGAACGTGAAAATTACTTGTTTTCAACTACTGGTGCCTGAGTAAAAGTTTTTATTTATGTAAGAGTATACATACAGATGTCACGGCTTTTTCCTACAAATGGAGTCAAAGTTTTTCAACTTAAATAGGTAACAGATTCATCAATTATGTACCAGGTACTCAGTTCTCTTGTCCTAAAAGTAGTAAACTAACCTTTAGAGTAAGTTTTAAAAATTCTGAGCATTCTTTCAAATAGACTTTGAATGGCAGGTTGCCTTTCAAGAAAATAAGGAATTTTAAATGAATTAAAGTATTCAGGCAAAGAACTTTTGCTTGATCAAAGGTTTGACGTCACCATTTTTGATTTATGTATTCCAACTAAAAATAGACTTTATTGTTTAACTATGCCCTTCCATCGTCAGCTATTTCGTTCACGTGATTGCAATATTTTAGTTATTTTGCATTATGCGTAGGTACCTATTTTGTGTATTTCCATGTCGTAACTGTAGATGCGGCGATTCCAATCTTATTCGATTCAGAATTAAGTAGAATATAAACTCGTGAGAAATAAATACCTATCTAAAAACGGTAATAAAACACACTATTTCCACAACAATCGTAAAAATAGTACGTTTTCGATAGCAAAAACTTTGTAACACACAATCGTCGTAAAACCAGTAAAACCAAGATATTATTGACGATGCAGCCCGGTGGGGGCGTAGCCTGGCGGTCTATGTGGACTGGAACCGAACACCTGCAACTCGTTACAACAAAGTAATACAAGGTGAATACTATAGCTATTTTGAACATCGATAGTTAAGAGTTTGTTTACAGGCGTTGGCTGTAACGAAAAAATATAATGCTGTTTATTTTCTTATAAGGATCATAGACTTATACTGATATTGATTGTGCTACAAGGGGTAGATGTAAACTTATTATTCACGTCGGCTTAAACTATTCAAATTGAATTAAAGTATTCTTCACACAAATAATTACATGTTGATACAATGTAAGCTAAAACTTCTGTAATTACTTTGAAATCAAGACAAAAGTTGCGCTTTTTTAATTATACTTAAAGAATTCTTTTTTCCGAAGCGATAACATAAAAAAATTCGTACATTCATTAATGTTGACGACGATATGTATTAGAAATATATAAAAAATCAACGCCTGTTCTTGTTATTCATTTTTTTTAAACTGAATTCTTTTTTTTGTTGCTGGACTGCTGACATTATTTTTGATTCTACATAGATTATTTAGATTCATGTTCAGTTTTCAAATTAGTTTAAATCCCTAGAGATTTTCTTTTTCACTTTGTGGTCCCGAAAGAAACAGTAGTAATTATGACTCCAAATGTTTTGGGATGAAAACGTGGTTTTTCGTGTAGATGAGATAAAAATATATTTATTGTACACAATCTGTTACTAATAGCATAAACTATGTAAAAGCAGTATATGTAGACAGGACGTATGGGTAGATACGTCTTTGGGGATGATAAACACTACGAAAAGTGTCTTTATTTTTTTATTTTAAATTTAAAAAAAGTTCGGTGTTTTAAAACTCGAATTTAAAATCAGAATTAACAGATTGGATTTAGGTTATATTTCCAACTTGTGAATTTTATCTTTGGAAGAGCTCAGTTGTACTACGAGTAAGATAGATCCGCGGTGAGGACAATATTCCTGATTATCGAACACGGAGATGTGTCTGGCATCAAAAGTTCGTATAAATAAAATATTCGGAGCCTGGAACTATAGCGGCGACCTTGCCAATGAACCGCCTTAAAAATGTAATGCTGTAACTTCTATCATTTTTATCAAGTATTCTGAATATCGTCGGAGTAATCTGACCTATATCGTCGGAGCTGGGTTACCTTGAAGCTTATAAAAATACTAACATAAGCCCATGGCCTTGCTCACGTAGTAAAATTTTTTTACAATCCCAAAAACCGCACGATTTTCGGCTGTTTAGGCATTTTGAGCTGAGTTTTATACAAACTTTCATCTCTTATTTAACCCCTTTGATAAAAAAATCATATTTTAGCCCTTTCGAAAAATTTCATCAATCTTTTTTTACTCTTATTAAAAAGCAACTTCTTTGTTTGGGGTTGACTCGCGTGGTCTACAGCTTACAGAGCCACTATGTTTTACATAACTCAAAATTGATCAAGTTTCATACAAACTTTCCACAAGTAATAGGTACTTTTCTAAATAGACGATTAAAATAATAAAGAAATTCATGAACTTTCAAGACAGCTCTTTGTCCCATGACCCAATCTAATATCAAAGCAACTTCTATTTCTGTACCTTTGATGTTAGAGAATATACATTTATGTCTATACATATGGAGCAGATAGACGCAACTCATAATTATGACAGCAAAACTAAACGGGAGGCTTCTCTAATTGTGAGGGAAACCGTAAGCCTCCCATATAATAATTACAGACTCCACTATGTACCTATATGTAGCAGTATATATGTAACGCTAACTACTATGTCGAAGCGAAATTATATGCCAGCCAGTAAGGCCAATTAAATAAGATGATTATTACGGACCATTCATATTATATCTCATATCTTATGTATATGTTATTAATATAATAATTTTCACATACATACTATACATTTAAAACCGCAGCTATAAACTTACTAACAATAACAAGGAGTTAGATGAGGCACGTGCTTCTAATCAAAAATATAAAATTTAAAAGACATTTTATGTCAACAAAAACATATTTATTGATTATGATGTACACAATCAGAATTTATATAAAACGATCTCTCTCTTGGCAATTGGCAATTGTATAATGATGGAGATAAACATAATAAATTGGTTTGCTTGTAAAAATACTCAATTTGATGTAATGTAGGAGTACAACAAGTACCTCTAGAACTCTGGATAAAAGTCCATTTACCCAAACAGTACACAAAAGATTAGAGCGATATTAAAATTTGTATCGTCATTCCATTCGAAAAATTACATATCATGATTTGCATCAGCCATCGGTAATCCTTCTAACTTTGCCATATACGCAAAAGAATATAGAATTTTTATTTTATGCCCAATTCCTTTAAGAGTACTACGCAATAGCGGGTATATCCCATTTGCCACCACCATTTTAAAATGGAAATCTCTTAACTTTTTTAACACGCTTAAATATAAATTTTCAGGAAGAATAACAGGTTAAACATAACATTAAAATTTAAAACAAATTACTTAAATTATTAATAAACTGTCAGTTTCAATATACCTACAACTTTAACATATGTATGTAACTACACTGGAGGCAAATGGGAATCGAAACCAAAGTTTGTTCTATTCGCCACCACTGGGGGCAAATGAGACTGTGAATGATTGGCGATTGCCCTTCGCCACCAGTGGGGGCGTCGTGAGTGGTGGCATCTGGCATACGTGTACATAAAAATTATCCCGTCTGCCACCAGTGGTGGCAAATGGGATATACCCGCAATAGCATAACAATGAACAAACGTTTTAAAAATATAGCAAATATTATTATCGCAATGTTTTTCACATACGAAAGAACCTGGCAAACCTGAATCCTATTTCAAAAAAAATAACAAAGGTTTTCTACTAAATAACAATCACCTAAACAACCAGCCTCAGTTTGTGTTTATTAGGCAGCCAAGTGACGTCACGCCGTTACAAACAGACGTATTATTCTTTCTCGTCATACATATGCGCGGATTTCCTCGCCATTTTTCCTTCCGCAGTATTATAGGCTTGCAACTTTGGGGAGCTTATTTTCCACACAGTATGTTTATCTTGCGTTGCATCTTGCCCTTCTACCACAAAAATTACCACATATCCTTGGATATAAATCCTACTTTTATTTGCTGCTACGGCGTCCATAGAAGAAGAAAAAAACAAACATAAGCAACGCATATTTTTTTTAAGAGATACATTCCGAACATGTTGTGAATGATCCTTGCTTTACGGGAAAATGTTTATAAAAAACTGTACTATGAATTTCCGAAAATCTATAGAACTCTTTCCTAACGCAGCTTTTGTGTAATCTAAATCTCATACTATCCTATCTCGAAAGTTTCTCCCTACAGATAAAATCGACTATATTTCGTCGGATGTTGCCACACCAACATAACTCACGCGGTGCCCCACTTTCGGATTTATTTACCCAGAGTCATGCGCACATGCCATAAACTGCAGAATTCAATTCCCACCAAAACGGCTACCGTGGAGAATAGACGGCATAAGAACTCGGTAACGTTTTTGCCCTCCTAGCGATCTAGTTCGAGCAAACTTGGTCAAGTCGGTTTGGTCATGATTAAATTTCCTAAATTATGGTCAACTAAGTTGGACGCTTTCGACCAACTCTCGCCTGTCGTAAATTATTTATCGAGCCGATATGAAATATGCATTAATCACCCTCGGGCCGTAAACAACTTTACAAGAACGATAATAAACCGTATATTTTTAAGGACGCCGCGTTTATTGACAGAAGTTTCCGAATGAATATAAAGTTGTATCTGGAGCATGTCGGGAAGGGTGGAATAATATGCACATATCCATCACATAAATAAAGCAACATTCTTTAGCAGAAGGGGCTGGAATAACATAACGCTCGCTTTGGAAGTATTGGTTTATTATGTATTTTGGTATTATTGTGTTTAACTTTGCTATAGGCTTTTGCAAGTTGTTCTAGAGTTTTTTGCTAGGAACATTTGTCTTTAAAGGGATGTATCTATATTTGTGGGCATTTTCAGTTAGGTGTCAAAAAGGTACCTATATTAAACGTTATATTATACGGGTTATAAATAACCCGGTGTAAAATTACTTGAAAATAACCACCTTATGTACTGAATACATCTATAGAAGTCAGTTATTCTTCAGTGACCGATGGGTTTTTAGCAGGTCTACGTTACGGATACTCGTCGTACTTATTTGGTATTTTTAGAAAAATAGAAAGTTGGTAAACTCTTGAAACTTTTTTATTTTCAAACATTCCATATGCTAGTACTTTTATAAAATGTTATTTTACGATTGCTTTCTCGTATATGCCCTCTAAGTCCGCGTCCATATCTAGATCTGGGTCACCGTCTGTGGAAGCTGCAACTCAGCAAAGTTCCGCTTCATGTTACTTACATTCGCAAATCTTCCGAAATCGAGTAGCCTTTCGTAAGTAAATAGTTAGAAATTTCGTTTGGTCTGTCTAGTACAATTCACTAATTCAATTTAATCGTCAAATAATGAAACACAAGTAATATCTTCTAATAATCAAAATAATATAGAATTAACTTACTTTCCTTCTTATTCTAGTAATGCCTTGATATAAACAAAATGTAGTTTCTTCCACTTTTCTTTTCATTCTTAGTTATTACCATCATGTAGAAACGAGTAGGTGTCTTAAATTACTAAAGAGCAGGTTAGTGAGATTATTGTTCGTACTATTAATTTATCTAGGATGGACTTAAGTTAAAAGACGTCTACAGGGTTAACCCCGACCGATACATAATAACAAATTGTTAACGACGCGCTTCATAAAAAAAAGATAAATTCATCCCAGTGGGATCGATACCAATCAATAAAATAATACAGTCAGCAACTATATTTAATTTCCCATCGTAATATTTTACACATTCCTTTGTTTACACGACTGTACTGTCGGTTTTCCAGAGTACTATGTCTTCTGCTTGCAAACTTCGCCCCGTGTTACTTTGTGACTTGAACAGACTTCTATATCGTATTGTATGGCCAAGGCGGCGCTGCATACAACTAAGGCAATTTCCTTTTCTTCCCAATGAAATCGGTAACGAATCACTCCATCGGGAGGTCTGATTGACAGATGGCCTGTCTTGGTAATTGAGACAAATGCGAGTCTGCCTGTCTGCCCCGATAAATCTCCCTTGGATTTTTAACGATATTTCGGCGCCTTATAATATTCCTCTGCGGTTTGTGGCCAGGGGTAGCGAAAGGTACGATATTGTACCACGGAGAAACGCAACAGAAGTGGAAACAAAATGACGGAATTGTTAGTGAATTATTTACACATTTTAGTGCATGGATTGGTGGTTTCTTATAACAAAAATAACTTTCAAAAATATTGAAATGTGTCACTTTTTGTCTTTTTGTAATTTTTACTTTCTTTTTTGCTAATATCAACATTAGTACCAAGATATAAATTATTTAGTTTAATTCATCAAGTGGAAACTGAACTACTGATGAAAACTCGTCAGACTAAACTTTGCAAAAAGGCTATTCCAACCAAATGGCCTAAAACAAATCAAGTATTCGGCAAATTCTACCTGCTTCATTACAATTATCGAGGATGGCCAGCCTTCCTGTCTCAGATAATCAATGATTCAAACCCCCGTACTCAGTAACTCATTTAGGATGGTCTCGAACAGCTTCGATCTGAATCTACTCAATTCCCATCTGCTATTATCAAGCAAATGTTGATTGAAAAGAATAAATACTTTCCAGGTCTTACCTCACCTTAACCTCTTTACCACTCAGTAAAGAGGTTCTTTATTCCACTGCGGGGCACAGGTCTCATCCTATAATTACGCTCCTCTTGAATCCTCATAATATATGGACTAAAAAAATATTTTTCTCCCATGCTGGTCTGGGAGAAATAAAAAAAAAACTTAGAATGTACCAGCTGCTTCTCTTCCCACGCAGATCGTAAAAGCCGATCGAGGGAATGGGCAAAAATGCAAATAATGTTAACAGGCGATGCGGCTAGCAACCCATCACTGTATTGATTGCTTTTCCATCTTCTCGCCCACCATGACGCTAAAAGTGGCTTTTGGGTCTTGCGGCCCTGGGCTCTGCATAGAACCGCAAGACCCAAAATGCTCTGTCTGCCCCATTAGGGATAAAGACGTGATAGTATGTATGTATGTATGTATGTAAAAAATATTTTAGCTCATAACATAATTTTTTTCTTTGATCAGCAAATTTACTTCGAAGCGCTGCATCTCTGTATTTTTTTACTACTTTCCTAAACAAAAAAATATCGGTCCTTTGTTTTTGGATAATCTAGTTGACGTCCTACATAATTAAAGTTAACTTTATCTGGATAAACGTAAAAATATTTAGATAAACTTCTTAAAAAAAAATCTTAAGTTTTCCCACTACCCGAAATAATGTAAAGCGGTGGAGAGTTCGGCACTAATGAACAACTGTAAGTGCAAACTCGTTCAAACTCCTCGCATTACTCAGTAATATAACTTGGCTATCTCCGCAATAATCGTTTTGCCACGATAAAGCTTCAGTCTCACATCCAAGCACGAACAGAAGTGCCTTATTTGAAAGAGTCACCGAAGTCACCTAAACGAATGGTTCTTCCATACAAAAGCCGTTCGTTTAGTGACTTCGCGATTAAAAATTGGCATCATTGTTCTTTTCTCTATCTTCACTTACATGTTTTTAGCGGGTGGTTTCAGCTTTTTCATGCTGCCTAAAGACAACCATCTGAACTGATGATGACAGCCGGAACCAATGACTTTACGTGATTTCTGCAGGTTAAGGACATATTCGATCTAATTTGTGTTAAAACACTGAGTGGCTTGAGATGTTTTATCGGCATTTAATATTGACTGACATAGCTCCGAAATACTTCTTCACAAAAAAGTCACAAAAGTTATTCACAGATCTTTGGCCTGAGGCACAGGTATGGCACTCCATAGAAACGGAGTAACAAATATACCTTGTACTACTACAAACGAAACAATTGTCTGTGCACACGTCAAATGTGTGAGTTAAACAATCAGGGTCGCCACCACAGAATTTGTTGCTATTTCCATCACTCGGAAATCTATAAAATGTTAGTTCTTTATTGTTTTCCGTAGATAAACAATAATAAGATGCGCAGTTTCTCACCATTATGATTCAATAATCCCAAGTGACTCGCATAAAGTCAACGTGCGACTAGCAACAACCCTGTTTTACAGGCGCTTACAAGGCACAAAAGCGGGGGAGGGGTTGCGTGGCCGCCAGATTGCGGAGGATGGTGCGAGTTTCCGTTCTGTATGTAATACTATTATTAATTCTGTGCCTGAGGTGTTATTACTCTATAATAGTAAAATTCAAAAGTTGGCCTTGGCTCTTGCCAACGGTCATATAACAAATTAAACGAGCTAGCTACTTATATGGAGTCCTTGCTAAAATGATAATTTGCGGTCAAGTTTGGCCATTACGTAGTCTACCTACATAATACTATATTGCTGATAACTTGCATATCATAGATTAGAAAGTGCCAACTGTGCCAGAATTTTAATAAGGTAAACGTGGAGTTTATTTAAAAATAAACGCTGTAGTTATTTACAATAAAAACATAAGAAACTTAATTGGGCACAAAATTAGCACTTGAAAACACAAAGCAAACCCAGGTTCACAAATATTTTGGTGACCAGAAATGAAATATTCGAGACTCTCCGTATTTCGAAATGTTCTTGGCCAATCCTAGCCAATACTCATGAAAAAGCCATTCCCACTTCATGCGCTGTTAAGTTGCTTGAAGAAACAGTCACCAGTTGTTATATACTCAAAAGAAAATAGTTAGCACCTGCCTTTACAAATGCAGTCTCTAACGTTACTGAAGAGAGATCCGTATCTTAGTTTCGGCTGCAGTAGATAGTAGCCGCTGGGAGATATATGGCGTTAGAGAATTCGATCCACACGATTCCTAACAAAATTTACTCTTGCATCTGCTACACACGTAGTACGAGTTATGTTCTTTGACCACAAGTTTAAATGTATTTGATTGACATAATGATCAAGTGTTATAACAGCTTATTAGCTAATTGATGATTAGGTGATTTACATGGCTACTTTTGTGGTGATTTATAACGATAAAGATTTGATTCAAACTGACCTTTTTGAAAGAGGTCGTACCTAAACTTGCTCTTTGAACGTGATTGTAAAAGGAGCCAAGAAGGGACATTGTGGACAAGTTTTGTTAAAAAATAGGTAGCCTTTTGAAATAGCCGCAGTGAAAAGACATTGTAATGTGACCAACAATTGTAAAGTTATTGATGACTTTTTCATTGAGCGTACGTTTACAGGTCAAGCTATTATAGGATGTTTACAGTACTAGCTACCGAAGATATACGGTAATCAGGAACTTTACCGGGACTGCTCCTAAGTAAATTGCTACGTTATACACCTGCTACAAGCGTGACTTTTTTATGATAGGCCGTAAACTGTGACTTTGAGTTCACATAAGCAGGCGAAGTGATATTGTTTTATAATGTGTATAATTATAGCTATATATCGTGGTCGTAGTTTAGTTCGTAAATTTGACTTTGAGTGCACGTAAACATGTTAAGTGACATTGTTATCAAGATGTACTTTTACCAGGAATGAAGTAACCACCATGAGAGAAATATCGAGTCGGGGTTGAGGCGGGGTGACAAACGCTTTGTCTATGGAGCCGAGACTTAAAAAATAATATTCGATATTTTGCCTTTATAGAATCTTATTCCTTAAATATAAAAAAAAACTCTTTAGCGCACGTGTGCGATAAGTAATATTTACCGCACGATTTAGAATGTGTGCGTAATGAATGGTATTACATAAGTAAATTCAGTGTGGTAAACAACACTTTCCGAGCGAATGTGTTGAAAATCACATTATTTCCCACCTAGTTATTAGAAGCTGCAGTTTTTGACGTGTATTGTTATGCCTATTTATAATATCAACCACACAAAGTCCACTACTGGACCATATATTCTCTCCAAGATTCCCCAAAACGACTGATTATGTGATTATAAGCGACCAAGGGTCTTCTCCAGCGTTCTCCTGCAATCTTGCTAGAGTCGTAATGCCTCATATAATAATATGCCTATTATAATATACAAGCTGGTGCCTGTGACTTCGTCTGAGCAGGATTGTCACACAATATTTTTATAAATTGTAGCCTATGTGTTATTGCGATGTATATTATTGTAGTTTCTTTAAAATCCATTCAGTAGTACACTTAACATAAAAGAGTAACAAACATCCATCCATACTTACAAACTTTCGCGTTTATAATATTAGTAGGATTAATTTGACTACATTCAATTCCAAAGCTACCAAGTATAAGCGAAGTTAGTGAAGCACTTAAATGAAACTCCTCGCCTCGCAACTTGCATTCAGCGCATTATGGCCTACCCAGTTATTTGCCAACTTTGCAGATCTTGGCAGGTATTGCGTTTCTGTGGCACTTTCTTTGATAACTCAGGAGTAATGTTTGGCATGAACGTCAACATCTGCTTATTATTTAAATTAGCTACAAACAAAAAACATATATTCTATCACGCTCTACGCCATCTGAGGAGATTTTTGTTTTATAACCTGAGAACATTCAAAATAAACATGACATATAATAAATAGTCATGAAACGTTATTATTTAAAAATATATTTTTTGAACAAGCTTTTACTTATAACAATCTGCCGAGTATTTAAGTATTGTTAAATTAGTATCCCATAACACAAGTTTCGAACTTACTTTGGGGCTAGCTCAATCAGTGAAATTTGTCTAATTATATTTATTTATTTAATTATTCGCCTTGTAGAATTTCAACTTGGGATCGCATCTACCGCGCTGCACTATGACGCCAATATCTGCATAAGTTAAGCAAACAGGTCGTGTTTGGTATCGTTTTCGTATAAATCAAGGACGAGGAATTTATTTCTAGAACAACAGCGGTTTGGTTATGTTGCTTTAATTACAGAGATGCCATAATCATCTTTTAGCTCTGTGTCATCATAATACAGCATTGTCACGCGATGTACGTAAGCGTGCATCAGCTCAATCACAAACCGGGAAGTGGGTCAAATTTAACGTGCAAAACTTTATTACAGACAGCTAAACAAGGGACAGGAACTAAATAAAAGCTTGTTAAAAATCCCTCCCATGCTGGTCTGGGAGAAATAAAAAAACTAAGAATGTACCAGCTGCTTCTCTTCCCACGCAGATCGTTAAAGCCGATCGAGGGAATGGGCAGAAATGCAAATCATGTTAACAGGCGATGCGGCTAGCAACCCATCACTGTATTATTATTGCTTTTCCATCTTCTCGCCCACCATGACGCTAAAAGTGGCTTTTGGGTCTTGCGGCCCTGGACTCTGCATAGAACCGTAAGACCCAAAATGCTCTGTCTGCCCCATTAGGGATAAACACGTGATAGTATGTATGTATGTTGTTAAAAATATATCAAATGAGTTAAACGTACTCATTTGCACAAGCTTAAAGTTCCGTTACCCACTTCACTTCAAACTTGTGCAAATCAAATGAGTTATTTGGCAAGTTTCTCGCAGTGTATTGTGTCTTTGTTGCAACTTCGTGACATTCACGGGTTAACAGTTAACACTACTAAACTGGCAATTGTCTCATTCGGCTTTGTTTTAGCTGAATGCCCTCAACGGGCTGAAAATTACTACAACTCAACAACGCATAGGTACAAGATTCTCATTTCATATGTAACTATTGGTTTCGTAATTAAATTCTCACTTCTGTGCATTTAGTTCGATTTTTTATTTACGTAGTCGCAATGTTTTAATAGTTGAGTTTGTTAAGTTATATCATTTTATACTCTGTGAGCTGTAAACCTCGCGAGTCACCTATTGAATTTTAAAAATTATCAGATAAAAAAGTTGTTCAGACAAAAGGTTGTGTCTTATTAGGGGTAAAAAAAGTTTTAATTTGTTTTAAATGGGTTGTATACAATTTTTCTGTCTGTTTGTTATAACTACCATATTGTACTATAATTTGTCTTTAATGCAACTGTTATATTAAGGAATTAAAACACTCGTGTGATACTATATCAAACATACAAACCCACATTATACAACAGTTGCATAAATAACAACTTATTTAAATGTGATTATTGTATTTTTTGCGAAACTCTCTCGCAATAAGTAGAAAATTACATTTCGACAATATAATGTAGAGCTCATTTGTAAAAACAAATATGTTGACATTATCATTGTAATTTAATACTTAAATCAGCGCATTTTGCTCTGATTTTCTATTTTAATTTATATATTTGCAATGAATCTCGTAAAGGTATATAAACTTTTGGTTATACAGACCTTAAGGCTTGAATATGATAGCAAAAAGCCTTTATTCGTAAGTTGTTTTTAGTAAAAAATACTTAGTTACCTACCAGTCATGCGTACTTAAGTACATCTAAGTTGGGAAAAATGTGGGAAAATCTAATTAACTTACTTCTTAGCTTGGTTTGTTTTGCTCGTCTTTTCGCAAAGTGTAGGTGGTTGTAGATGGGTAGATGTGTGTACTACGTCTTTGTTGCAACATTCCCGGGTAAACACTAAATACCAAATAGGCAATTATCTCAATTGGCGTTTTATTAGCGAAATGTTGACTCAAAACGACGAAAATTTCAGTTAAACAATATATTTTAGTTCCCATTTGAGAATGCAAATAAATAGTTAGTTATCAATTAATTAATTAAATACCAGCTTTACTAAATTCATCTCAGTTTTAAATGAAATATTCGCTTAAATTCGCAATAGGTATTTGAATAACTCAATGAAAGGAACGTTGTATCAGCTAAAAGCCGTGGTTTATTAAATTTTTCGGTGATTTAATTAATAGTAGCTGCTGGAATATGGGATTCACAAAGTAAAACAACATTTATTGAATACAGCGTAAACTAGTAGCATCTTTTTTGCTGGCAATTTTAACAAGGTTTTACCTACTAAATATTATGTTATTTGGTGAAAAATTATGAACAAATATTCGCAATTTTTGCGAATATTTTTAGTATTAGTTTAACATTAAATTTTCATGTACATTTTATATATATATACTAAGGTACGTTTGTAGATACGCTATCTTCTACAAAGTATGAACTATTTCTGTTTTTTGTGTGTGAATTCATGACTCGGTAGATTTTTTGTTTACAGATATTACACTTAAAAGCTCTCGGCTTAACCAATGCTTTTAAAAAATAAAATCCCGAAAATTGTGGATTTAATTTTATGGCAAATACATAATAACAGGCGGTTGCATCCGATCTTTTAACAACCCTGCTTTTAAAGGGATTCTCTCATGCGCGGTCGATTTTGAAAATACTGATTGAGTTTTTCATTTTAGCGGCTTCTCGATGAACTCGGAAATTGCGTATAATAATATTTTGTAATAGACTAGAAATTTTCACCTTTTAATTAATTGCTTTTCAAAAAGTTAACGGAAATTTCCAGATTCGATGACGAAAACTACGTATCTGCCCAATAATATTTAGGTATCAATGTCGTGTCTGTAAGTAATATTATAACGAAGATTTCTTTGGTTTGAAAAACAGTAGTAAGACGGTGCAACTATATAATATAGAATAAATAAAATTTGCTTACCACCAATCAAGCACCCTTAAAAATTAAACTCCGGTAATGGAATAATACTTTAAATTAGAAAGGGGCCTTGGTGATAGGATATTGTTTACTTCAGAGTGCGCAATGTCCGCCCGAAGTCCGCCACAAGCCTGGGATTTGCCTTTAATATTTTTTATGCAGACACGAAGCTGCTGCGAAGTTGCAAATTAATTTAGGCCGGTTTTGGCAACTCAATTTTCGGTATATTTTATCCGCCAATATTTACTGAATATCAATTATCTGATACTCGACATGCTCGCGCTGGCCAGGACTTCGGCCCATCAATCTAACGACCCCTTCATATGTTGTTTTAATATTCATCACGCACACATTCGCTTTTTACAGTTGCGGATTTGTTCGCGCTTTTGTTTAGCCGCGGATTTGCGGATGTGACATAATTACAGATAACAAAGCTGAGGTTTGTATTTTATTGTTTAATACGGGCTATTGTGCCTTTTGGTAGCATCAATGGAAAGTTAAACTTTTGTGAAATTTACTTGTCAGAATAAAATAAACATAGGTATAGCATATTTTCGATTATGCTTCTGAACAATGTTTACTTTAGGATTTATGCTTAAGTAGTCAAAGCGTCAAACAAGCCAAAAACAAATTGGGAGAAGAGCCTAAAGGCCCAGTCAAAGTTTCTTGCATGTTGCAAACAATTTTGTTGAATCAACAAATGCCTTGCATGGAATAATTGGCTTAAAAAACACATTACATTCTTAAATTTAAAAGTTTCTTATCCACATACTAATACTGCGAGCTGACAAACACTGAGTAGTCTAGAGTTAGTTAGAGATGCCTTTAATCCAGACTAAACGTCTCGACGTGGGTAATTTATTGGTCGAGTTAGCATACTTAGACACAGACAAACAAGAAAAGTTAGTAAATAAAAAGGCAGAACAAGCGCAGAGCCTACCTTATCCATGGATTAGTGACAGCAAGCTGACGAAACTTTGAGCAGTCTAGAGTTAGTCAGAGATTCCTTTTATCCAGACTAAACGGCCCGACGGGGGTAATTTAATGCCTGAGATCTAGATAGGGTTACTACACGTTCGGGTAGAACCAGAGACTGAGCTTACGTTGATTATTTTTTGTTTACCTATATTTTCTCTTTCTAAATATTACCGTTATTGTCTTACAACTTCCTTAAATAATAATCTTAACAAACTCATGTTTTAATAGGACTACGAACTGGTACATAGAAATAAAAATATATAAAAATAAGAAATCTATCACACTCCATTTTGAGGCAGTGGCATTTATGTTAGTCAAAATTATCAAATCAGTATAGTTCAGATTGCAAATCAGCTCAAAATTTTGTTTTTATTGGTTAATCGCCTGATTTTTGTTTGCTTTTTCCTTTATAAACGTACACATAAGTACACTACATTATGTTTAAAAGATTAAATATCACATACTATATAATCTGTTAAACATTATTAATTCGAAAACATTTATTCAAAGTACCAAATTCTAAAAAAACAAGTTTTTAAAGTGTCCTCCTTTGTATCCATTTTTATCCTATGTAGAAATGATGTATTTAATTGAAAAACAAAAAAAAAACATAAAATATATACATATATATTTGGAAGACAATAAAATCTCGAGACTAAGTATATCTATCATAGTGGCATCCCTAGTTACGAGTTGTCCCACTTTCAAAGTCGGGTACTTACAGGCAAACGGCCGCCCAGCTATACCTTAAACTTAGTCGGAGTACTTGGGGATCGGTTATACTATAACGACAGGGTTAAGCTCAGCAGCTGGGTAATTTCGATTGGCATAGTTTGGTTTTAAAAACTTTTTGCATGTGTCTACGCTGTGAGTGGTATTGGTTTGCTGTTTATACTACGCTGCCCGCTTGTCGTTGGCTAACAAAAAAATTTAGGGCCAAACAAGCGATGCATAGCATAATGTGGTGGTTTATACTTTTAGAGATATTGAAAATCTAGTGTTTTCAATTTAAACGAATTCAGTTTTAAATCAACTCATTTATTTCAGTAAGGTACATTGTATTAGTTACAATATTGAAGACCCAACCTACCCACAAGGTGGTCTGACGAACTGTTCAAGGTCGCTGGAAGGCGCAATCTAGACCGGCTTGCATCCAGCAAGCCGCTCTAGATCGGTGATTTTGGAAATCCTTGGGAGAGACCTATTTATGTCCAGTAGTGGACGTTATGCGGCTTAAATGATAATGATGATAATAGAAAAATATATTCCAGACTAGCATACATATAGTTATAGTACCTGGGCGACCGAGCTTTGCTCGGTTATATCTCAAACATTTTCTAATTTTTTGAACTTGTCTTGTAAAAACAATAAAATACAAAAAATTATAAATAAACTTGAACATATAAAAATAAAAAACGAAAGTACAGAGCGGGATTCGAACCCGTATTACTCGTTTTTGACATCCGCGTGCCTGCTGGACCTGACGGACAGTGGTCGGCAGGACAAAATTAGCGACCATATTCTGCGTGGAAAGGAAAACGCATGAAAACTCGAAAACACGCGTTTTCCCAAACATAAAATAATATAGATCGATTGTTTACCCCCGAAAACCTCCATATACCAAATTTCAGCGAAATCGTTAAAGCCGTTTCCGAGATCACAGAAATAAATTTATATAGATCTAAATAAATAAATATACAAGAATTGCTCGTTTGAAGGGATAAGATAGTATAAATTAAAAATATGTTACACGTTGAGGCTGCGACGATCGTCGAAGTGTAGGGTAACATTCCGCTAAAGCAACGATACACACCCTTCGGCCAAAAATTTGCTCGCCTGAAAGTCGCTTCTCCGTCGGTACTGGCACCACGAAGGACGTGAAATTCACACTGTGGTGCGACTCCAGCTTCACGACCCTCAGCGTGATGTTGGTCTTCACGCGGACGTACTCCATCTCTTCCTCTACCTTTCTGAAGTGGAAGAGTCGGGAAATGAACAGCTACGTTATTGAGATGGCGGGTAACAGTAGGTGGCTTGGTCCTGTCAATGCAGTTCCGCACTGATGCCGACAAGAAGGCTTCTTCTTTAGCCGAATGGAGTTCAGGTTATTGACCGGTTCACAATAACGTTACACAGTGTAGGTAGACAATAACCTAAAGTTTCTACAATATACCTACTAAGCATTATTTAAATTCTAATCCACATAATATTATCTGTTACAGGTACGTACGACTACACATAATTAACATGAGTCGAGTGCGGTGAGTAAAAGATTACAAAATTGAACCATCTTAATTTTCGGTGGTCAAAAATATAGCGTTTTTAATTAATATTTATTTTTTGTAATGTTCATTAAAGCCTTAGGGAGGTAAATTCCGCTCTTAATTAAATAAAGCCGCTGAAGCCGCACAGTTTTGTAACTGAATATTTTACCAATAAATTATTATAATAAATCATACATAAAACCAACGAACGCTAAAAAGGTTATTTTAATAACAAACAAGTAATTATTGGAAAATACAAAATTAATTACTCTTTTGATATGTCCTTCTAAGTGTCAGATAGATTAGATATGGGCATAATAAATCTAAATAACTTTCATAAAAAACCAAATTCACATAATTTTTACTTCTCTATTGGTTTTAAAAAAATAGTTTTTTAAAGATAAAGATAATTTATTACAAGATATTAAGTACATTCAGTTTCGTCCAATCATGTTTACCATCACCAGTGTGCAAATGTGGGCAGAAAGGCTGTCATATGTTATAATACCTATACTATAAAAATATACAAAATCTATAAACCTTTTACAGTTTACTTTAAAACAAAATCAATTTACAATTTATCAGTGAAGAAATCCAATAGTATTTTAGAAAAAATTATATAGTTAGCTTCTCGTAACTTTTGTAGAGGGTGTGATGTATCATAGTCTCATCTGTCTCTCAAGGGCTACGTATTTCCCCTTTCTGTAACATCCTGTATAAAGTAACATCTAACCTACCCGTAAGATGATACGGAAATGATGTGCACAGGAAACCATGTCTCTGACGTAGACAACGTCCGGATATGACTTGAGATATAATTATTGAGTTTCGTATGAAAACATCGGAGTTATGTTACGTAATACTTTTATTAATTCTGTGGTTTAGCTGTGTCAAGTCATAAAATATATATTTTTTACATTTTCATTGGCTTTCAAAAGTTAAGCAATACTGGGCGTAGTCCGCACTTAGATGTGTAGTATGACAACGAGTGCTTGGCCCAACCAGTTTTGTTAGAAAACATTGAGAAATCACGTACGGCTCTAAAAAATCAATCATCATCATCATCATCATATCAGCCACAGGAAGTCCACTGCTGGACATAGGCCTCCCCCAAGGATTTCCAAAACGACCGATCGGAAGCGACCTGCATCCAGCGCCTTCCTGCAACAATCAATGAAATTAGATATTTCTTAAAACAAATGAATGTGTACCGAAATGACTCAAATCCCTTTTTAACCGACTTCCAAACAAGGAGAAGGTTATCAATTCGTCGCGAACTTTTATGTTTTTTTTTATATTCACCCGAAGACGCTTGGACTGATTTGGAAAAATCTTTTTCGTTTGAAAGGATATACTCGCGAAGTGGTCCTGAGGAGTTTAGGGGTGAAGTCAGTTTTTAGTTTAAAAAAAAATATAGATTCTTGCGTGAGTACTTACGTACTCAAAAATGTAGTCTCGTCTCTCATATCTCCATGAATATTGCAATCGTAAGAAACATGGTTACCTACGCGTTACGTCACGCGCCGGTTACGCGGCATGTCACGGTTTGGCGCGAAAATTATATCGAGCGCGAAGACACGTCATTGTAACGTGCGTAACGTCCGGATATGAGATGAGAGCAGCTATGGAGATGTGGATGAACTCCTCACCGAGGTAATTTATATTACGGGCTGAGAAAGTGTCGAATACCTGTGTACTCGTAGATTAAAAACACTGCACCTTTTAATCTGTTCCAATGTGTTCATTTCTTAAACAATGTACCTAAATTGTGTTATAAATTAAAAATGTACAAAAATAAAATGATTAACCCAGAAGGCTGGCAACGTTGCCATCCTTCTGGGCACGTTGCCGCAAGGTAAACAATTGCCGGGCATTTTTATTTGTAAATATGTGTGTATTGTAATTAGTAATATTTTTATCTTTATTTTAGTTTAAAAAATATGTATATTTTTAGATTAAAATGTCAAATAAATAATTATTAGAAAATTAAAATACCTATGTGTTAAAGACTGATGACATTTTCGCAATATAATTGCCGGCCCCCGGGGCCGTTCCGTTGGTTGATTGGCATACTATGACTCGAATATATAAGTGCGGGAAACACCTATACCTACAGAATTTTGAAGAGGCTGAAAGATATTTGAAAAACCTTACAGCAATAATAATCGGAATTAAAGGGCACCTTCAAAGTCATGATTAGTGTCACTAGCAGACATACGCATCAAAGTTCAGAAATGCTTGCCATGCGTTAGCGCTAACAAAGCGTGGATACCGAGGTTGTCGGGACCCTTATTTTCTTTACAGCCTAGGAAAACAATGAGGTCACCGCTGTGCTTATGCCTACAATGTTTCAACAACTTAGTTGACATTATAGCTCCTCAAGTAGATATGTATATCTTATGAGACAATATTTGCGCTTCTAAAGTGCCTCTCAAACTTGACAAAGTTATGGTGGATGTTAAAATCTATTGAAATAACATTTTTGTATTATTTTAGCTAAGCATACACACCATTTTAATATCTATTCATAACATAAGACTATATTAATAAATATACTATTCATACTTAAATCTGCAAATTATTCTATTTTTGTAGGTAAAAAATTGCAAGTGATTCCTCTTTTTATAGCTTTTAATCGACATGGCAACAAAAAATGTTCCCTTCTTGACTTGAAAAGTATTTGTAGTGAATCTTCCAGTAATATTAAAAGACGAAGAATTTTACAACGTCACGACTAAATAACTCTGTTTAAAATTATTTCAGCAGGTAGACAACGCTGAAGAAACCATAGGTATTCTTATTTTGACGCATACTTTCTATATTAAAATCCTTTCACAAAGCACAAGGGAAAATAACCGCTTTTATTGGCTGCTTGAACGACAGATAGCTTGTAAGGCTTCGTTTCAATCTCTCTTTGTATTAAGGAATTCATTATTTAAAGGGCATTGTTTGTTAAAGAAATTCCAATAATATTGTGTAAGGTTCTCAAGCTTAGAAAGCAGTCACTATCTTCCAATTTATTAATTAGTCGAGTATTACTAATGAGTTACCCCGGCTTCACACAAACATCTATATTTTATTGAAGTGGTTTAAAAATACTATATACAAAGGCAGTAATCTCATTAAAATCAGTTCAGTTGTATTTAAGTTTGTAAGACATTAAAACTGACGGCCATAAAATAGGCAAGCTAGACATGGAAAAATGTAGCTAAAGAAATAATTAACAAAAATTTTGAAACTTCAGCCCAGTCCCAGTCATTTCTGGGTTAGATAAGAAGTGCCTACGCATTAAAAATTATACTTCAGAATAAGATACCTACGATACTTTGTTACTACCTTCATACCTTGCAAGGTAGTATGTGCCAAATACAACGTGGAAGGGACATACCCATAATAAATCAAACCAAAGTCTATTTTAAATTACTATATCATCATCATCATCATCATTTCAGCCGCATAGCGTCCACTGCTGGACATAGGCCTCTCCCAAAGATAAATTACTATAGTACAATGATAATAAAATAACTAAATTGCCCTGGCGGCTGCACACTTTGATATAGAAAGTTAATTTATTTTTAATTTTTTTACTTTTATTTTAATTTTTTAGTAGATACTTTAGTGATCCAGCGTAGCCCGTGGTTCGATTTGTTACGGGTATTTCTTTTCCACGTTGTATATTGGAAATAATGCCCAAAAGAAAACATTACGATTGACCCAAAACCCCAATGGTTTACACTATCCTGGCGCAAGATCTGAGGAGACGCGTTTCAAATCCTATCATTTAACCCTTTTGTGACATTGCGTCGAACCGATGAAAAATCCCGTCCACATTAAATAATATTTTGGCAGTACACAATGCGTGAGAATGGATCGGCGTGTCATTGTATGCGTGGTATATCTACCTGCGCCAATATGATGATAAGCCCGCCCGCCTCAGAGCATGTCACACCAAATCCCTCTTCCAAACACAAAGCCTTTTTTATTTCGCGATCTGTTTTTATTTACAGCGGATGCCGCTTCTCTTTTTTGCTACATATTTTTATTTGCAACGTTTTTGTTCGATTTTGTTTAGGAGACTTTAGTTTCAGAGCCGATAAGACGATTTAACTCCATTATATTTGTCTTTCAGCTATTTTAAGCAAATTTGCCATGATTACAACGATGTGTAAGTTTGTAAACGTAAAGAAAAGTTCTTATTATTTATTGTAAGGATGAGATATATATAATGTTTAAAAATACTTCGTTGCGTTTAATTTATATAATCTAGCAGTATCCATTCAAGAAAAAAAGGATTTTCACTAAATTTGTTTCCGGAAATCGGCTACCTACTTACGCAGGTTAATGTTTCAAACACAAGCCAATGTTTTTCATGATTCCAAGCCATTAGAGAAAGAAAAAGAAACATTGTTTAGTTCATCTGTCAGCTCTCTCTCGGCGCAAAAATGTTTTTGTGAAACGTAGTCCAGTATTTTGGACTGAACTTGCCCTAAAACTTTAGCTATTATTTAATAATTGAGCAAGTGCGTATCGGGCCATGCGCAGTATTGGGTTTCGTAGTTGCAAATGACCGACTTTGAGTTCATGCCACAAAAAACGTCAAAAAACTTATTTCTATTGAATTTGTAATTTTCATGTTCCGAGTACATTTTATAAGTTGGTCGCCTCTTACTTTTTTATTTGTAAACCCTACTTAGCTCTGCCTTTTTTCCTTTAAACTTCGTTAAATATACTAGAGCTGTGAATTTTTTCACGTGTCCGTGTGTATATATAAACGTTTAGCATATAGAGCATTTTACACTTGACTGAAACAAAAATTTGCACTATAAAACAAAGTATAAAACCTGATATTTCAGAAACGGATCCCTTAATCGAAAAATGGTGTTTCCAAGTTCACAATATTTTTGAAAGACATATTCAACGATACACAACACTATGGATTAGGCGAGAAAAAATTGTATATTATTAATTTGTATTGGAGCTACCCTAACAACATGTATTCTATATTTTATTTTATAACTTTTTAGGCATGATTAATATACATTATGCCAAATTACAGCTTTCTAGTTCTGATAGTCTGAGAGAAAAACCGACATGGCGAAACTATAAGGGTTCTTGGTTTACTACAGACCCCTAAAAAGGCTGTATTTATATCCTAATGGGTCAAAAACAACGGAACGCATTTAAATAATCAAATAGTTTCGATCGAAGTTCGTAATGTGGGTGACCCGAGCTGCTGGGCAGTGAATCAACAACGGCCCAACTTTCGATATTACCGAAATACCGGGCCAAACAAAGATGGACGCCTGCTAGTTACGAACAATACACATCCATTAGAAATTGCTAACCGCCTGTTATTATTGGAAACCAAAACTGCTAAATTATTGTTAACTTATTTGCTATGAGAGCAAGAACCTACGTACACTAAGTGTGCAAACCAAACATATTTCTGTGAAACAACATATCTTATCTAGGGCATATCTCTTTACAAAAGTATTATTTTTGTTGTTGCAATGCATTTTTATTTTTTCATTTTTTTTATATCTTTCATTTATATTTTATTTTTTTCCATAAGAAAAAAGTGATCTTAATATAAATGAATTATTAATAAAACATACATTTAGCGAATTTAGATAAGAATTTGAATTTACACAATTGCCAATGTTAGCAACCCGTCACCATTTTGATTCCCATTTTTTCATCATCACGCCCACCATAAATGTGACCCAAAAATCGAAGCCTAGGGTCTTAACCCTAGGCTTTGCCTACCCCGTTCAGAATATAGACGTGTTAGTGGTTTTGTAGAGTTAAACTAACTTTTCACCCTGATTAGAGAGAAAAATGTGTGGTAATGTAAGTCGAAAAAAAAATACTTAAAACACATTTTACAACAGAGTATAAACAACATAAACGATTATTATAATCGTTATTGTAAGATTAAGAAAAGAGAATTCCCGAGTGTATTTCCGTGTTCCTTCGGGCTGTCACTTAAAAAATGACCTGTGCTTTGTAGGTAGGCGTGGAATATAAAAGTTGTGTCCCGATGCACTTAATTATTCATAAGGTTTGGCTGTAATCCCTCTTACTGGGAAGTTTCCATGCGGCCCTGTCACGACCCTAAGTGACAAATTATAGCCGAAAATCGAACCAATTTTTCATGAAAACGAGATTATGACAGCTGTGCTTTCGTTGAACTTTACAACTTTTTTTGCTGCGTACTTACATTATTACTTGCTTTTATGGAGAATAAACGTATTCAATATTTAATTCGGTAGAGTTCATAAATAAGTTTGGAAAATCCAAAAGATCACGCCTCAATGGGTCCATAATTTTTTTTTTAATTCTTACGCATATAGAAAAATAAAGATATATATAGATATACTAAAACTATGAAGAACAGTCGATATTTTTTTTTTGTTTATTTAATAACAATTAAACCACATCGAATCAGACCCTGAAAAATGAAAGGGTTCTATTCCTGAGCATACTCAAGAGTAAGAGAAAAAAAAAGAAAAGACTCGATTAGTAAAGTATTTCGGTCGTTATCGTGTTAACAAGAAAAGCCTCCGCACATACAGACACACGGACGTCCAAGGCAGAACTTTTTTAAACTGTTTTTTAACTAGTTTAAATAACAAAAATGACATCAAAAATATCATGAGTGTTAAAAATAGTGATTTTTTTCTTAATATGTGTGTGTATATATTATCTTAAAAGTGCAATGTATGATACATAAAAACATTTTAAGTTTGAAAAATCAGATGTTTTGCGCGAAGTGACAGTAGTACCCACGTCAACGCTTCGCTTAAGAGGCGTGCAAAAATGAATTTTTTAAAGTTCCTACTAGTTCATAAGTACTTTATGTTTTATATGATATAACAAACAAAGTATTCTCTGTCAACATTAACTTTAATTATTAATTTAATTGTGAGTTGACGTCTTTGGAGAAAATGCTGAAGTGCAGTTTGTTACCGCTTCTTCTGCACTAGCGCTTAGGAAGCGGTAGTAAACTTAACTGTAAGTAACCATTTGACGTCAACAATTGTGCAACAAAACAACGACGATTGTTAAGAGATACTTATTATTATAAATATCCTATGATACTAAAGATATATTTGAATTGAATTTGAATGGAATTGAATTGAATTCTCTCTGCTTATCAGTCTAGACATCTCGCAGCCTTCGAAGTATTTTGATCAGGCGAGAATTTGCCGCACTGTCAATTTCAATATTCCGTTTGTACGTTTAACAGTAAATTCAACTCTCACTTTTTAACAGATGTGTAAATCTTCCTTAATTCTGTAAGTACACATCATGTAGCTATTGATTTTTGGCAAGCTCACAAACTTTAATGTTATTATAACAATAATGGCGACTTTGCTCAAAATAGTTACAAAGCCAAATATAATGAAGTTCAATCGTCTTATGGGCTATGAAACAAGCTCTAAACAAAACCGAACAAAAACGTTGCGTTCTAAATGTAGCAAACAAGAAAAACAGCAGTTGCTGTAAATAAAAACAGATCGCGAAATAAAAAAGGCTTCGTGTTTGGAAGCTGGATTTGGTGTGACATGCTCTGAGGCGGGCTTATCATCATATTGGCGCAGGTAGATACCACGCATACTACGATACGCCGATCCATTCTCATGCATTGTGTACAACTAAAATATTATTTGATGCTTATGGGATTATTAATCGATTCGACGCAATGTCACATTTTTAAAGTTTTGAAAGAAAAATAAATGGGGACAAATTACAATGAGCTAGCCCCAAAGTAAGTTTAAACTAGTGATGTTCAAACCTCGAGGCGTCGCGAGGCAGATTGGCAGGACTGACCTACCGAGCTCACCGGAGCTCGGTAGGCTCGTAGACCCCAGCTTTGCCGAGACGTGAGCTCTCTGAGCCACGCCTCGAGGCTTTAAAAGAGTTCGAGCCTTCAAAAAAGGGTGGGTCTTTAAATGAAATGTAGCTTTTAAGTATAATTCTAGTTTACAAAATTTATTTTGTAAACTTGAGTTATTAGAGAATGAAATCTAGCTTTTAAGAATAACTCAAGTTTACATAATTTATTTAATATTATGTTCACCAAATACGATTTTTATTTATTTATTTATTTAACTTCATTACAATATACATGTAAATGGCGGATTTAAGGCCAGGGGCCTTTTTAACCAGTCAACCAACAGGTGATGCTGAGAAAGTAATCTATTGGGGTAAGTACCTACAACAGCAACTAACTAAAAAAGACAAAAAGAAACGATATTTTTTGTTACTAGTGTTACTACCCATATGTTTTCTATCCTAAGGCTGTGTTTTTCTTATTTGCATAAAAAAGTGCAACTAGATTAATTAGTTGAGGGTCTTTCTAAATCTTTCAAAGTAAAATAAAAAGAGTTTTCTATCAAAATACCATCTACCTATACTGTTTCTGAGTTCTACCATAAACCGCCGACGAGCTACCAAATTGTCACTATTTCTGTCTAAATGCGCTTTACTTTTGTACTCTGACTTTTAGAACCGGCTACGAAAAATAAATTTAATAAGTACAAGTGTCACTGACTCAGCACTTGAGTAAAATATTATACCTCCTAGATATTTCTTTTTCATAAAATAACGTAGAAAATCTAACCATTCAATAAATAGAGACGGTTTTCTGCGAAACTCATCTACCGATTAGGATCGGCTCTGAACAATATCCGCGAGTAGTTATCGATACAAATAAGTCGTTTGAGGCACCAATCTCCGGCGGAAGTGTCTGCAAGGCCCCCCGGAGGCCCTATGAAGGCCCCCCGCGTCTCTGATATAACAGAGATGGGAAAGAATACGCGCTTTTGTGGAGCATGACGTGGGTAATTATAATCCGGATTTCAGAGTATTTTTCGTTGGAAATTATAGGTAATAGGTATTTTCTTTTGGCATTTTTTTTACTCGTATGACTCGTATGACATATATTGCATTCTTTAATCAGTAAAAAATTCGTAGAAGAACAAACGTCACTGACATAGCCCAGCGGATCAGGTCGTTGAAGTGATAGTGGGCGAAACACATAGCGAGACGAACTGATGGTTGATAGTTCAAAAATCTCTAATGGCGACCACCCATAAGGTGGTTTGATGACCTGACTGAAGTTACTGGAAAGCACTGTATGTAGACCGCTCTAGATCGGTAATTTTAGAAATCCTTGGAAGAGGAGTGGACGTTATGCGGCTGAAAAGTGCATTTTAGTGAGTATGATGATTGTGTATCTAATCAATGTGATTTACACTTACAACGCCAACATAAAACTCAATTCTTATTTTCGAAAGAAAAGCCTTAAATATGTAAGATGTTGTGTTCATAACAGGCATCCCCGTGTTTCTTTAATGCGTTCCACGTCAGAGCTGCCATGTCAGCCCTCCTTTGTTGTCCCGCCATTTTGCTGGGAAGGATGCTGTCACGCCGCCCAAGTTAGTTGGACCCCTTCCAGCCACGTTCGCGGATAAAAATCAGTTGGATACCAGCCACAGTTGTAAAATATTAAAAATATAATGTTGCATAAAGGAATTTTATCGTCAAAATAATAGTGTGCAATGACAAAATCGTTTGGAGTTATTTTCGGTTCCAGTGAAGTCATCAAGTGTTTGATGTTATTTTTTCACGCATAAATATATTTTTGTGCAATGCATTTTAGATAACGACTAGCGGCCCGACCCGGCTTCGCACAGGTGGACATAGTGGTGGCATTTTTCTTTTACACTTTTGGTAACGTTACTAAAGTTTTAGTAAGGATCCCTAATCTTTTCTAGCAATAAATATAGCCTATGTTACTCAGGGTGAATGTATATCGAATGGTGAAAGAATTTTTGAAATCAGCACAGTATTTTTTGAGTTTATTTATTACAAATACAGGGTGCAATTGAAATCATTAGCAATAACTTATTATTAACATACTCACATAAAGGATATTTTGTACGGTAACAACACTACAATTAATGCAGTAATTAAAAAGAATCAAAAAGCAAGAAAAATAACCAAAGTATCAAAACACTTCGAGTCGTGCGCGCTCACTGATACCTACTAGCCGCAAGGTCACCGACCCGCTGCAATACAGCTGAAGGGCGGGATGCGGCCGGCATACAAAAGTAGACTTTAAAATACGTGAATAAGGTTGAAAGTCGAGTGGGGACGGGTCATGTCACATGAACGCTTGAGGATAGTAGGTACGTTGAAGTAGGAACGAATGTTAGCGTACTACGAGACGCGACGAAATTGATACTATTACAATTAATTTCTTTTTCATGAATTTAATGATTAGTTTTTTTATTTAAAATTACAGTAATGGTATCTATCAAGAGTCTAGCATGAGTCGAGCATGTTTAAAGATTTTCTGTAATTTGAAAATGACAACTTTTGATTTAAGTTTTAATAATCTTAAATTACTTTGTATCATGGGTATAGAAGATACCTAAAATATTGCCAACGAATTCAATTCACCCTGTATACACACACACAAAAATACAAATCTTTTTCTTTATAATATTAGTGTAGATTTCTGACAGAATAAACAGCAACCGTACAGGAAAATGCGTCTCCGTGTTTTTATTTTTCAAAATCTGTCAAAATTTATTAAAAAGTAGTTTGTATAAAAAAATGTATATAAGTGAGTACCTAATTATTTTCTGCCATTTTTCAGTAATAGGTACATACGTAGTGTCTTTAAGAAGGTAAACCTTTTAGTATATCCGAAGATATAATCAATCAAAATAACTTTATTCTGGTACAGCTTTAAACTCATATTGTACTAGAGGATAAAACGTACTTCTAACAAAACAATATATTAAATAACAAGTACATATGTCTTTATTATATGAGTAAAGCTTACGAAAAAGGGTTGAGGATATAATATTAACATACAGAAATAACATACAACCCTTAATCCATTTAGTAAGGCACAGGATGTAAATAACGTGTATGAAACAAACCGGATCCGTAAACAGTATAAACATAATATGCCTGCCGCGACTTGTATGTTGTTGACATTTTGCTACAGCCAAAACTCAATTTAGCAGGATATTGATGATATTTTCTTTGATAGATAGATAGGTAGATTGATAAGACGTTTATTTATAACTATGATCACAAACATATACAGGAAAATAATACAAAATTACAAAACAAAACATCGGATTACTAATATTTGACCAAAAAATGATTGACAAATGGTCATTCGACAAACAACGTTTCACCAAATGTTCATTTGGCAAACGATACCTTTGACAAGAGTATTATCATACAAAAACTCACTTAGCAAATGATCCATTAGCAAACACTATACTTGTTAAATGTGTTAATTGTCTTGACACAATCCATATCTATCAATAGATTTAATAATAAACGAAACACTTGTAAAATAATACATTTTATCAAACGTTTTTAGACCAATAGTAGTTTTGTCAGATAACTCAGTTGCTAAATGTTCATTTGTGAAATTATTATTTGTAAAATGTAAATTAAAGTGTTGATTATTTGGAAAAGTGACTCGTTTGTAAAATTATATGTATTAGTAGTAAAATGATCAATCGGCGAAATCATTTCTTTGCCAAACGTAGTTTGTCAAGTGTAATTTTGCCAAATGACTTTTGGTCAAACAGCAGGATCCCTAAATATCTTTCTATGTGTTTGTGCACTCAACACACTCACACGTGTGCTTACTGTCTTGTCTTTAAGCTACGACCTGTCAAGTGCGCATCTACGTGGAATCCTAAGACAAGAAGGCAAAAGAGCTTGAAACTAAATGCTTATTACTTTAAACAAAAAGCAAATGAAGCAATTCTTGTTTTAAGTTGTTTTAATTAATTCTTATAATTCGGTATATACATAACAGTAAAAGAGATAATACATAATGAGAATCTTAGAAATGACTCCAAGAATTTCAATGAAAATGTATGTAGGGGTTTCAGGGCCAAAAGATCGATCTAGCTAAGTGTCATTATTAGAAAAACACTCTCGATAAATTCAATCTGAAAAATACCTTTTATAAGTGAAATGAAGATGAAACACACATCTTGGGTGTTTATTTATATATGTATTTATTATAAAATATAGAATCGTTGAGCTAGTATCCCATAATACAAGTTTAATCTTACTTTGGGGCTAGCTCAATCAGTGTGATTTGTCCACATAATTATACATTTATCTATTTATTTAAAAACAATAAAAAATACGGCGTCTAATTTATAATTTCGTGATACAATAGGATCTTATCATCATCATCATCATTTCAGCCGCATAACGTCCACTGCTGGACATAGGCCTCTCCCAAAGATTTCCAAAATGACAAATCTAGAGCGGCTTGCATCCAGCGCCTATTATTATTTATATCCTTTATCCTACCATAGGATGTATTCCTGTGTTTTCAGTACTTACCTATGTTTTTGCTTTTAAATAACGGACCAGACGTAAGAAGTGGGGAATTTAATTTGAAAATATATTAATAGGATATTTCTTAGCGTTCTTAGTAAAATCAGTCCGCTTATGGGTGCTTTAATCGAGCAATTTAGTATAATGAATGCTGTCCATTACTCCTGGGGCAGCCGTCAGCGGTGTCTAACTAGTTCTTCGCCTCATTTTACCTCACTCCACAAAAACTTTCTCTAAATCTTTGCAGCATATTTTTTAATTTTATGTTTTAATATGAAAAATATTTTTCTTCTACAAGTTTAAATAATCTTACTGTTGGTAATATACATCTTAAACATGTAAAAAAAAAACTAAACTAAACTTGTTGGCCGCAAATGACATAGCTATCGATGTGGCCCGATACTGGAGTGACAAAATATAATCGTAACACGAAAAGAAGAAGAAGATATAAAACATGTATCAAACTAGAAACAGGAATAATTTTAGTTATAGTTTATTATCTATTTATTGTTTTACCCAATATTTAAATAGAAATAAAATCTTACATTTGATATAAAAAAATTAAGACACATCAGTCTGTGTCAATTTTAAAAAAAATACTTATACAATTATATAGCAAATGTAGGTATCTAATAGATATATAATTTAAATCATGAATATAAAATCAAAACATAGTCAAACATTCCAAAATCATAAAATACAAAAATATTCATATTTCTAAAAGTAAAACATGGACTCGTATCTTATCACATTTATCTGAAAAATCACTGAAATTCTGTTTTTAAACGAGCAATGTTTCTCTAAGCCAAAAGAGAACTTATTTCCACTATGTTTTTTTTAATCTCACAAACAAATCACGAAAACAAAGGCTCATCTGCAATTTAAAAAGAAAGTACGAATTTCTAATGGGCAGCATTTCGAGTGTCTTTCGGGCACTTTTTTGCATTAAAACCAAAGAGCACATAAAGTAGGGAGTTTAAATCTGCGCCGGCCATAGCTCGCTTTAATCGCGCAATTTATAATGAGTAATATGGTCCGTTATTTCCCTCTCTCGCCTCTAGTCTATGGCACCATCCCCCGCATAGTAGAGGTGAGGTCTGATTGACAGCGATTTGTTATAGGAATATGATAAACATGCAAATAAATGTGTACTTAAAAGGTGATAACAATATTAAAACATGACAAACGACTGATATTCATCTTACTATCGTATCTATTACAAAAAGCAATATAGTAAGTGTACTACTCAGTATCGATTAATGGTCCTTCTTCTTCCTCATCTTATCCCACTTTACGTGGGGTCGACACAGCATATCTCTCTTAACTTTTTTGTAAAGACACTTGTTATATTATTTTTATCCATATTATCCGTAATGTAACGTACCATCCATGTCCATGCCATCCTAGTCTATTGCTTCTAAGATTTTCTATGACTGGCGCCACATTTGAATTCATTTTTAATTATATCCTTGTCTTAAATTAAACATAGATAAATGTGAATGGCTCAGACCTTTATTGTGACACACGTTTGTAAGTGTAAAAACATTGTAATTGTCGGAGACAAATTACAATCACCGAAAATAAATCGCTAATCGCCGGCTGGGAGACATGGGCCGAGCCTCTTTTCGGTTGAAAGTTAATCATTTGAAATTATAATGGCCCCGTCCTGCACTTACCGTGATGGATACTCAGCCCGGAGTGATGATAAATGGCTGCGACGACATCCCGAGTATACAAAGGTCATGCAAGGTGTTGCGTCAAATTTTGAAGAGCTTCGGAAAAATGAAAATGCTTTTCAAGATATATTTCATTCATCGGATTGTATTTTTATTTTGAATGGTAGATTCAGTTTATAATTTATATTGAAACACTACTAATTTATATAAAAGTGACATGGACTGTCCTGTGCATGCTTGTAAAATATTATTTTACCTTTCTGAAAAAAACTGCATACACATAACTTCGTTAATTTTTTTTCAAACTTGAATAAGAACTGTACTTAAAAACTTCAATACATATAAATTAAACACAACTGGAAATAAGATAAACATTAATAAATTAGAAATTGTACATTGAAACGAGAATAATATGGCCGAGGACGCAACTCAATGTAACGAAGCTTTACTGCCCTCCCACGGCTCGTAAATTTAGGCACACTATTCTTTTCCCAATAGATTCGCAAATTCGCTGGCGTAGTGAATTTACTCGCATTTATTTGGCTTTCAAGTACGTCACACTTAGGGTTGCCATGTCTCTGCGCTAAATAAGGCCAGACATTAAGCAGTGACTTGCATACAGATTTTTGGTTTGGGTAAACTAAAACAAGAGAAAATCTAGGCTACAACTTACGTTTCACGTCCCCCAAAATCAGTCGCCATTTGTAAAGATTACTTATTGGTTTCTATTCAATTTGAACAAGCAATCACTTATTACATAACATTCACAAGGAAAAGTTTGCACTGTTTTAGTAAGTTAAATAAAATAGCGATCGACAGGGTAGACTAAAGTCTCCATGTCTCTATAGAATGCACGGCTCTGACATTTATAGCCCTAGAAACCGGACGGGGTACAGTGACGGGGCAAGACCTAAATTAAAAAAAAAAAGGGATAAATAAAAAAAAAGATAAAAAAGCGCTTTGCCAAAAAGGCAAAAAGTTTTTTGTAAGATAGTGGTGGTGGTGCCTAAATAAAAGGTCATGAGCTTTGCCAAAAAGCCTAATTAAAAAGCCGGACAGGCCAGTCAAACAAATATTTGGTCGGACGCGACCCGCCAAGCCAAACATGTCCGTGGACAGATCACTATCTGTCCACGGACATGTTTGGCTTTTTCCCCTTGGCCTGGCTTGACCCTACATACTAGTTTACTAAGTATGTCTAATGTAATTAAAAGGAGACTCCAACACCTAGTTATGTAAGATCATTACTATTTTTCATTTCCATTTTCATATGGACCATAAAGAATGGCGCAAAGGAAAGCCTTTGCCGAACAGTGGGTCAATGTAGGCTAAAAATGATGATGAATGATGATTTGTGTATGTTAAAAGCCCTCCCCAGCTTTGTAAGGAAATAATTGGGGACAATATAGTTTTGAAATGTCTTTCTTGTTTACTTAAGTAGCCCGGCCACATTATTATGACAGAATATTTCCAACTCCGACCGCACTCTGCCCATACGTTACGCTCTAGTCTAGACCCCACAATGCCCCACATATTATAAGACAAGTCAGAATTCTAATAGATTTCGGGGTCTAAAATCTTATACCTTTATCGAGCAATTCTTGTATATTTATAAATTTCTGTGATCTCGAAAACGGCTCTAACGATTTCGTTGAAAATTGGTATATGGGGGTTTTTGGGGGATAAACAATCGATCTAGATTAGTCTTATGTTTGAGAAAACGCGTGTTTTCGAGTTTTCATTCGTTTTTCTTTCCTCGCAGAATATGGTCGGTGATTCTATCGCGCCTGCCGCCATCCGCTTAGCTCAGCGGTTAAGGATGCTGACCGCTAGAAAGAGTGTTACGGGTTCGAATCCCACTCGGTGACTTTCTTTTGTTTTTTTTTAGGTTCAAGTTTATACATATTTTTTATTTTGTACTGTTTTTAGACAAGTTTTAAAAAAAATGTAGTTAATGTTTGAGATATAACCGACCAAGAGGGCTCGGTCACCCAGGTACTATAACATTATATGAGCAGGCCTTTCGGCTCGCATCAGAAATATGTTGCCACAAAAAAATCTTAAAGTGCGGCCGACATAAAATGGGATTCCACTCTTGTCATAGATAAATATAAAAGGATCCTTCTTATATCTATGCCCATGTCAACGGAATTTTTGGTAGACTAGGTAGGTAGTAATAGAAATATACGTTTTTTCTATTTCTGTTTGTCTGTCTACTCGATAAACAACTAAACCGCTACTCGATAAACAACTAAATTGCTCTACATATTATAACAATTTATCTTAAAGGTGTGTACGCATAGTACATACTCTAGCAAAGCCAGGCGTATAAATACCTATATTTAACGCTGATTGCAAAACTACTCACCCTCAAAATTTTACCAAGGGATTACTGAGTATACTCCTATAATAAACGCAGCGTGGCTTAACTGGTAAGGCGATTACCTACACGTCCTCCAATTCACCAGAAAATAGGGGTCGTTTCTTTTTTGTATTATTACGAAGAGAAATGGAAGGAAACTTTCCGAAAAAGAGGAATTAAAACTTAAAAGGCTTTACCTGTAAGTACAAAAGAGTTTCGCGCAAAAACTTTTCTTATCTTTGCAGTTTGAGAAATAAACAAGTTTTTTTCTCTTCCTTATGAAGTGATAACCTATCGAGAGAAATAAAGACACGTACAAATTGCAATTCTTTATTTTTAGTTTTGTATTTACCAACTATAGTTAAAATTTACCATACATTTTTCTTGTCAGGTACTTGAAAATCATAAAAATTACATAATCTTGATCTATTTGGCTATTTTAACTACATAGTTTTCAATTGTACGTTACATTAGTATACAATGTCTACATATATATGTGTCAAGTAAAAAAATATGAGTTATAAATATTAGTTAATTTTAATTCCAAATGAAAATTCCTAACGTCTAATATCTTCTTGACTTGATGTTATTCGGTAATCATCGCTTCCCTACATTTCCGATTGATTCCAATGATTGCCGAGTGACATCAAGATATTAGCCGCACTGTACTTAACACATCATGTACATACAGATCAATTTTTTAAAAATATTGGAAAAGGCTTCTTGTCTTCTAACAAATAGAGTCTAAAATCGACGTTTAGACAGAAACTGCGTTTAAAAACAGTTAAATTAAAAATTCACGAAGCGGCCCCCTTGGCGCCGCACGCGGTCGGATAAAAAGACAATGCGAGGTATAAATCGAGCATTATCGTCCGCAGGCCGTCAAGAGAGCCGTTAGATTCAATTCCTGGCCGGATTTACTGCTGACTGGCCTTTCTCTGGAACTACGCATACCTCTTACCTTTAATGCGATATACCTTTTTTATGAGCCGAGAAAGAGGTCATGCGAATAAATAAAGAGGTAACACTAAGTGAACAGTATTTGTAACTTTTTAGTTTGCTAATTTGAGTCTTATTTTAGGAGAAAAAGAAAAGCAGTATCTCTAAAGTGTATAGTGTAGTAAAGACCGTGCATTGCGGCCTACACCAAGATCTGGTGAAATAAAAAATGATTAAGATTTCGTTAGCTTTCTGTTTTTACTGTCCGGACATCCGTGAATTTTTATCCTTACCTATTCTTAACAGAAAGTGTGATTTTAGTTCTTAGCTTCTACTCAGACTACGTATAATATCATTAAGATATCAAATCTAAACATACATTTTATAAATCAGTAAACTGATAAATTGTCACAAAAATAAAGTACATTTTTCTGCTAGGTATACTGAATACCTAGAAAACATCAAGAGACAATATAAATATTGTGTGGTAAACACATCCGTGAATACAATTAAATTACAGCCATTAGATTGTCCACATCAATACACGTGTAAGCCAAAATAAAACGTATCGCCGCAACTGTTACTAGTACGAAAATATCGCAAGAATGCCTGCCGGAGATTCGCCTGTTCACAAACATCATACTATCTAATGTCTCCACCTCACAGAGACGACAATGACGGCCGAATATTATTGCGATTTTCGAGTCGAGTATGTTTTAGAACATATTTGTTAATAAATATGGACGCATGCAATCTTTAAATTATATTGATTAAACTTTTTTTTTACTTGTAGTTAAAACTTAAATTTAAAGACTAGGTTCTTGTCTAGCATTTTTGTGCCGAATCTTTATATACCTATTTGTAAGCAATATCGTATAGCAAGACTAGAGCATATCTCTTAAATAATATAGATATATCGTAAAGCATGCTTTAAGTAGTTACGCAGTCGCAATTTTGTATTGTACGTTGCATTCTACTTACTAGTCACCAACTTAACAAAAAACATCTAGATGCTATCTATTTTACTACAAAACGCAAAGTACCTAGCTATAGAACAGATAAAGTAATTAGTCCAACCCAAAACAATTTGTAACTTTCTCATCCTCCGTTAGTGTCAACTTGACTTGGGTGGCTAGTGATAGCCAAGTTCTAATGTTATGTTAATCCACATTTTTTAATCTTGTTTTAGAGTTAGCGAACGATAAAAACGCCACTTATATTGTTCGCATTTCTATTGACCGAACTATCGCGTCTGTGTGGCGAAGTCCTAATACGTGAATCACCCAGACAATGTTTGCGACAGTTATGGCGTCGCTACTAAGAGTTATTGTATTCCAGACTCAAATTTACTGTGATTTAACGTTCGCCATCGTTATTTTTCCTAAGATTTTCCTTGTTTCCCTTCTCGTGCCAAAATAAGTTTCATTTTTAATTTGAAACGTTATCCACCTAAGTATAGAAGAGCATTTATTAGCTCGTACATTTTTAAAGCATTTTTTTTCCTTTGTACATTTTTGATACAAAAGTGTACAAAAGTCACCAATGCCCGAAAAACTTACTGTTTTCCCGTTTCCTAAGATTTTCACCCATTCCCTCGATTGGATTTAACGATAACAAGGATCCAAGGTAATAAACTGGAAAATAATTACCTGGTTAGGTACATCAAATAAAATTTAAGGTTCGTAGCAAATGATGTGATGAACCTAATCAAATAAATAAAATAAATGATTGAAAACTGATCGACTAAAAAGGGGCCTAGCAATGGAACACTACAAAAACCTATATAAATATAACCATGTAAAAAATAGGGAGACATGGAAAATACTCCACCGACAAGAACCTAGTTCTTAAATTTATTGATGATGATGAAAAAATCCTTAAAACAGAGTCCGCGAGAAATAGTACCATATTTTTTTAAAACTAAAAACAGACTTCACTTTCCAACTACGTAATCGACTTTGACAAGTTTTTATGGGACCACCAATGGGACAAGTATACCCTTTCAAACCAAAAAAGAATTTTTCAAATCGGTCCAGGCGTATTCGAATAAAATTGAACATACATAAAAAATAAATATAAGATCGCGACGAATTGACAAGCTTCTCCTATTTGGAAGTCAGTTAAAAATAAATTTGTTATTGCCTTGTTATCTTAAGTGTGCAATATGCATACAACATTCTCGGAACAACAACAAACAATGTTAAATGCGGCTATTCTGTTCTACGAGTTTCCATTTCCTTGCCGATTACGATTATTAGGGGCGCTTTCAAGTAAATTTACAATTGATTTCTCAAATAAAACGTTTCATTATACCTATAATATTAGATTTAATATGTATAACTTTATATATTATGTGTGTATAAGTAATATATAATCTGGGTTAGTGATTTTTCTTTGATTTTTTTTTCTTTTACCGGGTCATTGCTAGCCTTAGGTTTGTCTATGACTTTCGCGATACCTATTTATGGTATAATCTAAATACGAAATAAATGATGCGATTGCAATACAAGTCAGTGTGACCGAACTAAAAAACTGATGCTACGATGAGATGTGCATATTTTCATTGCTTGACACATCTTTTTAAACATATCAATCAACCTTAAACCCGACAGCAAAGTAAAAAGTAGTTCTTAAAATTATGTAAAGCAAAATTTTAAGTCGTTATTTTTGTTCTCGTATCGAGCTCTTCCACGACAAAGCTATATCCATCCCGCGAACATTAGGTGGTGAAATGAAGCATCAAATCCACAAAAATTAGACAAGCGAACAATTTAGCCCGAATCCCGGTCGCACGGGCCATTAAACCCAATAAATTTAAACCATTACCCGTGTCCGAACTGTGGCGCAATAAAGAGTTTAGAACGACCGTGTCGCTTTGAAAACTCGTTACATTTTTTTGGCGAAGACAGCAATGAAATTAATTTTGTATAATTGGGGTATCATGAAGCCGGGTGTTGGGTCGCATGTATCGCATGGGCGGAATTGGGTCGCCAAATGATGGAGGTTGCGCGTTTGTTTGTAGGTCAGAGCGGCGCGGTGATTACACTCCGATATTTATGATTTTGCTATGTCTATAAGGTTCCAATAGAGATATTAACCCAAGGGTGTTCTGGTCTGGGGTGCCAGATCCACCTATTTCCTTGAAAACTTTCTCGATCGCTACGCTTTAACATATTTAAGTATTATTTATCAACATTGACCATATCATTCGATAAAATATCTGTCTGGATCTATGTTAAAAATTCTAGGCAGATATTGATACGGTTGCTAACATATAAGGCATTCACTTTTTAGGGAAGACAGCAATGCAATTTATTTTGTATAATTGGGGTAATAATGAGCCGGATGTATACGGCTTGCATATGTATCACATGGACCAAATTGGTGTCGCCCAATGAACGTCCATATCTTTGTAGGTTTATTTGTAGGTATACCTTTGAATAAACATCTTTCTATTCATGATTAGGGTCAGTTATTATAATATTAATTAATTATAGATAGCCTGTGTCTGTGGGACGGAACGGGATGGCGCAGACAAAACAAGGTTTATGCACAGTTCGTTATTGAAAGCTGATGATGCTAAACCTTTGTCTCAAACAGGCTAACATGACAAGACACTTGAAATAGGTAAATCACGAATAATACTTATAAATTATTGTGTACAACAGTTCGAAACGCATGTTTAACATGGCTACAAATTAATCTGCTGAACACATTATAGTTTTAAGTAAGTATATTTGTTTTCGAGTATTAAACCTACCGATTATACAATAAATAAGTATTTATTAAAAAAATAACCAAAAATTGTTAAAGCAAGTTCCGTTTTTGCGAATTAACAAACAAAATATATCAGTAAATAGTCTCTTCCGAAAACGAGTGTATTAATAATATTCCATTGAAACGTATTCCATTGTGAATTTTCGAGGGGAATTTTGTATAAAATTGTACAGCAGTTTACGCACAGGAAACAAAACCAGCATTTCGACTAATTGGAGCTTACAGCATCGATTTTGTATTACTGCGATGGAGAGTGAGTATTGTGTCTGCCGGTATTGTGCTGCGAATAGTTACGTAAGTTTATTTCAAAAACATATTAAAACTGCTTATTAAAATAATTAATAGCGACATGTAGCATCGGCCTAGAATAGTCCTACTCCATCCCTTCTTGTGAATGTCGAAAGAGGCGACTAAAGGACTAAACACAAACTTTTCGGCATCCTTGGGTACAGCATAGCTAACGTTTATTCAAATGACGGAGCGAGAGATGCTTTACGCGCCTTAACCTTATTAGAAATATGGCACCGGCTCGCGATAATCCATGACTTTCAACCACATGAATTAAACCCTCTGCCCACACAGATACTCTGTGCTCACCTGGGCTTATCGTCCAGCTAAAACAAACGTGTCATTGTAATAAATCAGGTCACCAATCCACATCTTTCACAATAATTACAATTAAATGAGTCTAAGCCAAGCCCACAGCACGCTGCTCAAAAGACTTGTGCACAGAACAGCGGTCCGAAGAAGACTTTGGTCACTCGTCGCGAAGGTAACCGCTTTTAGACTTTTTGAAACATATTTGAAAATTTAACAGTTATGCGTTGTACTAAACAACTTTCTCTATGCACAAATATAACAGTAAAAAAGGGATATCTTGAACTCTGGCACATATGTAAAGATCATCTAAATTTAAAATAACCTACCTCTATTTTAGTCACGAGGTAGTAAAATAAAGTGTAATATTATTTGTTTATTAAGTTTTACAGTTTATGAATATGATTTCATATTACGCTATCATTTAAAATGTCTCCAAAATACTCCAAACATTTTGATGAAAAGATTTGCTGTGAATTTATTTACCCGTAGCTGCGAGTACATCCGGTTAAACATGACCAAAAATAATTTTCCACTATGTGCATTTAAATTACATGTCGATATCACACAAAAGTATCTGAAAATTAATTTTTGTGCAGGTTCAATTACGAAATACGCTTTAGTATATTTACTCCTATAGTGGAAAATATTGGTTTCCAGATGTACGTTTAAACGTTTAAATCGAACCGTATTAATTAACTTTTCTGAAAGGAATATTTGTGTTTCAGATATTTTGCGAATTGGTTGAGGTCTGTAGATAGTTTATGAGTTATGTCATTTATTAAATTAAATTATTTTATTACTTCAAAACCTAGCGGAGAAGAACTATTTGTCATTTTCTTTTCTTTCTTTGGATTTTTTTGCTGAATATTAGTAGAATAAACAGCTGCTTCTCTTCTCATGGAATTTATTTCTTTTAACAAGCTATTATTTAACTTGAAATGTATCTTGTATGTATGTATGAATTAATCTATGTTTAGGTTAAATCTTGCAACTCAATTTTTTTCCGATTTAGCTGAAATTTTGCATACTTGTGAAGGTCGGATGACAATACAATATTATGAAGTCAATGCTGTTCTGATGATGGAGTCGGGAGATGTTCGGTGGAACACAGTTATAAAACAACAACCTCATTGAGTAGGACTCGTTTGATTTGTCTTGACGAGTACTTTATGGCAAACGATACCTAGGTAGATCACGGAGGTGGAAGTTGATCGATGAAACTCATAATATAACGACGCACCTCTTTCGAGTTTGGGCTTATTTTTTTGGCTCAATACTTTATTTAGTCTCACAATAAAAGCTTGTACAATAAATGTAATAACTCGATGACTAGAATTCCCAGTAATCTAAAGGCTTTGCTAGTGGCTTCATAAATACAATACCCATGTACACGATGTTCATAAGATACCCTTCACCTGATAACAAAACCTCGTAGTCTCGTAGAGCTCGCCGGTAGCCTGATGGGAGCGCGCATTACTAACGCTTCCGCAAATAAAGTGACACCGGGCGAGGTCCACACTTGGATGGGTGGTAGTGACCACAAGTAGCATAAAAATACTCACTAGATCCTTCGTGCTTCGGAAAGAACGTAAGTTTAAGCCGTTGAAGTCCTCCCGTGGATGTCGTAGAAGGCGGCTTAGGAAATACGAGCTAAACAAAGCTATCAGTGAGATCTCTCCAACCCGTCTGGCCAGCGAGGAGAGTGTAGGCCAAGTCCTCTGGCTGCTCTGGCCAAGTACGGCCCTCTCTGTACAAAACAGAGAGTGTCGTGCTCCTGCAGTGGAGACAAAAAGACCTGATAATGATGATAAGCCGTTCGTCCCGGCTGTCACCATTGTATGGCAGTCTTCATACTATGCCAGATGCCTTGAGGCAGCCTGAAAAAGCTGACACTAGTGTCAGCTTTTGTGTGTGTAGTCAACACTAATGTTGGCTACACACACAAAAACAAACAATGGATCAATGCTGGGCAATCGGGCATAAGCCTTTTTCGGCGCATACATAAACATCACATAAAACCGAGACTGTGTCCCTACATCCACATTTATGAATAAGTAACGTCCATTACCTGAATTTTCCGATGTGCGGAGAAGGCGTGCGGGCATTATCTACCCAGACGAAGCGGCTTTGCTGCGTATTAATTGGGGCTTACCGTATTGATTTTGTATTACATTAAGCCGGGAACTTGTCGATATTAGACACTTGCAGATGACTTTATTTATTCAAATCGGAATTAAGTACAAAAGCTACCTGCAGGTACTTTTTAACCGACTTCCAAAAAAGGTTATAAATTTGTCACAATTTTTTTTATGTTTGTTCACCGATTATTCGAAGACGCGCCTAGACCGATTTGGAAAATTATTTTAGTGTATGAACTGACAAGTATATTACTTGTCAGTTGGTCCCATAGAAATTCTATCAAAATCGGTTTTGTAGTTTGTTGGTGAAGTCGGTTTTTAGTTTTGACACCCTAACTACACAACCGATTTTGATAAAATTTGTATGGAACCCATGACAAGTACTTATTTCAAACAACAAAAAAATCCAAATAATTTCAGGCGTCAAAAAATATTGCGAAGAATTGATAACCTCCTTCTTTTTTATAACTCGTTTAAAAACTGTTTCCTATTTGTTTCTTTTTTACTTAGTTTTAGACTTACGTTTGATAAACTCGTATTTTAGATAAGGACAGAATCTGTCACCTAGCGATAACCGGGACCAACAGCTTTATATACCTTTCAAGCACGGAGGAGCTCACTACAAGAAGCTCACTTCTAAATTCAGCCTAAACCCAACTACACAAACTGGCACTGCTGTGCTGAACAAAATTCAGGCGTGTACGTTCTATAACCTACACCCCGACATTGTAACTCGGCAGACGTGTATAACGCGCGAAGACGTTTCAAGGTCACTGGTGTCAAATAAAGCGGCATGCGGCGGGCGAATAGGGCAGTTCATACGTGATCAAGTTCATGAGAAATTTACGTAGCTCCTTACCTAAACCCTGGTTTTTAAAGCCAGTCTTACGCTTCTATGCTCTTATGTCAAATATATGCAAGTCGGTACGTATTACAATAGGAATTACAAGCTAAACAAAGCTTGTATACAAAAATGAGGCTTCTCCAAGCCGTCTGGCCAGCGTGGATGTAGGCCAAATCCTATGACTGCTCTGGCCAAGTACGGCTCTGGTAGTACAAAAAGGGTCGGGCTCCTGCAGTGGAGACAAAGATCTGGTGATGATAATGATGATTTGAACCACTATGAGTATAGGTTAACACAGAATTAATAATAGTATTACATACTTATGAATTCCTCGTTTCTCCCTCTACGTTCGTAGAGTTTGCTATGGAACAACAATTGCATCCGAAATTGGGACTGTATTGATTTAACTTTATTAGTTCTTTTTTAGGTAACAATAACGATTTTTTTACGATATAGACAGTGTCAAAGTTACAAGATTGCTTAGCGGCTTTGTCCAAAAAGTCTTTATGCCTGCTCGAATGTATAAAAATATGATTCAGTATCAAAAAATTGTGTGAAATGATTAAAATTCTGAGTGAATTAACCCATGTGCATCTTCCCCTTTAAATCCTCTGCAAACAATGACTGTTTAAACACAACTACACTCTGCTTGACCATGATTTATTGCAGATTGTACCTCATACGCTAGTAAGAATATCTACCCTTCACACGCTACCCTCATACGCTAGCCAGCTTCAAATCCCATGTAAAATCTTATTTTCTATCCTTATGAAAGGTAAATAAATATTCTTTCCTGTTTCCACTTAGTTTATTCATCTTGTACTGTTATTTCATTTTTTTTTTCTGTGTAAGTTGTATGTATTTAAGTAATATGTATATGTATGTTTATTATAATTATTGTATATAAGTAAGTTTATTGTATTGACCCCCGCACTACCTAATTTCCCATCACTGTTTTTTTTCTATATAGGTTCCCTGGAAGAAATTGCTTAGCGATAAGGCCGCCTTTTGCGCATTTCCTAGTTTTTAAGATAATTATATACTGTATTTTATTATGTGCAATAAAGGGTATTGTATTGTATTGTATTGTATTGTACCCTGGGCATGTCTTCCTCTTACACCTCTTACACCTGCCTCCAACATTCAACATAAGTACAATACCTGCTTATATTCAATATACAACTTTTCCCTCTACACCTCGCAATTAACTTCTTTTTTATATGTTATATTTGAATCGAATAAGGCTTTTAGCATTGCAAATATACTCGTTTCTATCTTTTTCTGTTTAACTTATAACATTTTCAAAACTAAAAGTCATTAATGTCGCTTTCAATGCTCTCCGAGTACAATATAATGATGCCTTCAGAGTGATGTTGGGGCTGCCGCGGTACTGTAGTGCATCAAATATGTTTTTACAAGCACACGTCGACGGCTTTCATGCCATCCTACGGAAGCGAATCGCGTCGCTGATGCGCAGGGTCCGCGGTAGCACCAACAATATTCTGAGGGTCATAAGTGTCAAATATGACTGTCCTATAGTGCGTCACTGGGTACATGAACATGCAGTGGTCCCGGGGTCGCACGGTAGGACAAGAAGATATTTAAATTAATATAAGTTTGTAGGTAACTAACATAGTTTTTAAGTTATTCTTTTCGCACTAACAATAAATGGACTTTTTTTTTTGTCTGAATAAAGAAATTTTTATTTTTATTTTATTTTATTTTTTTATTTATTAACACCAAATAACACTACCGACTACAATGAATTTTCGAACGAACCGCAAATGGCCAGAAAACATTAGCTAGAAGAAGATCTAACATTGTAAACGGATTATGTTATGATAAAGGTAGCGTCAGACATTTATTTCACCCTTTCCTTTTTCTTATACGGCCAGTACCAAAATCTAGACATTATTTCTCCACACTAGATGTATTTCTGGACTAACTCTTATTTATGGTTTAACAAAAATGGGTGAATTCAGTTCATGATACTGAACAAGTTTCCCCAAGAAACATGTATCGAAGTATGAAAAATAATTTTTGGCCTCCCATACAAGTTGACCGATTAGCTCATCCGAGTTTGTATGGAAAGTTTTAAATTATTTTTTATATTTCGACAAATGTTCCTTGGATCATATTGTTCAAGTCACGGTCTCAATCATAGTCATATAACTTTTTTATGGTCTCAATTCTCCCTATTCGTTTCAGTATATTTTGTTAGACCTTGTAATATACCCTGTAATGTACCCGCTTACAAACTGTGTTTGATTTGTAGACAGAGCTGTACAGTACAAATCCATGTCCCTCCATATACCTCCGAGTGTACCTCCCGCCAACACCTGTCTCGAACACGACACAGCAACGAGCTTGCAAACAATGCCTACAAAACACAACTTACCCGTTTGCTGTGTTTGATTTGTTGTTACGCCGCCAGTTAACCCACTTCGAACACCGATACTATCAGATCAATAGGAATCTGGTTAATTTGATTTCAAATTTGTACCTTTGTTCTCTGGGGCCCGCGCGGACATGTTCGAAAATCATTGAAGTTGTAGAGTAAAGCTAAATAGAACTATGAATTTTAGGAAAATCAAAGGACTATTGTACTAAATATTCCTCTTTTTGCATGATGCAAATACGAAACTATATTGCAAAGAATAACTTAATCTTGCGATGACTATAGGAATAAAAAAAGATATATTATTGGTAGGAAAAAGTTCCCGAAACCTCTCGATATTGCTAAAAATACACACCTACGGACCACAACGGACTCAAAAATAAATATTAGACGACGGTGTCACTTTAGATTTACAAAGTAGTCGCTATTTACGTTGCCTTCAACACCTCAGGAAAGATTTCGGTAAGACAAACTACTTTATCGTCATGTATTTGGCATCGGCAAGGAATAGTATCGTCAACACGAGGGACGGGACCTTGTCACGCGCAGCACACTAACAGGCCGCATTCAACTTTTACTGCCCATAAAAAATATCTGCCTATATTTTATGTCCCGTCGCCAATTTCAACTATTCTATTTTTCTCGCCTCTATGTTCATGTATGAGGTGTATAAATCGATTTGGAACTGCGATTGAAGTAAAGAAAATAAAAATTGTCAGCTCTTGTCTAAAATGTTTGTACATTTAAATACATAAACAACAAAAAAAGTTAGTGGTATTTATATGAAAAGTACTCAGATTTAAAAATAACAGAAACATGTGTATAATGTTCTAATGTAAACTTGTGTAGGAATATAAACGTATATTTTATTTGTTTATTTCTATTACTCCTCTAATAGAAGTAGTAAGGTCTCGTAGACATAAAATACAAAAGTTACATTTAATATCAATTTTTTATATATTAAATTCATAGGTGATTATCGATTTAATAAAGAACCAAAGACCTTTGGGCGTTATTAACATAACAATAAAGTCTATAATATAGACTCCTAAGAACAAGTCAACAAAGGGAAGAAACCGGAAGCGGTTCGTCAAAGAAAGTAATTATCTCTGCGAATGAGGTCAAGAGCGGCTACTAATCTCACTCAGGTTACGGCGCGATGATTGCGGGGCGACTCATTTGTTTGTTAGGGCGCGTGCCTATGTGTGGCATTCGGTATGTTATATCAGTAGGTAGTGATTTCTACAGTCACGGTAGTAACATTAAACAGGACTGTACGTTTTCTTCTTTGTTCTGCTCCACTGCTGAGCTTACAGGCCTTTTTTAATAAAGGCTACTAATCTCACTCAGGTTACGGCGCGATGATTGTGGGGCGACTCATTTGTTTGTTAGGGCGCGTGCCTATGTGTGGCATTCGGTATGTTATATCAGTAGGTAGTGATTTCTACAGTTACGGTAGTAACATTAAACAAGACTGTACGTTTTTTTCTTTGTTCTGTTCCACTGCTGAGCTTACAGGCCTTTTTTAATAAAGGCTACTAATCTCACTCAGGTTACAGGGCGATGTTTGTGGGGCGACTCATTTGTTTGTTAGAGCGCGTAGCTATGTGTGGTATTCGGTATTATGGTATACTAGCTATGCCCGCGGTCTCCGCTCCTCGTGGAAATTTTTTGGATAAAAAAATATCCTATGTACTTTCCTGGGTCTCAAAATATATCCATACTAAATTTCATCTAATTATATCCAGTGATTGAAGCATGAAGAGGTAACAAACAAACAAATGTATAAACTCACTTTCACATTTATAATATTAGTTGGGAAATGGGGATGTTATATCAGTAGGTAGTGTTTTTTTTTAGGGTAGTAAAATTAAAACGGGACTACGTTTTCTTCTTCTTTCTGCTCCACTGCTGAGCTAGCAGGCCTATTCTAAAAAAGCTACTCATCTCACTCAGGTAACGTGGCAATAATTTCGGGCGACTCACTTGTTTGTAATAGGGTGCGTGGCTATGTGTTGCTTTCGGTATGATACAAGTATATCAGTAGTGAATACTGACTTTTACGACAGTGAAATCATTTCTAGTTATTGTGTATATGTTTTCCACAATCCATTTTAGCCGCACAACGTCCACTGCTGGACATAGGCCTCTCCCAAAGATTTCCAAAATGTTGATTTTTATGATTTCCACAATCATACCGATCAAAATGTACCTTCAACCAACATATATTTTTTATTTATTTTTTCTGGTGTTTTACCCAGTTTGCACAGAACGTGGTCTCAGCCTGACAAAAAGAAAGTAATTATGTACCTTCGAAGATAACCTCAGTTAAAGCGGTTCTCATACACCTATAGAACTTACTCGACTCGCAGTCGACACAGTATTTCTTGATTCGACATTTCCCAACCCCCATTTTCCGAATGTCACAAATTATGCCATACAGCATCCCCTGTTTCCGTGTTGTGGAGATGATTACGGTCTCTTCCATTTGTTCATATTACGTGTCGAGGCATCACATTAGCGAATCGCGTGAGTGATTAAGCGTCTGTATTGTTGCGTACATTCACCTCGTAATGTTTTGTGTTAGTTTTTGTGGTTTTCCCGAGAAGCTTTATCCTGTACCCCTGAAAATTTATTTGGTTATTTTTGGCATATTATAATCGTAGCAGACGTTGCTCCTGTTTTAAAAAAAATATCGATGTCGATTTCCGTTTCTAATATAAGTTATCATCATCATCATCATCGTCCACTGCTGGACATAGGCCTCTCCCAAGGATTTCCAAAATGACCGATCAAAAGCGGCCAGCGTCCAGCGCTTTCATCGGCTATCCGCTCGTCTACTGTAAGTAAAAAATGATTTTTGAAAGTAAATAAAGTAAAATGTTTACTACGAGTTACAGTAATAACGTTTCACCATGACTGTGTAGATTGCAGGTAGATTGACTTGCAAATTGTCTCTGTGTTTGTCAATTTGGGAGCGGTCAGTAGTGTCAAATTTAAATTAGTCCGCACTACATCAAAAAATACCATATCGTCAGCATTGCAATGACGAGCAAAAGAGTACAGTTATTCACAGTAAGGTAAGCTACGAGTATATTATTTTTTATAAATATACTTTTTAGGAAATAAAATTTACTACACTACTATGTTTATTTTTTAAAGCTAACATATTACATTGAGTTAAAATTATATTTAAATATTGACATCTAACACAGCGAAGCCCTTCTAATTCTAACTAGTAGGTGACTCTTCTCGGCATTACATTGATATTATATAAGTAATGAATATATCAATTAGTATTACGTAATATGTAAACTGACGTTAAAAAATGTGCCTGCGATACTAGGAAAAGATAAACCAGTTTTAGAACAGATACTCGATCAGCTAATTGATCACGGGAAATCTGAAATATTTCGCATTTCGAAATTTCTTTCTCGCGAAAACTGCTCCATATCACAGACTGAGCATTCAAGGATTATTACGCCAATATCAAATATTCTATTCAAATGTAATGCTTATTCAATTAAGTTCATAATCTTTTTTTTTTTAAATAATACAATTATTTTATTCAAAGAAATACACATATACAAAAATTACTTATACATTGAAACCTAAAAAACAACAACAAAATAATAATAAAAAAACAAAACCTAAAAAAAATAACAACAAAATAGTAATAAAAAAAAACAACAACAACTAATTAATCGAAAATCCCACCCCGAATTGTACCCGGCTCAAAAGTACCCATCACGCTTGCTGCGTTTCCTCTTTGAATGGCTATGGATATCCTTTGAGTCAGGTACCATCCAGAGCGTTGATCGTATCCTCGATCCTGCAAGCGGCGCCCTATCTTATTAATTAAGTCCTTAGCTTCGGGACACCATGGACCAGCTGTCTCGACAGCGACTGGTACAAATTCATATTGCAAGGACAGAACAGAGTATTTAAGGCATTTTTGAGCAGCCGCCGCCCGCGCAGCCGATCCAGGTACACGTATGCTGCTACTAAGATAGGTAGCCGCGTAGGTGCTGACGCATGTCGCATCCCACATCAAACTGCGTCCTCTTTGCCATGGTATTAACGTGATCCCATCTGGTCGCTTACCATCCGTTCGTGAGAGTCCTGGTGGTTCCAGCTGGCATGGAATATTTGCTGATATTAGTGCTCTGCGTATGATATCATTGATGGCGTGATGGCGAGATAAACGACCTGCACAACGAATACAACCTAAACCATGGAGCCCATCAGCCTCCACCATTTTCCCACATATACACCGGTGTGGCTCACACACTGCACAACCCAACCTTAGTGCAACAGCCACTCTCAAGGAATCATTGTCCAAGAGTGTTCCCATGTGAGGAGATGGCACAGCGTGCAGCCAAGCTCCTGACTCCGATAGCCCTGACGCTTTAATTCTAGCTAAATTTGCTCCATCAGCCTGGCTTTCCAATTCCCCCAATTCAACTCGCGCTCTTGTTTCGTCCCAAAGCCTCTGTACCCCCAGCTTGTCAGGAGCAATCGCACCCGGACATTCCGCAGACCATGCCGTCAAGGCACCACTCACATGGGGCAATATCAGTTGGTCTCCATTAATCGATAGAATTTTAGAGACCAAATCGACAACCCCATGTGAAGATGCCAAGAACGCCGGCAACGAAACCCCCGACATACGACGAACACCTAGACCACCAAGACGCACGGGTAAAGAGGCCTGAATCCACTGCAAGTCATTGAGTTTGACATTCATTCTCTATATAACTTCATATATTCATTTTCTATATAACTATATATATTCATAATCTATATAACTTGACTAAAGTTATCTATGTCGTTTAGTTATATACTTAGTATACTTACTTAAAGATACAGTAACAAGCCACAACACCATGTCAACAAGCCTGTTTCCACAAACACATGGTACAAGCCAATCTACAAACGGCGTATTGGCAAACTGTCGCTATACGTATAAACCTTTGATCGAGTTATACCAATATTTTGTATCTCTTTTTTACTCATTTATGAGTCTGAACTGAAGTGTGCAAATGTAGTATGTGTTTGACTGGACTCTACATATTTTTATCTTTTTAGTAAAAAGACTAAAACATCTTATATTCTTGATATAAATAAACAAAATCTCTTACCTACCAATTGTTTTAGGTGTGTATTATTAATAAAATGTACCTAATACCTTTCAAAGAGAAAATAAACCCTCAATACAAAACAATACCGAAAACGTAAGCACGAAAGGATGCCTGCTTTACACAATTCTATACAATTCACAGAATTTCCGCCCAGACACAACTTAAATATTTCGACCAGAATAATATTCTTGGAACGTCGAAACGAATTCAATATTTCGGCGAAGATTGACAGTACTCGATTATTCATCGTAACGTATCTAATATTCTGTATATTAGATACGTTACGATTAGAGTTATTATCCGGCGAGGTTGAATATGATGTATTAATGATTATTACGAAAAAATAAAAGAAACGAGATATCACTAATGAAATGGAACAATTAGTTACGTTATCTAGTAATTAGTGAAGAGGATCGTAATATGGTTAGTCGGTAAGTCGCAATCGATAAAGCTTAGCGATAATATTCGACTAATGACAATCGAGTACTATGAGGCTAAACTGACTTAAAAATGGCGAACGTCACTTGATTAATGAACGGGCTTCGTACTTTTGTTATTATAATTTTGTCTGAGAAGTTTTCTTATTAAGTTTTTAGGCTATATTAGGAAACTCTTGGTTAAAATACAAAAATTTGACATGACCACCATATGACATGACGATTGAAAAAATAATTTTGATCCATCGGTTTGGTTATTAAAAATGATTGAACATAGTATTTTTTCTTTTCTCTGAAAAACAAAAAATGACGAATAACGGAGATGCAGCGCATTTATATTTCTGATAACCTCATGGCTAGGTTAAATTTTCACTCTGGATCTAAGATGCTCCGTATCTTTTTAAATTTATACTTTTGTGATAAACTAAAAAATATTATGGGTCCATTGAATAAAAGCCGGACTAATTAGGATAAAACTTTTCTGACTCTGATAATACCTCTTTCGTTGGCCCTATTTTTGTATTGAAAAATGCGTTTCAACCGACAGTTTATCTGATGACTTTTCATTCCCAAAATAAACCTGTTCTTCATCATATTTCAGAAAAGGGAACATATATAAAAAGGCTAAGTAACCACAAATAAACAAGCATCTATGGGAAAGCTGCTTTTTGACTGACATATTTTCCAGGAAAGATTTTCAATGTCGTCAAGTAAGTCCTTATTTATATGCTTAAATTATACCTCCACGTTATTTCGCTTTTTGTGATATCCTCTTGTGACGATGATCAAAGCAACGAATATTTTTAGATCAACAGCTCCACACCACAAATCTAAGTGTACATTCGCATAATAGGCGTAAATTAATGGTGATAAAGCCATCGGTCGCCTATTACGGTGCGTCCCGGGGCGAGCTGCACGGACACCACAATTATCCCCCATTGGCCGGCAAATAAGCACGTAATAGCCCCCCGAGTAGATATTTTACATTGCCTTGTTGGCGGGAAATGTTATTGCTTACTTTATCGGCAGAGCCTTGAATTGTCATTACTAATGTGCGTATTTTACTATGCGATACTTTGATTTTTCGCGTGTTGATGTCTGGACTTATAAATGCAATTTGATTGTTTGTTCGCAATGTTTTAAATCTACTAGAAGTTGTTTTATAGTTCTTTTGATTTTGGTAATGTAAGAGAGTGCAAAAAAAATTATAATTTTAAACCTATTAAATTGGTTTCATGGTTGTTCGTAGAATGGGTAAGAGAGAAACTTGTTTATCATGCTCTCCATGAAGTGGTTTGAGTGGAATACCAAATCTAAGTTTATTTTGCCTTAAATTAGTACATAGGTAGATAAGAAGTAAATTTTACGCAAGACATTTAAGATTCTCATTTAGTTGCAAGGAAATCAACAGTTTGAAGCAGTGCAGCGGGCGAGGAGACAGCCGTGTAATTACTAGGTCTTACAACCTTCTGTGTGATCCTTTGTTATGTATACACGTACACCTCACTATTACGTAGTTCTGCACACACATATGTTCACTTTTGAGCTCCAGTGCAAAAAAGGAAATCTTTGGGTAAGGCCTATGCCCAGCAGTCGACGTAATGCGGCTTAAATGATTATGATGATACACTAAATAAGCTTATCGATCTTCTAATACGAAATGTAGTTGCTCAGACGATAAATTATCGCAAATCCCAAAATTGTACATCAGAACTGTAAGCATTAAGAAGTCAAACCGACGCTGAGCTAAATTTGCAGTGTAATTGAAACATAAACTCAGAATCCATAAAGCAGGCGTCCAGCAATTAAAGTTTATCAAAGCTATCCTATTCCTAACATTCCTAACTCCGCTCCGCCGGTACTGCCCGCGGAAACTTGCCGGTCCCTCCTTCATTACTATTTTGAACCTAGTGTCCAAATGCCTAGTAACCAGAATCAATTAAATTTTTAATTATTACTTGTTTTTAATATCCGAATATAAATAAACTAACTTTAACGTGAGGGTAAGAAAGAAACAAGGTCTATGGAGTGTGTAAACAATGACATAACTAATGTGAAGATGGAGATGACAGAGGGTAAGATAAAATGAAAATGATTTACACGTTGTACCTATCAGTGTAATTTGTCCATATTTATTTATTTATTTATTTATTTATATATAAAAGAAGAAAAAAAAAGTTCATAATGTAGGTATACAATCGAGTGTATGTTCAAATACTTATTTAACATAGCAAGTAGCAACTCACCTTAGACAACCCTCGCGCTGAAGATCCTTGCTGGCCATGCGAGGCCTCAGATTTTTTTACTCTTTGTCTCTATCACTATTTTTATTACAATTGACTTTTAAATTTTATAGAGTCGGCACATTATGCTGATTTCTTCATTGTATACAGGCATATATGTTTATACAATGGCTGGATCTGCTATACCAAAACCAGCCGTCCAGAAAGTTCTTGTCGCGCTGCATGTTAGTGCCATCTTGCTCATTACTTCTTCGCAAAGCGAGACAGCGCTGGTTGATGTTGATAATGCTTTGTAAAACTTATTGCCAGAGTCCTGCCGCCGGGGCAGCAATTAAAGTTCATCAAAGCCATCCCAACATTCCAAACTCCACAGCAGTGCCCTCGGAAACTTGCGGGTAACTCCTTCATTTCCATTTATAATGTCCACACATCTATACAAGATCGTTCGGACGAAGTATGTTGTGGCACTCTCTCTGCCAAAGCTGTATGTTTTGATAAAAAGCAATACTTTATCATCATCATCATCATTAGGTTTGTTTTAATCTCCACTGCAGGAGCACGACTCTCTCTGTACTACCAGAGCAATACGTAGCCAAAGTAGCCAGAGGATTTAGCCACTCTCCGCGCTGGCCAGACGGGTTGGAGAGGTATCATTGATGTTTATACGCTTTATTTATATAGCTAAAAACATATGTAATTGTTGAGCTTGACTGAGTCGCCTTCGAAATCCACGAGAGTTTGAGTGGTCCTGTCCTACTCTGCCAGAAACCACACGGTAGTAATTTAATTTTACCAGACATTAGTCTTCAGAAAAAGTCATATAGCTAAGACAGTTTCTCATTCCTCTTCATAAACGTTTTCAAAAGGATATCTAGCAAATATGCCGAATATCATTGATACAAATATATCGACAAATAGTCACAAGAATTCCAGGATTTTCGCATTGTGGCAAATTATTTCGCGCGATTACCATCACGAGTGAGCCCCGCCGTCGAAGCGTGCATTACGTGTAAGATTACCGCTTTTATTACCGCATAGTGCCAGTACATTATTCCATTAGCGCTAGTAATGCAGTTAGCATTAGTTTGTAGCACTACCTATTAGTGGCTCAGCCTCAACACGAATATATTCAGCGATGATGGGAGGCAAAATAATCCTACTTCCTACTTAATGTTATAAATGCGTTAGTGTGTTTGTATATTTGTTTGTTACCATATCACGCTTTAACTACTGAACCTATTTAGATGAAATTTGATATTGATATAGATTGATACCCAGGGAAGGACATAGAACAGTTTTTATTCCTAAATTCCCACGGGGAGCAAAGCCCAAGAGCAAAGCTAGTTTCTAATACATTTACTTGAAAATTCATTTTTTATTGCATGTTAGCAATATAAAACCCTTCCATATGTGTAAAAGGCGATCGAGGTAAAGGGCGAAAACGTGAATCATGTTAATAAGCGATGCGGCTAACAACCCATCACTATGTTGATTGCTTTTTTATCGTCTTGCCCATAATTAGGCTAAAGAAGTTTTTTGGTCTTGTGGCCCTGGGCTCTGTCTACTTAAAGCCATAAGATACAAAATGCTCTGTCTGCTCCATTAGGGATAAAGACGTGATAGTTTGTATGTATGCTGGCAATCACGGGCTAGTTCATGCTTGAATTGGGTAACTATAACTAGAATAAGATATTTTGAGTTAAGCAATCGACAAGGTTATACTAGTGTAAACTATATCAATAATTTTAAAACAAAAAAAGTTTCTTCTATTTCTAGTCTGCTTTATCAAAAATACTTTACCAAAACTCATTTTATGTGTGCAAATCCATGATTTATTCATAAAAAAACATTAAAATCACTATATGTGTGCATAAAATATTTGACGAGTTCCTTCGATTTCAAGAGGTTATCCATTAACATGTATATACTCTTTTTTAATTAATAAATAAAAAAAATATTTTTATTTTTATATATTTATTTCAACATACGTTTCTAAATTGATGAAAAATCAGAAAAGTTATTGAGGAACATTTATAAAAACAATTTTTATTCGAATTGAAAAGCTGCCGTTTTTTGAAGTCGCTTGAAAATAAATATATAATGGATTTAACATTGATGTCACGTTTTGTGCGTGTTAGGTACATAGTTTTATGCTTCTTTTAATATTACAAGATATTTTCTTAAAACTTACGCCAAACTACATCATCGATTTTGATGAGACCAACTAGAAAGTATGGGCATACTTTCTAGTTGGTCTCATCAAAATTTCAAACAAAAAAGTTCCAAATGAGATTTAATATATTATATCGAATTGATAAGCTCCTTATTTTTGAAGTCTGTTAAAAATCTATGTATGAACATAACATAACCAAGGTTTTTGTACATTGGCGATAGGATAGGAGCAAATAACCTTGTTATTAATTTACCGCTGGTCATCGCCAAAATCACGGGCCATTCTAGTTAACCGTTCGATCAGTCAAACAATACCGTAATTATTACTACACTGTGTGTGGCTCGTGTGGGGCCTGCCGACACAAATTACAGAAAGTACGCACACAACGCTACTTGAAACGTGCGTTCTATTGACAAGGAGTCCCGACGTGACGTGCGAATATAATAATTTTTCAAAATTAAAAACCAACTTCACCCCTCAAACGCACAACTGATTTCGATAAAATTTCTATGGGACGACGTCGCAAGTACACCCTTTCAAATAATAAAATAATTTTACGAATCGCTCTAGGCGTCTTCAAATAATCGGTGAACATACATAAAAAAAAGATCGCGACGAATTGATAACCTCTACCTTTTTTGGAAGTCGGTTAAAAGGTATCTTCAAGTGTACGTGTCGTGAATCAACCAGTACAGCATCGTCGTCAACTCGTGACAAGTGCACGCTGCAGTGCAAGTTTGGTTTTAACTTACCAGTTCTTCAGAAATTATTCGTACTTGTAAAATTATTTATCTTTTAGGGTGGACATGAAAATTAATAAATATCACGGAAGCAGAAACAAGATGAAGACGAGACAAAAAATGTAGGAGTTTTATGTCCTAAAAGAAAACATGCCTAAAAGTTGCCACGACGAGCTATTTTTCCTAACTTTATTTTGTGGTGCGAAGGGAGGTACCACCAGGATTTCTGCGAACTAGGGCTGTCACAACTTTCTGATATTCCATTACCGGCGCTCGGTTTAATCGTATTATAATCTGCGCTCGTTACTCGGAACAATACCCGATAATTACTCACCGACAACTATTTATTCGGCGTCGGCGCGTCTCCGGGACATGCGTGACGTAATGGCCATATTATGTGTTTTACATTATGACGAATAGTTTTCGCTTAGAATTTATATTCCATGGATTAACGTACTGTAAGGTGAAAATATACTAACTATATTTTGTTTTTAAAACTGATACGACACATAAAGATTTAGATCACCTCTACACAAGATTGTCACTAGGATGCGGACACTAAAAATAATATTAAGTTTATCTGAATTTGGATATAGCATTCTTTCATTAATTCATTAACTGATTTATTTATTATTTATGAAATATACTCTACATCATAGACCTAATTTTTTTTATAAATCTATGCTCTACACGACTTTTTAAGTTAAATTTTTTTGGCGGAAGAACGTACAAAAAATCTTGTTCTTTTAATATCTACTCCTTAAAAATACCTTAGTCGTTATCATATTATTAGGTTATCATCGCACGCTACGATTTTAAGCTCTTCCATACACACGCCATATAATACTACGTAATCTGACAAAACGCCCCATAAGTATAACAAAACTATTATTGCTTCAGGTGCAGTCGACGCGGCTACCGCTGCCGACGTTCTCACCGCGGGCGGTGCTGATGTACAGCGCCGCTGTCGGCGGCGAGGGCGCGGTGGCTCTGCAGCTGCGGGAAGCGGCGCCGGGGGAGATAGACGCGGCGCGATTGCACGACGATTGCCTCGCCATCGCGTGCCACGAGCCCGAGCTCCTCGCGGACATGCTTCACGCCGCCGCTGATATCGGTAAGCTTTCTAGCGTAGATTTTAGACTAGCTGCTCCGGAGTGATACATAAGGAAGTTAGCAGCTAGGGCGCTACGTCAAGCGGCGCCGGGGGAGATAGACGCGGCGCGATTGCACGACGATGGCCTCGCCATCGCTTGCCACGAGCCCGAGCAGCTCGCGGGCATGCTTCACGCCGCCGCTGATATCGGTGAGTCTTCTAGCGTAAATTATAGATACTAGCTGCTCGGGAGTGGTTGATAGACTGCTTCGGAGTGTTAGATAGAGCGCGGTAGCTCTGCATGCAGCTACGTCAAGCGGCACCGGGCAAGATAGACGTGGCACGATTATTAAACACATTGCTGCAACTGAAGATAGGAGTCTAAATTATAGTAAATTGTTCTAGAAGATGAAGGAACATCGCAAGTATCAGAAAATTTTGCATGGTTGCTTGCTACGAATTTTATTCACTTTTGTTCCAAATATTTTTCAGCTACATGTGTAAAGGGCGTGAGAATTGAACTAAACCTGGGTAAAGGCTTTCCCTCTAAAGAGTTCCAAGTCTTGTCGAAAGATGCCAAATCATCATACGACCTTGTACTTGACTTCTCACGATATACACATTAAAAAGTATTTCACATATAGACAGTTTTATAATTTTAAAAAAATTACTTCTTATTTCCCAGTTGTCTCAACTCAATCAGACAAAATTATGCTAACGGAATCGACATAGATATTTTAATGCAACAGAAGAATCATGAGTTTCAGTATCTGCTTGCAATCTATGGCAAGTATTTTGAAATTCAAATATCGAATTTTGCATTGGAAACTAGCTTCGAACACTGGTTGGCTGGACACGCTGTGTTGCCATTTACTGCAAATAGGGTGCTACACATTTCTTTCACAATGTAAATCACAGGTTCCTTTCACAATTTTGATTTGGGAGGAAAAACTTGGAAAAATTTATTGAACGTTGGAAGATTTATATTGTTTAATGTAACAAACACAAAATCACATCGACTGTTACAGTTTATTCTCAGTTTTATTCTCGTTTATTCTAAGTTTTATTCTCGACGTTATATTTACCAAGCTTGGACAATAATTTATCTATATGTAAAATGTATGTAAGTTTATAGTAAAAATTGTTTATAGTAAAAATCATTGTTTAAATAATAAAAACTACTTGTTTTATAAAATACATTGGTGCACGTATCATTAAACAGCAAAACATACGCATAAAAGTGAAATTCATAAACTTAATCTAGCAACCCCCGTACATAACCATTCGAATGGCGCCATTTTTGCTGGCCTTTGTAAAAACTGTATAAACCAAAGAACTGCGCGTAAATAGAGCATAACAAAGAATAACTTCAAAGATCGTTGTTCCTCTTTTGATGTTGAAGTTTATTTATAAGACAGTATTTTAAAATTAAGATAATATTTTGTTTACATTTTCATTAAAATAAAAAAATGGAACTTATTCCTTAATGTTATACCTATGTTACAAAGAAATTAATAGTATTTTCGTCGAGGCCCGTGTGAAACAACAAAATTCTCAAGTTTAATCTGCACTGAAAAGTAGAGCAGCGATTTGTTATATCCCGACTAAATTTATTGTAGTCTTCTAACTTTCGTCCGTCTTCCATATACGTACTTTTATGCCAGCACATCGTACATCGTACATTCGCACACTTCCAACTTTCCCGGAACGGTAATAAGTCCCCGACATTAACTTTATTAGACACACAATTAAACAAAATGCTTAGTCCCTCGGGATAACAAAACTTCTTTTGTTCCCTCTCAAAGTCAACGTTTTACCAGAGATTATGAATATTAAAAATAAATTCACAAAGGCGTTCCTATGAACAAAAAAATATTCATTTTAACACAATACTTTAATCCGCTTTCTAACAATTAAAATTCTTTAATAGCTTTCTAATTCATCATAGTAGGAGTATTTATTCTTTCATGCCTGCACGTTTAACAGATTTTATCCAGTATGTATTTAAATGAGTTTTGTTATTAACATAATTCATATAAGTACCTACCTTTATTATATTAGTAGTAAATAAGTTTTTCTTAATTTAGTCCAGGGCTTAGATAGGCGTTAGATTTTTAAACGTCATAAAATGCATGACATAGATTCTGTAAATTGATACAGATACAGTATCACGTCTTTATCGTATCGGGATAGACTCAGTTGACCTAATTGTCCCTCTTTGCGTGTAGGTGCGTGAAGGTAGAAAAAGCCTATTGACTTAATTTAGGTTCTCGCCCAGTCTCTCGATTGGCTTATACGAAATATGCAGAAAAAAAGCACCTGGAACATTCTCCTTTTTTTCTCCTAGACCAACATGGACGAAAGAAAAGTGTAATAAAAACTTATTTCATGCCTTATGAACAAATAAAATGAGCAAAGATATCAACATTATGATATCCAACACTTCAAAGGTGATTGAAAATGCAAAGGAATATTCTAAATTATTACGACCCGTGTTCTTTATTCGAAGTTCCGATAATGTTATATCTTATTCAGTGACGTCATTCTGAATTCAAATGACATATTTTGTAAAGTTTAAAGAGAGGCCTCAGTTCTTCGAGTCGGATTGTTCATTAGCCCCTGAGGGAGCCCAGGGCGGTGCAGGACATCAACTTGTCAAAATTCACTTGGAAATTCCTCGATTATGCTTAAAAATGCAAACTCATGCAAACGAGCTCTGAAGCCCCCTAATTGAATTAGATCTCCTTAAGCGAACGATGAAAATTCCTCTTCTATTATTGGCCGCGTAATTGAAAAGATCCAACTGTTGTGCATTTCAATTACCAAGTTTTTATTCGATTTGGAAATGAGAAATGAGAAAACAGTATCTGCTATATAATTTATATTTGCAAGAAATTAGAATATTTACTAGTGACCAGAGTAACTAAATATGATAGTCCAGTGTAACTAAATAAGATACTCCTTGATAATCAACGAATCAACTCGAACTTCTGTCAACATCGATTTTGATGATCATTATTAATTCAAAAATGCAAAATTTCTGATCAGATGTCCCCCCTGCACATAATTTAGTAACACATATAATTTATTTTACTAAATTACAGCTTTTTTTCTTGCTATGGGATAAAATTACATAGCGACGTAAGTGTATTTCTAAGAAAATGTGATATGTCATTTAATAAATACTAGCAAGAGAGAAATTCAAGCTGACATTTCTTACGATCCACGTCACTTCTGTATGCAAAGCCTAACGTGTCTAACAATATAAAGAGAAAAGGCAGACATTTTCGCAATATACCACTACACAAGACGTCTAGATTATATTCAACGTAAAGATATTATATATCGTCTAGATGTCGCACCTACAAATTCAAAGTTAAAAACTGCCCGCTGTAAATACTGACACTTCCACAAAAATACTTCATGTTATAGGTATTGTACGCGATTAATAAATTAGGTGTCGTTAGGCGACTTAGGGAATACAAGCTTGTAAACATCAATGACCTCTCCAACCCGTCTGATCAGCGTGGAAGTGTACGCCAAATCCTCTGGACGTTCTGGCCAAGTATGCCTTCTGCAGTGGAGACTTAAAAGACCTAAAGATGAATGATTATGTTAAGCCAATGAAGACGAGTCATTAAACCTAGTAAAAATAAAAACAAAATAGACTCGATATCGCAAAAAATAATCTTCTGTTTTATCCGATTTGATAACAATATAATAAATAAAAGTAATCGAGTTGATACACAAGTTTGTTTATACGTTTTGAGCACTACTGCTGTATCTTCAATCTCCTACATCATGGGTCTACCACTCTAAAGTCGACATGCCGACTGTTCGGCTCGCGAGACAGCCTCTATAAATAAATGTTATTTTGTCCCACACCCGCAACTCATGTTGGTAAATATTCCAAAATTCCATTAAGCAACCCTTCGAGAGTATTTAATTAACATATGCTAAACAAGTTCATTATCCCTTTATGTTTGTGCAAACTTTTCGCATGTCTACGCCCGGTGTATAAAAACACCCTGCGACATTCCACCTTTTTGTTTTTTTTATTGGACTGAAAAAACATGAGTAAATGTCGTATCGAAGATGTTCTAGATGTTCTTTTTCTTAACTGGTTTAAGTCCCTACTTAAGGTACTTAAAGAAGTGCAATGGCAATAAGTGTTTTATTAAATATGTATTCATAACCAGTCCGCGTAAACACGGATATTTTTTTAGGAGAAATACTAGTTAGATCTCTCCTAAGATTTTTTTTATAACAATGACAAATGTTGTGCATCATTAAATAACGATATCTCCTAGAATAGCATTATTAATGTTACAACGGATGCTTAGTAGTTTTCTTGCGTTGCATGCAAATATTCAAACAAACAGATTTGTCCAGAAAGTTTTCTCATAATTTGGAAAACAGATACAAATCTTCACATGTCACATTAGAAGAAAAAACACCATAATTCCAAGTAAACAATGCACTAAACCCATTATGATAAATCACAGGGATTCTCCTTCAAAATGAGATTACATTGTAAACAAGCATTTTTTCTTCCGGCAGCGAGGCAACAATAAAATGGCAGAGACAGGCAACAATACAAACAAGTGCTAGTTTTGCATATTTTATTCTGAGCATATCAGAGGAACAGGCACTTAGAGAGATGAATTGTCACTCTGGCGGATTGTTTCCGTGGCGGGACTCGGGCAGGAATCCTGGAGGGTGCTAGCGATGTAACGCGCAGTAAAATGAAACTTTACTAAAACATTGTCATATTAATAGGTTATCTACGTTTAAAACACTTTAAATGCAAAGTTTAATAATATTATTAAAACGAACGTGAGATAAATGCACGCACGTGGCTTAGTAGGGTTTAGTACCTTGCTTTTCGATCGGTTAAGGCGATCATCATCAGGGGGAGCACTAAGTGCGGCGACCCGACGATTACACTAGTCCTATAATTTTTCAAAACTAAAATCCGACTTCACCCCTAAACTACATAAAACTTCTATGGGACCACTTCACAAGTATACAAACAAAAAAAAAAACAAAAAAAAGATTTTTCCAAATTGGTCCAGGCGTCTTTGAATAATCAGTGAACATACATTAAAAAAAGATAGCGAAGAATCTCCTCCTTTTTCGGAATACGGAATTGGATCGTCTAAACCTATCAAAAAGCTCGTCGGTCTTTCCAGACTAAACCACGCGCCATTTATGCTTTTTATAAAACGTAGATATTTCTATTTCTATTCTAGATATTTCGTGACTCATACTTCTAGAACTTTAGTCAGTACTGTCTAAGTTTCTACCAATTTAGTCTTACCTTGGTAGACAGTATCTAGATTAATTAACCTAGTTTTCTTTGTTAAACAGTGGCATTTGGAAGTGTTTGTGTTTAAATGCTGAAATTTGCTGCTTCAATGTGGATTATTACAATTATTTTTATGAAAAAATTATCAAAACTTGATTAAGTACAGCTTACAGCATGTTGAGAATCACTGGGAATGAAAATTCTAACTTACAGTTGCAAAAATTGAATGCGTAAAAGCTATATGTAGATAATAAAGTAATACCACTGCCTCTAGCTGTAATGTGGCGTTTGTATTTAGGACTCTTTTTTCAACAATATTAAGTAAAATAACAACCAAATTCATTGATAGTATTACTAAGAACAATAAAAATCTGAATTTGAAACAAACAAAACATCAAATCATTGAAATAGTAAAACGGATATTGGCAATGGCCATTGTTGGGAAAACAATCAAAGAATCTTTTAAGTAAATTAACTTTGTACCGGCTCCTGGAATGATTCCAAGTTTGCGATTCCAGCAGAAGCAGCCTTCGTATTATCAGGTGGCTGTTATGCCGAGATAAAATACCAGCTTTTATTTTTATATGAACTTGCTGTGCTCTCAGACCATGCTGAAGTTATATATGTTTTCAATATTTTTAAATATGTATGTATTATGTAGCCAACACCTGTGTCAGATTTATATGAACTTTTGTCTTAAACTTTTATATATTCTCCTTTAATATTTTTATTTTTTAATATGTGCTCATTCTAGTCTGAGAGAAGAATGTACCAGCTGCTTCTCTTCCGCTGGTCGTAAATGCCAATCGAGAGGATTGGATAAATCTTTAGAAATCATGCCAATAAGGTGCGGCTAGCAAATCTGTATTTGGATTTCTCTTTATATAATTGTGAGCACCATTTTGCTGAGAATGGTCTAATGGTACAAGGCTCAAAAATCGTGACAGGTTGTGAGTATCTATATGTCATACAAAACATAACGCCCTAAATTTTGACTAACCCATTTACTACTACATAAAAGACAAACAGCAAAAAATCACATCATACGCTCAAGCTTACGACACAAATCCTTACTTTAACCTACTAAATAATAAATTATTACCAATACATGTTTACCCCAAACCATAAATGTCATAAATAAGGCACAAGATTAATGTCTCCACATGCATTAGTTTCCGTGATTTATCGTGATATATCGTGATCCCTATTGAGGATGACGTCAATAGTATTGTGCTATTGAGATACTATCAAAGAGATGTCACATGATTCAGTCAATACCCAATCGGATCTAAGTGCTTTGCATTATTGAAATTAGTGCGGATAGATTTGGTCGTTTGTTCGTGATTAGTGTGCAACTATAGAGACAATACTATCTGATATTGTAAATTGAGGGAATAATGAGAATCTGAATCATCTCAGTTGCGGCTAGCACCCCATCACTATCCTTACTCTTTGCACATCTTCACGCTTTTCACTTTGTTTAGGTCTTACGGTTCTACTACGCTTTGTCTACTTCTTTGGGATAGAAATAAGATAATGTTTGTACCTATATATTATAAACTAGCCTAAGCCCGAGACTTCGTTCGCGTGGACTTTATGTCCCTGGAAAATGCTTATCAAGCTGAACCACTTTTGCTAAGGCGTCATTTTTTTATTTCTTACAGTTAGACTGGACAATTATATTTCTGCATCAGATGATCCATTTTTCAAAATCATTTATACGCTATATATTGCCCAGGGTTTACAGCTGTATAACAAAAAAGTCCAGTATTTTCGGAGATTAGCGTGTACAAACAGACAGACATTTTTTTAAATTCTTACTCTATTACTGTGTCTCCATCGCCCCCAATATTTTTTTTGAAAATATATTTTATGCACAGACACACTTTTTTACTGTTTCATTATAAGTATAGTTGGTTATTAAGTATATATCATCCTACAACTGTCAAGTTCAAATCTGCAAGGCGTTACAGAAATATGAAATAATGCTCAGAACGTGATATTGGATTATTTCGCTACTATTGTCCCTTTATTTCGAGGTCTTACGTGCTACAAAAGGCATGTTAAATTAATGATAATCATGAATTGTATTTCGACCAACAAATTAAACTGCAAATACATTTAAAGTAACACGCGTTTAAGATAGGTAGATTTGGGTATGAGAGCCCTGTGCTAGATCTTACCCGCAAGGAAAAAAGATGTAGTACGTACTTATGTACCTACTCATATTTTAAGTTACGACTCCAACTCTAAATCCTCACCATAAGTCATTAACTCTAACGAATCAGTGCAGTAATGAAGTTTTATTATCAAATATAATCTTTTAATAGTCTGAGCTAAAATCAAAGTGTTTCTCTAATAAATACAATTTTCATGTAGATGTTATTGAGACGTACCCAGCAGTTACCCGTAAATCTAGTTAGCGCAGTTTAATAGGCAGTAATACTCGCGATCCTATAAGCAGTGGGTATTTGTTGCCGAACTCAATTTAATACTAGCGTTTTGATATCGTTACAGTGTGTACGCAATATTAGGACGTACTGGAGTTCAAAGATATTTAGTACGCAAATAATACGTATTAATTATGTTTCCAAATAAACGTGTAATAGCTTTATGTTTGTAAATTTATTTAATACAATGTCAATGCTATTAGGTGGGGTATGAAATACATGGCAATAAATTGATATTCCTTTACATTCTGCCTATATACTGAGTCTTATTATGTGCCACTATGGTATTTATTTTATTTATTTATTTAACTTCATTACAATATACATGTAAATGGCGGACTTAAGGCCAGGGGCCTTTTCTACTTTTCTATTTTCTATTTCTATGGTAGTCAAATAATAGCCCGTACCATTATTAAAACTACTTAAATTGTTTTAGGGTGAATACAGTGCAAAAGTGGCGCCCTTATAGACGGAAGACAAATGATAATTTCAACGGTCATTCGTGAAATAATTTGAAGGTCTATCTAATGCGTGACGATCATGAATTGCTATTACCTTACGATAAAGAAAAATATTTCAAAAGAGAGCACCACTTCTGCACTGATCGCCGTAAGAACTATACTAGTATGACTGTTTAACGATGAAACGCGAAGTATAATCCACATAAGATACACATACAAATACTTCAATATGCAGGCTATTCACCCCGTGACACCTTACACTAGAACTTACTTTTAAAGAGAATTAACGTCGATCTTGAGTATACAAGTAGTATACAATAGGCATGACGACTGAAAAAATATATCTTTAGCCCATCGGTTACATTATTAAAAATATTGTACACGTATTTTTGCTTTTCTCTAAGAATCAAAAATTGACGAAGATACAGCGCATTTAAATTTCGACGTCACGGCTAAATATGATTTTTACAAAGCGATGACATTGATATTCCCCACTCTGGAAATTAGATGCTCCGTTCGGTATCTTTCCTAATTTCTATTTTATTGATAAACTGAAAAATATGGGTCTTTTATTTTTGGATAATCAAAAAGATGGACTAAGTAGAATTTATAGTTTATTATTTTCTGACCCTGTCGTCACCTTTATTATCTAAAACAATTAATTCATTTGCTTAAAGTTATGACATAAACCATTTAGAATTCCTTCCTTGCATAATAATTCAAAATCTAGTACTCGGTACACTACTAAATTGCCCGGGCGGCTTCACAGCCGATTTTACTTTTTAGTTTTTGACTGTTATTTCAATTTCATTATACTATAGTGGTCTAGTATAGCTTGTGGTTAGATTTATTACAGGTATATCTCTTTCACGGTGTATAAGATAACATTCTGACTTTATTCATTTATTTTGCAGTCGTCGAAAGAAAATCAAGCTGAAATCGAAAGTGCCCCTTTAGCACCATTTATTTATGCCCGAACGGAAATTCTAAATAACCAATAAGATTAGCGAATGTGAATTCACAATTGGACCCGCATAAATTCCCGGGGTTGTTTCTATTAAATTTTACGACAAACACGGCCCTCATATAACTTTGTTAATAAAGGTTCTACAATATATAAGCTGGGAACTGAAGGCGGCCGGCCCGTACGAAACTATTTAAGTCTGTTACGATTTGATACACAACTTTAAGCCTATGTTGCATCGGAGGACAGGGCTTTTGTGTTACTTTTCAACACAGAGTTGGATCGCAGAAATGTAATTTTTTTTGGATTGTTTATTTTATATAGATACCTATTGTACGAGCAAGCCGTACAATATAATGCTACATCAGCACAAGTGTGTTCGATGCGCATTTTTACGTACTTTAAAGCAGTTCGCAACTAACCGGCCATCAAGAGCGTTGCGCGTACTCACTTCATACCCCATCAGTATCCATAAAGTTTACCAAAATATACTTCAGTTTCCGTTATCAGTGACTTTCATTCATCTTATCAGTCTACACCGGTAGCTCCCGGTACACCTATGTCTTGCAAACTGTTTTATCCTCGAGTAAGTAATTAGTGATAATTTTAAAACGTAAGGAAGTATTTCGGTTGAATACGTACACCAATGTTTGAAGAACATAAGTATATTCGGCTATGGTAAACAACATTTTGTTAAAATATTTATACAAAACTTTAGTTCTTTTTCGAACTGCAAATATTTCAGAACTATTGGTGAATTCAAGAAAATATTATTTTACAAGCAAAAGGTCTTGCCCGAACATAAACTTGTTCTCTGGGGAATGTCTAAGTTTTGCCACCGTCAGACATGTGACATTATCTTCAACAAACGGCAACCATCATTACTTACCCTCTTACTTCATGATCAGTACCCACATGGTACCCACTGTACTGTTGCTATTTAAAAATAATCTAGGTCTATTCTAGAAACATTGTACGAGTATATTACCTTATTTTAAAAGATGATGTGGTCTGTTCTCAAAATAATCTTGTTTCTGGCAAATGTTTAATTTCGCCTCCACTTTGTATTTGACTGAGCTGAAAAGGTCACGTAAAGGGCCGTAAAATAATTCTTAAAAAACTACAAAAAATATCAATCACCTACATTATACTCTAGGCTCTCTGCCAACACTATATATGCACATTTCACGCATATAAAACTGCTTTTAAATACAATATTAAAATTTAACACTGTAACTTATTGAAATATCTATCTCTGTTATATATAACTGTTATTTTATTGGGAATTGCGTCTGCTTCCTCGACAGTGACTGAAACAGTCCGGGCGTGACATGTGGACAGTACTATCTTGAACAAATGCCACAAAAAGCATCAATCTATTACACTATGTGCCCTGAGAAATTGATTGTTATATAAGTATTACACAACTTTTATTTTGTTACAAAATATAGTTCGCGACAACTTGTTTCCTATTAGATAATGTCTGAGTCGCGCCCCGGGCTTGACTTGTGACATTACATTACTATCTTGAATAAACGCCACAACAAGCATCAATCTACAACACTATGTGCTATGAGCATTGAAAGTTATTTAAATAAGTATTACTGTATTTTACAGAGCTATTCAATTCAATTCAATTCATTTATTACTTTTCACTTTGTAAATATATTACACTTAACAACAAGGCACAGATCATGATAGGGCATTGCAATAGGAAAAAAATGGAACGGCATGCGGTTTTATTTTTAGTTAATATTTATGAATTCTAAAATTAATAAGTAATTATTTAAATTAAGATCGATTTGTCTGGTAGTTTTTTTGATAGGTAATGTCAGTTAGTTTTTATACAAAGTCAGTATTTTGAATACTTATCCAGTATTAGCTATATTTCTTTATTTATATATATGTACTGTACATTTATATTGTTGATTTTATTAGTTTGAATGTCAATTATTTTTTCATTGTCCAATGTACTTATAATATATACGTTATTCGTCATTTATTTTATATTTCTTCAAATAAGTAGTTATCATTAAAAACACTCTGTTTTTACTAGAAAATGTAGTTTGCACCAACTTGTTCCCCTACAATGCCTGAGTTTCGCCCCGGGCTTGACATGTGACACCACTATCTTGAATAAACGCTACAACAAGCATCACTACACTGTATAACAAGCGCATTGAAAGTTATATAAATATTTATTGGTGTATTTTACAGAACTGTTATTTTGCTAGAAAATGACGTTTGCAACTACTTGTTCCCTTGACAATTTCTGAGTCTCGACCCGAGCTTGCACGTAACACTATCTTGAACAAAGGCCACAACGAGCATCAATCTAGTGTGATGTAGGGATGAAAACCATAATAATATAGGGGACTATCCACAATTTAGTTAAAATAATATTTAAGACTTCTTGCTACTTAAACGACTTCCGTTTTGCATTTTCACGAGTTGCTTCATAGACTTCGATGCTAACTCTTTGAAACTTTTTGTCATTTAGTTTCCTAGGTTTGGTCAAATCTTTGCAGGTCAATATTGCATTATGATGATAGGATATATCTTTTCATCGTTATTATTAACTCAGATTATTATATGACTATGAAATAGTTTCTTAAATTAAGCCTACGGCACATTATTCCAATTATTAAAATCTTTGTCTCGTTGCTATGTAAATGTAATTAACCAGCTGATTGCCGCTTCGGCGTCGCTTGCTTGGGTGCACATAACGTTACTATACCATGACGTAACATAATTAGCGTTTCACAAGATATGTAAATAATTTTGTAGAGGTTGATGACAGTCTACGACCTGCTATGGCTACGGCATATTTATGTTTACAGCGCTAATAAACAAAACAACACATTACCATGGCGTTTTATAATACAATAGATAGATTTATAAGAATTGTAAACAATTTCGTAGAAGTCTACGACAGTCTACGAGATGCTACGATCTACGACTATGGCGTAGCTGCCTTTACAGCGCAGATAAAAACTTTGTTAAAACAATTTCGACTCTCATAATCCAACGTGGAGCGCTATTTTAGTACTTAATCGCTTAAATAAACCACTTTCTAGGAAAATTGGTATAAGCAGTTCTTAGCCGGAAATTTTGCCCAAGTATTTTTCCTTTTTTTTTATTTTGTGTTCAAATAATTGGAGATTATGTGAAGATTAACATTATGGTGGATACTTTGTTGGTAATTTCTGCTTAATTTATTTAAAAAATAACATACAAATCTTTTAAACCGACTTCCAAAAAGAGGAGGTTATCAATTCGCGATCTTTTAGTTTTTTATTTATGTTTACCGTTTATTCGAAGACGCTCGGACCGGTTTGGATTTTTTTTTTTCAATTTCATTTTTTTACTTGTCAGTATTCAAAATTGATTGTGTAGTTTGAGGATGGTTTAAATAGTTATTAAAAGAACTTATTCTGGAACATCGTTCATGGCATAAACTTGTACAAATAATCTCATAGGAATAAAAAAACTGTTCTATTACGTTGATAAAAAATATTATGTCTAAGATACATGAGGACTAAGTGTGTATTAAATTTAATTTGAATATTTTAGGTTTATGTATTGTGTGCATTATATACAATATAGGTGTATATACCTGAAATACATACTTTGTAGCAGGAACGCCCCGAGCTATACCACCACTGACACTTGATATCCGAAATCTGAGATGCATTTCGATTTTAGCTCCGACTGAATTCGAATATCTGTTACAAAATGATATCTATGCAAGTATCTATCTACTTTTACTAGTAGTTCGCTTTGAACTGTGTACTTTTGACACCTTTACAATCCCATATCTCGGCAAGCTCTTGATCGATTTAATTGGCTCATGTCCCTTTAACCGCAAGCGTCGCATATATGTGACAAACATTGTCGGGCCCATTCAGCAAAGGTCGTATATTTGCGACAAAAAAATGATTGCTCGTTAAATCTTGTTTGCTTTCGAATTTTGAGTGCTTTAGTACTGCACTTTGTTTCATCATCATCATCAGGTCTTTTTAGTCTCCATTGCAGTAGCACGACCCTCTCCGTACTACCAGAGTCTTGCTTGGCCAGAGCAGCCAGAGGACTTGGCCTACACTTTCCACGGTGGCCAGACGAGTGTCGATGATTTAAGCTTTGTTTAGCTTGTATTTCCTAAGTCGCCTTCTACGACATCCACGGAAAGACTTGGAGAAGTCCTATTCTACTCCGCCGGAAACCACACAGCATAAACACGGTACTTTGTTAAAATACTTACAAACATATAAATTAGAATATGTCGCTATCTTCTTATATTTAAGAGCTGGGCTCTTGTCGGTGGAGTGTTTTTCGTGTCTCCCTTTCTTTCGCTAAGTTCTTAAACTCCTTATATGTTTTTACGTTTAATTCTTCTCATGTCACTATAAAAAGCAAATATAAATTAAAAATCACGTTAGACATTGATACTATTTATACTTGAATTAATGCAAATGCGTCCTCGGTTATACCCCATACATAACCCCTACATTCAGCCCCTCTCGATGCCGCTAAGAAGGCTTAAGCTGTAAGTCGCGTGTAAGGCAGGCTCGTTATCGTGACAACGCAAACACCGCATCAGTGGGACGGTTAGCATTGCTCAATGACTACTGTTTTCTCAAGATGATGCATTGCTTAAAATTTATAAAATGACAATACAAATTAACTTTATCGCACCATGATATACATAAAAAATTACAACAACAACTAGAAACAATATAGGCACAAAGGCGGACTTATCGCTATAAATGCAATCTCTTCCAGCCAACCTTTGGGTGGAGGAAAAAAAAAATTAAATTAGGTGGGCGCGGTAATTATACCTATAGTTAATTTACTTACTATGCGATACATAAAATAATTATATAAACATGTCCGACTTTAAAAGAAAAATTGATAATCATCAAGTGATACAAATATCCAAAGAAAATTAAATTATTTCTGACTCTTGACTTTAACTTTTTTATGGTATAACTAAAAATCAATACCACAAAATTTACAAAAAATCTTTATGTTATTAGAACATTTGCTTTACAGGATGCTTTGTATTTAATATTATTCCAACTGCGATATTGCTGCTGAAATGCAGCAATATTTAGTCAAAGATCTAATCAAAATTCACTCATCAAAAGTATTTCGTCTAAAAACCAGACTACCGGATAACAAACATAACTGTTGTACAATATGCGACTGTTGGGTAACAAACAGAAAGTTAGTACAATCGACTATGACAAATAGTGCATCTTTTTCCATACAACTAAATTATTTATTGTTTTCATACACACAACTAACTTTACAGAATAATTCCTGAAGTGTTAGAGGGAAACATAAAACAAAATAAATTAGTACTAAAAAAACTATATAAAATAAAAGTTATGCTAAAATTGTGCCATAATCTATGAATATAGAGTATATAATTAAAAATCTTAATCAGATATGCTTTTATCATAATAAAATGTTTTCTCATACTAAGTGCATGTTTCTTAAACGGTGGTGCTACATCTACAATTTTCCTTATCAAAGCAACTGGTACATTTTCCAATATCCTAATCTCTTCCCAACAGTAACTCTTTGAACGCTCTGTTGATCTCATTGAGCGAAGTGCTCAACTCAGTTCAAAAGAGCAAGCTTGTTTCTTTATTGGCAGAAATTTCCTGCAATTTTCTCACCGTTACAGAGAAATACCAAATAAAATGAGTGTTCATATAAAACGGCCGGCGTTGCGTTTAAATAGAGTGCCTCGGCAAAGTTTAGCGGAGGCTGCACTTAGGACGCGTACGCTGCAACTGACGAGTTCCCAACAACTTACGTTCACTTTTCAATCAATGGCAAAAGCGAGCTTAGTATCCTACTTTTACAAAATCTATTATAACTTCTCATGTACAATTCACTACCTAGTACTAAACTTGTTGTAATGTTATATTTTCTTAAGACTGATAATAATAAGATTGGTTTGGTCACATATAAAATATAGTAGATGTAATTATATTGCCGAATAAGGAAAAAGACATATAATTGTAACAAATTCTCTTAATCAAAAAATCTGATCTTAATCGTGCAAAAGTAGCTTATATGTTTTTCGTTTGTCTTACGAGTATGAAATTCTCGACTACGAATTTTTCTCTCTATTTTCTTGTCGGAAATGATGAAAAGATACGATAGTATCTCGGAGTCAAAACATGTTTTCGCTCTAGCGACCGCTGTCATTAAACATTTTATCGTAGCGTCACTATGTAACAAAAACATCGGACTTTTACAAGAAAGATCACTTATAAAAAAGAAACGACCTTTCTAAGACATAAAGCAAGAATAGAAGCATCGCTAATTAAATATACCGCCATTTTATTTGACGAAAACATAACAGAGAGCACTCGTTCGTGAACGACCTATTTTCCTACTATATTTGGAACAAAGGACTGGGGCGGTTTCTCGGGATAATAATTTTAAGAAAACTGCCTGAGAGTTTTTTTCATAAAATAACGGAGCGGTATACGCTCGACCGGGCGAGGGAAGCGCCCATAAAGTTGCAAATGAAGTAATATCGTACTCGGCTTGACTTACTGCCGAAAACTTGCGAGAACTGCCGCGTCACCACAATAGCCGGCCTTCAATTTGCACTCACTATTTACTTAGTGTCATTTAATTAAGTTGTATAAACTGCTGGCGTCTGGGCGATGCTGTCTCTGTAATTAAATATTAACCATTCCAAATATCACGGAGAATTGAACTATTGGGTTTCGGTTGTTTGAAGTAAGCTATGGAACTATTTAATTGGCAGTCAAAGGATTGCCGACTTGCAGATATCAAATAGGTTGCTAGTGAAATATTCGATTGGACATTGACTGCATCTGCGAGGCATAATAGATGACAATCTCACCTAAAGGATTATTTATTGAACTTGTAAAGTAAAGATCAGTGATGAATGTAAAGTTGAGAGCAAAAACCCATTTATAGCTTAAAAGTTTTATCTCTTCTTCTTGGTTCCCACATAATTCACTCATTCCAATTCATTTCCAATGGTCTTTTGCTCGCGACCGTACATGGAATCAAACACGAATGTCATTCAACGTGAGTCCATATATACTATACGTGGAAGTTTTCTTACATGTTTTATATCTTATTCCTTTAAATGAGCAATTCTTGTATATTTATTTATAAATTTCTGTGATCTCGAAAACGGCTCTAACGATTTTGCTGAAAATTGGTATATGGGGGTTTTTGGGGGTAAACAATCGATCTAGATTAGTCTTATGTTTGGGAAAACGCGTGTTTTCGAGTTTTCATTCGTTTTTCTTTCCACGCAGAATATGGTCGCTAATTTCCTCGCGCCGGCCGCCATCCGCTTAGCTCAGTGGTTAAAGTGCTGACCGCTAAAAAGAGTGTTACGGGTTCGAATCCCACTCGGTGACTTACTTTTGTTTTTTTTAATGTTCAAGTTTATATATAATTTTTTATTTTGTACTGTTTTTAGACAAGTTTAAAAAAATGTAGTTAATGTTTGAGATGTAACCGACCGAGCAAAGCTCGGTCACCCAGGTACTATTATGTAAAGCATACTGGTATGTATGAATGTACAAGTAAAAGGTACGAACGAATCGTGATTGCATACTACACTGGTTAAGTTTTATGAATTCAATATGTTTTTTGATTAAAACTAACGTGAGATACTCACATTATAAGAATTAGTTAACGGGTTAACATATCACATCCGGATGAGGTCAAAACACCAGTAGTAGGCCAGTAGCTGACTCTATACGTGAGTAACCCATTAACTCATTCTAATAATTTAATATGTACCCAAAATCTCGAAATATTTTCTCAGAATCGCAAATGAAATGAATCCAGTGTGTTCAATTAACCAAATCCCGTTGATAGCCCGAAGATCGCGGAAGACCTACTCAAATCTTACATAATTAGAGCGAGGGGAGGAAATTGCTCAAATGCCATAAATAATTTATAGGGATTGGAAGCTGCACAAGTTTTGAGAGCTCTTTGCTATTTCTACGAAGACTTCCTCGACCCGCTTCCAAGAATTTACGGTACTTTATTTTGGATTGTAGGCGGCTAGTAAGCTTTTTATTGAAATACTAGAGGTTTTACTAATAGAAGAGCTGGATAGGTCAGCGGAATTTAAGACGTGAACTTTTTGAACAAATGTTCGTGTAAGAAATAATAAATGGATTTATCGACGCCCATAAACTCTTGCAATTGATACTTTTCAAAAGTGTTTAGAAAGATAATACCATTCAGTGTTACACCTGCTGTAACTAAATATGCTACTAAAACATTCTTTCGTCGTTGCATTTTAAGTAACAAAATTAATAATTACAAAAATCATTAATAACTTTTCTCTTTTCGGACAATGATAAAGAATAATAACTAAATAGATAAAATACTGTTCTTAATCTTCTATCTCCTTAATCTGTTCCTACCCCTGTGGGAAACAGGCGTAATATTAGGTATGTATTTATTACCTAATAATAACTTATATATGACATTGTTAGCTACTTGCATAAGCCTCAACGTTATTAATGTCTATAATGTATAGTGTTTACAGTAGCTTATTTTGTTTAGAAACTTCAAACACAAATTCACCGGTTCCATAAATATTGCTTTCGTTTCGCACTTTCTCTGTTTTATTTACCTCTGTTATATGTCACATTCAAGGTCTATTTTATATGAATAGTTATAAGTATATGACTGTATGATGCCAAAATAAAATAAAAGAACTGTGTGCAAACCACAGTGCTCTTTATCTTGAACTCATCAGAACTTACAGCCTCAGATACTGGTTGGTATCACTAAAAAGTATTTATTTAGCAAGGTCAGTTTCCTTAAGGCACCTTGACTATGATGACTATATCTAGTATTGATCACTGAGTCACATACGATTCAGTTAGGTATTTACCTAGATTTTTCTATTTTGATTGTTTGTGTGGTCCTTCAAAACAGATACCTCTTTATCCTAAATCCCAAATATTGAAGAAGGTTTTTTTTTATTTAATCTTATCGAGCTTAACACAGGAAAGAGGTAAGTGGAAGAAGATGGGAAAGACCTTTGCCCTGCAATGGGACAAAACACGTTATAAAACAAAGTATCTGTTATGACCATCCATCACAACTGTGCAATAGACTCAGCCCTAGACCTTCTATCACCTCGTTGGCACCTTACTAAAAAGAAATATTATTTGTTCCAGGCGGCGCGCACGACGGGCTGTCAGCGCTGCTGGGGGCCGCGTCTCCGGACATAGCCCTGGCTTCCGACGCCTCCGACAGCCTGCCCATACCCGACCCTGACAATGGTGAGTACGTGCACTAACTCATAATGGATATGTGAAACATGTCGGCCAGTAACTGCCTTTTTACGTGAGCAAGTCGTATATACTTTCGAGGAAAAGATAGACACAGAATATTCGCGAGCAAGAAGTTCATGGAAAAACAACAGAGTGGTGCAAGCGAAACTAGACCTTATTGTTGTTAGGCCGGTTTTCGTCCTTGTTTCACTCATATGGCGCCTCGACGTTTCCCGTCATAAATAGATAGAAATAAATTCTTCATGTATGAAGAATATTTGTGAATAATGTAGACCTCCATATACAAAAAGGAGGTCGAGTGTGCATTACGCCAGTTCGAAGCGAACCGAAGCTAAAGAAACCTACCTAAATGCGATAAGTGGAAATATCTCCGACAAGTGGTAACACCTGCGACAACTTTGGCGAGATACCTGGACCTTAACTGCTACGCGACTTGGACCTTGGTCATCAGGAAGACAATTTTCAAGTATCAACCTTGGATTCTGTAGTGATAAAAACCCTCGTATGAAACTTTGACGTTTTTCTCCAAATCTCGAACCCCAACAATACCTATCACATTAATAATGGACATGTTAAACTTTACGCCGAAACAAAGAAAGTTTGTGGTCGCTACTGCGGACATGGCCTTGGCTTCCGACGCCTCCGAAAGCCTTCCCATGCCCGTCCCTGACAATAGTGAGTGACGTGGACTAACTCTTATCGGATATGTAAAACTTTACGCTGACACAAGGTTGATAAAAAGTAAGTTGTGACATAGAGTAAGGGCTATGTCACAACTTACTTTTTATCAACCTTGTATCAGCGTTTCGACACATCCGATGGCCTGACCATGATGAGTGTCGTCCATTTACACGACTCTAACAATAGTGAGTGGCTATAAGTATAGCTCTCGTAGTACAGAGAGGGTCGTGCTCCTGCAGTGGAGACTTAAAAAGACCTAATGATGTTAATGATTTTTAAAAAATTTCAATTGTTAAACTTGAACTTAACTCACCTAAAACTAATGAATTTTGTAATTTAATATGTTACAACTATATTTCTAATTAAAGCATCTCTGTGCACCGATGCACGTAATTGCATCAAAGAGACATTCACGGACTACAAGTACAAATCTCTGACGTCTCCGAGCGACGAACGGTACTCGAATCGTGTGTTCCTTTGACTTATTTGGTTTGGGTACATACGACAATAGGTATGAAATTAAACCAAAGGACCGTAGCACTTATACAAATGAACGTTGCTTTGATGTATGTAACATAGCGTCGCTTTGCATTCCTGTTTGCGTTTAATATTTGTACATGAAAATATTTGTTCATCTTTCAAAGGACGCTATAATTTAGTGTTTTGATTCAGTAGTGTACTTTTGACATGGGGAAAATCTTAACCAAACTACGACTGTATCAATTTCTATGTAACTTTGTGCCTATACAGATCTATTTTTTTCGTAGAAATATGAGACATGGCACCCGCTGGAAATAATCGCGATAAAATCATGATTCACTAAAAGTTTCAATGAACACAAATTAAACGTTGGATTTATTTTGAATACGTCCCGACATTATTAATTCATAATAACCTCGCGAGAGAATAATAATAACTGTTTACAAACATTAATGTAAATTTTTGGATTGATGTATTACGTGGAATAATATGACACGCAGTCTTGTCGGCGATAATGACAAGATTCGCAAAAGTTCACAGCCTTAACGAATACGAAATATGTATACTATTTTCTCGTGGAAATCTTTGCAATTATACGTGGAAATATTTGTAATTATTAATTCATGATAATTTCGCAAAATAATGAATTTTGTAGATATCAAACATTTACATAAATTACAGCTGGCTGACTTTCAGTGTAGAATGACATGACACGTCCACTCAGTTCCACAGGCAATAAAGACCTGTAGCACTATTTTTCAACTAGGGAGTTTTGAAACTGTTATGTCAGAAAAAATAATGTTTTTATAGTCAGAAAGCTTCAAAAATCTGCCTTCGGGTTTTCAAAATATTTACACATAAATAAAAAGCAGCGTGACTTGGAACGGATTCTCCACGACAAAAAATTTCACAATACCACGTGTTGTCTTTGTTCTTTGTCATTTGTACGCTACAAATGTCAAAATTACGAGTGATTTCATTAAGATCACTCGTGCAAAATGCTTCGCAAACGAATATATTTGTAATTATATATTTATTCATTGTAGAAAACGCTCGGGCAAATCATTTGTAATGAAACTGTCAATTTCAAAAATGCGTCCCCAGATTCGAGAAAGTGCAGAGTATACGTCTCAGTAACTTCGAGATTAGCCAAAAATTATTTTGTCCGTTTGTCTGTCTGTCTATCTGTTCTCGCCTACAAGTCGCATTTCTTAATCGATTCTCATGAAATTTTGTAAGCAGGTTTGGCAACTAAATATAATTTTTTTGTCGAGCTAGTTTTTCGAAATTTTTCAAAATGACGGAAATATGAGGGTTTAAAATTTTAAAACTGTCATATAACCGCCATTTCAAAATATTTTCAAAAATGCCATTAGACTTTTTTGTTGCCATTATAAAGATTTGAACAAATTCTTTGTCTGAACAACTTTTTTATACGTTATACTTGAACGGGTTTTTACTCGCGTAGTAGTAGTAAGAAGACGGTTTAGTAAGGAGGGGTATACATCAATGGGGCTTATGCGTAAAGGATAGGCGGTAGGCCTCTCTACTCTCTTCCCAACAGTATAGTTTCAAAACCTTCAAGTGGCTTTTGCTCAGCCAAGAAAACGATTAAAGTATCGGTTATGGTTGTAAAGTCATAAAGGCTCGCGAGGTCTACTGTTCTCACAGAACTACTAGTTTTTTTAGTTCATGTACACATGAAAATTTACAAATAAAACATTTTTAAAAGTAAACATAGCATATTACATAGGCGATACTTATTTTTAAAGAAATCTCAGTAACTACGTGTATATATGAACAGTAATCTTATCAACTGTGCCACGATCGTATTAATTCATAAGAATCTTGTGACAGCCTGGTAGGTACTTCTGACAAACTTTTCGTGTCTCTGTAGTGATTGATGTATTTCGTGATTCGTGGAAAGTTCAATCTCGCTGGCAATAAAGCCCGAATTCGTGAGACTTCCCATTTTTACGTCTCGACGAACACGAAACACATAGGTACGTGTGGAAGTCTTCCCAACTATGCCAGGACCGTATTAAGATTCATAACAATGTCGCAACAGAACGATACCAAACTTTTACGTAACTTTAAACTACGTTCTTAGTTTCTTATGTGCCAATATTCGAGTTTTGGAGAAACCCACTCTACATACCAAATAGGTTTTATGTGTGCCTAGGCATTTTATTTTACAGATTTCATATTGAATTCGATTATTGAATCAGAGTTATCAAAACCATACTTGCCTTAAAAGGGACTGTCTTTTATTTCTATGAAGACGGTAAACGATATTTCTTTCAGCGATGATTTTTTTATAGAACAATTGAATTAAAAAATACTTAACCTTAAATATTATATACAAAAAAAACTAATAATACAATTAGGTATAATCAATACTTGCACAGTCAATAAATTACGAATCAGGAACCAAAAGTAAATCTTTAAGCGATAAGCAAAATTACTTGTCTACAGCAATGAGTTGAATGTAAATGTTTGCGGTCTAAGTAAAACTAACCGTAGTTTCCAAACAAACTAAACAAACTCTCAGTCAAACGACGTCTTACACAGAGTAGTAAAACGCTACAGTACTATTTATTACTCAGACCATTCGCCAAAGACTGTGTACAGATAACTCGTTGACTAAACTAACATCTTTTAATTCAGATTCTCGTATAGCAAATCGAGTTAACAGACTGGTTTATGACTCTGGTTTCACAGTTATGTGGGAAATCCGTACGGAACACGCTCTGAGTAAAGCCCTTACAATGCTACCCGCTAAATTGTACCGAAGGATCATTTCACAGCACTACGAGCGCTCCGTACGGGTCGCCGTACGGGTCGCCGTACGGGTCGTATTACGGCCGAACCGTACGCGTCTCGTAAGTCTGTATGAATACGAGTGTCCGTGTTTGTTTGTCATATTCCAGAATTCAGAACTGCAAGTTGCACTCGAACGATACGGAGCTCTGATCAAAACGGCATGTTCAAAGTTTCCGACAAAAAGTTTGTTTTCCAGTGTAGTTGGCGATGTTTATAAAAATGTCAACGAAATTGATAGAAAAAGGAAACCAGCTAGATTTGTCGATATGTACCTATCTTTTAAAGAAAAAGTATGTGTAGGTACTTTTTATTTTTATTAATACTTTTTCTAAGGTTTTAATGAAACTACCACTGCTGACACAAGAAAAACTTAGTAGGTAGTGTTCAGCATTAGGAAATCTTACCTTGCCTTCAACCCATGATTAGTAGATACTCGTAGCGTGCTCCGAGGCACAGTTTTTCTAACAGGTCATTCAACTTACATTAAACGATATATCAGAACTTCCTGCGGTTGAAATATCATGGAAAGAAAAATACAATGATAAAATTAATCCTCTCTTTGTGGTTTTTGCTCTTTGTATACTTTTTAAGTAAATATTATTTTTTCTAACGAAATTCAATAAAATGGTATAATTTTATACTTGCCTAAAAACTAATTAATGAACGTATGCGTTAAAATAGCTGTAAAATAATATTTGATTTGTGGGACATATTTGAACACGAAAATTTAAAATATTATTAGGGTTGCTAGTTTCAATGTTTTATTATTTTAAAATAAAGTTGTTAATTTATTATTATATTTCTAGCGCCTAAGAAGCGGCTGACAACGATTTTATGAAGCGAATCAAAGTTACTTTTATAAGAGATATTATAAATATTCTATGTTAAAGACATATTTGAATATTGGTGACAGAATCAATAGGTACTTAAATGATTGTCAAAAGCACAAATTATTTTAGTATCTTAAGCGCAATCATCCGCCTTTGCTTCCATTTTGCATTTTCATCTCTCACAAAAACTTTTTAAAACACTTGACAAGAAATGAAAACCGTAAAGTTTTTATTGAAGCGACAGAAAACAGCCTCACTGCAGGCGCACATAGTATGTCACTTGTCTCGCACTTGCTGCAACAGAATTTATGTCTACAATAAAACTTGCGTGGAAAAGTTTATACCTCATTTAAAATTTTATTATGATCAAATACGCGAAGTTTTCTTCCCATGCGTATCGTAAATGACGATAAAGCTTATTAACATCAATGAGGCATCTCCAATCCGTCTCGCCAGCGTGAGATTGTAGGCCGAATCCTCTGGCTGCTCTGATCAAGTATGGCTCTGGCAGTACAAAGAAGGTCGTGCTCCTGCAGTAGAGACTAAAACAGATCTAATGACGATGCTGATGACTGGTTTTTCTTATCTTGATGAGTCTTGTAACCTGCCATTTGTCAATGAAAGCGTATAGTCCTACACCTCCAGCAAGCCGCCGAAAAGCTGCAAAAGATGATAAGAATGAGATCTACCTCAAAATTTACGAAGATGGGCTTGCAACTTGTAAACCAGGTTTTAATCAAAAATCACGCATTGTGGTGAACCCACATTGGCCATCAACATTTACACATTTTACTAGTGCCCTAGATAAATCTAAAGTTAATCAATTGTATTTTTATACGTTTTAAAATAAATATTTCTTGTTGAAACAATTAAACCGGAGCCAACGAACCGCGGGTGGTTGTTAGAAATTCCTGACATGAATAACAACATAATGGCTCCTAATGCCCTGAATACAGAATAGTCGAACAATGCTCACGTCATTAAGGTAAACTGATCTACGATCTAGAGTTACCTAACTCCGTTCTACTGATTATTAGATCAAAGTGGTATTTACGTAACACTAATATTATTTTGAAATTCAAACTGCTGAACTTGCAACAAGCAAGTCATACTTAATTATTGCAACAAGTAATTATTTTAAAAAGAGCAAAACCCTGACTGCGTGATGCGACATAGGATGCAACATGCTCAGATTAGCGAAGTATTTTTTAGCATTTCATTTATTTTTGTAATTCTTATAAAATTTCAATGCGATATCACTTAACCTGTCAATTTATGAAAGACTGTTAAAAATCATTTTGCACGCCTCTTAGGTGGAGCGTTGAGGTAACAATGGTCTATTCTCAACATGTCAGGATCAAGCATTTTTCTGGACTTAAACTGTTTCTATTTTATTATGCAAGAATACAATAATATAAGTACAGAGATATGAAGGAAAAACCTTTTTAACCGACTTTCGAAAAGGAGAAAGGTTATCAATTAGTCGCAATTTTTCAATTTTACGTATTGTCCACGAGAAGGAGCATTTATAACACCAAACTAGACCAATTTCATAGTATAAAGTCCACTAGAATCAATTTGCAAATCAATTATAAGCAAACTTCAACTGAACCCCTTGACTTCCTGCCAAAAATTCATAGATTAAGCCCCATGTCAATTGGTTTTTTAAGCGTTATGAGCCGTGTTTTTTTTAATTTTCCAAATTTTTTAATTTTTGCATCTATATCTTTTCTAATATCGCGATTCATTGCACAAGAAACTTTAAGGCCCAACGCAGACGACGTGTGCGTTACTGCACATGATTGCACTGCACGGGTTCCATTTTCACAGACTAAAAAGTGCGTCACGGATTAGTCTGTCGTCGTCGTTGGGCCTAAACGGCAGGATCGACCACGTACAAAGTGCGTTCAGTCTGTCACATTGGTCTATTTGTTACCGGCCCTTGATGCCCTTGGGATCGACATCGTTATTTCTCGTGTACACAATAAAACTAGTCATCAAAACGGAAGATAAACTATCTTGTGCTGTCCGCAACTCTGCCCCGACATATTGTGTTTAGACTTTCTTTTGAATCAATCTAAGGTTAGAATACTAATTTACTTATTATTCTTCTTTACAGATAGGATATTTTTGTCACGACATGCGAGCAAACACTTTAAAAGACTCAGATTAAAGAACAAAGAAAAAATCGTTTTACTAGAGCCTGAAAACAAGTTATTTACTTGCGTTATGTTAAACTCATTCAAAATACTCATTTTTCTAAATTCACTTATAAATATTTTTATATTATCTGTGATAAATTAGGACATTTTTATAATGCCCAGGCTAATGTATAATGACAAGCTATTTTGGCGAAGTAATTAAATATAATATGAACTCCCTTCTTTATCACTTAGCCTAGAAATTTTCAATATTGTCATGTGGTTACTGGGCAATCTGATAATACACAGGTACATTGCAAGGAGCAATTCATTTTCAGTTGATTTATCGCTTAAATTTCAGAATCAGAACAAAAGTTCATGGTGGAAATTTAAAAGAATCGTTACCTACACCCAAATGTCACGGAATATAGATAGACAAATAGATATACCTACAAAGAAAAACTTCCAAGATCAAGATAAATCAGAAAAAGATCATTTCCATCTTGGCCAGGCCGAAGATCGAACCCGATATTTTTGATTCCAAAGCACAAATAAAAAACTCTTCGTATATTTATTTATCAAATCTTATTGTTACAAAATACAAATAATACTTTTAACAAATGGCGGACTTAATGCTAAGACTATTTTCTCCAATAAACCAATGCAACATTGTACGAGGATCACCGAAACAAAGTATACAGCTCACAGACGTATGTTTTCCAGAACCAAGCTAATTTCCATTTGAACGGCGCTCGTTTTATTGCTATTTACATATGGAATAAACGGAGACAGGCTGCATGCGCAAACAAAATGCATTACGTCAAACTGCATTAGCGAATAAGGCTCCAGACTGACTCGTTATGAGAACATCTTGTGTGCATAAACGAGGAGTATAAGTACGAAAGAATCAAATTTAAATCTTTCTTTTTCGATGTATGGAAGTTTCTTACATTGTAATAAGATTTTTCAATCCGCCCTAAGGTATCTGATGTGCTATTTTTCAAACGTGGAGTCACTAAACGAATGATTTTTGTATGGAAAAACCATTCGTCTAGGTAACTCCGCGTTTTATAAATAGCACTTCTGATGCAGGTTAACAAATGGTGAAAGCTAGGACCATTGGTTCAGCGTGTCTTCAAAAGCATCAAAAAGCTTAAAATGATACAATCCAAGTGGGAACATAATTTACCGAGTCAAATCAATCGTACAGTACGCCTTTATTGACCCTTTAAAACAACAGCACACATTTTACATACTTTTGCAATAGGTGTAGCATAAAAGTGTAAAATAAAACAGAAAATAGACACCTACTTTAAAATAATTTCATATCTATGTCAAGTATCATAAAAGACAGCTGTTTCCTCAGTTTCATAACGTCGGTGTTGTAAAATATTTTGCCCTGTGAAAATAAATTCGAAAATACAAAGAAAACTATAAACCTGCGAAACACTTAAAAGCTATAAATCATTAAAACTTTCATCCACCCGATAAAATTCGAGAGCTTTCTTGTGTAAAAGTGTTATCTGTGTATTGTCTATTAAGTTTTTTGTCTTTAAGGGTATTTTCGGAGTTTTGATGTGTAATGAGGGACAGCTTTTGGAAACGCCGCGGGAGCTTTTGAGGTTTTATTGAAGGCTCGGCAGAAAGTTTTGTCGACAACATCGCCGTGGATTGCGTTGTATTTTACGCTAACAGAACCTACCTATATAATTTTAGATCCATTCTTGTGATATATTTTTAAAGAGTAAAAAGATGCAAAGAACATAATATGTAAAGATGCTTTTTACATTTGCGTCTATTCGATAGTAAGTGGCATTTCTCTAAACTTACTTATTTGGTAAAGAGGTTGTCTCATTTCCTCAAATATATTAATAATACTATTTTAACATTATTTAAGGAGGAAAAAATCTCAAATTATGTAACAAAATCTGAACTGCAGTGTTTAATTTCGATATTAAAGATAAATTTGCTGTGTCGAGTTTCGGATAAGCTCGGTAAGTTCTTGGGATGACAAAAAATAAACTTTCAAGTCTAATTACCTCGTAGGCGGCGACTGAGAACTTCTGCCGTAATGTTTTAGAGTAATTTGCCTGAAGGCGAATAAAAACTCCAAGAAGTAGTTAAATAAAATATAAAACTTCAGCTTTTAGCCATTTATTCGTCCTTACGGTAAGCTACGGTTTTTCAATAAACTGTTTTGTGACCATTCGACAATTCTCTGAGAAAGGTAAATGCAAACCTAGTATCCGATGATTAACAAAGAACACTAACGCATTTAACCACAAAACGCATTTTAGAGCGTCATTGTTGACCGACACTGAATGACAAAAATTATAAATCACATATTACCGTACCGTTCCGTGGTGACATGATGCTTGTCCGCTACCCAGAGGTCCTGTGCTGTATCCCCATCAGGGCAAGTTGGGAAATGGCCTTCTTCAAATGGTCCTCGGTCTTGAAACGTTATATATATATATAACGTTTATATCTATATATGTAATTGTTATAAAATATAGTATCGTTGGGTTAGTATTCCATGACATAAGTCTCGAACTTACTTTAGAGCTAGCTTTGAGTATTTATTATTTTATTTATATAACTATACAGGAGAAAATTTAGTCATTAGCATAAATTGAATAGCTGTGACCTGAAATAAATGTGTTTTGTTTTTCCTTAATGTCTAACAGGGTTGCACCAGCTTTAGTCGCAAGGTGATTAAGGAACTAATATGCCAACCACCTGCACGAAAAAAGGTGTGATTAAGGCATCTAAGCGAAAGATGTGATAAAACTTTTTATAATCAGTGATACTATGACCAAACGAAAGATCTTGTTATTTACTCTTAAAAGAACTAAAATATCCGCTTCAAATAAAGGCTAAGTGACATCTCTGTTTTAAGGAAAACATTTTCGTAGGCAGTTACATTCCGAGACCCTTTTTAAGAATTTAAGCCAACTACACTTAAGTGTAATAAAGATATCTTAGGCACGTGCCCTTTTAAAAATTTGCTTTCTTCACACAGCAAATTCCAAATTCGAGATATTTGTTTAGCTATTTTGGTACTTACCGACCTTTAACCTTTCAGTGTTGTATTCTTCCTATAAAATATACTAACTTCAATTGTCACTTCACCTCCAAATTGTTTAAATAATAGCGTCTGTATTTCTCATCTCTTGAGCCTATTAATGAAAGTGGAGAAATATAACAATTACTCCTTTTCAGATACCTACAGGGATTCTGTTGCCTCAAGGTGTTCGCTTCGCGTGTATACCAAGATACATTTTTTGTCGCCAAAACGTTAACAAAATCCTAACAATACGCATACCTATATCGAAATTCCAGAGCAATGTATGTAGTTCAGTCGTATTCTCAATCACACTTTCCTTATAATAACAGTGTAATTTAGCTCTAGTATGTGGCAAATCAATACTGCCAACATTCCTTAACATTTCCTTAAGGAGAAATAAAAGAATCCCAGGTAGGTCGGTGATTTAGCAAGGCTGGCGATTGCCAAATCCATTTGTATTCATGCTGGCGTCTCCTCGAAGCTTGGAGGTGCGTAGGCACAGTCGAAACGCAATCCCCTGATTCCCCTGTGAAAACCTTGATTTTCTACGGTTATTACTATATGTTTTACTTACGGTGGCCATTTGGGTTGTGTGACGTATACCTACGAGCCTTTTGGGGGTTTATGCTATATAGTGTTTTGGTTTTTTTCATTTGGTTGTGAAATGTGGACTAATAAAAGATTATGTATGAAAACAACTTAAACAGTTAGAAAAGTTATATATTCTTTAAAAACATTAAATAATTAAATGTATAAGGACAAATTACACAGATTGAGCCAGTAAAATTAACATCAGACAAGCTCATTATAAATCTCCATCTATCATCTTTATTTATACAACGTTCATTTCATCATGAGATTAATCTTGTGGAATTTGATCGTTAATTTTTTATTTAGTAGGTATATCCTAAATCATACACAGTAATATTCTAAAGTTTTCTGCAAAGCAAAGAAATTGTAGATGTTTTATGAGTGTACATCTGTCATATTCTTATTTACTAACACCACCATTTAAGAAAAGTCGGGAAAGCACCTCTTTACACCGACATGACGTGACCAGTCGGTGTAAAAAGACACACAGAAAACGGGCTATAGTGCACAGTTTGTAAGACACCACAAACATCCTTACGCAGAAACACTGACAAAGCTAACAACCTACAGTATCTATGTAAAATGACTGCGCCTGGAGTATCAAGACCGAACAAAGAGCGGCTCCAGCCAATCGGCCCGCTCTGTACACACAATCTGCACATTGTGTATACGCTGCACCATTAAATCAGCCTTCAGGAAGCTCGGCTCCTGTCTTGTACCGTTCGCAAGTTAACTCCACAACAACGCTATAAATTCAACAGTCACTGTGACTGTGTGACAGACTTATATGCGCCCATGCATCTTCACACGTGCCCTGAATTAGCTTTAGCTCAACTTGGTTTCGTATTCAGCAAATCACATACCAAAACGTGTAATTATGTTCAACTAGCTGCGCCCCGCGGTGTTACCCGCGCTTAAAGTAGCCTTTATGTTAATTCAGGGTGTCAGCTTCCTGCAGACCAAATCTTATCAAAATTGCTCCAGCGATTTGCGCGTGAAGAAGTAACAAACATACACACACACACACACATACACACACACTCACAAACTTTCGCCTTTTTAATATTAGTGTGATTTACATTGAAGTTATAAGGCTTACTATAAATATCTATCAGACCTAATAAAATGAATTCTTTTCAGATTACTAGGATACATCAGTATCTTAGTATACAATAAGTTAAGCTGTTAGCACTTAAACCTAAAAATCGAAAATACCTTGTGTAGTGGCCCTAAGCTTTGTCTACCCCGTAAAGGACGAAGACGTCATTAGTAAATATGTTTTTTGTTTAAAAAATACTACATAGAAAAGTAAATTCTAATTTCATCTTGACACTAAGCAGAAACAGTTTTAAATATGTATATCTTATCAGTAGTCATTGTAATTCGTTTAAGCTTCACGGATAATATAGTAATGCTCTAATAGGAGTGAAACATCGGCTCGTTTGCGTGCCCGAAGAATTTCTGCCCGCGGGTATCTTTCAGGCCATAAATCGTGGCGCACAGATGCCTGTAATAGATGGCTAGACGGTGAAGGATAATCTCCTAAACCACGCTCTTATAGGACGGACGAAGAATTAGGGGGCAAATTATTCTTCTAACTACAGCGTTACGAGTCCTTTTATAAATACCTATAACAATTTAGAGGCCTAATTGTGCTGGGCCTTTGTATTATAATAAGTAGGTGTCATTGATTTTTTTATAAGAGCTGTGATAATGGCTACATGTTTAATACAAAAATAATGAATAACTAAGCAAAGTCCCTTATTTATAAAATAAATAAGTACTTATTTATTTATTTTATAACAATTTTTTTATTGGTTATATAATTGAAGATAAATATAACATGTAGGTATATGGAGCCTACCCTTAATTTGGTTTTATCATCAGGTTTTTATAGTGTCCACTGCAGGAGCACAACCCTCTTTGCACTATCAGAGCCTTAGACCTTGGCCAAAGCAGCCAGAGGACTTGGCCTTCACTCTTCTCGTTGGCCAGAAGGGTTGGAGAAGTCTCATTGTTGTTTATAAGCTTTGTTTACCTTCTACGACATCCACTGTAGCACTTGGAGTGACCCTACTGTACTCTGCCGGTAACCATACGGCATTAATAATTTAGTTTAAAAACATAATATTTTAACTGACTAAAATAATTTCATCGAAAAACAATATTTTGTATATTATATCTTTGAATTACGTAAAGTCATATAAGAACCAGTAAAAAAAACAATACGATGCAAAAATAAAAGGCAAGCTAACATTAATGACCCGTATCGTAATGGTGGACGCGGGGACATTCGTCCTCTTTTCCATTTTCTTCCAATGGCCTTTTTGTGAATTACATAGATCGATATAACCCAGTGCCTTTGAATAAAAAACATCCTGACACTTGATACAATTATAAGGGAAAGTTGTTCAGAATACTGAATTGAACCGCTTCTTACAATATTTATATTAATTTTAAAAGATCCTGATATAAACAATCTGAATTATATACCTCTATTGAAAACTGAATTGGTAAATATTGTACAAATAGGTTTCATTTTATCATGAGTATATCAATTTTTGTCGCGTATCCGCGTGATCAGCAAAACATTAGGAAACTGGCAGTTATTTCGCAATTTTTACCTCTGTATGGTACAACTTCCTATTATGCTGAGAACTTGAGAAGTGATTTAGAAAATAATCGTTTTAGATTAGTTTCTACCTACTATTTCACTCGTCGCATTCAACTCCGCAAGTATAGCTAAGTAAGTTTTTCATAGCTTGACTGCCACACAATGATGACAGCCGGAACCAACGGCTTATACGTGCCTTCCCAAGCACTGAGTAAGTACATAAAATCAATCATATTATTAACAAGAAGTAATTTGCCTAGTAAATAGTCGCGCTCAGTATGGTTCGACTTTTACTTTAACAAGTTTATTTGCCAGGCAAGTTTTAAAAAAAACCTGACTTTCATGAGCTTACCCCCAAGACATGTAAACCGTTGAACCTATTTTCATCATTAAATTGCTAAGAACCCGTTCGATTATGTCAGCAAGTAAACAAAAAAACGCATCAAAATCAGCCCATTCGTTAGGCGCTACGATGCTATAGACACACAGAGACGTCAAACTTATAACACCTATCTTTTTATCGGTGTTAAGGGTCCCCCGACCCTAGACTTCTCCATACAAACGTAGTCTACGTTTAATTTTGAAACCACATGTCAGATTCCAGTAAAAATTGGTAATTGTAAAGAAATTGCAATTATCTAGGGTTATAACAGGTTTCCTATAGTAAAATTATGAACTGGAAATAAAATATAACGATTTAGAAGTTTCCCATACTAATGGTCAAAAATGATATAAAACACTATGTTCTATTTCAAGTTCATATTTTTATCGTCGGAAACTAGTTATATACCTAGATAATTGCAATATCTTTGAAATTACAAAATTTTGCCCAGATCGGACATGTCGTTTTGAAATAAAACGTAGACTACGTTTGTATGGAAAGTTGTATTTTGGTCTAGGGTCGGGGGACCCTTAAGATAACATTCTACACGAGATTCTAATTTATCCTTATTGTTATACAAAAAGTTATATCTGCCCAGTGACCCCAAAAACGGCTATTCGTAAACAAAGATTATTACAGCCTTTGGCCCCGATCTAAGGTATTGTATCCCGGCGAAATTCATTATCATGCGGACGCACGGCCTGCCCTGCAGCCCGGCGTTTGTCATAAACACCTTCGGCAAGGAATCCTAGGAGATAACACGGCCCGCCCGCCGCTCGCGCCTGTGACTTTCGCAAAGTTGGTATGTGTGATGCTCAATCACATAGCAACATGGTGTGGAATGTGCTATCTTTTCTGGGTACGAAATTTACTTCCTAGGAGTGTTAATACAACAAGATTTTTACTTTTTGATAAAAATGTTATATGGAACAAAAAAGGCCAATTTTATGAAAGCATTTAATTTGTTTTAATTTAATATAAGCATTTATTTCATTTTAATATGGCTGTAGTATTTTTTTTGGCTTATTAGATCGTTTCTTAAAAAGTATAGTACCTATACGTATTTTATATTTTCTTTGACTGGCAAATAATGACGAAAACACAGCGCATTTAAATTTCGCCTGACGTCACGATCAGCTACGATTTTTAACCAAAGGTGATGTCAATCACCCCTACTTCAAAACTTAGCACCGTATCTCTATGAATTTTCAATACTTTGCTAACTGAAAAAAATATGGGCCGTTATTTTTTGATAATCTAGTTGACGGACTAAACAAAATATTTTTACCCAGCTTACATCCCTATAATTGTACATAAGTACCGAAAAACATTATTAGTTTATTTATCTTGAAGAATATAATAAGACTTTAAACAAACTGTTTATTTTTCTTCGTCTTGCAAATCAGTCATTCTGCGTCAAAACCCTTTCAAGTTTCCGAACCTCTCAACTCTCCAAACCTTCTAATGGGATTAAAATTTTCCATTCCACTTGCGGACTTTCTGAAACTCCATATACCTACATGTTATATTTATCTATGTGTGTGTCTCGTCACCATCTCATCGACTTTTCCCCATTTGGAATGGCTCAGTGCGTCTCTTAACACGCAATATTAATTAATATTGTCGACATGCTTACGAATTTGATCGTACCTATTGTAATTACACGGAAACTTCTGTAGAGAACGCGCGTCCTTAAGTAGCGCCTGAGGAGTGTTTAATTAATATAAAATCTGAGCCTCTCTTCAAGCAAAATGTATCCAATTTCAAGAGTACTCTTTCTCTTTTAGGATCTATTTACATACATATTGTGCCGAGCAATAACAGCCAAGTTTTCTTCTGCTACATTTCGCCTGAGGCGCTGTCTACATTGAAAGTGCTATTGTAGCAACATTGACGTATAACAGTGGTGCTCGTATAATGCGTAAAATAATAATATCTTAACTTTACGTACTTTAATGCTTTATTCTCGGGTGAGATGAGTATCTCCTCATATAAAGATTATATTTTACTACAAAGATAAGGTTTGTGTGTTTGCATTGCACAAGTTTTTCTATGGAATAAGTTCAATACTTAATCAGGTACATCAATCAGTACTTGATTCACTATGGATCCAGATAGCTTAACAATTGTCAACTAGCTATGACAACCGGGATCAACGGCTTGTCAAATCATATCTTTAGATAGGAGAAATCAAACTCCTGACTGTTTTTGAGTCGAGTTAAAAGAAAGAAAAGAAAGAAAGAAAAATACTTTATTTGGTGTAAATTTACGAGAGTTACATTACTTAATAACTTAATTATTTAAACTAACACCAACATGGCACCACTCAGCGTATGGCAATGATGTGCATTTACATAATGCCGCTGGTCTTCCGTGGCACCAAGAGATAAGGGGAAAGCACTACCAGATATCCACTGACAATGATCAAGTCGAAACCATGCGATGTATACTGCCTATAATAATACAGTTGTTATAGGTGATAAAAATGCTTACTGTGATTATATAACCGAAAATCAAAACCATTTACAGGAATAGCAAAGAGAATCCGTTTATAACATCGTGAAGCGAAACAAACATTTGTGGAATAGCGTCGGTCGGGAACGCGTCGGCGACAACACGCGTAGGCCGCCCGAGGCGCCCGACCCGGTCACGAATATGAATAATTTTCCAATCTCACCGTTTATTCACTCCTTTGTCTGCCGTTTCTAGCGCAGAGACAATTTTATGACGAATCGTAAACGCCTTATTTGATGCTGCGTTTTTTTCCTAACTCGTCGTAATGTGATTTGGTATTGACGCGCTGTTGAGTGAACACATCTTCATTCTTTATTCCGCAATATTCTAGGCAGTGCTGAGTTGACGTTGCTCCAACGTTTTTCTAGTTTGAACAGAAGACAATAGTTTACTATTGTGATAGATCAATATAACAGAAGGCACGGCTTTTGCATTGCGTAAAGTAAAACTGACCTTGTGTAGAGAGACGTATAGATAGACAGAACGTAACGTGTAAAACTCAAACACTACATATATGAATAGATTCGGTACATGTATACATACTATCTCGTCTTTATCCCTAATGGGGCAGACAGAGCATTTTGGGTCTTGCGGCTCTATGCAGAGCCCAGGGCCGCAAGACCCAAAAGCCACTTTTAGCGTCATGGTGGGCGAGAAGATGGAAAAGCAATCAATACAGTAATGGGTTGCTAGCCGCATCGCCTGTTAACATGATTTGCATTTTTGCCCATTTCCTCGATCGGCTTTTACGATCTGCGTGGGAAGAGAAGCAGCTGGTACATTCTAAGTTTTTTTTTTATTTCTCCCAGACCAGCATGGGAGCATTCGGTACATGTATAAGTACTAAATTTACAAATTGACATTTATTTCAAAGAGATCATTCTTTATTAATATTTATGACATTGCAATTTAGTCCACATATCTAATTTTAATATCACTATAATTGCAAGTTAACGTTTTTGGAGAAAATGCTTCAGTGCAGTTTGTTAGGAAGCGGCAATAAACTTAGCTGTAAGTAAATGATCTGACGTCAACAATTATTATGAAATAAAAAAAAGAAATGTCATGAGTAATACAAATATCCAAAGATAATGATTTTTGACTTTTGACCGTTTACTATCTTAGTTATGCGATACTTTGTCTATGGTAGTTATAAAATTTATTTTTAATTTTTAACGTGAGTATTTAACAATGTTAGATTTACACGTGTTTGTATACAGGACCGTTATAAATACCTTATTACTTCATACCTATCTGAAATCAATCGCGTTCCGTTTCACGTAAATCAATTAGCAACAAGGTCGTCGCCGATTAAAATAAGCCGCCATATACCTACAACGGAGAATAGCTATTATTATACACTTACTTATACATTTTGCATGTGTAAGTATTTTACCTTTAGGTTACAAAATAAGAATTATACAATAAAAGAACAAAGTATTTCCAAATAAGCGTACCCACCTACGCTATAGAGAACTACCTGAACTATATCGAACTCATTTTTAGTAAAGATAAATAAGTTTTTTTGAAAAATATTAATATTTTCGTAAAAGATTTTATTGTAGCCTAAATTTAATAAGCTCAAACTCATCAAACAAAACGGGGTTGCGTCATTTTATTACAGAGGTAATCACACAAGATTTGATTACAGACATAGACAGTCAGACACTCGAAACTAAATAAAAGCTTGTAACAAAGAAATAGATAAACACTCGAAAGAGCTTATAAAGACTCGAGATTGTGTTTTTTCATCTTTTGCGACTTTATATCATTAAAATATCATTTTAATTTTTCGGACGTAGTTTTGAGTTTTTAGCCTATGAATATATTGTGAAGAACTTGTTTCAACCTACTTGAAAATTTACACACGCAGAACAAGTCCACAAAAACAATATTCGGTTGGTTTATATTTGTATGCACTTGTACGTTTCTGATATACAAGTACAAACTACTAGATTGCGGGCTTTGCTACGGGCTACGCGCCTACGAGTTCGTAGGCGCGTAGCCCGTAGCGAAGCCCGACCACTTACGTTACTACGAACGTCGAACGTCGTAGAAAGCTACGACATTTTTATTTTAATAAAAAAATAGGGTACATACATACTTAATGAAAATAAAGTTATTTTATTGAAGAATAAAGGCGGGCCCAACACAACAAAGCCAGGCTAGCAAAAAACGCGTCTGTTTTCTTATTATTACTATTAATTTAAGCCTGCGTAGAAGCTAATAATAATACTTTTACTTGCGAATGATTGCTTACACGCTTTTTATATCTCTATGATATTATTAATATTTTTATCTTAATATCCTTGTAGGCTTCTAGAATATCCGAAAAGTTGATATTTATCCGGCTGCCAACGTCTGTCGTCGATTGCTCCACTCGATGTCGTCACAAACTTACCCGGGCAACTAAGCGGTCCCGAGGGCCTCTCATTAACTCATCCAAGTTTAACAACCTCATAAAATAACTCGAAAGGAAACTCACTCCGCTAAACTGGCGGAATAATACAGGATACTCGGTCAACAAAGTTTCGTTTTACTGTGTAGGTACTAAAATGTTATTTTTGTAGGTGTAATATGGATTAAAGGACGTTTATACCCGACTGATGCTGAAAGAAAGCGTGTTTTGAATTTATGTATATTTTTTATAGCTTCCTGTGGTGTACTTAAACTTGATGGGTTTTAAAGTAGGTTTTGTTAAAGTTTTTATTCCAGGTGTGTCATGAATTATAAGTGTATAAGCTTTATTTTGTAGCACAGAGCATACCCTTTTAAAGAAACAAGTATACTGTCAGAAACAAGTGACTGTCAAAGATCAAAGAAAAGAAAAGTTTATTGTTTGCAATGATAATGAATATGTGATCAAACGACCTTAGCAAGTGAAGTTCGATCTTATATTATGCGAGTCTTTTCAGCCGAATTTACAGTCCCTCCTAACCTCATCTAATGGATAAAGTTTTATATATTATTAAGAATGACAGTTACGGATAAGACACGTATGACTTGGATAGTTGATTAGTTTGAACACTTTGAACAATCGATTTGAGTATTGATTCTCTCTAAACGATACGTTCGATATAAACGCTGTAGTAACGAGATATAATTTATATTATAATGTCAAAAATCACTGCATTTCTAACATTACTATTTTATGCTTAATAATGGGCTCTATAGACTTTGGCTTTTAAGTTCTAAGTCTACAATCATAACACATAACAATTCGTAATACGTTTAGCAAGCACACTTCACCCAAAAATAGGCACAAGTCTATAAGTCTTGGTTTTACAAGTAAACACCGCCAGCACCGCACAGCATACGTAAACAACCATCTTAATTAAATCAAGTAAACACGGCACTCCTGCTACAATGTACCTTATACATCACGATCCCGTGAAAAGCAACCACTTTGTTGCCACGAGTCTCCCTCCGTTCAAAAAGATCGGCCATCATTTTTCTTCTCCACCATTAGTAGCAATCGCTCAGGCGAGATGGATATGCGGTCCGCACAAACATAAACAAACTAATGGCGGCCATCGAGTGACAAAGAACATCACATCACGACCCAAAGCCTCCGAATCAATACGGATCGGACTTATCCCTTGTTTGATTTGCCCGTTGCGGATTGGGCCCCCGTCATTGTGCGATAGATATCTGGATGTCTTCCCAGACGTGCTGAGCTGGCCGCTGTGATTGAAGTCAGGATATGAGCCCCTTTGAGTTTGGGCTGAGCTGAGAAACGTTGCGATGCCAAATGCCAATTAATATCAGCTGCATCAATGAATCCATCAAGTAAATCCTAATTACCGCCAGTCACAGGTAGGTACGTATAACGATTATGTGCTGCAAACTACAAAATGAGCTAGATTGGGAAATACGGATGTTTGACTAAATAAACGATATATTTTTGCATAAGAATTTCTTTAGCAGTTTTTGTCTATTTAGAAAACTTATACGTTACCCCGGTCAGCAAAATCAAATAAATGAATCAAATCAAACTCACATTCTAATTTTATAGACAGCACGGGAAGCCAAACCAACCAGATAAAGAAAGCTCGCATATTTACCAACTTTGCCTCTCAGCTCGTGCGGACAGTTTCCGCGTATTGAGTTTACTTCTTTATTTTAACGAACACAAAATTTAATCCCACTTTCCTTTTTCGAGGCTAAAAGATACTTCAGTTGATACAGAGAGCACAAAAATAAGAGCCATTACATAACAGACTTACTCTCATCCGATAAAGCGAAGCAGAACTCGCTAAATGCGGAATAACTGAAATTCCGAATTCTAACAAAATTGATCCTTTACCCAAACAATCTTTACTTTCGCTTATTTCAACAGTTTTTCCCGTCTCAAAAAACGAGGTATAAAATGTGAATTTTGCCTCGCGTACATTTTCAACCTTGTTTGCACTTGGCCCGCTCTAAATTAATATCGAACGGTCGAAATTAGGGAGTGCGGAATTATGCCCAATATCGGTGCTCGCGCCAACTGATGTCCGATTTATTATTATTTCGTAAGGGTTGCCTCTGACGCCATTTGCATAAAATTTAACTTTGATAATATAGACATGATATGTAAGTGTTCTATTGTATCGATATTAATTTATGGAAATATATAACCTTTTTTATGCTCAATAGCGTACTGGCCAAAATAATTGAATTAAGATTATTTTAAAAGAAATAATGATAAATCGATTGGGGAATCCTTTAGACTCGAGGGTTTTTGGCGGGAAGTCAAGGGGTCCAGTTGGAGTCTGCTTTAAATTGTTTTGCAAATTGATTCCAGTGGACTTTATAATATGAAATTGGTGTAGTTTGGTGTTATAAATGCTCATTCTCATGGACAATATGTGAAATGTTTAAAGTGGACAGTCATAGTGCGGTTGTAGTGATATTTATTTGGGGACTGCGGTGGGCGTCTTTGGGCGCCGTCCGCCACTCAATCGGCTATGAAAACCAGTGGACTCGTATAGATTTGTCGCCAGAAGCTCCCGTGAAGCAATCAAAGGACCTATACCAACCTTTGATTGTATAGTTAAGGGTTTAGGATCAGGAATAAAGAAGAGATATTACTAGACACTGGCAAAATAAGCTTCAACGAAGTTTGACCGCCATAATCAAGAAAAGAAGAATCCTTTAGACTCATGATCGATTGTCTTTGTTTGTTTTTCACGCTTGTTTTCTATTTTGTTGCAGACTGCACATCATCGTCATCAAGCGGGGCTATAAGCGGGATAACAACAGTATCTGTGGCGGTGACCGGGATAGACTCCCGGCCGCCGCTGTCCGCCAAGAAAGTGCGTCCCAAGCCCGCCTCGCCGAACAGACAGGGCCCGCAACAGTGTCAAGTAAGTCAACCTTTCATCTTAGTATTGTATTGTTTTGGAGCAAAGATGCAGGTCAAGAAGGACAGCGAGCTATTACAATAGGACGAAGACGTGCGAGTTGGAGAAGAGAAAGCCAAACTAAATAGCGGCTCGTACAGACCTCGCGAAAAAATTTTTTTTATTCTTTGGAATTACAATTTCGACATAATAAATTCTATATAATTATTGAGTCTGCTCACAAAATATCTCAAGAATCGGTTGAGTAATGCGGCCTAGGTGAGAACTGGTAAAAATCGGGACATGCGAACACACCAAAGAATTATTAATAAAACGTCAATAAAACGTTCTAGACATTAGTATTTTGCCATTATTTTTTCGGGAATTAATGTAATCAAGCATTATAGACTGGATTTGAAGTGTTTTGGCTAAATTATTATTAATAATATTTTCCGTGCATACATCCTGAAAGAATTAAGTTTATTTAAACTTGATTACTAAATCAGATACGTTGTTTATTTGCAGTTTATTTAAACTTGATTACTAAATCAGATGCGTTGTTTATTTGCAAATGCGTTGTGTTAGTTTCAATCGTAACTTGATAAAATTCTCCGGACTCAGTCCAGTAAAATTTGGAAACAACTATTTATCTTCCTTTTTATTTCGAGACCTAAACTAAGACATGTCACATGTGAAGGCGTTACGTTCCGGTTAGTTTCCGGTTCATAACAGCCGATGGACCGCGACGATTGCCTCTATTTGTCTTCTACCTTACAAAGGGATCCACACAGATACCTAATATACCTATACGCACACGGCACGCACACACAAAAGTAGTTTCCTTTCGTTTTCTGAATGGATGGACGAAAGTAAAAGTGTTTTTAGATAAAATAATATGGACTTGTATTTTTATGACACGATGTTACGAGTAGAGCGAGCGGTATTCACGTACAAGTATGTCCAATCGATGACATAGTACTGATTGGAAGTGTCACTTTAGTATTTTTTTATATCTGTATTCACGTAAGTACAGTCAAAAGACATAGGTATTAGATCATTAAATCAAATTTTGTCGTTTCATCAGTTATTGTTTCAGAATGTAATGTGTAGTAAGTAAGTACTAGCACAGGATAACTACTAGTACTCATGTATAGAAGTCTTACTCAGCAAAGGAATTCAAAGAAATATCTATGCAATGTCGTTTAATTTAGCTCGCGCCATAACTCTTTTAGTTTAGATACCTAGAAGTGCATTGCAAGCCAATTTCATTGTTATTGCTCTAGACATAGGATACATGTTACTGAGCTTACCACTCCGGAGTGGTCGCCGCGCGCATATTAATAATGTAGGTATTTACTTTCGATACCAAAACGGGGAGTACAACAGGCCTGGTACAAGTTACACATATACGCATTCAGAATCCCAAAAATCTGTGGGAAATTTGGCATCTATTTTTATTTAGGTTAGAGTCAGATTTTTTTTCCTCTGTTGAAGTAGGCAGAACTGTGTCAGAATTTTCAAAAAGGTATCTTACATAGCTATGTAAGCTAGCTATCAAATATAGCTATGTTATCTGTAAGACCGCCTTACGCTGACGGCTTGCCACACTATATTTGTTTTAGAAACATCAAACAGCGCACAATTATGAAATATTAGCCACATAGGCTGTTATTACCGAGCTCACGTGCTCAAATTGCCTAAACGCCCGCTACGTTTACGAGGCAGGTGTAATTTAGAAATTATAGCTGCTCTATTAAACCTGAAGCTATTGTTATACTTTGTTTAAAGTTTAAAGTCTAAAGTCTTATCTTACAATGCAGAACTTATATTACAGCCTACAATCTAGCAAGTGATAGACTTGCTCGAAAGAGGATCTAATGATGGCCAAATTGCTGCTGTTAGTGTAGCTCTTTTTTACAATAATTTTTAATAAGTACCTAATACTGAGCTTAGTTTGAATTTGAATCATTGATACCAAAAGATCTTCATTCTAGGATAGTCGAACTTACTGCGTTCAGATTACACATATTCTTAACAAAGGAGAGATCAGAGTATCCTCCGGTTGTATGGTTTAGCACTTAATTGGTCAAGTGTGATGTATGAAGAAAGTGCAGATGCAGCAAAAGAGGTGCAATTTTTTTTAAAGGTAGAATATGTTGTAGATGATACATACTATCACGTCTTTATCCTTAATGGGGCAGACAGAGCATTTTGGGTCTTGCGGCTCTATGCAGAGCCTAGGGCCGCAAGACTCAAAAGCCACTTTTAGCGTCATGGTGGACGAGAAGATGGAAAAGCAATCAATACAGTGACGGGTTGCTAGCCGCATCACCTGTTAAAATGATTCGCATTTTTGCCCATTCCCTCGATCGGCTTTTACGATCTGCGCGGAAAGAGAAGCAGCTGGTACATTCTAAGTTTTTTCGTTTCGCCCAGACCAGCATGGCATTGAAGATGATGTAATGATATAAAAGAAGACTAACTACTTACTTAGAACTAAAAACGCAATATCATCATCGATTTGCCCCTTAGTGGAATTCCATCTATTCTTTTGTGATAAGAGTATTGAAAAGTAAATTTTAACACCCCTTTTTACATTATTTAATACATGAGTATTTGATTATTTAATATATCAATAAAAAAAGATCTATATGCGTGCACGTATTAAATATTAACCGAAACAGGGTAGTAAGTACGTTCTTGTACACATGGGAACATTTGCAGTTAGTTCTCTAAATATTTACCGATGAGGGCTTCCCTAAACGCCTCTAATTGCCACTTACTTCCCTTTCCTTAACTAATCACTAAAATACGGTATACAAGGGAGTGCGAGTATCAATCTGCCTACCTACATGTACATAAACGTCTTCGGTTATAAATCTATGCGTAGAGATAAAATTTAGCCTGCCAAAAAAAAAAAAAAAACTTTTTCCTAATAAGAAGTTTTAAGGCCTGTGCAGACGAGGGATGTTGGCCTGCGGACTTTTTTGTCTGCTTAAATAGATCGCTTACAACTGTATCAAGTAACGCAAACGTGGGATTAAAAGTACCGCGTACAAAAAGTCCCCCGAATAACCGAGGACATGCAGGGAGCGGACCGGACAAAAATACGGAAAGAAATAGAACTCGTGTGACTAGGCGAAGCAACGCACATGGCGGACTTTAGTCCGCGTTGTGCGCTGCATTGAGTGACGTACGTATGTACGGCGATACGTGTGCGTTGAGTTCGTGGTAAATCCGCGGCGGACTTTTTATTCGCGGAGCGTACTTTTTTCTCCGCCGCGGAGAAAACTCCGTCGTCTGCGCAGGCTATTAGTGTTTCGTGTGCTTTATCGCTTTTGTAGTACTTATACATTATATACTACTACACAGGTACATATTTAATACACTTCAACGAATTCACCATACGATACTTACGAAATTTACAATACACAAAAGTCACTACGTAAAAATCCAATTTACCACGCAGAAAAAGTAGTATAAAATCGCGCACGAGAAAATTGCAACAGTTGTAGGTATACTCGTACTACAATAATCCTTGTATTACAAACGCGGGCAATAAAACTATATCGAATGATAGGGACACGGGGAGTCGTAAAACTCGAGAAAGGTAATACAAACACTAAAAGGCTTTGAGTGTTTCATTTCCGATCTTCGGTGTGGAGTCACGCGACCACCGATCACAAAATAAATTGCCTATCCAACGCCTACTAAATATTGTTCCCTTTTTGGCAACCGCCCAATAGGTGGCAAGCTTTCGTAACACTCAGAAGAGAACTACCATTTTGCAACTTGTTGTAGTGAGTTGAGAGTTGTACCGAGTCATAGTTTCTATAATGCTTATCTGGCTAAGTCATTATAAAATAGCCTATATTACTTAGCAATAATACTTGTCACTTAAAATATGCAAGACATTCAAGTTATTTCTTACATTAAAATTTTGAAGCATACAAAAATCTATTTGTTTATGGATCAAAAAGTGTAAATAGAAATGAGATATTATCTACATTTTACTAGTATTTAAAACCTAAAGATATAAGTACCATAACCAACAACAAACGCATTAAACATCTTCTAATCGTAAGTTACAGAATCGTTAAATACGAACCCTGTTAAGGCAAGGGATGAGATCGGAAACTGTGTTTGTAGGTCAGCCGAATATCAACAAAGGGGCGAAGGGACGGAAGGGGGTACCCCACTATGCGAAATACATTCTCCTTTCTTTGTGCCCTCATAAATGTGCTAAATGTGGATGTTATGATACATTATAGGGCACTTGTTTGTTGTAAGGAGTCCTCGAGCGGTTTGTAGGGATGCAAACAATATCGGTCCCAAATTGTTATGATTCTAAAGCAATACGCTGTTTCATCTTATAGGTTTTGCTTTTGATCTCCTTTTTTGGGTTTAAAACGTTACAAAAAAACTTCAAATAAATCACAAAAGTAAAATACCTATCTCGTAGCTTAGTTAATGTATAAGTAACACCTATACATAAAACATATACATACTCGTTGTAGTTTGAATCGCGAATCATGCATTTGTTTTTAACCGAATATTTTATGACAGAAAAATCGACTAACTAGTTTTACATTAATGAAAATAAAAAATAGGTAGGTATAGAAATTTTAGCAGATTATATATTTTTTAAGAAAAAAATACCGGACAAATCTATCTTTATTTAGATAACTTACTAAAAACTAAAAATTAAATAATAAGAGGGATAACTTACTAAAAATGAAACCGCATGCCGTTTCATTATTTTTTTTAATGTTGTACCTAAAGTGTAATATTTATACGTACAATATGAAAAGCAATTAATGAATTGAAGCTTTTTAAATTTAAATGACTTCTAAGTAGGTATACGCCCCTGTGCTTTGATTGAATTATTTCGGCCGAAGAGACACGCGTCACTGTCGACTCGGTTATTGTGTAGGCAGAGCTAATTTAATTTCGATTGTTAATTTACGGTCACAAGCAAAATAGATGTTTATTCTCAAATCATCCAATTTATTTCACGTCGTTGGTCCTTTATTCTTGCGTATAAAAATGCTGAGCACCCAGATCTGTCGACCAATGACACAGACGCGTGACAAAGCAGACCCGCACTCAATCAAAATGTCACAAATGAGTATTTACACTTCCGCACATTGAAATAATCGTCATCAGTGGCGGGAAGGTCATTTTTGGGCTAGACGTATGTAGCGAACTCAAAACAAACTAATCGAATAATCTGTACATATGTTTAACGTTGTGTGTTTTTACTTCAGATTAAACTCTAACATTTTAAATGAGACTTCGTTATTTGACGGCTTCTTGTAGGTAATTCGTAATGTAGTTATTTTGTGATCTAAAGAAAGGAAGAAGGAAAAATTGATTTTTTGTCTACATACTTATATATAACTTACAATTGTTTATCTACATGTATTACACAAGCATGCACCACGAACCTACTCGGATCTGAAATATTTTCCGTTCATGTAAGATATTTAACGATCTGATTCAGTTGAGTAGACATCGCAATCCACATTTAAGTCATTTTATATACGAATGTATATTAAACCATATGTAGTGACAAGATAAAGATGCGTCTTTACCCGACTACGGCAAAGCCAAACAGTAGGGTGGGTATTGATTTTAGCAGTGTATATACATACATAGACTGCTAAAATCAATACGTTAATGTATGTATGTGGTATTTATGACCACCGTATGTTCCACCGTAGCATCCAAACCGCTAATCCAATTTTCGCAAATGAGATATCAATCAATTGTTATTATTGTCCGGGTCGCATAGGCTATATGTATGCCATAAATATATACCTACAACGAATGTTACATCCAAAGAAGTGCGGGTCAAATTTTTTTCTTCATTGAATGTGGTATCAAATGAACGATCTTAATTAGTACATTTCTAAAATATATACATTGTTTGCCGTAAATGGCTCTCGTAGTCTGGTACTAGTTTATTGAACGTAAACTTACATCTTGATAATTTCAAGATTCAAGAAAAGAAATTCAAAAGAGAGAACGGCACAACGAGTTTAGAAAACTTATCAAACCCATTTTGAACAGCAAGATGGTGGACAAAAAGCATATCTGATTGGACTTACGAAAACTAGGCTATTCTCCTCCACGCATGTATTCGGCTTTGGCAGTCGTCCGAGATCGGAGATATCGCTAATTGGGAGCAGCTAATAGCCCCGATGGTCCTCCCCAATTAAAGCTTATTGATGTCGCTCCTGGATCTTCGACCCTCGTCTCGTTTTAACCCCATCTCGCTTGCCTACTAATAATTAATCAAGCAATTACCAAGATCCGCGAAACGCTCTACAGATATTTTCGTTATAATTCCTTAGAAGCTAAACCATATTAGCTGTCATTAGGGGTGTTAGCTCAAAATTGCCAGAAGTATATTAGTTTTGCGACAGGTAGGACCTCGGTACAAGATCATCTGTTATGTGTCAGTAAAGCTAGTGATGAAAGTCGAAATTGTGCTGGTAAGGGTACCAAATTTAAGCATCATAAATATATATATAATATTAATATAATAAAATCTGAAAATATTTTATAATGACTTGAGATGAAAAAATTACAAACTGTGATTCTGACAAGAAAGTGATTTGTCTGCATTATTTTCCCACAATGATTCGAACTGGCTGTTTTGATACAGTTGTTTTTATTGCATAAGCCATAAATATCAGTTAGGCACTGAACTAACGTTTGGTACAACTGGGAGATACGGACAGCACAAAATGTAGATATATGTTTTATTAATGTATTATCAATAAACCACTCGTTATTGTCAAATTATGTAAGTCGATCATACCTTATACAAAATGGCTATGATAAATCAAATTAAATCAAAAGTGTAGACAATCCTGAAGAAAAAGAGGTCGCGACATCGAGCACATTACGCGGAAACCAGAGCACATCGAAATTAATTACATCTCAAATAATATCCATTACGACGCCAATCTCTTTAAATTTTAGTCTGTGATATCCCCGCTTTATTGGAACAAATTATGACGGATTCTTATTTCATTTAACGATCCGTGACTGGAAAACTGAAAGGCCTCGACGCGCTGCAAATGTCTGATGTTATTTAACTTCTTACGACTTTATTGTTTACGATGTGCTCTAGACGAGCTTCCCCGACCCGGCGCCCGGGGACACCAGCGTCGCGCATAACAATATCAAAAGAGTTTCATTCCACTCGCCGACTCCAACTTTGCGAACATTTAACATAAATTAAATTTAAACACCCCATATTTCGAATACGCAAATTAATAAAGTGATTCATATCAGCACACAAAGAAAATACGAGCCAGCGTTTTGAAATAAACGCAAATCGGAAATAGATGTAAATTATTTAGTACTAATGAGATTATGATTTTCGCATTACATAGCTTCAGATTCAAATATCGAATGGTTGATTTCTATTCATGTTTATTTTGCTGAACATTGTTTATTTGTGGAGCACATTCTGTATATTTATAGTACCCTCGTCAATGGTGCTGACCTTTAAATAAGCTCAACTATTAATTGGTTGAAACCTAAAACTATCAGACAGTTGGAATCATTTGATTCTTGGAATATCAATTCCAACCTCTCATTGAACTTTGACGTCCTCTGTGGCCTAGTTCCATGCTGTCATACTGGTCCGGGTTCGATCCCCGGTCAGGTCAAGATGGAAAATGATCTTTTTCAGATTGACCTGGATCTTGGATGTTTATTTATATATGTATTTGTTATAAAATATAGTATCATTGTGTTAGTATCCCATAACACAAGTCTCGAATTTACCTTGGGGCTAGCTCAGTCTGTATGATTTGTCCGTATATATTTATTTATTATTTATTTTATTGAACTTTGACATTTTAATTTAACACATGAGACAGGCATCTTGGTTAATTTCGAGCTGCACCTCGCTAATCGTAGACAATGGGGCAGGTGTCTTAGGGTAGATGGCTGGACTTGAACTGCTGAACGGCGGCTTGGGTGTCTGCCAGACCACGATAAGCTGGCTGCTTTTTGCACCTAGCTAAATTAACAGTTTTTTTTTTGCTTATTTTCTTGCATTCGACTAACTTGATGTAATCGTTGCTCGTCGACTAGTTCTTACCTCTACGGCAACTTAAAAAATATTTTCTTTCAAATAAACGTTATATAATAATCCATTGTAGGTTTCCGTAGTAAACAAAAAACCCTTTCTCGTAAAATGATGATTTTGCGAGAAAATAATCGGCATAATTTTTATTAAAGATACTACCTTAACGTAGAAATAATAAGTAACATAAGTACATAGTAAAATGGCAAGGAGTAACTAGAAGATACATATATGCCGTAGAGATTCGGTTAGAGAGCATTCAAGCCGCCAGGCTGCTACGGTCGACAACATTTAGCCATAAATAATATAAAAGTTGACTAGCTGACGATGGGGTTGGACCATAGAGATTCAGCTGGAAAGTCGCCAAGCGGCCAGGTTATTGGGAATCAGCCACAAACATGCGCTGAAACTCTATGGCCTAAAGTTGATATTGCTTCTAAAACCTTTTTTATTTATCCTTTTTCGATCCACTGGTGGGCAAAGTCTCTCCTATATTTTTTTTAGTTATCTATTTGTGTCCCACTGCTGGACATAAGCCTTTTGCTATTTTGATCAGTTTGTTACAACTGAATTGACTAATTTGAAATACGACTTGAAGATTAGGGACAGACATACTAAAGCATTTTGGCCTAAGAACAAAGTAAGAACAAAAGGTATCTATCAAAGTGATACTAACGAGTTCGGAAGCGCATTGATATACTATGGCTGGAGCACTCCAGCAGTGGGTACATGTTTTATAACACTTCTCACTGCGATTAATGCGGCTCCTTAAACCATATACTTGTAATAAATATGAGTAAAAGTAGTACGTAGCTATTAAAGAGAAAGTAACGATCGGGAGTTAAGTGGGGAGGAGCGTAGCCACAGAGATTCAGCTGGAGGGCTGCCAAACCGCCAGGTAAGCCGGCACTAGCCGCAGGCGTGCTCTAAAACGATATGGTTGCCAGGTAATATGGCTCCTAATAACATATAACAAAATATATTGGTGCCATGCTATTAAAGTAAAAAAAAAAAAAAGATTATCTTTATCCACTGCAGCTCAGTTGTTCGGATTAATAGCCCAATTACTCACATTAGTAAGTTTCCAACAAGTAAAAACAGATAAACATTTTCTATGAGATTTGTATGAAATAAAAACCAATGACGTCATAGTTTCTTGGAGTCAAATAGCGCACTTAATAACAATTTTTCCGCAATAATAAATCGAAAACCACGTTCAATATGGATTGTGCCGTGTGGTATCCTGCAGAGTAGAATAGGGCTACTCCAAGTCCTCCCGTGGATGTCGTAGAAGGCGACTTAGGGATTACAAGCTAAACAAAGCTTATAAACATCAATGAGACCTCTCCAACCCGTCTGGCCAGCGTGGAGAGTGTAGGCCAAGTCCTCTGGCTGCTCTGGCCAAGTTTGGTTCTGGTAGTACAGAGAGGATCGTCCTGAAAGACCTGATGATGATGATGATGATTATTTTGTCCTGTTTTATTCTATTATCAGCACCAAATAATTTATTTATAACCCAGGAACTTTCCTAATTTTCAGAAGCAGGGATAAAAATAAATACGTTTATCAAGAACCTTCCTACCGCAAATATGATTAATTTATGTGTCAGTATAAAAAACAAACTGGTTAAATATAATCGAATAGCGAACAAACAAGGAAGGATTTCGAGAACCTTCGTCACATCAGCCATGCGTGGGTATGGTTATGGCTTGACACACGCGAAATCACCTGTTCGACGGACCCGTTCGGATGAGCGATGATGTGCTCGGGAAATATCCAATCGAACAACCACTTCTGTTAGACCGTTTGAACAAAACTGTTGCAGGTTATTTATTAGGTGCTCGTGCGTGATATAGAATATATCATATGTGAATAGTTAGACTTAAAGGGAAAATAATTGAATATCTAAATATTTTAACACGGTTTTACTCTAGTAGGTCAGAAAGTCGGCCCTTTCCGGTTAGTTTGGATCGGTTTAAACGATCATCCTCAGGGCGAATATTAGGAAAATAATTGATAAAAAATATTCTGATTGGACCAAAACAAAGCTGCAAGACCACTGAATCAAAATTCATGACAAAACATTTTTGTTTCCAATCCCTTCACATCATTTTTTGCGTAAGCACTCGCATATTTTATAAAACTACTTGATACAATTGACACATATAGTTACATCGTAAACAAATATCTGACTATCAGGATTTCACTGCTGAATTGAATTGATGTTATACTCGTATTGATACGAGAGTACTGTGTCATTAATTTATAAATAATCACGCTTTTACTACCATTATACTACACATAACGTTATAGTTAGTTACTCATAGATACAATAAATCAATAGCAAATAAGTTACACGAGATTTTATGCCAAAAAAATGGATACGCTGTGAGTAGGACACTCAAGGTAAACTGTGAGAGTGGAGTTTTATTGTAAGGCTTAACACGGATCTCGTTTATCCCGCAAGAGGAGTGGAACACACGCACGTGGCCAGACTATAGGCCTACTGTAATCCCAACCCTCCCCTGGGACACAGTTGTTTCCTTAAAAAGGTATACTTGATCCAATCCTCGAGGTGTTGGATTTTCTTGACAAATTCACATTATATTTCCCCGATTGTCCGTGAGACCGTAAAAGAAAAAGGTCAGTTTTATTACGCGGGGAGAAAAACGCGCGTCGGTTAGTTAAACATAGAAAATTGACGGCTCGCAATAAAAATTATGCCTTTCACAGCGCCTTCGTAAAAAACGAATTTGTCGGTGCACGAGACGCGAAAAATGAGTCCTTATTGAGGGAAAGGTTTCTCGTTGTTTTTTACTCGAATAACTAATTTAACCTTTTTAATAAAACACTTGTTATGACTTCCACTTTTTATTATTTCATTAATACAAGATCTTCCACAGCTTTTAAATACTTCTTTGAGAAGTTTGAAATACCTCAATGACAATTTGATACAATGCGCAGATCGAGATTGTTTTAATTTACGTCTATCATAAATGTCAAGAAGTTTCGAACATCGCTTGAAGAATTTAGCAGCCGTGAAGCACTCGGGATTTCCAACAATAACGGTGCTAAATAATGAACTCCTTTCAGTTCCGCCGAAGATAAATATCTGGGAAACGAAAAGACAAAAGCTGTAGCAGCAATGACAAATGGCGGGGCAGCAGTTTTCAAAAGCAAACCGAACAAAAACGGCGGCGCGAGTAGCAGCCACCCCGCGGCGGCAAAAAATGAGCAGTGAAAATAATCACCTTGTTCAACATAAAAGTGTGCGATTTAGGGTGGCACGTGGGCTTTCTCGTACAAGGGTATTAATTTAGAATTTTAATAATCAAAGCAGTCTTTGATCTGGATTCTAAATACAAATATGTTTGTTTCTAAGTTTCTGATTTTGAAATATTCAACCTTTTATATTGTTATTGGCACAAATCTATCTTCCATAGCAAAGTATCACTCGTATCCGCATTAGTAACTAACAAAACGACAAAAACAGGATACAAATCTACGCGGAAACAACAATGGACCGCCTCGTCAGAGGTTTTTCAAATGGAAACATAAAAGAAAATTCCGACGTACGAATTCCCCGGATTATTTGACGACGACTGACCTGTAACTATTCTTTTTGTTAGCGCTCGTTCTGAAAATGTTGTTATTTTAGATTTTTACAGAAACTTTATAACATGTACGTACGTGCGTTGGAGTTACTATTGTTTTCCTTTATTAGCAAAGACAGAAAACGTACCTACACGATTTTAGTTAGTTAAAATCTTTATTGCACCAAAACATGATGTTACAGAAAAATAGATAACATAAAGCAGATGTTTAAAGGCGACCTTATCACAACTGCAATCTCTTCCAGGCAACCGAGCTAGCGGGAAGGAAGAAAAAAAGAATAGCTGTTGTATGTAGATAACTAACAACACAGAACAAAGTCAAATAGTCATTTAATTTTTTTAATTATTAAACAAAATTACTTATTTTTTTATACTTGAAAAAAATATAATATATGTGACTACTAAAGCTAGTTACTAATTAAAAAAATAGTAATTATCGCAACGACTTATCTCTCGATATGTTAGACTGAACATTTCTATTCTTTATTTTGGAATACAGGCGAAGCTCATTACATAGGCTTTGCTGACTCTGAAGAAGTCTTTCTATGTCCTTTTTAAAAAATCTCTTGTTGTAATGTTTCGGGATCATTCTACAGTTTTAGCCTAGGTACGTAACGTAAACATTTTTGAGATTATGTTGGCATAAAAATGCAAAAAGTGTGTCATCTTGTCCTTAACGTAATCTCCCTGTGTTTTCGTGCCCCGATCGGCGCGGCTTTAGTTCCGTGAATTGAATTGAAAGTGAGATGAGCCCGCTTTTGTTTATAGATTTAGCAGGGACCGAAAATATTTTATCTTTAGCGACAAAACACACCTATTTATACATAAAAATCTGTTAAAAAGCGTTAAAATATGCTTTTATACTTTTGCGAACCTAAATTATATTTATGCGATAAACTCAGGATGAACTAGCAACTTGTTACTGTATGTAACTTGTTTACCGTTTTGAATGCAAAAAAACATGATGGATTGTATGAGAAAGAGTTTTTCCGAATTTACAAAGATGCGTCTAATTGTCTGGTTGACTGTCGAAACTAAGTAACGGACCCAATTTAAACACCCCGAAAGTGGGGTTAAATACTTCTACATCACCTTATGCCATATCCTACCTTGTTTCTTCCGGTATCAACATTTATTTAATTTACCTTTTTTTCTCCTTAAATACTAATGAAATTAAATCGGAAGGAGATTTATACTGCACCTTACTACAGTGTTTTATCTTATATCTATTCCAAATAACGTGAGGACATGACCAATAATCCAAACGGCCTAGATTCTACCTAAACAGTACAAACAAGGTATCGGTGTCTCGATCCATCGTCGACAGATGCTGGTGTCAGCGGCTTGCGGTATGGTAACGCACGATAGCGTCGCGATCGATCTCGATATCGTCGTGCAACTCACGTTTCCATAGTTCCGTCTATCCGCTACTAATTGGATGACGTCCCGTAGGGTTGTGCAGACTTGAGCCGTTCAGACAAAGGCTCGAACTTACTTTGGGGCTAGCTCAATCTGTGAAATTTGTCCCTATATATTTATTTATTTATTTATACCTAATTCTAGTCTTTTCTGGCTGGAATCTAAAATTAAGGCCAAAAAAATCTAAAATATCAAAATCAGATAAAATCTCAACTGTCAATTCTGTTGAGATTTTTTAGACTCAATACTCAACGAATACTCATCTCCTTATTCCTTCTCTATTTATTTTAAATAAGCTGTATTTATAAAACCAAAGGTACAATTTTCATTGATACACATAGCAAAAAATTGCTTAAATCTGTAGCAGTGGCAGTGATATAGATAATCTGCTTGTAATTTTTACTCAACACTTGTCCGTAATATTCTTGAACAGTATAGTATGTATGTACCTATTAAACATTAAAAATACATTATTTAATAAATTAAATTAAGATGTAAACCCTTAATTCTTTAAGCCCCCAATGATTTCTAATTCTTGAAATTTAGGCTTAAAGACTCAACTCTTTCACAACCCTAGCCCGACTTCTATCTGTATATTCGCCCTCACCACCAATTAAGGGGTATTGATATCGCCCTCCCATTTTTTGTTACAACTTTGTTTTCAATCGGAAAGAGCGTGGATGCAAAACAAATCTAATTTATCTAATTTTGGACGAGAAAACAGACAATGTTTTTGAATTGTTAATTTGCTTTTATTGTTCGACAAATTAAACGCCAACTCATCTCGCTACATTTTTTTATTTTATGACTCGGTTTTCTTTTTTATTTGACTGAGTTATGACAACTAGATATGTACCTATAATGTTATGAATGACTTAATTTTTGTATTAAATACTTTAATTCCGTAAAATCATCATCATCATCATCAGGTCTTTTTGTCTCTACTGCGGGAACACGACCCTCTCAGTACTACCAGTGCCATAGTTGGCCAGAGCAGCCAGAGGATTTGGCATACACTCTCCATGCTGGCAAGACGAGTTAGAGAGGTCTCATTATAAGCTTTGTTTAGCTATTTCCTAAGTCGCCTTCTACGGCATCCACACGGGAGGACTTGGAGTGGCCCTATTCTACTCTACCGGAAACTACACGGCAAGTAAAATAAAATAAATCAATTTTATTAATTTTGACTTTCGTTGACTTCAAAGTGAGTTATTTTTTAGTTTACTTTTTTACTTTGTTTAGCCATTTATTACATATTTGAGCAAATATCACCCCTTTCTTTTTCCATATACTTCAGCTACATCTTTCCATTCACCTCTCTATCTCATCTTTAGCTCCTTGGTAATTTATTTCAAGGAATTGGAAATCATTTATTTTCAGTTCCTCTTTCCCTTTCACGCACATTGCAACCACTCTAGGTATCTAGCTGAGCTTGCGTGGCCCAAATGTTACAATGTATGACGTGGCGGCTGAGGTAACACTCGCTGCTTGAATGCGAATGAGATCGCTCAATCGCGATGATTAAGAGTAATTCATTCAACGAGCCCGGGCTTTGTGCCCCGGCCTGTGAAGCAGGCACGTCTTCGCAACGACGTGGCTGTAATATTCGCACAAACCTGTGATGAATTCTTTTAAATGCTACGTTACGTGCGCACGCTTTTGGTGAAAGATCAAGCTTCGCCATTCAAGTACACGCTGCCAGAATCTTGCCCATTCTTCCCACCGAATATAAAGATACAATAAAAAGCCACGAGAACTCAAGTTTTTTATTTGGTATTAAATTATTTTTCACTTTATACCAGTAGGTGTCTGAGAGAGTTACTTAATTATTCCTATTCTACAACTATTTATATCTCCGAATATTCCAATATATAAAAACGCTGCGTTAACACAACAAAAGAAAATTTGTAAAAGTTATAAATTTTTTCCTCAACCCTTTACTAATTCCTTGCAACTCAGCTCACGCCCCACCGAAATAACAAATCCAAAAGATCAAGTCATCGAAAATTTGGATGCGTGCGCGACGCCCGCCCCCGCGGCTTAGCCGGCAGGTGTCGGCGCCCGCCGTGATCCCACCGGCGGCTCTATTGACGGAGCCGCGCTGAAAAAATGGGTTTAAAAGCTTTATAGGCTTGAGTTCCGTAGTGACAGGTTTGTTGGTATTGACGATGGGAAGCTTATACCTATCAAAATATCGACATCCTATTTTATCTTTTGCATAAAACAAAATTTAAAATACAAGGGTACTTTTATTAAAGTACCCTTGTATTTTAAATTTTGTTTTATAATTTTGTATAATTACCATCTGACGCTATTAAAAAATAAAAACAAAATTCGGGTTGTAATTTTTGAAGAACTACCTTACTGGTCGAACACAGCAATATGCTCTAAAGGGCATAATAAATCGTACCAAGGACCACGGGCTATACTAGATCACTATAAAGTATATTAAAATCAAAATAACAATCAAAAAATGTGCGGCCGCCCGGGCAATTTGTATGGGAATAATATTATTTTTTACTGTTGTTTTATTATACTATAGTGATCAGGTAATTGTAGCCCGTGGTTCGATTTTTTACGGGTACGATCCTTTCACGTTATATAATAGTTAATAAGTACCTAACGTCTTAATTAAAGAGAAATTAATATAATTGTACTTATGTCATAATTATAAAAGAAAAATAATGACGGTCGGTAATGAAGGGCCGCACTCGACGTGGCCCGGATTTTTACATGCATTACGATATAGGTCACGGCCCGCGGAATCAGGCCGGCCGCCGGCTCTGTCCTCAGATTAAAAATATGTAAAACGGAAACAATTGTGACATTTCAATTGAAGAAAATTTGTAGTCAGCGAAAAGAAAATCTTTTGAAAATGAGAAGCTTCAGTGGAAACACAAATGATGTATTCTTTTGTTACCAACTTTTCCTAAATGAAAACTATTATCAAAAGTTGGCCTTTCTTACGTAAAGGGTAGAAAATGACAATCAACGTCATGCGTTCACCACAACTAAAATAATGATATTGCTAACAGTAAGTACTGCTATTTTGTTATATTAAATAATGTTATCATAAGCATAGAGCTTTCCATTCAATGTCATCATCATCATATCAGCCACAGGAAGTCCACGGCTGGACATAGGCCTGCCCAAAGATTAAGTTTTGCATTGCAAGAATTATTTCATGCAATAAATCGAAATTCGTCGATCGTTTTTGAAAATACCAAATGACGTGTTTATGAAGTAAAATCCACGCGGACGACATCGCGGGCAACAGTTACTAATCAATAATACATACACTAGTAGTTCGCCACGAACTTAGACCTCGCGATTATTATTCCAAAGGGAGTGCCTCCGCTGCCGGCGCTGGTTGCCGAATTGGCTGCCGGCGCTGGTATATCACGATCTGTGTCTGTAGTAAGATATGCATTTTTAGGAAAGTTGTTCAGTAACCCGGACTGAATTCTCCCTTAAATAGTTTGAGTATATTTTGTTAGAAGATTTGTATTGCATATCCGTCAGCGGCTCAGTCGCGAGTCATCCTAAACCCGTTCAAGTATTACGTAAGAAAAAGTTGTTCAGACAAAAAAGTAGTTCAAATAAAAAAATTGCGTTTTTATAATGGTCACAAAAAAGTCTTATGACATTTTTGAAAATATTTGGAAATGGCGGATATATAACACTTTCAAAATTTTAAATCCCCATATTTCCGCCATATTAAAAAATTTCAAAAAACTGGCTCGACAAAAAAATTCTATTTAGTTGCTGAACCTGCTTACAAAATTTCATGAGAATTGGTTAAGAAATGCGACCTGTAGGCGAGAACAGACAGACAGACAGACAGACGGACAAAAGAATTTTTGGCTAATCTCGAAACTGAGACGCTTCGCTCGCTTCGCTCGCTCGGTCAATTAACTAACATTCGTTAGGTGGTTACTTTTTCTATACTCAGTCTCATCCACGATAAGTTTTAACGAGTGCCTATTGTACTTTTTTAAATTTCGAGATAGTCACACAATCAAAAGAATCAAAATACCCAGATTTATTTATACATCAAAAATACTCAAAGGTACAAAAGCTTTCCACCCTAGTATAATCAAATTCATCTTTGTAAAATTACGTAAGAGTAATTTTAGAAGATAGCTGTGAAGCACCGAATTTTTATTGAATAGGCTTGAAACCTTATAATGTGGTTATATCGGTCTCCTCAATAATAACAAATGAGTGCCTGAGGGCGGCTGGAGGGTATATCTCGCACATTGATAAAAAAAGTCTAGAATGGACTGTTTATGTATGCTTTTTACTAAGAATTGTTTGCAAGTATTTGTTTGCCTTTAAATAGACATACAAACTATTAATGTATTTATTGTGTACGTGTTATTTTTACGAGTTAATGGAAAACCCGGTGTATTTCTTTATTTTGTGCAATCAAAACGCAAAAACATCCCACAAAACTTTGTAGATACAAGATGAGAAATTAAAAATGCAAAGTCTTGTTTATAATTCTAAATTTTCTTCGCTTGCTTCTGTCTGCAACAGTACGACTACTGCAACAGTATCACTTTGTTTCATCTCATCTATGTGTTCTACCTCAACGGCGCCTACAGATTTTGTTATCGAGTTTATACTCGTACTAAGGTCACATTTATTTCAGAGACTCGCATCTGCTCGTTTTCAGTCACAATGAAGGATAGCCCTTATTTATCTTCTACCATTGTTACAGTGACGGTCCATGTGTAGGTAATATTTTAGAAAACGCTATTTATTTTGTATGAACCGAGTTTTGTATAGTAAATAATTGTTTCAAATTCAAATTGCACATATTAAAGAGCAATATTAAGAATATATGATTTTAGAGTTTCACGGTCAAAATTACTGTTATCAGTATTACGGGACTTACCGCGATTAATATCGTTTTTTGCCTGATATTTCGACGGCCCTTCTGACCCAGCGACCATGATGGCAGAAGAGAAATATTAAGAATATAATGAACTAATCATCTTTGTATCTTCTTTTAAAATCTTGAGAATACAGATCATTTAGGTAAAGGCCCTTTGGAGAAGTTGATGCTATGTAACACTCCCGTCACAAGTGCCACAACCCATTCTTGGATATACATATATGAAAGATTTAACCTTGAATAGGTTTCGTCAGGAAAAATATTTATTGGTAGAAAAAGGGGAAAGGTCTATGGGTTATGGAATGAGATTGAGATGGACTGATGCTGGGATATTAAAATAGAAACGTCACATGTTATAATCATTGATTATGGACTAATCATTATTATTATATAATTAGTAGCACCATCATAATATATAGGTATGTAATAATATTTGCATTTACCAATCTATGGGTATTACTTTTTTAAGTTAAATCATATTTGTTTTATACTTATTGTAAAAGCTCTTTGAACACGAAAATATTTATGTATATGTCATAGAACTTAATATAAGTATTAGATACATAACGGAATCTCCTAAGGTCCCGCGCAATATGCTTACCCGTTTCCCATCCCCACACCTCTCCCCCGTTATCGCGTAGAGCGGGCGGCTGCAGGCGCCTGCGGCCGCCTCTTCAAGGCGAGAACGATTTCGGTTCTCCATGTACTCATTAACGATAGAATTAATGATGCTAGTCTATATAAGTGGTGCCTAATCACTCAACACAACATTGCTACGTCTAAAACTTTTTAGTAAACAAATTAGTTATACGACGTCGAGCTTTGCAAAGCTTTGAAATTTATAAGATAAACCATTCGTAACTGCAGAAAAACGTTCTGATACATTTAAACAAGTCTCAACAGTCGTTAAAGTACAATTTGGGGACTTCAATAAGTCGTAAAAACGCCATTAATACCCCTCAATTTATTGCAGCCCCGATTCATATTGGAAGTAGCGATAGTTACAAGTCGCCCATCACTCCGGGTTTACTCCTCAATAAAACCATATTCGTTGCCGTAAAGTTTTGATAAAGAAATCCGTAGATGTGGACATCAACGCGCTTAAAACGTCTCAACAAATAAATGCACTTATCGGAAAAGTATTCTTCTTTTTCTTCACGTTCGCATTCCTCATAGGTGAGAGTCGTGACTTCGGTCCGACCACGTTTCCCGGTCGAAATATTTTCTAGACCGTGCTTAGGGCGAGTTGTATGGAGTGGATCGGCCCTTAAGAGAATGTTTGTGATACCCCATCTTGAGAAGTATAATATCATTGCCATAAACATAGATCCGCCCCAGAGATATCCGAACGGCTCCCAGAGAGGAAGGCATTACATATTTTCAGATGTCTTTTATATTGGAGTATCCGAGTTCATTCAATATTCGAATACTTTGAACGAGTAGGTAGATACACATAAGTACGTCGAGCTACCGGCCTGTTTCGGGCAATATTAAATAAAAGGCAGTAATTACTTATAATAATTTGCCGAGCGAGCGTAAAGCGCGTGCAAAACGTCTCCGTTTCAGTTTTGGCAAAATATCACTGTCCGCCATATGAAATATAGTACATGTTTCATCCATTTAGAAAAAAATGATAAAAATAACATTAATTTATTTTTTCTTCATAAACTTCAAGATGGTTAAAAAAGGTCAAAGGTATGATGACTAAAAGGGTCAAAATTATACTGATCACACAAAGGCATTCAATGGTTGTAACTAAAACCAACACTTCTATTCAATACTTATAGACATACTAGCCGAAGCCCGCAACTTCGTTTGCGTGGACTTTATGTCTCTGGAAAATGCTCATCAGGCTGAACAACGACGTCATTTTTATATTTCTTATAGTTTAGCTGGACCATTATAGTTCTGCATCAGGTGTTTCATTTTCCAAAATCATTTATACCCTATATGTTGCCCAGGCTTAACAGCTGTATAACAAAAAAAGTTTCATTTGAATCCGTCCAGTATTTCCGGAGATTAGCGTGTACAAACAGACAAACAGACACAAAGATAAACAGGCAGATTTTTATAAATTCTTACTCCTTTACTATGTCTCCATCGCACAAAATACTTTTTTCGAAAATATATTTAATGTACAGACATACTTTTTTTACTATATTATTATATGTATAGATTTAAACTCTTTACGAATGCAAGTGAAACTATTCTAGTAGTGCATCACCAATGTATAGTTATAATGTCACATGCACTGTGACTCAATCACCAGACTTAACACTACATTGGCCTCGGGAATCTCCTGAGGCCACCGCCTCATAGAACAATGCCAAGTAATAAGACGATTGTGCTCATTTGTGTCTATTTATTTATTAAAATCTTTATGGGCCACAAGGTACAAAAGGTGAAGTAAATGCTAATTCATTCTCTACCAGTAAACCTGTAGGAAAACATAAAAATTTCATAAAATTGCAATAAAATTGGGCTTACAGATGTACTTAAAATACACAAGTTTACTTAGATACATTCGTACAATATACATAAATACACAAATGTATGAATACAAATTAGTTATTAATGGTAAGTTAAATTGCTGAGTATCCAATACAAATAAACTATGTACCTATAGGTATAGGTGTACATAGAATATTTATTGTAATAATTAGTAACATTTTGGATCGTACAATTATTGACCTGCAAATAAATAAATACATATAAAAATGGCGGAGTACAACGTGAATTTGAATAACATGAATGTTTTTTTTTTAAATTACGTAGCTATGGTAGTGAAACTTCCATAACAATGTTCTGTTTTCTATTCCTGCCTATTATATTTATATCTACATTCTTGGGATTGTTTTGTCAGTACATAGTGTAGGTACAGTGTCGTTGTGAAGCAATGTGTCTCAGTTAACAGACTTAACACAATGTTGGCCTCGGGAACCTCCTGAGGCAACAGACAACTTAATAGCACAGTACAGTGTTTGTGTATATGTGTCTATCTGTGACATAGAACTAGAAATAGATGTAGCACTATTTATTTACGTATGTATGTAGCGCACTACGATATTCCCAACGTTCTGCAATTATTTCCGTTGTTTGTTTAAAATAGTACATTTGATCACTGTACTATTGTACTGTAGTACAATACTAATAAAGACGACCTCCGTGACGTAATAGTCAACATTTCAGAAAGTTCGATTCATTCAATTCCAGCCAGGGCAATTTGGAAAATGACCTTTTTCTTGTACTCAATCTTGGGTGTTAATCTAAATATGTATTTATTTTAAAATATAGTATCGTTGAGTCTATATCCCCTAATAAAGTTAAAACTTACCTGGGGACTTTCACAATTACTGTGATTGGTCTCATAATCGCCTAATTTACTTATATCAATCTTTTTACTTAGTCTTATGCCCATCGGTTAAACCGCAAATTCCTCTATATCTATATAATCAACGTATCTGCAAGTAGGATTTTCTTACGAAATATTTGCATGTATTATGCATATATTCATGTAAGCATGAGAACGGAAAAGTTGCAGTAAAGAATTTCTTTGGTCACGTAGAATGTAGGTTTATACGTTGTGATCAACAAAGATCTAGAAGGAAAGTAAAAACATAAGTTTGTTTAGTAAAAGTAAAAAAACTTAGGCCTTTTTATTAAAATAGTGAGTTAAATTATTTTTTGACAGCAATTTCCTTCGCTTCAAAGACCTAACTCAATTCATACGAATGACTTTGAAGCGCGTCCAGTCGCCGACTACAGCTGACGTGATAACACAATACGTTTCGATTCCGTCGACCCCAGCTTGTCGTAATGTAATTCTCGTTTGAATATTTAATGGCTGGTCCCGAGAGTTTTTGCTGTGTTCTAACGGGCTTACTCAACATTGGACTTATTCGCAAAATGACCGTTTGTAAATAAATAAAATAAATAATTAAATAGGGATTTACAAATTACACTGATTGATCTAGCCTTAAAGTAAGTTCGAGACTTGTTTTATGAGATACTTACTCAACGATACTATATTTTATAACAAATACATATATAGATAAACATCCAAGACTCAGGACAATTTGAAAAAGGCCATTTTTCAACTTGCCCTGACCGGGGATGTGTGTATATTTGTGTCATTTTAGTTTATTTTAATAATAGTAAGGTTTATATTTTCCCATAATTTGGTTTTCAATAAAAAAAAACTTAAATTTACAAAATGGTGACAGCAGTGGAGTGTGTCGATAATATAGTGATGTAAACCATTTGTTGGTAATATACGGTATTTTTGTAACTTGTGGGTTTAAAACACGAATGAAATAAGCAAGAATACACCTAAAAATTTACGTTTTATAATTGGCTGCTTTCAATCGGTTACCATTTCCTCTTAAGGGTGTGCTGGAAGAAATATCTTTAGAAATAAGTAGTACCTATCTATGTATAGTAGGCCAAAGATAGAAATACCTGCGCCAGCCCACTACCTATATCTTGAGTTTAAGTAAAAGTTCAAGTACCTAGGTAGAGGGACGGCCCAGGTATTTCATTGGCCAACTGTACTATGTTATTTTGATAAAAGATTTATTTGAAAAATTTTTAAGTGTGCATGAACTAATAAAATAGAAATAAATTATTTTTGAATCCTTGGGGGAGGTATGTATCTATAGTAGTGAACAATCTGCAGCTAAAATAAAATGGCTTTAAGACGAAGTGGTAGCACAAGTGGCGCCCTCATTTGAAATAAATTGTTTAAAACGAAATATGGTGATAATAAAAAATTTGGTTTGTATCAATGTCTAAAAATACCTTTAAACTCTTTTATGAATAACATTTGAAAGTAATATTGGTAGTCCGTCTAGCTTTAAAACGGTTTTTCGAAAACTCGTTTTAAAACTAAACTTAAATTTTAAATATAGATACCTACGTCAGAATATATAAACTGCTAAAATTTTGCGAAAGAATCTTTGTTATGTAATAACATCATGCCATTTTACGAATAAGTCCAAGTACTAAAGCTTCTAACGTCGTCGCCCTTGTAATGAAACTTTTTGGTGAGCAAACTATACAGTTCTGAAGTATAGTCCTTATACGCTGAGTAGATGGAGTCGCATATTTTAATAGGGGTACTTAACGAGAAACTTTGTTTAAATAACGTTATATTAATATTTTGCAACACTACTATCTAAGCAGCTCACACTTCAATTAAGCACTTAATTCTTATCTCATTTTTATTGAGCCATTAAATGATACACATCAGGTTTAACCGATGGGCATAAAACTAAGTAAAAAGATTGATATAAGTAAATTAGGCGATTATGAGACCAATCACAGTAATTGTGAAAGTCCCTAGGTAAGTTTTAACTTTATTAGGGGATATAGACTCAACGATACTATATTTTAAAATAAATACATATTTAGATTAACACCCAAGATTGAGTACAAGAAAAAGGTCATTTTCCAAATTGCCCTGGCTGGAATTGAATGAATCGAACTTTCTGAAATGTTGACTATTACGTCACGGAGGTCGTCTTTATTAGTATTGTACTACAGTACAATAGTACAGTGATCAAATGTACTATTGTACTGTAGTACAATACAATACGAAAAACCGTTTTAAAGCTAGACGGACTACCAATATTACTTTCAAATGTTATTCATAAAAGAGTTTAAAGGTATTTTTAGACATTGATACAAACCAAATTTTTAATTATCACCATATTTAGTTTTAAACAATTTATTTCAAATGAGGGCGCCACTTGTGCTACCACTTCGTCTTAAAGCCATTTTATTTTAGCTGCAGATTGTTCACTGCTATAGATACATACCTCCCCCAAGGATTCAAAAATAATTTATTTCTATTTTATTAGTTCATGCACACTTAAAAAATTTTCAAATAAATCTTTTATCAAAATAACATAGTACAGTTGGCCAATGAGATACCTGGGCCGTCCCTCTACCTAGGTACTTGAACTTTTACTTAAACTCAAGATATAGGTAGTGGGCTGGCGCAGGTATTTCTATCTTTGGCCTACTATACATAGATAGGTACTACTTATTTCTAAAGATATTTCTTCCAGCACACCCTTAAGACCCTTAAGAGGAAATGGTAACCGATTGAAAGCAGCCAATTATAAAACGTAAATTTTTAGGTGTATTCTTGCTTATTTCATTCGTGTTTTAAACCCACAAGTTACAAAAATACCGTATATTACCAACAAATGGTTTACATCACTATATTATCGACACACTCCACTGCTGTCACCATTTTGTAAATTTACGTTTTTTTTTATTGAAAACCAAATTATGGGAAAATATAAACCTTACTATTATTAAAATAAACTAAAATGACACAAATATACACACATCCCCGGCCAGGGCAAGTTGAAAAATGGCCTTTTTCAAATTGTCCTGAGTCTTGGATGTTTATCTATATATGTATTTGTTATAAAATATAGTATCGTTGAGTAAGTATCTCATAAAACAAGTCTCGAACTTACTTTAAGGCTAGATCAATCAGTGTAATTTGTAAATCTCTATTTAATTATTTATTTTATTTATTTACAAACGGTCATTTTGCGAATAAGTCCAATGTTGAGTAAGCCCGTTAGAACACAGCAAAAACTCTCGGGACCAGCCATTAAATATTCAAACGAGAATTACATTACGACAAGCTGGGGTCGACGGAATCGAAACGTATTGTGTTATCACGTCAGCTGTAGTCGGCGACTGGACGCGCTTCAAAGTCATTCGTATGAATTGAGTTAGGTCTTTGAAGCGAAGGAAATTGCTGTCAAAAAATAATTTAACTCACTATTTTAATAAAAAGGCCTAAGTTTTTTTACTTTTACTAAACAAACTTATGTTTTTACTTTCCTTCTAGATCTTTGTTGATCACAACGTATAAACCTACATCCTACGTGACCAAAGAAATTCTTTACTGCAACTTTTCCGTTCTCATGCTTACATGAATATATGCATAATACATGCAAATATTTCGTAAGAAAATCCTACTTGCAGATACGTTGATTATATAGATATAGAGGAATATATTACTAGTAGAAAGAAAAATAGATATAGGAGAATATATTACGAGTAGTTCACTCCGAACAGGGAACTCGCGAACCTTATATCTCGGTAACCCCTTGACCAATCTGGCTCATGTTCGGACTTAAAAATTATATTGACATGCCTACTCGTCTACCTAATTTCATGAGACTCCGATTAAACGCTCGCTTCGCTCGCTCTTTTAATAATGTTCTGTCACAGAATTAAGTATAAAAAGTACTAACGTTGATTGAGAACAACTCCGTTTTGTTTAGAACAAGCAATTACATCAACATCATTTTATTTGTCTTCCCAATTTTAACTTAGATTTTTTTCATTAAATTTATTTCAAATTTGCTGTGTGGTTTCCGGCAAAGTAGAATAGGTCCACTCCAAGTCCTCCTGTGGATGGTGGATCGTAGAAGGCGACATAGGCAATACAAGCTAAACAAAGCTTATGAGACCTCTACAACCCGTCTGGTCAGCGAGGAGAGTGTAGGCCAAGTCCTCTAGCGGCTCTGGTCAAGTAAGGCTCTAGTAGTACAGAGAGGGTTGTGCTCATTCAGTGGAGATAAAAAGACCTGATGATGATGATGATGACGTCTGTAAGTATTAATTAGAAGTGTTGGTTTTAGTGACAACCATTTAATGCCTTTGGTGTGGTCAATTTAATTGACTATTGGCTCGGAGTGGGATGTAGACCTTGCTAGTCTGTACAAAAACAAAAAAAAGACCTGATGATGATGATGAAGTCAAATTTTTTAGCGTACTACGACATGTTAATAATGAAACAGTGATGTAATCGTTATCCTAGAGTCTGCAAAAAAGACAAATAAAATTAGGTTTCAACAAATCCTATAATACACATGTACCTGTGCTTAGAATTAAGTTACTCGATAAGCAGCTCCCAAGTACACCGTGCGGATCCCGAATAAAAACAGGATAGAGACGAAAGGCTCCTAATTAGATGAGGAACAAACACGGGATTAGGGTCAACGCCTGCCCAGGGACCTCTCTCCACCATTGTTCGGACGTTGCGACACAGTATTGAGTTTTCTTTATTTTAATTATCCATTTTGTGACCCCTCATACGATTACTTTTGTCATTACGAAAGTACAAAACAGAACGAATGGGAATTTTATGGCAGTACCTACCTATGGGTACTTTAATCGTGTCGTTGGTAACTGAATAATGAAACCATATCATCAGTTAATCTTTAATTTTAAACAATATTTTTAATTACTTGCTCAACATTTTAATTTGGTTATCCTAATATTTCCAATGTAGCTGTTTTTCCTCTTTAGTAACAGATACAATAAGTTTTTTGAAAAACAAAACATTTTTTGTACAAGTTTTTATTGTGAGGCCGAAGGACTTATTTAGACAAATTAAATAAGCCCAAATTAAATATTTTGACCTTTACATACATACAAGATACAAGTTGAATAAAATAATAAAAAAGTATTTATTTCAGGCAACATAATATTAAGATATTAAAAGCTTGTAAAAAAGGATAAATTGTAATCGATAAGATTAGCCAATTGTACCAATAACAGCTTATTCTGCTTTAAATCAAAACAATTGGTATCTTTTTAACCCCCGACATAAAAAGAGGAGTTTTATAAGTTTTACGTGTCTGTGTATCTGTGTGTCTGTCTGTGTTATCGTAGCTCCCAAATGAATGGACCGATTATGATACGGCTTTTTTAAAGCTGACGTAATCGAGAGGGTTGTTAGCTATATCTTGTTAAATGTTTCTTTTTCTAAAACTAATAACGGTTCTTAGTACCCTGTGTTCTGACCTTGAATTCAATAATAAATGCATTATGTGGTAAATAAAAAAACAAATAACACAAAAATGAAATACTGTCGGCACCCATAGAGATGAAGGGAATAAACCCTAAACCCTTCGGTTAAGCCTGCGATCGTGACACAAATACACAACAAACTTCATAAATATGACAGTCATATGTATTCAGCTTAACTTTAATTCCTTTCTCTTTGTCTCAGGTATGCAATAAGATCTTCGGCAACGCGTCAGCACTAGCAAAACATAAGCTAACTCACAGCGACGAGCGGAAATATGTATGCATCACGTGCGCCAAAGCCTTCAAGAGGCAAGACCACCTGTGAGTAAAGAGCGAGCAAACACTGCAAACAACTATGTACACCGACTCTAAGCGCTCTTGAAAGCATTGGGAATGTTGTTTGCATGAGTGATTTTGTTTGGAGTGTTTTGCGATTCCGATTTCATAAAGAATTTTAGCAGGTTTTTTGTTGTTTTTTGGCAGTGGATGGACGTTTGTTATCTAAATATTCGAACGTCTATCGCTTTTTATTGGTTGGTTTTTTCAGTTTTATTTATTTATTTCGAACCATCATGTGTCCCACTGCTAGGCAAATATCTCCCTCCACTTGTATCATTCAGCCCTGCTCTAAGCAACTTCCTTCCATTCGTCTGTAAACATACACATGCATTTTTTTCACAGATTTAATTATAGTTATTATTAATTCTGTTTATGTAACAAATAACGTCTTTATTTAAACTCGCTTATGAAGTTGGAGATACTAAAGATTTTTCTTTGCAAATGTAGTTAGATTTTACAGACGCTGGAAAATATAGATTCTTCAATACTTTTATTTAGTAAACATTCACTTCAGCCGAATTTTACACAAATAAATTTAGCGGCAAGTCATGTTCGATCAAATAAATCGATTCCCTCGCATATTCATGTCTCTCGCTTGAATGTTGTGCCCTAATTTTTGCTGATATGGTACTACCCTAACATCCAAGTAACTCATATCATAATTTACAATCCATCTCGTTGCTACGCTAACTAACGCCCACGTGACGATAGCGTCGCTCTACCTTGATATTAATCTTTACCACACGACACATGTTCGGGCGCAAGGTGTACTTTAATCGTCGGCTAACACCCCACATGCATATTAATGGGACATCGCCGCCATAATGCTTGTATTGACTGACACTGGTCACGTTAGTCTGCTGACCTATTTTGCACTCCCGAACTAATTCTGAAAGTTAGGGTGCGTTTGCATTGTATGTAATAAGATTTGTTGTCATCGAAGTAGTTTTGTATATTTAATAAAGTTGCTGTATTGAAGCATTTACAGACCTGATCTAGGATATTATGACCTTACGACTCTATACGTATAGAATTGTAGACTAGTCAAATATTTTGAATATTTCGATAAAAATAATAAAAATAATTATTTTATTTCTGTTATGAACGTTGTTGTTGTTAATGTTGCATGAATACATACATAACATACATAATACCACACCTGTTTCCAACAGGAGTAGGCAGTGACTATAGACCTCCACTTGCTACGATCCTGACAATCCTCTTTTCCTTCATCTACGTTGCACGAATGTAATTTTAGAACTTCTAGATATTTTTCTTTTTGAATTTGTTTTTACCTTGGGTTTGTAAAAAATAATAAGCGGCCAAGTGCGAGTCGGACTCGCCCATGAAGGGTTCCTTAGTAGCAAATAACATAATATAAAAGTCTTGTAGTATGTTTTTTTTTAAATTTTTATATTTGAGTTGATTGAATGAAAGGTAAATTGCCGTTTACGATTTATGACGTATTAAAAAAAAACTACTTACTAGATCTCGTTCAAACCAATTTTCGCTGGTAGTTTTCATGGTAATGAACAACATATATTTAATTTAGTTTTATCATTCTCTTATTTTAGAAGTTACGGGGGGGGGGACACACTTTTTTCCACTTTGGAAGTGTCTCTCGCGCAAAGTATTCGGTTTAGAAAAAAATGCTAATAGAGACCTCAATATCATTTTTGAAGACCTATCTATAGATACCCCACACGTATGGGTTTGATGAAAAATAAATTTTTGAGTTTCAGTTCTAAGTATGGGGAACCCCCAAAATTTACTGTTTTTTTTCTATTTTTGTGTCAAAACCTTAATGCGGTTCACATAATACATCTACTTACCAAGTTTCAACAGTATAGGTCTTATAGTTTCGGAAATAAGTGGCTGTGACATACGGACGGACAGACAGACAGACAGACATGACGAATCTATAAGGGTTCCGTTTTTGCCATTTGGCTACGGAACCCTAAAAATCTTGAATATGTATGTAAAGAATAGAGAATCGATTAGTACCTTTCTGTTTATACAAATATAAAGTTTTCATCATTCCAGCTCTGAAAAGAGGTTGTATATAACTCAAAATCCGGATTGGAAGTTCGATTTACAACCTTAAGGAGAAAAGTAAATTTGAAAATCGAAGGCGTGCCAAGGCTCATACAATATGCATGAATTAAGCTTTATTTTTTAAACAAGCGCAGTGGCCACTTCGAATGGCTGAATGCGCCAAGAGCGCAAGGCCATAAATATACGGCTTAGGGCGCAATTTTTTTTTGTATCTGTCAAAAAATTACGAGTTTTAGCGAAGATTTGGATTTGACGCCTGAATCGGTAAAAATAGAGGCAAAGGCAGTCATAGAAAAATTATTCCGATTTAAAGTAATTTTTATTGAATTGTAAATAGATACATCTTAAATTACCAAATCTGTTATAACAGTTTTTATTATTTCCTCGTTTTTCATGAAAAGTAGAGTATTTAACTTGAGTGTAAGTGATCAAAAACACCCTCGAACTATAAGCACTCTCGCAGGCTTCACTTGCTCGCGCGCCTAAATGTCTCGGTTGTAATTGATCACTTACAACCCTTGTTTAACAATCTACTAATAAATATTTGAATACGAATTTATCCCTATTCATAACGACTTTATGAATATTGGCAGCAACGGACACATGCTCACCCATCGGAACAAGAAGCCATACGAGTGCAAAGCGGACGGATGCGGCAAGTCATACTGCGATGCGAGGTCGCTGCGGCGGCACACAGAGAACCATCATCAACCACCAGCGGATGCCAGTGAGTATTACACCGAATAGCATCTATAGCTCATTCATATACGCTTATTAATAAGAAACCATACGAGTGCAAAGCGGACGGATGTGGCAAGTCATACTGCGATGTGAGGTCGCTGCGGCGGCACACAGAGAACCATCATCAACCACCAGCGGATGCCAGTGAGTATTACACCGAATAGTATCTATAGCTCATCCGTATACGCTTATTAATAAGGAGCCATACGAGTGCAAAGCGAACGGATGCGGCAAGTCATACTGCGATGCGAGGTCGCTGCGGCGGCGGCACACAGAGAACCATCTTCAACCACCAGTGGATGCCAGTAAGTATTACACCGAACACTTAGTATCTATATATAGCTCATCTGTATACGCTTATTAATAAGGAGCCATACGAGTGCAAAGCGGACGGATGCGGCAAGTCATACTACCAACAACCGTCATCAACCAGTGAATATTCACTGTGTATAAGGACGTGGCGCTAGATACATCCTTCGTTTTTTCTGGAAGTTTCAACATTTTTTTCAAGATAGAAATCTCGACTATGTCCCATTTCTTACTACCTCTTTGAATGATGCCCATGATTTTACAGATATTAAAAATTTAGAAATATTTATTTCTTTATTTTCAGGTTCAAACAATACATCCAGCGGCAGTACGAATGGAAGTACTACTGACCGGGACTCAAACTCGCACCGGGTCTCGCCGCCCATATCACCCAACACGCGAACAAACCCACCGCACTCTGAGGTAACTTGCTACTTTGACCTACTTAGCCAAAGGAGGGTTCGTCTAAATATATTGCAAACTTTGACAAACTTGGATGTTTAATGGTTCACAAGTTGAACCGTGCGGTCTCAGCTTTGCCAGATATTTCTCAGTTCAATTCCATTATATGTATGCATAATACTTATGTAGATACTGCAAACGTTTAGATACATTGTAGTATATACAATTACCAAAAATAATAAACATATCACATCCTTATTCTTCAAATTTATGGATGACCTTAGGTAATTGGTTTCAGTTAACATTTATTCCTTCTTGTGCACATTATTACAAATACATTTTCTGAAAAATTCCAAAGAACTTTGTATAACGCACTCAAACTAATATATGTACACTATCATGTCTTTATTCCTAATGAGACAGATAGAGGCCTTTGGATGTTGCGGCCCTTAGCTCGAAGTTCCATAAGACCCAAAGGCCTCTTTTAACGATTGAAATGAGCAGCATCATCCTAACTAGGCTAAAGTAAAAATAACCTAAAGCTTACAGGATTTGCACGCATTTGCCGCTCTCTAACAAGGAATCAAATAAATTATTCGCGTTGTTAAGTAACTTCACTGACAACTTCGACCCAAACATCTGCAAAGTGCCTAATTAAAATCGTACGTATACCAAATTATGCTTATGCATTATTACGGGGCTTTCTCTAATCTTTGCCAACTTTTATTAATTTCTATTAATTCGTAACAATGGAAATGTTATGCGAATGTTCAAAGTTGTTACGAGTATAACATCGGCCTAATGATGTTTGCAATGTTGTACTTTTGTTATAATTTTTAATTGAAATTATGTGACGTAAAACTATGATTTAAGTGCGATTCGAACTCAAGATCTTATCTCTTTACTTAGGTGGTTGCTCAACCAACTGGGCAGAGCTTCGTTTGTTTGTTTTTCCTATCCTATCCTACTTCCTACTATAATATAAATGCGAAAGTAAGTTTGTATATTTGTTTTTTACCTCTTCATGCTTATACTACTGAACCGATTTGGTATGGATATAGTTTGAAACTCGGGGAAGGACATAGGAGCGTAGCCCGCGGGTACAGCTAGTTTATTTATAAAGCTTTATTATACATAAGAAAGAACACAGATACAAATCAGAAAAGTAAACATACAACGGCGGGCTTATCCCGTATAGGATATTCGTTGCATTTGTATCTATTTTTAAAACTTTATTAATTCTAATTATTATTATTACCAATTAATTAATATTATTCACCAAGGAAGATTTCTGGCCGAACGGTATCGAGTTCCTTAAACATCGCGGACGGTTCCCTGACTCCAGTAAACAGTAGCAATAAATAGTTAATTTATGTAATTACTAGCCGAAGCCGCGACTTCGTTCGCGTGGACTTTATGTCTCTGGAAAATGCTCATCAGGCTGAACAACTTTTACTAAGGCGGCATTTTTATATCTCTTATAGTTTAGCTGAACCATTATGGTTCTGCCATCAGGCGTTCCATTTTCCAAAATCATTTATACCCTATATGTTGCCCAGGCTTAATAGCTATATAACAAAAAAAGTTTCATTCGAATCCGTCCAGTATTTCCGGAGATTAGCGTGTACAAACAGACAAACAGACAAACAGACAAACAGACAAACAGACAAACAGACAAACAGACATACAGACAAACAGACAGACATTTTTTTTTAAATTCTTACTCTATTACTACGTCTCCATCGCCCCCAATATTTTTTTTGGAAATATATTTAATGTACAGACACACTTTTTTTACTGTTTTATTATATGTGTAGATATAATTCTATTTATGCTAGTCTGTAAGGTAATTATTCTATGAGCCTTGAATATTGTAACTAATATTAAGTTCGATGTCTGAATTAAAATTATAAATTGATGAGAATAATATTTAGGTCGGCAACTGCCCCAAATTTGCACGGGTATATGTATGTATAACACATGTAAACTTTTTGAAACACTCATATCTGTTGAAAACCGTATTAAAATTCTTTGCGTAATTTAAATGATCCAAGCGTACATACAATGGGAATTTTAAAGAGAGTACATTCCACTTTCGATCAATCTTATCCCAAGCCCACTCTTACTTTTCATACAAGAGCCCTAATAAAACAAACATTCTTAGGTTATTCGGTTATTTTTAATCGACTTCCAAGAAAAAAGAAGATTATCAATCTTTTATTTATTTCTTTTATGCATCTTTCACCGATTATTTGAAGACTCCTGAAATGATTTGGATTTTTTTTTTTTTGTTTAATAGGGTATACTATCAGGGTGGTTACGTATAAATTTTATCAAAATTGATTGTGTGGTTTGCGGGTAAAGTCGGTTTAAATTTTAAAAAAAAATACAAATATGTTTAAGAAAAAAAATATACTAACATTTCTATATTTTGTCAAAACTGATCGGAGTTTCCTTGTAAGCGAACGGTATTAAATTGATACCCGCACCGCTTTTTCCGTCCCACGCTTTTAGTTACATACACACCTCCTATATTTCACTTTGCAAAATACTCTCAAAGTTGTTGTATCTCCTAAATGCGCGCGTGTTGTGCTTAATGAGGGTTGATCACCAAGTAAACGGGCGGAAATGAAAGGTCTTGAGCCTTTCTGCGTTCTTCCCTGAATTAAGATCACGTCATAATTTAGAATGATTGTCTTTATAAAAAATTAGTTCAATTTTGCCGGTCGTTGGTCTTTTTCATTTTTCGAATGATTTTACTATGATAAAGAGCCTAGCCGTGTAAGCATACTGAAAGTGCCCTGGAAAGTAATTTTAATTTCCTTTTCTTATGTGATTTGTATTAGCATCACGTATCATTATTTAAAATTTGAACCCTTTCATTCTCATGGTTTCTGAGATAATAAACAAAATTTTTGTTTTTTTTTTGTCAAAACTATTTTTTTGTATTTTTGTGCTTTAGGTATATTGCCAAAGGTTATGAGTTGCATTAACAAAGAAACTATAGAGTCGTAGACATTCAACAATACATATTTTATATTTTTTGAACTTTTTGATTTATTTTTAAAATAGCGTTTAATGGTCTGTTACATATATTTTTGTAACGAAATTCTTTTAGCGGAAGTTGGTCAAAAGTATTATTTAAAAATAGAATCCATGTAAATAATTATAAGTTTTAATATTGAATAATTATATTACAATTCAAAACACAGTTAGATAAATGCCTAACTATCTAAAACCTAATAGAAATACGTAATTAAAATAAAAGTAACTAATATTTTTTTAAAAAGGTCTACGACTCTATTATTTTGCAACTTATAATTTTTAACAATACCTATACCGGATGCACAAAAAACTTTACAGTAGTTTCACAAAAATATTTTATTTATTTTCTTTAAAATCATGAGCACGAAATGGTTAAAATTTTGCACAATGGTACCTGGTGCAAATTAAAATCAAGAGATTTTATAAGAAAAACAAATTAACCAAAAATTAAAGAAATTAAATTTTTGTCTAGAGCACTTTCCGTATGCTTACACGGCATTTTGTTAAATATATTTTAATTCCAGGTTCCAATTTTTGAAGCAATACTTATCTATTTTTCTTTATTATATATTCTATATATTATTAATTTTTCAAACGCATGGACCATTTGTCTTAAGTTCCCAACCCTTTGTCTCCCTAACGAGCCGCTTACTGAATAATTGTCACTTACCCTACACACGACAACAATTAGGGCTGGCACTACAATGCCCGGTGACCCGAGCAGTGTCGCGGGACGAGCAATTAAAACTTCTTGTCATGAATATGTAACTTTGCATATATTTTTCAACAAAAAACTTATAATTGACGGTGTCACTTGAAACTTGAGAGTAACACCACTTTTATGAAAGTGCCAACAGATATAAAAGTTGAGCGAGGAATATTTCAATGTAACAGAGAAAAGTTATGACTCGAGTAGTGTGTTGATATTTACAGTTATAGTAACTTAAAGAAACTGTATTGTAATTTTCTTTTAATGATGCTAGTATCAACTATCTCTTAATACTTCGTATAAACTTGTTGAATACTTAAGTACATGAAGTTGATAAAACTATATCGTCATTGCAAAGTAGGGAAAAGCTGCCTTATAGGTTAATGGTATAAAATTTATTTATGTAGTTATTGTGTATATTTTAATGTGTTTATATAAAAAACTTAAACGTTAGGTAAGTGGGTGCACCACAGGCACTGACTGGGGTAAATAAATCCATTTTCAGATATTATAATAGGTCGCTGATTCGTAAATTAAAACATCTTGAAATCCTCACTTAACACAACAAACAAAAACTGACCAGAAGTTTGTACTTATAATCATTCGTATCACAAGTAACACACTACTTTTAATATTTCTTTACATTATGTAACTTTGATGTTGAAAGTTAGTAAAATTTAGACCCTTATAAAGATAACCCTAAATTTATCCTAGGTTTTAAAAATTGCGAGTAATATTTCATGGGTCCACTAGTCCGGTCGCTAATTAATCCCGCTTTTTATTACTCTAAGTGTATCTGGCGGGGTTCCAGCCCAGTATGTAATATTTAGCTCCACGACCGCCCTTATTAATTAACCAATTAGCCCAAATCCTCTTTTCATTTCGTGCCGCCATTAAAGGTTTTGCGAAAAAGTTTGGAACGCCGGCCGGCTTGCATCAGCGAATGTACAGAAATCAGGCGTTTTTGAAATCAACTTATTGTGTTTGTATTCGCATTAAAGAATATTTCTGTTTTTCAGAACCGTAGTCCATTCAGTACTTCAAGTTTCCCTCAGTATTAAGTTTTGACTATGTGACGCCGTCGGGAAAAACAAAACCCAGCTTAAATTAGGTTTTTATTACATATTTTTGTATAAACCTATATTTATAATATACATACAGGGTTATGTTTAAATACAAATTTTCTAAACTAAAAACCGACTTCACCTCCAAATTACACGACCGATTATGATAAGGAGTCACAAGAATACCCTTTCGAACAAAACGAAGAATTTTTCGATTCGGCGTCTTCGAATAGTCGGTTAACATACATAAAAAAAGATCGCGGTAAATTGAAAACCTCCTCCATTTTTGAAGTCGGTTAAAAATTAATTATTACTTATACCCAAAAAAAAAGACAGTTATTTTTGTGTCAAATAAATCAAATTGCATTATTAGATGATATCAAAGAAAATCAGTGATATGTTTAACCATCTTCTAGTTGTACTCATCAATTATGTTTTCTGTCCTTTAAACATCTGAGCTACACTTCTACTCATGTTATTATTTTAGACCGCGGTGTGTTTATCTCAATTCGTTTCACTCAATCCCCGCAAACGCTGCTCAGACAAATCAACAGGGGATGTTTTTGGGAGTTTTAATAGCGAATTCATTTTAAGTTTTATTTTGTTTCGGATTGCCATCAACGAATTTAAGCATTTCGCTGTACTTTTATGACTGTGAAAGTAACCTTCTTCGGGCGATTTGGGCTTTAAAAGCTCGTAAGTACTTTGAATGGGATCCTCGTAAAAAAACACTTAATAAAGTCTGCTAAAAAGTTAAATGGATAAATCTGGCCGTGTTCAGTCTAGCGTTAACGCCAATCAAAGTCATCATGTAGCTCAAGCTTCGCTAATAAAACTTTTCGATGTATCTAAACAAACTATTTTTTTGTTCAAGTCAAGCAACTCCGGGTCTGAGAAGTCGAATGGTACAAGCACAAGCGCCAGCGGGAGCGATAGTAGCCCGCCCTGCACGCCGCCCGCACCGCCCGCGCCCTCCACGCCACCTACGCGGCCCAAGCCGAGCAAAGCCAGCCACAGCAAGCCAAAGTGCGCTACGGTGAGTGGTGATGATAATTATGATTCATACTAGAACAAGCGCCAGCTGGAGCGAAAACAGCTCGCCTGGTACGTAGCCCGCGTCGCCCGCAACACTTCCGCGGCCCAAGTCGAGCAAAAGCCAGCCACAGCAATCGGAAGTCCCCTGCTACGGTGAGTGATGATGATAATTAGGATTGATCCTAGAACAAGCGCCAGTTAAAGCGAAAGCAGCTCGCGCGGTACACCGCCTGCGCTGCCAACACACTCACGCGGACCAAGCCGAGCAAAGCCAGCCACAGCAAGCCTAAGCGCTATGGTGAGTGATGATGATAATTATGATTGATACCAGCACAAGCGCAATGCAGCGAAAGCCTTCCGCCTGGCACGCCGCCTGAGCCATCCAGCCAACGCGGCCAAAGTCGAGCAAAAGCCAGCCACAACAAGCCGAAGTCCTGCGCTACGGTGAGTACTAATAAATGATGGCTCAAGCACAAGCGCCAGCGAGAATGACGTACAATTTATTTAAAGCTGTGCTTAGGCTCAAAGTAAAATTTAATTGAATCCGTGTCATGTCATTTTTGCACGCCCGCTCTACACAGCTGTTCGTAGCATCGTAGCGGTTACAACTCCTACGTAATATCGTAGGCGCGTATCATCTCGTAGCACTTCTCGGAACTGTGATAAACGGAACGCCCTCTACTCTAAAGTATCTACTCAACCAACCGGAATGAGGTTATGTTGATGAATATCAAATTAGCTCTTTAAGGACAAGACTATATTCTATTGACCTTATAATTTTATGTTATAAGAACAATATTATACTGAGTAGGTATTTATTTTATTAATTTAATAAATTCAACTGTTGAAATCATATTGTATTTAATTTAATTAATACAAAATCACGTGCATTATTTAATATCGAAATTAAAATAATAGCGCACCGAAACAATTCAACTGATGCAGAGCAAAATTCCACGAAAATTTAAATTCTATTTGGAATATTAACCGAACTCTGTAAATGCAACAAAACTCGCTAGATAATTGACTATTATTACTTGGAAAAGCTGGCAGAATTATTAATTCTAGTGTGCGATAGCGCGAAACAATGAGACGAGAGCGTGAGATACATCGCAGATTGCGCAGTGTCCAGTGCGAATCGCCGGTGAATTAAATCGGCCATTCATCAGATGTAGAGTTAATAATTCAGAGGCGGCCGCAGCCCCGTACTACGCGATGCTCGAAAGCGCATAAACGATCACTCAATTTTATTAGACCCGAACCTTTTTATATCTGTAATGTGGACGATCTTTTCCGAATATTTGTTTTCAGGGTCTATGAGTAAAATTTAAGTGCATTGAAAATAAAACTTTTAGGTTATGTATTTGTTGAGTGGTTGGGTCTGTTTACTTTGCTCTGAGACGAAAAAGTCTATAATTGTAGACGTGTAAATGCCTGTTATCAATACAAATCTTTCTGTTATCAAAATATGATTAAACAAACAAAAAAGAATAAATAAAAATAAAACTTGCATTTATAAGAAAACCACTGCAGCATTAGACCTGTATCCAATACTCACGTCAGAATCATCAAGTTGCCTAAAGGCAGATATCTAATGGTAAATCCAACGAGCGATAATTGAACATGGTGTGTATCTAGTAGGGGGTCAGATCGCGAAACAGGCTCGCTGGTCAGATCGTGGGAGCCGCGGAGTCCACCTGTCCGCCATAGATCGCGAATTGGAGGGACCCGCACCGCTCGCCTGACCCAATTCAATTGAACAAGTTTCAATAGCAAACGGGGAATATTAAGTAGCTATTAATAGAACAATTATTTGAAAGCAAATATGGGGTATCTTTGGGGTATGTATGTCTCTTGCTACATATTCTTTTAATTTTTTTTAAAAGATAAGTGAGATACTTTTACTTTTAGTTTCTATCTTCTGATGGTTTTTCGTTTATTTATTTACTTTACTAAACTTATAAAACACATATATAAAAAATTGGAAAATATACGTGCTAAAAATCTTGATCCGATTTTCTTTTATAAGGCTTTTTGATGTAAATAATCTTTTAAGATTATGCATCTGCATAAAAAAATAGAAACTTTACTACAAACTTTAATAGATTTTTTTGTAAAATAATTATTTAAAATAAACTAATATGTCGGTTCTTTTATTGCTTATGTAACTGTTATAAGTAGAGATTTGTAAATGACTGAATTTTTTAGTTGATAATCTCCTAACAAATAAAACGAAATAACAAACTCAAATTTTTAGGTATCTTTATGATATCATTATAAATATTACAAAAATTATAGATAAGAATTACAAGATCGTATTTTTATCTGTTATGAAACAGATAAAAATGCGCAATAAAATTTAAAGCAGATTCGATTCTTAAAATACAGCGCGTAAACATGACTGATTTGGTGTATTCGAATAGGTATTATTATTATTTATGTTTCGTCTTGAGCCCTGAATATGTATCAGTAACATGAATAGCTATGATTGCATGAATGACTCTAAGCTTGCGACTAATTAACCAGAAACCAACACACCGAATCAGGACACCAACACCGACGAGTGTCCAAAGCACCGCGTCGTATCGAGATAACATGAACCCCGTCAGTCCATTGACGCGCGCCCACTCTGTCGGGCCCCGCACCGCCCCAACACTGTATGACAGCACACAGCGCAAATAAGCCGCTGGGGCTCTACGTTAAACAGTCACAAGTGTGCGGTCTGCTTTATTAAAAGCTCACGTTGATCGCCCCCCGATTCCACGTCACCTGCAGGATGTAATAAAGGCTCACAACACGGCCCCATAATTACGAGTTTTGTTTTGTTCACAACATATTGACAGCGGTATGCCTTTGAACACAAATCCGCTTTGTGCCACTTCATTATTGGATCTGAATTGGCGAATTCCGTACATAATTACACGAGTTGCGTTTTATGAAAGTTCGGTTCAATGTTCGGATTGATTTAGACGTATTAAATTACGTAGTTAATTTGTTATGTGTACACACGCAAGCATTTATTGGCTTATTGGTCAGTGTGGATTAATTTTACGTTACGCTTTGTCGTTGTACAAACAAAAACAAAACGAGGCCGACAAATTACCTCATAAACTAATTTCATCTTCATCAATGCTAACATATTTTATGGGCGATAGTTTAAGAATAAAGAACTTAGAATGTTAAAACGTAAAAATTTATTAAAATGCCTACTTCGGAAGCTTTTTAAACAACCAATAGCTACGCGTTATTCTGATAACTTAAAACCGAACATAAAAAATTGTTTCGGAAAAATAAACTATTTTTCATCTTTTGTCTTATAAATACATAGTTCTACGCACAATAATGGAATTATTATGAGCATAGATCCAAATATAGTCATATTGGCAATATCTATTGATGCGTTGGTAAATGTAATTTAGAATTTCAAAATTACAGACTAAAAATAATAATAAATAATACAAAACTATTGGCAGATAATATGGCAGTGTTGTCAAATCTTGTTAACGAATAAATAATACCTCTGTTCGGTGCTTCTTTTGTAATTACCTTAAGAAATTACCTTACCTTAATTAAATTAAGGTAATTACCTATTCTACAAAGATATAATTATCTCAATTGGTAGGATAGGAGCCCTATCAAAAAGATACTTACAAAACCAAAATCTAAAGGAATCTTAGTATATCTAATCTGTTCATCAATGTAATACATAACCACAATGAGCAACATTCAATTAGTGTACAATACCCAAGTATATACCGTATATAACATATAGGTAAACCTCTACTAACGAGCAAACGAGATGAAACGTACTGATATAGTCGACTTCCTTTGACATCCATTATACATTAACGCAATTAATACGTACGTCTGACGTCTGCCCATTCCATTAAGAGAAATGGGAGTGCAAATATAAAGAATAATTTTATTTGTGTAGAAAATTGCATTTCTGTATTTACAGAGTGGCGCTCGTGCGTTGCGTAAACCAAATTAATACAGCGTTCATTCAACCGTAAAGAGTCGATCTAAAATTAAAACCACTTGCCATAAAGCTGGGTGTACTTCGTGGCTTGGTTGTTGGTTTATAACTGTGTTAGGGGACAATGTTATCGTCAGATTTTTAAAGCTTCTTTTAGAACATAAGTTAGTGACAATGTGGTGTATTCAGCTTTAATATATTCAAAAATTAAGAAACGTTCCACTTTTTAAAAAAAAATCTTCTACAATAAAATCATTCCTTATCTTCATAAGCTACATTAAATAGGTAGGTAAGTACTTCTACTTACCTACCTATTTAATGTAGCAAATTTTTATTGATCACTCGAATAGTCGAATCCTCTAGGAAATAAAATAGGCGCAAATATTTATTATTACAAAGAAATTTCGTCTTTAATAAAATCTCTTGGATGCCTAGCATACTTATTACTGTATATCTTGCGAGATTTTCCTAAAACAAATACGTCTTATCTATATAGGCATTTTAGCTAATTCTAGTAGTGCTAGTTTTTATGTCCTATTGTTTCCGATTTCGAATTGTAATGTGTTCACTTTTTGTCACTTAAATTTTTCCTACTTGTATATTCTAAATCCTTATCCAAATTACAAATATTTTAAAAGACAATGTCAATATTATTCATTCATTTAAATTTTTGCTACTAAACACAGGTAGCAGGGTCCGCCAATTCAGTTTTTTAAAAACCTGTGTCTGGGGAGTCCCACTCTTGTATTAAATGTACTTATTGTATATATTTTCATAAAAATACCTATTTTTAATTTTTATTTATTTCAAAAAACAATAATTCCCTTAGGGCCCTGGGGTGTAGAAGCCCGTCAACTATTTAGAGAGGTCTCCACACGTTTGATCGACGTCTCTGGGGACCCAAGAGCTGGTGCGCATTTCGGCCAAAGGCTTAGCCTTGCAATACAACGCGGAAATGCCGCCAGCCTCTTGGGGACTCTGCCTGTTGACGGTGGCGATCTGGGAACGATTTTTTATATAAATTAATGTTTTTATTTTTAGTAATAGTTTTAATTTATAGAATAGCTTTTAGTTCAACATAATTTCGTTTATTTATACTTTAATAATGTTATTTAAGTGTTGTGCATAAATAATAAATTATCATTCTTTAAAAACAATAATGAATTACAATTTCAGTTAACACCTAAATATATAATACTACGCTAATAATAAAAAAGCAATACCTATTAATTTTTTTGTATTTTTAATAACTGGAGCACAGGGCCCGTGTGCCTGAAAATTCGCTTCCACGCATTTTGTCGACTATTATAATAGTAATGCTTTAGATTCTTCGTAGGTATGCTTCTGTAACCATTCAACTATAGAGATGCAATAGACATTAATCCTTCTCAAGAAACGACAAACTGTAATTCTGTGGTACTGCGTTTCAAGGTATAACTTAATTCACCTTACAGGCGGTCGACCGGTCGTCCAGTGTGCACCCAGCCGTTGCGAGTGCAATCTACACAATGTTCATTATGCATCGCTTTGTAATTATGGCATTGTAAAACGCCATTTCGTTCCGTCGCAGTAATGGAAAATGTTTACATATTTTTGTTAGCTACAAAAAGGGTACACGTACTCATAACGGCCGTCAAAAGAATAGTTAATTTTTATTTTATTTCTGTTCGTTTAAGTAAAAGTCCTGATTCCTATTTGCATAAAAACACACATTTCAAGGTACTAACTTTCAGTCAATAGGCAGCTGAAAGCTGAAAATGATATTGAACTTTCATAAAACTCAACAAATTTATTATTTTATACAAGTCAATTCCACACGTCACAATGTTTCCTTACATTGTTCACTTTTCATCTCAAAAAGTAGGATTCCTTCTTCCTAGTGGATTGAGAGAGCCTTTTTACGAAAATTGCATTCCTGCACACGGAATATAGCTGCATTTATATCAGATCAGTTTACTCTATGTTAGAGTAAGTAGCTAGACACTTCATTCGTGTAAAATAAACTACAATATTAACATCAGACTTTATTGAAATCACAAGTAATAGCAATAAAGTAAGCAGTAGAAAGCAATTTCTCGGGTCAGTCGATACATATGTAGCAGCCGGGCTCCGTGTCCAGGGCTCCAAGATTGGTCGACTCGGCAATCTGCAGCGGCCGCAAATTGCATTTGGCGCCTCCGCGCCTCGCACCGACTTCACACTTCATCCTGTTAGGTTACCAACACAATTGGGAGAAACATTTTTGTACGGCAAGAATTTGTCGTACTGCTGGTTTGAAAATGAAAACGAAAGAAAAGTTCACGCCCAAGTTTTAAACTCTCTTTCTTTATAAAGTCATCATCATCAATTCTTCTCTTCATAGCTATCTTTATATTTATATGTTAGGTAGTATAAGTAGATATTCATTCTGATATATATATAATAGGTATATAGGTAATATAATTTTATATTATAGTAATATTTTATAATGTAAGTATATTGTATTGCTTTTTTGTGCCAAATAATTTTCTCGAATTATTAACTGAGAGAAAATGATCTTAGTATTAAGTCCGCCATTTTTAGTATATCTGTACTTTAGAACAATAAAGTTTGATAAAATAAAATAAATTGGCACTGTATATGTGCTCAAATTACAAAGTACATTCTCATACACCTAATTTTTTTCCCTTATCTCAGTGGCAAATCGCCACTGATAGAAGTTTGTGGAAAACTAGAGGGGAGGCCTTTGGCCAACAATGGAAAATTGCAGGCTTATAAAAAAATTACATGCTTGTGTTTTGGCGTATGATATTAGGATTTTAAAAGTTAGGTAATACGTTTATATACATCATAATCGACACGGTGCAAAAAATAATGTATAAAATTAACAATAAAAAATAGCATTCTAATAGACGGCACGAAACTATAGCGCTGACCGTTATTGCGCAGAAGTTAAAAATTAATACTGTACCCGTGCGCAGTATCCCCTCTACATTTCACTCAGCGCTAAACTTACGTGCCGCTTCTTGTTTTAAAATCTTAATCAATTAGTAAATACTAACCTATTGGCAAGTATTTATGATGTTATTTTTTGTCTCTTTCAGATTAAGAAAACGGCGGTACGAGATCACTTGCCGGTAAGCTGAGCTACTTACTTACATACTCTACAATTTCCCCTTTATTTCTTATTTAGCGCAGTGCACTCTCACCCTTAACCATGAGAGAATTTGCTAGTGGCCCGACCACATCAAATTGTATCGCGTATGCTCGCCAAATTCGATTCTTTTCAGCTGTCAGCCAAGCGGTGAATATTTCATACCTCGCCCTCCGGAAAAAGAAATAAGTCAAAGTTTCGGGACGTAATCTTCTATGCCGAAAATAAAAATGAAGACATCATTATCAGGAGGGCTTAGGGACTTTCAATTCAATATAAGCGCATCATATATGTTTTCCAAGTTACTTACTGACAAGGGACCCCCCGCTACGACTAATATATTTTGACTCATAACCACGAGAGGGAACTCGTAAAGCACTGTTACGGCTCTACGTGTTACCTTAAACTCACGTTTAATTTTACCTCACTTTTACCGTAAATATAGGAATTCATCAGTATCCTCTCAAATAACCGCACGGTATTTTGTTTTTATTTTTACTGTTTTCTTTGTTTTATATGAGTCTATAAAGCCCGAACGACCGACGGGATACGACCAACAAAAGTATAAAAATAATACCCGTCCAATTTGGGTATCGGACATCGGGTACAGTCAGAGATGTGCTTTTTATGTAAGTGTTTCGAAAGTCAACATTATTGGCCCTTTATATACGTCACGTTTCTTTCTTTTTTCTTTCTAACATTTAACTTAATCATCAGGGACGCTTGTGTATCATTTATATTGTAAAGCTGGGATAACTATTTCGGGATGTGAGAGAAATTTCGCCTGTCGTTTATAAAGGTGTAACGTACGGCTTGTCACTGTATAGCCGACGGTCGCGGCGGTGTCGGCGGCGGCACGTTTTGTCGTCGTACGCAGTACGTCGTACGCTGTCCATTAATAATGTAGGGTGACAACGACACAGGTGCGCTCGAACCGCCCCGCGCCATCGCCGCGCGATAAACGCCCCGATGCATAATTGAAGACATGCCTACATAGCGCTTACGTGACTCCTTCTATCTTCTAAGTGCGTGAAATTAACTTAAAATAGGTTTAGTGTGATGGATTATTTTCTGATCATATGAATAATGTAGTATCTTTGTAAGTACATTTGACGTTTTATAAATTACAGTACGTTTACCGAGTCTTTCTAAATTTTGTTCTTTTATTTTATTGAGATTGGCTCTTTATTCTATATGTGTCTTTCTTTTTAGGGTTCCATAGTTTACAAGGAACCCTATAAGGGTTCCTTGTATTTGTCTTTCCGCGGTTCTACTAAAATAAAATTTGGTTATGGTAGCTCCCTATTTGTAAAGTGTAAATCAATTATTTTTTCTCAACCAACCCACGACGTAGGGAATCTTTCAAAAATATTGTGAGCTTATAGATCCGGTTGGAAAATATTTTGCTTTAAAGTACATTTTTTTGTTAGGTATGTACATAAAGCATGCGCTAATGTATGCATTTAGACATTGAACACTTTTTAGTTTACCCAGACTCATGGTGTTATAACATCGCGGCTACTATTTTATTAAAGAAATTACAAAGGCTGAAACTTTGATTTTTTTGAGTTTAAGCTAGCCCCAAAGTTCGGGAATTGTGTTATTGGATACTAATTCAAAGATACTATATTATGTTATAACGAATACGTATATATTATAACTATGTTATAACATCCAAGACCTAATTCAATCTGAAAAAGATAATTTTCTAACTTGATCAGACTGCGGTTCGAACCCGGGACCTCAAGTGTGACAGCGTGGCATAATGACCACTAGCCCAAAAAGGTCGAAGAACTGAATATTCAAAATTATTTTGGTATTTTACTAAAATACCGTGTTCTCAATAAACTTTCTCCCAAGACAATATATTTTTGCTGTAGTTGTTTTATAAACAAACAAATTTCCAATTAAAAACAAAGTGGCGGAAATTGAAGATGCAAAGAGAAAGGCGATTGGAAACAGGACAGTTAAAAAGGTTAATTAAAATGTACACCGTTTGGGGTAGACACCCTATTTTTAAGGTAGGACTCTTGACCTTTCTAACGCGTAACCTCTGACCCCGACCGGGTGCCACGTGGCCGCATCGCGCACTTTAACAGGGGTGACTCGCTAGGGTGACTCGACTCCTACCTAGCTAGTCTTAACTTTTAGTTAAACACTCCGTGTGAAATGTTACTTGTAATATACATATGTATGCGAGTTTGTTAATGTATTGCAAGCTATGCACTTGAGAGCATTATAGTAATTGCCGTGATTTTTGTTTGACGAAAAATTTACGAATATTTCATGATAGCATATTACATGACTGTTTACTAGCGACAAATGAATTTATCTTGGTAGAAAGTGTCTACTGCAAGATTATTAAAATTGTCTTTTTCACGGTTCCGTACCCAGAAGGTAAAAACGTGACCCTACTAACTACTAAGACTTCGCTGTTTGTCTAAATATCATCAGGCCATATCTCATGAACCGAATAGCTAATAGAACACTTGAAATTTTTAAAAGATGATGTATTGTTGCCACTATAACACCAAATACTAAAAACAGAATAAAATAAATATTTAAGGGGCTACCCGAATTTTTCGGGGTCCAGTGCTGCCCTCATTTGAAAGTAAACAGAGATATAATTTAAAATTTTGTCTCAATCAAGCCCTAGATAACCCTTCAACTATTTCATGAACTACTGTTTATAGTTTAAAGTGAGAACGTGAAGCTTTTCTACTCACATTTGCGAAAAACGCCCACTTTTCGCTAATGTTAGTTGCAAATGAAAGCTTCACGTTCACACTTATGCGGACCTCCCATACAACAAATCTGTTTATTTCTAGATAATGGTACGGAACTCTTCGGGCGCAAGTCCTACATGAACTTGGCCGATTATTTAATACTGATCTACTTACCATCGAATTATAAAATTAACTTTGATAAATATCAATTTTATTTAATGTAAAACTAAATAATTACCTATGAAAGCATTTATGGAATGAAATTGTTTATTTATCAGATAACAGGGATCCAAATTTGTTAGTATACAATTTAACTGAAACTTATAAGTTATGTTAGTATAATCTTTTATATGAGATAGATTAGATTAGATTAAATTAAATCAATGGGGACTCGAAAATATTTTATATTTCCCCATGCAGAGCTACAGGCATAGTTGCTCTAATCAAGTGCCGCATTAATTGAGAATGCGGCCTGTCCGCCACCGTTTTAAGAATGCTGTTGTGACTCGCCCTGATTCTCCTCAGCATTGATACCACTTTTTTACGGAGCACGGCATGAAAACCATCCGTCCTTGCTTGCACAAACATTCCAGAGGCACTGCAAAATCGAGGGAGTCCCAACAGCATTCTAAATATATTATTATATTGAATACGGATGACATCCAGCGATCTCTTAGTACAATAGACCCACAGACTACCCGTGTAGAAACCCTGGCAAAAAGCTTTAAAAAGCGTAACTTTGACCTGTTCGCTACAACGGGCGAATCTACGGGTCAACATGTTGCCCCTGACCGCAAGTGCCCTCCGTTCCCTTTCTACGTCTGCATTGTCTTTAAGGTCGTCGGTAATAATGTGTCCCAAATATTTAAAAGTAGACACTCTCTCCAAATTTGTGCCATTTAGGATTATGGGAGGTGCGCTTTCGGGATATTTACCTGCGGCCTTAAAGACAATGTACTCACATTTCCTCGCATTGTATACGAGTCCATGTGTGGTCGCATACTTTTGGCAAACCTTGAGCATCTCATTGATTGACCATGCAGTCGGCCCCAGAAGAACCATATCGTCAGCATAGCTGATATTATTAATGACTGTACCGTCTATACTACACCCTACTCTCAGACCGCTGAGCTCAACTATAAGGCCGTTAATATACAGGTTGAAAAGCTTGGGAGACGAAATCCCCCCCTGTCTCACCCCGCATTCCAACCTGTATGTACCAGAGACACCGTCGGACCATCGTACAAAATTTGTCTGGTGCTTGTACTTATATTATTTATAATCTTCACATTTAACTATAATTACCCAGTTAAGTTGATAAAATGTCAGAATATATAGAAAGTCCATAGATGACTCACGCGTCTGGTAGATTTCCTTGAAAAGTTATGTCAAAAGAATTCATTTCACAAATAAAATATTGCAAACAAAAATAAGTAACGCCTTTGTTTACCAAAGAAAGTTTTACTCAGTCGTGTTTTTAAACTTAAAGTATTGTCCATTCAAAATCATAACAATGGTGACTGAGACAATCATATTTTTAGACATTTCATAGAAGTTATATGGTGGGAACGGTCAACAATTAATGTGTACTGCTATTTTTACAAATTTGCATATTCTATAAACTATGCCCCCGATAAGAAAAATTCACATTAAAGTGATCAGAATAGCGTATGCAAATCAGTATGGGATCTTTTATAATTGGGGCTATCTCACGATTTGCGAGCCATTGGAGGGGTCATCTCTGCTCATTCACATCATTTCACGTTGGAATGCCACCACATAAGCATTGCATCAGTTTGTTTACCGTTCTGTGTAAGTGACCATGGACAATTGGATAACACAGCTGTTCCACACGCCCACGTTCAGTAAACCAAAGGTATGTAGATTGAGTGTAATTAATTGTCCTTTTTTAAAACCCATATAGGTTTTAAAATCCTCAAAAGAAAATAAGAATACTTAAGCTTATTTACGTTATTGTTTAAAAATAGGCAAAAAAAATCTCGATCTCTGTGGCCTAGTGGTCACCATGCCACACAGTCACACCGGAGGTCTCGAGTTTGATTCCCGGTCCGGTCAAGATGGGAAATAATATTTTTTAGATTTACCTGGATCTTGGATGTTTATCTATAAATGTATTTGTTATAAAAATATCGTATCGTTTAGTTTGCATCCCATAACACAAGTCTCGAACTAATTTTGGGGTTAGCTCAATAATGGTGTGATTTGTCCGTATATATTTATATATTATACACATATTTAATTATAATGTCAGTTTTGGCTTTATAAGAAATCTAAGTGATAAATGAACTTCGTTGCATTCGGTGCGCACTACCTTACGCTTTGACTTAACTTTTTCATTGAGTAACTGTTGTCGACGTAAGTACAATCCGCGAACATAAGTTTGAATGGACCTTACTTCTTACTTCTTACTTCCGTCGAGGACAAATTTTTCCGCAATTAGGCCCGAAATTGCCGGTCCCGTTTTGCGTGGGGAGCTGCCACCGGCCTCAGTTCTCGAACCAGCCCAGCTCCTGCAGGAAGCCTAGAACGTCTGTGGGCGCCCTGCACGCTTCCGCCATGGTTCCCGGGTGTTCTAGGAACCTTCTTGAATGGACCTATTATTACGTAGCTTATGTATGTAGCCTTTCAATACCTAAACAGCTAGTAGCTACTTACCTAAAACAGTACCTAAACCTAGTGTTCTGATAGTAAGTTTGCAAATGTTTTAAACCCTAAACATAATCGACTAAACGCGTGATAAAACGACGCCAGACCTATATGACCACACTCATTCCGCTCCAATCGCAAATAATGAACAACAGCCATTAAACCGTGTGCAACCATTTGTTACAAGCATTGGCTTCCGCGGCCATTCGGACCAAAAAAGCAGTACACTCGGACTCGGCTAACTGCTAGCTACATACATGACGTATGGCAAAAACGCTGCCGCCCGCAGCCCGCGAACATCTGCGCGCACCGCGCATTAAACTAACGAGCAACCCTAATGGCGCCGTTAGGGCTGCCACCCGCAAAAAAACCTTCAAATCAAATAAATTACACGCTCCCGGCCCAGTTTTAACATGTGTCGTATTAGTCAACTGACGAAAAACGCTTATCTGTGCCAATGAAGACCTAGTTTCAACTGTTTGTCAGGCCATTTGTTTTCCGATGTACCTACCTGAGTTCAATCGTGCTGAAATCTATCTCTTTATTCTTTTTTTATATGCAAGTCTGTTGTGAGTGGTGTGTTTTCCAGGTATCACTTTTATAAGTTATTATATATATTTTGTTTAAATACCTAATTTTGGTAATCATTCGAATTAAAAGTGAATTTTTATTTAATCAATTTTGAGATACAATGACAAATCCGCAACATGCTTCGTCAAAAAAGTAAACAGAAAAATATCAGCAACATGCTTCGTCAAAAAATGTAAACAGAAAAATATCCGCAACATGCTTCGTCAAAATTCTTAATCTAAGAGACCGCTCCGCATCGTTCCTGGCCCAAAGGTTCCCATTATACTAGCTGCATTTCCACGTTGAATGGCTATTGAAAGTCTTTGAGCCAGATAAGATACGGAACGAAAGTCATTTGTACGATCAAAGATACGTTGGCCCAATTCTCTAATAAAAGCCCTTGCCTCTTTTCCCCAAGCGCCTGTGGTCTCAAAGGCTACAGGTACAAAAATATAAGCTGGTTTTAGACAAGAGTATTTAGCGTGCTTTTGTTTGGCCGCACTCTCCGCAGCAGATCCTGCTGTTCTGACGGTATCCTTGAGATGTGAAGGAGCAAACGTACGTAATCATTATTTGTTTTCTTTTTATTTTCCACCTTTTACTTATCAATAGTTTCTAATAGTTTTTTTGTTATATTTTAAGATCTTCGATCTTTTTTTTTACTACCTATCTCTAAAATATTTTTTCACTCGTTATTGTTTAGTGAAAAAAAGTTCACAACGTATCTATATTAGTACCTACATAAACCTACGTGAACACCTACATAAGTCTGAGAATATCCGGCCAGAACCTTTAAAATTACAAACTTCACAGATGTTTCAGACAAGGCCGTGTCAGCTTACCTATTTCTGGGTTGTAGTTTGCCTGTCACACTCACACTCCGCTAAAATAATTATTACACGACAAACTGCCACGCAGATGTACTGACGAACAATAAATGAGATTTGGAACAGCCACGATAGCAGCTGACACCCAACAAACTACAATGAACATTACGAAAATAAATAAACTAATTTTACCGCGAAATATTTCATCTTGAAAAAATATGACGTCTAAATATGTATGTGTACATTAAACCATACTACTTATAAGACATTGACTGTTTTTCTTTCTTTGATCATTTTTGGTGATATTTTAATCAGAATTTCAGGATTTTATTCATAAAAATATATAGTTGATATTTTTCTATGTCGTATAGCGTCTATTTTAGTTTACTAAGATCCATACAGATTTTTTGTAATGTTTTCGAGAAGCCCTTTAAAACTTATACTTATGAACTAGTGAATACATAAAGTTGTGTGAATATAGCAGGTTATGTTATTACTACGCCGAAACATGGCGAGTCGTAAAACATGGCCCGGCGAAATGTCGACGACGGGCGACATTAAAAACCTCTGCGCTGCGAGCTGCGACATAAACAGGGTTTAGGAATAAATCCATATATTAAACAAGGCTTTTACCAAGAATTTTAATAATTTACAGACAAAGTTCATATACTTTCAAGAATTATAAACGAAAACCTAACATTTTTTTAATATCATTGTAACAATAGTGATAAGATAAAGAATGCACTATAATTTTACAGTCTAGCGTAATTTAGTAGCACCAGCGTCTTTACGACTTATTGCTAGATCCAGACATTAGTCCGGCCGCAGTCTCCACCGCTAATTATCTTATTTTTTTACAAAAATAATTTTAGTTGTTTAATTCTATCTGGCTTGGCACAATTTACGGCACGGCGAGCGAAGCCGCGCCGCGGTGCGACGGAAATCCGCAACTAATTAAAATTCTACGTGAATGAATAACTGCACTGCGCCGCAGTTGCGCTTTGTGGGAATATTTCACAAATAAAATATACACCGCTTAGTTTTTACTTCGTAACTTGCGAACGCGATGCTCACCCAACTTTTTAGATTGCCAAATGTTTCCAACTACCTTTGCAAAAGTTTGTATTGACCTATAATTATTTCCTTTAAACCCAAGGAGATTAGGAGAAGTCCATCAAAATCCATTAATTAACTTGAATATTAACGAGCGCCTGAAATCGAATGTTGGCTTAAATTACGGAGCCCGAAAGTTTTGAAAAGTTGATTGACTTTTTCATGTACCTACCTACAACTAAGTCAGCAAACTGACGTAAATATCTCGTGAAAAGATGTTTTCCTGGTCTACAAAAGCTTGTTGAACAAAGAAATTCAAAACGAAGAAAACATACATTGTAATTGGTTATCGTATAACCGTAGCGTCAATACTAAGATCCTAATGATTTTTTCACAATTTTATTTTTTTGTTTTCTTCTTTCAGACCCATTCTGTGAGTCAAAAGCCCAGCAACGGCAGCAGTGGAAGCGTTATAGCTAGTGCAGGCAATGCTTCTGCGGCAGGGGCGACTCGACCCAGCGATGCAAAGCCCGTCGAGTGCAACTTGTGCCATCGCAAGTTCAAGAACATCCCGGCGCTCAACGGCCACATGCGACTTCATGGCGGCTACTTTAAAAAGGTAAATGGTTATGTTGATGACAAGATTAAATTTCGAGTGGAGGTACTGATCGCTAAGCTAGAGAAACCCGTCTATTGGCCGAAATGTACCATCATCATCAGGTCTTTTTGTCTCCACTACAGGAGCACGACCGTCTCTGTACTACCAGAGCCATACTTAACTAGAGCAGCCAGAGGACTTGGCCTACACTCACCACGCTGGCCAGATGGGTTGGAGAACTTGGAGAGGTCTCATTTGTGTTTATAAGCTTTGTTTAGCTTGTATTCCGTAAGTCGTCGTCTACGACATCCACGAGGTCTTGGAGTGGTCCTATTCTAGTCTGCCGGAAACCACACGGCAAGCCGAAATTAGGTTAAACCGTATCGAAATGAAAATAAATGTTTTTTAACTTAGAATCTGTCTGAAGTCACCTTAATTTAAGTATTTAACCGTTGCAAAACGCCTTGAAAAAAACGTCGGCAGCAAAAAATTTAATTGCTTTTGTATTCAGGATTCTGATAACAAGAAGCTGGATAAGAAAGAGTCGACTGGGCCTCCGTTACAAACTGCTTCGGTATCAGTTCGAGCTCTCATAGAAGAAAAAATCATCAGCCGTCGAGGAGCCACTGTCAGCACAGCACCAACTAGCGGTATTGCCTAATTTTTTTTGTTAACCTGTGTTGTCCCATTGTTGGACAAAGGTCTCTCCCATCTTGTTCCACTTAATACTTATAACCATAGATTTTTCTCGATATATGAGTTTACAAAAGATGGGAGAAGATTCGTTATTAACGAAGTATATCATGTCTTTTGTTGAACCATTTGTTTTTTTTTTTACTTTATTTTAAAGGTAGATTCTTTTACTTGTAGCATAACTCAATTTATTCAAATATTCCTTCATCTTAAGGTACGACGGAAGCCGTTTCTCGTACCGGTTTCGTTGCGCCCGCGCCGCCGCCGCTGTCTAGCCTTCGCATGTCAGCGTCACAGGTGTCGAGCGCTTCCACGACGCAATTCGTGTCACCACGAGCGCCGCCCGTCGTCACCGTTGCAACTAACGTCACTGCCAACATGACTGTCGCTCATAGAGACTCCACGCTTATTGAACTTTTGAAGAAGGGAAATACCAAGGTACCTACCTACCACACCTGCCATTTCTTTACTTAATGTATGCTTATCTAATTAAAATTTTGTTTGTGACAGGTTGTCAAACGTTCAGCATCAGACCCGGGGCAGACGTCACCTCAACAAGAGTTTACCTTTCGCCCAGAACTTTTTGGGGTGTCGTTCAATTCCGACGATGGTTACTTCTCGCCAGCTCTGAATGACGACACCTTCCAATTCACCACCACACCTGAACAGTTAGAAGAGCTCGCTTCTTTAGAAGACTATGCAACGGTAGCCGCGTCTATACGAGAGCGTTCGCCCGTGACGTTTCCATCTAGTCGAAGACTCGCAGCTGTTTTGAACTCACCTTTACCAGAATCTTTGGCGGACTTTGGGGCATGTCATGGAGGATCACCAGTTCATTCACCAGGAATGGGCTACACAGCCAGTTCACCCGGCTTATCTTATACGACAGGGGATTCACCAGGATTGGCGTATACAGCTACGTCACCTAGTGGGAGTTACTCGACGCAACCTGAGCCTTCACCAGGACTGGCCTATCCCACGCCACCAGCGTCACATGACGCTCACTCGCCAGCGCATACAGTGCCGAGAGCGTCGTCTCCGTTATCAGCAGCGTTCTTTACAGCCACTATGTCCAGTCAAGAGGAGGTTAGTTTTACACATTACAACCTTTTGATAATCTATGAGTAACTTTCTGTCTGTTACTTACTCGTTTTGTATTCTTGTACTGTAGGTGGAAGAAGCTTTGGAAGAGGTCTTACCTGAAGAATGCCGATCACTAGATGCCTATGCCTTAGAACCTTCACCCACGCCACGTCGGATAATGCTCAACTCTGAAGACCCACTACTGTCGAGTAGTCCTCGCGACTTTTCACATCAAAGACCAGCGCGTCGACACCGCATGATGAGTCATATGTCGATGCACCAGTGGCAACATGACGCGTCATCCCTTCAGGTAATTTAAATTTATTCCATTTTTATGTCTCATTTAAAGATAAACTTTCTAGCTCAACCACTATTTGAGAATTGCAACGTCTTGCAGGTTTGCGTGGAAGGTAGAGATACAGTGCCTGCAGTGTTCCTGAGCCCGAGCAGCGTGCCGGCGTCGCCGCAGCGTCGCAAGCGCCGGGCGTCGCCCGCCGGCCCGTACCGGTCGCGCATGCGGCGTAACACCAGCCACTTCACGCCGCAACCTATCTTGCCGCCAGACCGAGAGGGCTCTGGATTACTCGCGGATCTGATTGCTGGTACATATTTTACGTACATATATCGTTGTAGTGTTGCTGGTCGTATCAGCGCTATCACGTTTAAGCTGTGGGCACGTGGATGGTTAATGTTTCCCAAGTACATCCCACGTACTGAACAAGACATACCTAACTCTATTTCTGTTATCAAGGTTGCACAATTAAAGATGTAACAGATGGTGAAGTCACTTAGGGACAGACATGGACATGAATCAAAGCATTAATAACTGGACCCAGTCTTTTAAAAAAATACTCTAACAATCTTCTTAACCCATTAGATTGCGGATAACATACCATTCCATTGAGTGGCCATAAAACTCTACAGGTCTTCAAGCATCGGAGACAGACGTGCTATCCCAGATGGAGGAGCCTCGGCAGCCGCAGATCAACATCGGACGGGACCACCAAGCGGAGATTCCTGAGCTGTACAACGACCGCATCGATCTCCATCGAGCACCCGAACAGCTGCTTTGGGACCCTGGCATCAATGACTGCTTAGACGATAATGAAGGTACGTAATTTAAAAAAAAAAAGCTCCAGTTTTATATGAGTAACAATAGGTATCTACTCAAAACAGGATAGTTGGACTAAGAAAGCTGATTTTGACGAATTTTAATTTTAGCACTTCCTAAACTATATCACACGTAAAAACTTATTTTTGTGTCGAAAATGTAGCCAATATTGTAGTAAAAAGCAACACTTACTGACCTAGGTCCAAAAAATAAGTGTGAAAATTTATTTCTGGTCAGTAATCAGTAATTTTGAAGGTTGACTGGTAGAGAATGCTATTAGCATTAAGTCCGCCTTTTGTACCATATTGTTTTGGTAAATAAAGTTTAAATAAAATAATGTAGCCCTCTGCAGTAATGTACTATCCCCTGGTACAGCAAAACCTCATTTGCGTCCCAGTTCGCATGTTAATGGAGCTGGCGATGACAAGAAGGAAGTGCATTCAGATGACAGTTCTGTTTTTACAACTACTCGTCCGGCAATGCCTTACTTCCCGCCCTCAGCAGTAATGTACTGTTACCTTCCAGTTCGCATGTTCATGGAGCTGGCGATGTGCGCGGCGATGCCCGTGGGCGGGCACACGCGGGAGTTCGCGCTGCAGACGCTGGGCGAGTGCGGCGGCGACATCCGCGCGGCCACGCTGCGGCTCATGTCGCGCGCCGCCGCGCCCGCGCAGCGCGAGCCGCGCTGGACGCCCGACGAGCTGGAGGCCTTCCTGGCGGGGCTCGCGCACTACGACAAGGACTTCTACAGGATCGCCCAGCTGGTGAGTGGCTCGACGTTGCTCTCTTTGCTAAAGCTGTCATGACGAACTGAACCTCTATTATTTTTACTACGACAAGGACTTCTACAGGATCGCCCAGCTCATGAGTATGGATCTACATTGCTCTCTTTAGTAAAGCTAACATGATGAACTGAACCACTATTATTTTTACCAGGAGATAGAAGCCCTATATGACGAAGCCCTTCTGGCGGTAAGCGTCCAATACTGTAAAAATGAGTTTTTTCGGCGTTTCTTCTCAACAATGGTCGTAGCGAAGCGCTGGCAATTGTAGCTTTTAAATTATAATATACACTACACGTAATGTTGACGTCTAAAAGTGCCTGTAAAGGTCTAATTAATGAACATTTGAATCTTTGAAGCCAATCATGATGTCTGTAGGTGAAGACGACAGTCGCATTAGTCTATTAGGATGAATAGCCTAAAAAATATATTTTATTTATAATTGATATTATGTATTCCAATATTTTGGAGCATTCAATTTCCTATACTTAAATCCACGTTTGTATCACAGGTAAGGACAAAAGATTCGAAGCAGTGCGTGCAATTCTACTACTTCTGGAAGAAGGTGACCAAAGATTACAAGACGCTGTACCTCCGGAGCTGGATCTCAGAGCTGGCGTCATCACAAGTAAGCACCGCAAATATCGGCCTACAACACTTTGTCTTCAGACTCACGGAAGCGTGAAACCTTAGTTCATAAATAAACCAGCCATTGTACATCCAGGGTGTTCAGGTTTCGGCGCTAAGCTCCGCGCCTTGTTTGTCGACGCTCACTGCGTCCTCCCCGACGTCGTTCGAGGGCGAAGAGTTTCCATGCAAGATTTGCGGGAAGTAAGTCCAAGGGGCCGCCACCGCTGCTTCACATGTCGAACGCGCAACGCAATTTACGTGGAACGCTCCTCTCTACTACAAAACCTTTCGCGGCACGTCAGCGATAAGAATAGTGACCGCTGTGAACCAATTCGACCGTGTGCCAAAACGTTTTTTGTAATGTTGTTATATCGCAATTTTTTATCTTTTGAAGATATATGAAATGCCTAATTTTAATACAAAATACAAACGAGTCACAATATCTTATCGCGGGTGTGCTGTTATTAATATTTGTCGACTTTGTTAATGTAAGATTGTAATTAGGTTTCACCTAAATTGCCTTTCGTGCATGCATTGAAATAAGATATAAAATATTCTATATATTTTACAACGGCTTAAAACTAATTTTATCGACGAATAAAATTGTTATATGATGGCGTTGGCCCAACAAACGTTAGTTTTAAGATAACATTTTTGAAGTGTTCAATGTATACTGAAAGGCTACTCCCAAAGACAAGATAACCGCGAAGCGTACATATACCTACGTCTTTGGTACTGCAATGCTACAAGCTCAGGTTAAACTATAGTTCATTTTTTGAAATGATGGCACGTATTCCGCGCACCACAAAGGCCGCGCCTTTAAAAAAGCCGATACGCCTTTTCCTGCACGCCGACGGCATGCTATTCAATTGAACGAATAGACTATACAAGTAAGCTACGGCGAACCAGTGCGAAATAAGCGCGACTGCTACGATAGTGCTACGACAGTGGTACGACGTTGATACGGTAGTGCTACGGTAGTGCTACGATAGTGCTACGGTATTGCTAAGACAGTGCTACGGTATTGCTAAGGCCCAACACAGACGACAGACTTTTTGTCCGATCGAGTCTGCGGCGCACAAATAGTCTCCGTGGCGCGCAAAAAGTCTTTCGCGGATTGTTCACGGACTCAACACACACGACGCACATTTTGAATCATTCTGTCGGCAGAACTGTAGGGACGGGACACGTACAGTTTTACACGCCATGGAAGTGCAAAGATTGCGATGTATTATTTTATACTTGAAGTACAGAAAAAGAAGAAGAAATAGAAAATTTTGGGTACATCCTATACTTTCGGAGAGATTACTAAAAGGACAATTCCATATGAAACATGCAATTCCAAAACAATATCCGGACAATTTTTTAAAATTTTATAAAATTTCTATTAATACTTTTAATGAGTTGCTATTCATTTTAAGACCAACTTTGACATATTCGGAAACAATAATGAGAAAGTGCATTGGTCCAGAAGAAAGGTTATACCTACTAGGCATGATACTCGGATTTTGAAGTATCATAAATTGCAGGTCTGTTTTGTATTTCATATAACATCGGTACATCTATCTCTAGCGCCATTATATCATACCTGTAATACCGCGCTCGTCACGTCCACCACTAGCCGAGTCAAGGTCACAGACTAAAGTGCGCGACGTCTGTGTTAGCGCGGGTTGAAGCATACGTTGTATTTTTTTCGCACACTTTTAGTGCGGTGTGGCGCGGCGCGGCGCGGCGCGGTCTGCCAAAATTACACGGATTTTTTGTGCGCCGCACTTTTTGTGCGTCGTGTGTGTTACTGCATGTAATTCCATAGGTTCTATTATCACAGACTAAAAGTGCGGCGCGGTCTAGTCTGTCGTCTGCGTTGGGCCTAAGACAGTGCTATGAGTGTGCTACGACCGTGCTACGTCTTTACTCGTGGCACTATCTACGAAACGTATCACTTACGAAAAAAGTACAACAGTTTTTTTTTTGAGAGTAGCCTTCTTGGTTGTTGGGCTGACGCAAATGATGAAAAAGATGACGATTGCATGTCAAGATAATGTTTGCGTAACTTCACGTGTTAACTGCGTGTTAATAATTGTTTATTGCGTAAATATAATGTTTATTTGACATGATACCGTCGATGCCAAATTAAAGATAATATATTTAGCTAACACGAGGACTATATATTAGATATTAACTATCAGCCTAACTTCATCGAATAGTATATAAATATTTATCGAAAGAATTAAGTCCATACGTCTTGTATCATGTTGAATAAATTCTATTTAACATTGATCATTGTAAATACCAATATAACGTACTTATTTTTATTATATAATGTTAAGACAGTGAATTTATGTCCATTGCATAGGAAGTTAGTGGTATTCTATATTTTATTTATCGTACTCTAGGATATAATCAAGAAAGGTTTTGTGTATTAATGCTGTATGTATATAAGTTTTGTAGTACTAACGCTTGACGCTTTGCTTTGCAGCGATTCTGCTTTGTTTTCTATTTTTTCGCTTTACTTTTCTTCTGTTGCAGTTTCTAATAGTGTCCCTGTTATGTTTCAGAGTATTTAACAAAGTAAAAAGTCGTAGCGCGCACATGAAGTCGCACCGGCCACTCGACGCCGAGCCCAAACGGCCTAAACTCGAAAAGCCTTATGAAAAGGTCGAGAGACCGGACGAGCGGCCCCCCGCGACGGAATACCAAAGCCACCCCGCGCCCGCCACGTAACCCGCGACCTCTCGCGTCCTCACGCACTCGCTCGCTCTCCGCACTGCGCCCGCGCACTAATTGCCACAAATGTAGCTGCTTTACTTGTCACGAGGGTTCTGTGCAGTACGACGCATACGGAACCTATACTACGCTAACCGTAGCAATGTGCAGTACACGACCATTTATCATACACATACTACACTCGTCTAAACTAATTTCAATAAATTATAAAGTGCAGCTCTACAAATCTTCTATTCACTATTTAATTACACAACACTCTCCTCATGTCAATATTTTTTTACTACACAATTTTTGAAATTCCGAACTTACTGAACTCATTGTCTGTTATTAAATTCTAACAATTGAAAACGTATGAACAGTTAGTATATCTACATTTTCTGATCGATAATTTATATGCGAAAGGCCGGCTTTTATTATAACACCATGAATGAAAGAAATATAAAAGGTGCCCACGGGATACTGTTACTGAACTTTCTCTGTCCGTCCGTCTATCAGTTGGATTGCTAATGCACTGGAATAATCGTAGGGAGACGGTAAAGTTTTACAAAATGTATATTTCTATTGCCACTAACACATTTGAATTTAGGGGATACAAGAATCTTTTTTTTTATTGCTACATAGAGCAAACATGATACGAGTAAATAATATTACAACTGGCACTGATACTCCGTCTTGCGCTTGGCCGGTTATTTATAAATGGCCGAATACTGTATATTGCGGGTTCAAAGGCTGACAACTTTTTTTGACAAGGTTTTAGATTTGAAATGAAACATTTGTTATCTGTATGAGTCGTTGACATAGTCAATTTGATACCAGATATTTCCTAGACATGTCGACCTAGCAAGAACTCTGTGTGACAAAGTGAACAAGCCCTCCACAACGCGCGCGTATTCATTCGGATATGAGTGACTCGCTATGACGTGGCCAAATGCTGAATCACTCCAAGCATTTACTATGATTACAAAATAGATATAGATGCGTGATCTAGGAAGAGAACAACATAGTGACTAGTAGCTAGACAAAGTTAGCTTGAGTATTGACCGACTACCAGTAAAATACTAATTTCAAAATTTTCGTAACGCTGAACTTGAAGAGAGCGCATAAAGATATTTTGTATAACGATTGATATAGATAGGTAGTTCTTCGTAAAGTTTTTATATGACAGACTTCTTAATGTGACTTGCAAGTGTGATGTTGTAAATAATACAGTAGATGTTGTTGACGCTGCGGTTCAGACCTCGGGCGAGCACTTTCGTTGGTTATAACGTCCTACTAAATATACTTACAGGATCTGTTTTAAGAACAGGTTCTGCCCATGATTCTGAATGACTTTTCCTAAGGAATATGTACATGTTCGGTAGCATGGATTGAATCTACCCTTAAAATAGTGTCAGTATATTTTGTTAGACATTATATATTACAAGTATATAGTTGGTGTGATATATAAGTCGTGTAGTAACTACACTACCTCGTGCATATTATCTGTTGAGTTGTATGCGAGCCCAGCTCATATGTGCTTGTTTGCTCATTGTCATGTAATATTATTTTGTATTTTCTTTACCTTTATTTTTTCTAATCTTATTAGAAAAGTTTCGATGCGCCATTTCTTTCGGGCGTTATTGTTGTAGATATTAGTAAAAACAGTAATGGTATTCACTTCTGAATCCGTATCTACTAGTCACATATCGATGTTATTTCTGCACAAATTTAGATGAATTACTTATCTAATTATTATTCGCTGTCGGCACTTCTATGAAAAAAGGGCCAAGTTGCATATATTTTAATATCTATTCGCATTTTCAAACAGTCAGTGGCAGATCTTGTGTATAAATTTACATTAAAAAAAAATAACATAACGTAGAAATAATTCATCAAATAAAATACGGTACTTATACAAAAAGCCGAAAGCATTAATTTTCCGTCCAAAAATTTTACCGTACCTTTACAAGGCGAGATCAATTAATCACAATCGTTACATATGCTAGTTCGATGTGCTAATTTATAAAACTGCCATGTCACATGTCCGTGCGCGGTCTGCCTCTAGATTGTTAACTTGACCCTAATCTTCAAAGAAGTCCCCTTTTAAATACAATGGAGGGATATTTTTTTACACAAATATTATTAAAATGCTCAAATATTCTATATTTTATGTTGGTAATATTATTACGTAGTTTCTTGTTGATTGTTCTGGATATGCTATTATTTGATACTTGAATGTAGTTAATTTTTTAATGTAAGTACATTTTTTTCTATATACTTAATATGAACTAAATGTGTACCTTCGTGTTGTGATATATGTAATGTTTATTGATTCAGCGAGCTGTCTATGATTTTGATGTTAAAAATAGTTAAAATTATCGGGCAATATTTTTACATAATTGCTCAAGTACTACAAAATATCTGCACACTGCCTTATATGGCTTATAATACCTTCACAGTAAACGTTGTTTAAAAATAATGATATAAAATCGGGTCAATTTCGTGCTGTTGTGGGGATTGTCGACTTAGTTTCAAACTCATTAAGAGTCCAAAAGGAGTGACACTAAGTCGTCGATGATTTTTTTCCACACTTTGTTGATGTTCTGGTAATGTCTGCTATCGCATCATCATTATCGGTGGTGATGATACCAGTGTGTGAAAAAGGCAATAACACGTGAGTGACTTGTTTTTTATATCGTGTCTTTTTCTCACGTTAGTTTTAAATTGTTATAAAACAGTAGCAATCTCTCTTTCTACCACGTTCGAGAATCGAATAGATAGAAAAGAAAGATGTAATTTTTAAAATGTTTCATAAATCATAACGTTTGCTTGTGAAGGATGGACTGTGTATTCCACTGCACCCAAAGTTTATCTGATGTAACAAAATTTCGTGGTTGTGATGTTTAATCGACTCTTTTATTGTCTTCCGAAGTACAGACTCGTACTTCACTTTCTTTTGGGGCAGTATTCCTTAAAAAAGACATGTTATTAATAATATCTACCGTTTATTGTTTAATGTTATTAACAATCCTACTTAGACTAACACAAAGTAAAGCGTGTGACGCTTCCAGTATTATTGTGACTCGGTCTTGTGTTATGGAGGTAACTCTATGTAAGAAATGCTCTAACACATTGGGAAACGCATTCGAGGCCCTGCAGACTGGCTCCTTTGAATGAGATGGGATATCTTCATGTAATATGATTACAGCGGCTTATTTGATAAAACAGATCTTTGATATTTTTTCGAACTAATAAAACATTGAAAACCAAAAAGAATTGATATTCGTACTTACCGAGTCTTAAATTTTTATCGACATACAGTCATAAACTAATATGATTTGTATGGATGACAACTTTATTATGTACCATTTTAAATGTTTCCAATGTGTCACGGCATTTATCCTGTTGAATATTTATCCTTCTAAACTCAGTCTATTTATTACTAAACTTAGTTAATTTTCCTTCCATGAGTACCTGAAGATTTATCCCGGGTGACACAATGCCTTCAGTGTCCAAACGAGTTACTGCTCTAGATATAAATATAGGGATATAATAGTACATTTTACACCTATGGCAGTGAAATCAAAATGTCTCAGATCGCAATCTGAACTTTCTTTATCACCGCCCGTGGTGCAAATACAATGTTGCGTCTTCCCCTAGCCAGGGCATTTCCGCGTGCTTAACGGGACGTAAAATAGCACTGAGTGGTCAGGGGGGCGCAAAGTTAATGCCATTTAACTATTACATCACTAACTTGTGTGATTATTTGGTTGTGTTCTATCTTAACACTTAGACAATTTCTAATGGTAATCGGATGTATTAATTTAACTTCGAAAGCCAAATTATTGCCAAATGCTTTGTAATTAAGAACTCAAGGTTTAGACTATTTATAGAATAAATAGAAATACTTAGTCGTTGCTTTAGATTAATTACCTATGTGGAGAATTTTAAGAAAACCTCAGTAAACTCGTAAGAAACTAAGCAAGCTCGTGTGCCATTCACTTGCAGTCAAGCCAACACTTTGGCACTCTCAACTCCACCCAACATTACTTTTCACATTACTAACTCTATCTAAATATAGATATCTATTGCTTTTTATTTATTAATCAGTCAGAGCATATAACTTATTTTCATAAAAATTAATAAAATAGACGTAATATCTTTCTATTTGTAAATATTGAATATTTTTCAAATTAACTTTATTCGCCGGAGATAGTTCTATGTCATTAAAATTACAATTTATTAAAGACAAGTCCCTCCAGAAATAATTTATAACAATATTCTTAGCTATTAAGACTGAAAGGTACTCTCTAAATTCTGTATCTTTGTTAATTTCGCGAATGTTAGATCCTACCTTTACTTCGTTATTTATTTGTGGTATTACCTACTGTTAGAATATCATGGTGTCACTAACCCATTCCATGTGCCAAAACGTCATACTAGTCAGGGTATAGCTTTATAATATATGCCCTATTAATTTATATACCAAATATAAGCGAGGCCGGTGTTAGAACACGACTCGCCGCCCCTAGGTTTCATTAGGAAATACCGCTGTATCTTATAGAAATTATTCACACAAATATAAGTATTAAATTATAAAGTAAGATCGAGATTAAACAACCTAATTTCAACTTGAATATAGAAGTGCCTTACAATTTAATTTTTATACATTTACATTGATTTGTTTTGTTTTCGTCATGATTACTCATCAGTAAGCACTGGAAATTGCATTTATTTGTGATTCACTGTCTGCCAGTACGGAGTCGACTTATTAGTGGATCAGTTCGTTTCATTATTCTCTAAGAGACGTTTTCAGTAGTATTTTAACTTCGAATACCTACCTATAAATACTTTATGAAAACTAACAGATACTTATAAGTAAGAACCTAACGATATCGAGCGAAGCCTACCAAATCTAATTATTTATCAATGATATAATAAAATTTACAACGTATTCAATCTGCTACAACAATAACTACAAGTCAATTCGAGAATTCTATAGTGAGAATGTATTGTAATGTAAACCAGCGCCAGATACAGCGACTACAACCACCCCACTTTATGTTCGCTTAGTGAGTTCTAATGTTCCGACTAATTTCCCTTGGTCCCATTGCGGCACATAGTGTAAGTACTTCTGTATTTGTGTCAACACTTAAACAAATGTGAAATGTTAACTATAGTATATTTTGTAAGTCTAAATGGATATTATATTCTTCTAATTTTGTATCGAGTAAAAGAGTGTAAGGCGCCGCCGCCGCCCACTGTATTTCGGATGTATTACGTACCTAATACGTATTGAACCTGTATTATATCTATTGTAGACGGTAATGACGTGCCAACGCACGCAAATTGATATTACACTCTGTGTTGTGATTTTGAACGTCTGTAAATTACAAAAATCTTTGAAAAACTATGGAATTTGTAGACACCTTTTTAGATTAGCACAATTCTTCGCGTAGACACGTTAGGTCAAAGTTTAAGCATGTAGATTAAATAGATTAAATTGGAAAGTGTAAGTGTACGTATGATAGATTCATTGTTATATTCGATCAATGTGATTGGTAATGAACAACGACTAACTGGAGTCCTGTCCCCTCCCCTGCTGGGCGACTATTCACAACTTCGCATATCCTTGAAACAATAAGTAATAAAATAAAACTCTATTATATATATTGATAAATTTATTAGGGTAACTAATTTTTTAAGACAATGACTATTACGTGATCTTTTAGATTGTCTTTATTAATAAATATATGGTGAAGGTTTTGTCAATTCGTTTTTATTTTTACCCTATCCAATTTTCCATTAATCTGACTAGGTACCAGTGGCGGGGCTTCCTAAGAAGCCGATTCCCATCGGGTGCCCTTACGGGTTTCTAATAAATATGCATTTCTTACTACCAACAAAACCTACGTATATCGGCGCACCGCGCATTAGAATGTCCAATTAGGTAGGTACTATCTTCATAAGCCGCAAACTAGCAGCATGACTGAACTGCACACACCCTCGTATTCAAAAAGGAAAATTTTCGAAGGTTATTCAAACACACACAGTGATAAATTTTATACAAACACGCTCAGAGATATAATAAAAATAATAATATGCGAATTATAAGCCGTACATTGATCGGCTTACGTATATTAATCTTTAACTAATTAGCTATATTAAGCTAAACAAAGCTTATAAACATCAATGAGACCTCTCCAACCCGGCTGGCCAGCGTGGGAAAGGTCAAGTCCGTAGAGAGAGGGTCGTGCTCCTGCAGTGGAGACAAAAGACCTGATGATGATAAACCTAATTAGGTGGGTATTTAATTCGTTTCACAGTTTTATAGCTGTACTAGCCCAAATTCTCACCCAACGCCACTGTAGGTAAGCCTAATACCTATTTAAACTTGCATTTAAATAAAGTTACTGAAGTCGCGGGAACTGCAGAGCTGCCCATCATTGGCTGCTTACACTTATCACAACTGGCATTTTATCAAAGAGGGTTTCTCGAAATGCTTAGCTGACACAGATCTCAAGAGTAAATAAATAGATATTTACGGACATATTACAAATATTGAGCTAGCCCAAAAATTAGCTCAAGACTGTCTTAATTAATCGCAAAGCAAAGTAAAAAAACGCAAGATGTCTTTTCAAAATTACTCACTAAAATACACAAAAAAATAAAGATGCTCTTGAGTTTTAGTCAGCAGTTTTAAGAATAGATGCTTCGACTTGAGGTGGTTATAACAATATAAATTCCCTTTGCGCATTCGTCGGAAACCTTATTCCAGAATAAAATGTAGCCTGTATGCCTGTACCAATATTGGAATGTATGCAAAAGTTTAATCTGTTGATTGGTTTGAATGCAAAGGACTGACGACATTATACCTATAATAAGTGTGGGTGTACAGATGTAATGAAACGAGGCACATTTTTTCCATCTGTTTATTAAGAACATTGTAGTCACAATGAATACTTATCTACAGACCGATAAAACTCTGTTACTAACACGAAAACAAAATGTGCTGGCCAACAACAACATAAAATACGAAATAGTTCAAACATTCACCGAATATTACACGTAAGAAATAAATATTTAAACATTGTTTTACTGAGTTGGTTAACCACTAAGCTTTGATATTTTTAAAATAAACTATGTATAAACTAGATTTGGGGATGAAAAATGTGTACTTATTATGACACTTTGTCATAGATTCAGGAAAAATTAGAAAAAAATACATCCGATATTTCTATTCAATTGCCGAATAAACAAATAAGATAGACGAAGCCTTAAAATTATTCAGACATCATAATATGTAGGAACATTGTCACACAAACGGAATAGATTTAGGTTAACCAACCATTTATTAGTATTGAGTAATAAGACGACATTTATCAAGTATCCAAACTTTGGTAGTCTATATTTAATACATATAACAAAGAGTCACAAAAATATTATTGCATTTATTTGACAACGAATATTTATACACCCTACACGAATGGAATTCGTGAAATCAAACTAGATTGATTAGTTACTGGCGATTGAATGTAACTAAAACGTGTGAGTATAAACTTAAATGCAGCGAGGTATGACTTATACTCTAAACAAAATGGTTTCCATCTCTCCATTACGATTTTACTAGAATTTACTAACACTCCTCGGGCAATAATTATTTGTGACACTCCTAAGCCCGTATCAAAACTTAAAGTCCACCATGCTGTGTGTAACTATAATAGTAAGTATATCTATGGTAGCCCGCACCCCGTATCTATCCACTACAGAGGACGCCCCTGGGTGGAAAAAATAAACCGTTCCTTTACCGCCAATACCAGTCACAGTAGTAAGACAATAGACGTGGACATTTATTAATGTTCGTGCGGTTCTTGACCGGTAAATGGGTAGCGCGAATGGCGTCCGAGTTGACATACTGTTAAAAGTAGAGGTACCTATATATGATGGAACAATATCTACTTTACATATTATCACTTTAAAACGGAGACATGAAAACCCAAATAATTAGACATAAAAACCTAGTGAAATAATAGGGCGATAACATGACAAATAATGCTTAATATTTATTAATATTTCATATTATACAAATGGACGTAGCAATTACAAATTAGTTTTCGAACGTTTATAGAAAACTAAGTTGTGCGCCGTGATGTGTTGTAGGTTATAGGTAAAAAAGACAAAAAATCATGCACCATAATTAAATGCATTGGTTAACTAAATTATAGTTTTCTGAGTGATATACAAAATTATTATGTTATAAGTAAATAATGTGCATGAGCATTGGACATATACAATCCATGAAGGTTTATTTTACTTTGCAAAAAGCTAGAAGAAAAGAGCACAATTGCACTACACTTACTGCAATGTCTGTGCGTGCCAAATCAAATCAAAAACCTAAGTGCTTAATAAAAAAAAGTATAATGAAAAATCTCGTACATATTCTTAGTTATTTAAATATCAAATTATTTATTACAGTTGCAAAAAAATTGATTAGTTAAAAATCAAATCGCAATCGATGAAACATAATATACATATTATTTGAGGTCCTACAATACAACACTCGCGTTCACAGATGTAACACCCTGACCAAATTCAACTAAACCGCCTACGAACATTGGAGACTTCTACCTAATGGACTAAGTACAGATTGGTGTCAGTCGATTGTTAGAATCAGTGGTAAGATGCAGCAGTTGCTACACACACATTCACTCTTTCATATACCCTTAGAGCGCAAGTCAAGCCGGGAGGAACACTAGTATACACTGGGTTGAAATTACTGCGTTTTAAATTACACCTGTCAATTTGGGTAAATGTAAAAACAATGTCTAAGCCACAGCACATGAAACTTTTTCCGTAAGGGTGCGTTTGACAAGTTAAATCAATAGATTCCATTTTTGTTTATATTTACCCAAATTATAAAAATGGAGGCTTAATAATATTCGAGAAGACAAGTGAATTTATTGAATTTCTGATAATGCAATCAAATGCACATCTATCTGCAAATATCGATACTAATTGAACTTCTATAACAAGGCTACAAGACTTACTTTCTGTGGAATCTATGCATCTTCAAACATTTAATAATCTATGTTATGCCATAATGAGTAAATACATATTTTACACAAAAAAGGATTATTAATGACAAATGAGCTAAGTTGTCCATAAAGTAGGTACAAATAAAACTGGAAAATTAGTACGTGGAATGTAGATTATGTATTATTCAATTTATATGACAGCAGCGACCTTCAGTATACTATGCGTTTATACCCACTGGTTTGCTAAATGTATCATAGAACTAAATACGCTATTTACGCTACTAGGATAACGAAGAAACGACCAGATGTTAATCAACCTATATTAATATTAACACACGAATTTATAAATTTAGGACTATAAAAACAAGCGCGCGCTTGTGATTTTAATCGGGCGATAGGGGATGGTTCTGCGCGCACTGCCACACACGGTGATTTCACTGGTTTTGGAGCCGAAGGCCAGTTCGTAAGGATCGTTAGTAAAACCTATTTTTTTGACTAACCCTCTTATTTATAAAAATTAACAACTGTTTGCTAAACCTATTTTAGGTAAAACTGGTTTTGTCCTTTTTCGTAATTTCGTAATTTAACATAAAAAGAACAAAACATATTGATCAAACGTATGTATGTAAATTTTTTATGAATAAGGTTTAACTCAAAAGTAAAATCGTGAGATCAATTAATAGTGCCGTCGCCATGCGCCACCGGCCGGCTGGCCAGAGTTCATCGAGGTCACGCGGCAGTTTTAGACGCGCGTAACTACGTGGTCCCGATCAAAACTCATTTCGCAACTTTTTTATCTTTTGTCATACACAAATTTGGATTACGTATTTGGATAAAGGAATTTAATTACTGTATTTTTTTTCAGAACCAATGAAAAGTCAGCGTGTATAACTCCATACTGAAACGAGACCAGAACGATTAAACTATCACCCGATTAAATATCACAAGTGCGTGCTGGCTCTTACACGTATGACACATTATTGCATAACACAGCCTACCCAGACATGCCGACTTAAATAATATACGTATATTGAACGGTGCAAACTCGCATATTTACCACTGATATGGAACGTCGATGGTCGCGGGTCACTCGAGCCGCCCAACCTTCTTCCCTTTCACGATCGTCGGCTTGTTTTTCAGTAGGCCTTTTCTTCTCTTTGACGTCTGCAAAAAATGTGACACGTAAGTTTTTGTGTTTTAGAAGATATAGATGTTTAATGTAGTCAAAACTCAAAGTTCTGTTGCCATAGGTATCTCATACTACACGATAGTCGTAGGGTAGTGCGTAGTCAGAGCCACGGGTCAAAAACCCAAAGATCACGTTAAGTAATTTGGTATGCCTAAAGAAGGCATCATAGTGACCGTATGCTAGGCCAATGAGTAATCGAAAAGATCATTCGTTATAGACAGCTCAGTAAAATAATAACTTTAAGTTAAATAAATTCCTTTAATGACAGTTGTTTAGTCCTTAGTGAGAAAACCGAAATAAAATTTTAATGATTCGCGTCTACCTAGCAGGACAGAACTTCCATCTTTGACTGCAACGTTTATTAAGAACCAATAAGTTCAAAGCAGAAATATACTCGTAGTATTGGAAACCTCACGTATAGAAAACACACGGGTGTAGTCATTATTTAATTATGAATTCATTATAGTAACTAATCTACTGGCATTCCGAAATTTTAATTCATTTAAAGTGTTATGATATATCTATGGGAATAATTCAATTATTCTAAAAAGTGCCAACAAACAATAAAAATTAAAAGTGCATGTTGTGCATTCTCAAACTACTACTAAATGTGACCAAAATAATAATAAAAACATGACATACAGCACTAAAACGATGCCTATACAAAATTTAAAAAAGCTAGATTTTATATTTTTAATACTGAACAAACTTGTGTAAATATACTGATAGAAAGATTAATTGCAATCAGCTAATGAAATGCGAAAGCAGAATAAACTGGCTGTGAAGTTGTAAATATGTATAAGCTCATATAATTTAATACACATTCAAAACCCAGAACAATCCTAAGAGCGATTTTTCATCTTCTTTTTTCAGTCTTGCCCAGGGATCGAACCCAAAACTTTATATATGGCTACACGACAGGACCGCGTCGTAACTTGTATGAGATTTTTTTTTCATTTTTGTCAGTAATTTTTTTCCTTGGGATATGTCGTTCAGTATCATATATGTATGTTTATCTATACATATATTTGTTATAAAATATAGTTTCGTTGAGTTAGTATCCCATAACACAAGTCTCGAACTTACTTTGGGGCTAGCTCAATCAGTGTAATTTGTCCCTATATATATATTTATTTATTTATCATCGTCATCATCAGGTCTTTTTAGTCTCCACTGCAGAAGCACGACGCTCTTTACCCTCCCTACTAGAGCCATGTATGGTCAGAACAGCCAAAGGACTTGGCCTTCACTCTCCTCGCTAGCCAGACGGTTTGGAGAGGTCTCATGATGTTTAAAGCTTTGTTTAGCTTGTATTTCCTGTGTACTTCTACGACATCCACGGGAGGACTTGGAGTGGTCCTATTCTACTCTGCCAGAAACCACACGGCATTCAGTCGTTTAGTATCATGGCTTGAGACTTCCTCAAAATTTTGCTATACAATATATTTATACAAGGTTCTTAACAAATCGATATTTCAGATTTTACATAGAAATTATTCGCTAAATACGATTTCGTAGTGTCTCAACTACAGTATACAAACGACAAAATCCATGCATTTTATTATTACGTACACGCTACCTACAAATGTTCAGCAAGTTACTATACCATTGGTCCGACTCCCGACGAAAGCTGCAATACAGTAATACATTAACTTCGCTAAACAACTCTTCAACTGGTTAAAATAAATATTTAAAAATGCACTCTTATTATTGTGTAATTTTGACAAATTTCAAGTAAAAGTTTCTACTTGTACTTTCAGTACAAATAGCATTGAAAGTTTTGAGCTTCGTACGTAATGTAAATGAAGTGTTTTGATAATATAAGATTCAACGTGCTACATTCTTATGTCTTGCGTCGAGCCACAGAGTGCAAATAACCAAAGGCCTTTGGTCATGCAAAAATTTTGGGCCTTTCTAATTTAAATGGATTCGTACAAATTACTTTACGAACTTTTACAATCTGCGTGGTAAAACAAGCTGGCCAACTTCTTTTTTTATTCCCATAGCATTGAAGCACCATAATGTAAGATCTGTTATTATGTTTTTTATTCTCAAACTAGGCTAACGTCAAGCAGGCGGCCGGTCGTAAAACTATAGCCAAATCATTTAAACTGTTTCGCACCGCACTAAGATGAAAAAGAGGTACTTTGGTCCCGACACATACCTTCTTGGACATTGCGCTAGAAGTCGTAACCGTCCTTTTCGCCAGCGGCAGACGCGGGCGATTGAACTCGTCTGGTTTCTTGACTCTGCAACAAAATCAACGATTGACTGGTGACAGTTCTTTCTTCGGAGATCATTGACCCTAAACTCATGAAACATACTGCCCCGTACCTGTATATCCTGACGAGCCAGTGCTCGGTGGTGTAGGCCTCCTCGAGGTAGGTGAGCTGGAAGCCGCGGTTGCCGGGCAGCGCGCCGCGCGTGCGGTCGTAGCCCGGCGGGTTGCCGCCGCTGTCGTACCTGCCGATGGGACACGTTGTGAACTCGTTCCACGTTACGAAGTTTCTAACAACTTAATTCGGATACTTTTTTCTAAACGTCAAACCAACATTTCCGATTTGATTTGTATGAAATAAAAACGAATGACGACATAGTTTCTTGGAGTCAAATTGCGCTCTTAATATCAGTTTTAATAAAGGTGAAAACCGATATGGTCAATGACAAGTGACATTATTTTGTGACGTTTTAATATATACCAAATAATTTATTTTAGAGCCAGGAATCTTCCTTAGGTGGGACACATAGCGCGACGAACCGATGGCCGATGGGGCAAAAAGGTTCTCGAATGGCGACCACGTACGTACAGGCAAGCGAAGCGTAGGACACCCTCCCACAAGGTGGTTTGACGACCTAACCAAGGTCGCTGGAAGGCGCTGGATGCAAGCCGCTCTAGATCGATCATTTTGGAAATCTTTGGGAGAGGCCTATGTCCAGCATTGGACGTTATGCGGCTGAAATGATGACGATGATAAATCTTCCTTATTTTTTTTTCGTTCGTATTTGTGTATGAAGTAGCCAACACTGAAGTCAGATTTTTCAAGCTGCCTCAAGGCATCTGACATAGCTTGGCGACTGCAATACAATGATGACAGCCGTGATCAACAACTTAACGCCTTCTGAAGCACAGAAGAGCTCTGGACTTTTTTTTAGCACTTGTGATCACCAAGTACGGACCGGGGTTTTATCTTGCCGTGTGGGTAACACAAATACGACCAAGCTGGGTAAATTGTGAAATTGTGATAGACTCACCTATAATATGATAACTTGTACATTAGACAATTTAACATAGTCTTGGAAGCTTCTGTATCCACCCTGTATTCGCCCCGCTCTGTGAAATAATCGGCTTCCTGCAACAAAAAGTAAATAAATGTTATTATTTAATTATATAGAAACCTCCTACCAACAGGCCTCATGATTTCGTATAATATGCCAACAAACAGACAAGATATACCCAAGATATAAAACATTGCGGACTTGTAATAGACGAGCCCACAACAATAGACCATAATAACCTTGGCCAAGTAACTGTTCAACACAAAACCGAAGTTCTGTGTATGTAAATATTAGAAGAGTTGTTGGTTTTCCAAATGATAAAAAAATTGGCAAATTGGATAGATGTCAAAAAGGATGAAGGTCACACGACTAAAGATGTTGAAGACCGTACGAAGAGGAAAAAATGATGGAAGGCTAAAGAAAAAACAACAAACAGACTTGCCTTTATCATATACCCAGTGTCACAGATATGTGTACGTAAAAAAAAGCGCCAATGTATGCATTTTGACAGTTGACACTTTTTATTTTACCCAGACGTAATAACATCGAAATCAACACTCGAAAAACTTAACCTTACTTTTCACGCAGACGGGCAATAAGAAACTTACATGAATGTCCTTAGGATGTTCCCCCTCCGCGATGCGCACCATCCATATGAACTTGTTGATGTCGTCCCCGGAGTAGCCGATGGCGCCGCCGAAGATGACCAGCACGTAGTCCACGTCCAGCGCCGACATGATCTCGTACGCCGCGCTCTCGTTGCTGGCCATCGCTTTGCCCACCAGCGCTATGTGCGAGTTGTTCCACGTGTTGTTGTCCACTAGTGTCGTTCGGTTACCCATTCCTGCTATCTGTTAGTTTTTACAAAAAATATATTTTAATAATTATAAATAGGTAAATAAATGTACATACATATAGTGTTTATATTTTAGTGCAAACAGTCAGATATCATGTAAAATCAAATGCCAAATCAAATCATAAGAGGGACAAATCAAGCTAATAAACCGAATTTGATAAAATTTCTGTGGGAGCAACTGACAAGAATGCCCTTTTCAAATAAAAAAGGAATTTTCCAAATTGGTCCGGGCGTCTAAGAGTGATCGGGGAACATACATAAAATAAATAACCGGCCAAGTGCGAATCGGATTCGCGCACTATTGTTACGTACATTATCTTTAAAAAAATCGCGTTTGTTGTATGGAAGCCCCTTAAATATTTATTTTATTTTGTTTTTAGTATTTGTTGTAACAGCGGCAACATAAATACATGATTTGTGAAAATTTTAACTGTCTAGCTATCGCGGTTCTTGAGATACAGCCTGGTGACAGACAGACGGACAGACAGCGAAGTCTAAGTAATAGGGTCCCGTTTTTACCCTTTGGGTACGGAACCCTAAAAAGATTCAGACGACCTTCTTTTTTTTAAATCGGTTAAAATGTGATAATTACCTGATAACCGTAGTCCCACCACGACATGACCCGCGCGTCTTCCGCGGTGTTTTGTGACAGCCAACCGTAAGCTTCTCTAAAATCGTCCAAAATACGACGCGACCTACAAACAAAACAAAAAAATTATCTTGAATCAATCCCTTAAATTATTTTAGAAACAAACAAACATTGACAATTATGATTGTGTTTTTGCCAAAAGTGGCCACTTGTAGTAGAAACGCGTTTTAAAGCTAAACAAAACGCGACTTCATCCTGTAGGATGCTCCCTCTCCCTGTCCCAGCTCAGTATAGGTACGTTCCCACATGAAATGTGTACAGTAGAGGTCGTAGAACAAGAGATCGACAATTTATTTAATATTTTAACAGAACTGATTAGTATGAAAGGTGGGAGAGGAATGAGTCAGAATTATGAGGAAGGAATTTGTCTGGAATTCAAAAATTGAAAAGAAATGAAATTTTAACGATGATGAAATTTGAAGATAATGAAATGATGGAGAAAGGAGATGGGCAAGAAGGATGGAGTTTATTGCAACATCGTTTATAATCCAGGAACTAAACAACCGATTTTGTAAAAAAAGCAAAAAGAATTTTCCAAATCAGTCCAGGCATCTTCGAATAAATGGGTATTGGAATATACATTATAATAAGCGGCCAAGTGCGAGTCGGACTCGCCCATGAAGGGTTCCGTGGTAGCAAATAACATAATATAAAAGTCTTGTAGTATGTTTTTTTAATTTTTATATTTGAGTTGATTAAATGATAGGTAAATTGCTGTTTACAATTTATGACGTATTAAAAAAAAACTACTTTCTAGATCTCGTTCAAACCAATTTTCGCTGGTAGTTTTCATGGTAATGAACAACATATATTTTATTTAGTTTTATCATTCTCTTATTTTAGAAGTTACGGGGGGGGGACACACTTTTTTCCACTTTGGAAGTGTCTCTCGCGCAAAGTATTCGGTTTAGAAAAAAATGCTATTAGAAACCTCAATATCATTTTTGAAGACCTATCCATAGATACCCCACACGTATGGGTTTGATGAAAAATAAATTTTTGAGTTTCAGTTCCAAGTATGGGGAACCCCCAAAATTACTGTTTTTTTTTCTATTTTTGTGTCAAAACCTTAATGCGGTTCACATAATACATCTACTTACCAAGTTTCAACAGTATAGGTCTTATAGTTTCGGAAAAAAGTGGCTGTGACATACGGACGGACAGACAGACAGACAGACATGACGAATCTATAAGGGTTCCGTTTTTGCCATTTGGCTACGGAACCCTAAAAAGTATCGCAACGAACTGATAACAATCTCCTTTTCGGAAGTCGGTTAAAAATAATATAAAGCTTTATCTAATGCCTGACGGCTAACAAAATGTTGATTATTAGGTACACTATTAACAATTAAACACTTTTTTTAAACTAGCCGTAGCCCGCGACTTCGTTCGCGTGGACTTTATGAAAATGCTCATCAGGCTGAACAACTCTTCATGGACTGAACTTGCTCCAAAAATTTGGCTGGTGGGTAAAAAGTCACCCTGTTTGTATGTATACATACAGACTTACTGTATGTATACACGAGGGCGCCACTTCTGCACTGTATTCGCAATTAGCCAAGCAGTCATACTGACCCGTCGTTGCCGTAGCTGGCGAGCACGATGCTGGGGCTGGAGTACGCGTTGGAGGTGGCCCAGGTGCAGTGCACGGAGAACAGCATCAGCAGGATCATGAACGCGATCAGCATGCCCGAGCGCACGTTCATGCCCAGCCCCGCGTCCGGCGGCGGCGCGGGCTCGTGAGTGCGCTTCTTTAGTTTGCCGGCCTGTAGGAAGTAATAAATATTCAATGAAAACTAAAGACGGCCGGTCGTACAAGGGCTTTGACAAAACTTAATTTTTTTTTAAAAGTAATTTTAAACATTACACCGAAAGTGACGACATACAGCAATCGAATTTTACATTTTTCCTATGCCTGCACTAATAAAACAATGACATCTGTTAATTTTCAATGTCTCCTGTTTTAATTACCGTCATGACAGTGACAATACAATAAAGGGGTGCCATTTTGGAAACGCGAAGTCACAAAACGAACGGTTTTTTGTATGGAAAAACCATTCGTTTAGGTGACACCGCGTTTCAAAAATGGCACTTCAGTACAGTACTGAAAGTGAAAACTACCAACTTCACTCAAAAAAATCTTCATCGTGACGTCACATCCTCAAAAAGCTCGACCTTGCTCGAAAATGAAGGTCATTGGATTTTTTGCAAATAGCTAATTATTTAAGACCTTATTTTAAAATCTGATTAAAGAACGCTTTTAATTTACTTGACAAGCCAATTATTTTAATATAGAACTATAACTGCCAATTTTTTAGTAAGTAATAGTAAATTTATGAATGAATGAGTGACCTTGTCGTACAAGTTGTTGCTCTCCGCGCTGTCGGCCTGCGCGCTCGGCAGCTCGTCCTCGCGCAGCACCAGGTCCAGCAGGATGGAGAAGGCGATCCCCGACAGCACGCACACCACCGGCGTCAGCGTCAGCATGAGGCGCACCATCACGCCCGCAAAGTACACCGCGCTGATTGCGTACAGCGCCACTGCAGGGAAATATTATTATAAATAAATAAATATATAGGGACAAATACACGGATCGAGTTAGCCCCAAAGTAAGTTCGAGACTTCTGTTATGGGATATTAACTCAACGATACTATATTTTATAACAAATACATTTATAGATCCAAGACCCAGGACAATTTGAATAAGGCCATTTTCCAACTTGCTCTGACCGGGGATCGAACCCGGGACCTCTGGGTGGCAGACTAGCTTGATGACCACTGCGCCACGGAGGTCGTCATGAAGGTCAACTGACTGCAGTATTTACCTCACTGGAAATGTTATTAGGTCTCCGTCAATAGCCGCACGAAAAACCGCGAGCTGTGACCTTGTCTACTCGATAAGAAGAAGCGGTTCAAAAGTTATTGAGGGCAAACGCTTGAAAGTCAGGGATTTTTTTAAATTTACCTAACAAAAATAAACTTGTATAAAATTGCAAAAAGATCTGAGACAAATAGACATGAGAAACATGGAAGACATGGAAAAAGAACTTTACATGATTTGGTACAAAATAGTACCAATATATATTTTTCTTTTCATTTTTCACGTACTTAAGAAACAAGCGATCAGTTAGCCAAATTTTGTCCAAGGCACAGTTTTTTTTTCTTATTTGACACTATATTTCTTGCTTTCTTAATGAATAGGACTGAGCTTCCTGTTAGAAGGGAACACACTGAAAGTTATCCCGCATACAAAATGTCGTTTCAGCCATTTTTTACCTGAGTCCCAGAGAAAACAATCTTACCAAAGACTCGTTCGTCGTTGATATTCTTGATGCAGTACCACAGCCCCACGGGGAAGGTGCACACCAGTACGTGCAGGTCGAAGAAGAAAGATGACCACGTGGTGGGCTGGTGCTCCGACACAGAGGCTATGATTGGGATGTGGATTTTGGCGTACGCCGTGTCCCACAGCGAGTAAAATCTGCAATAACACCAAATTTGTACGATACTATAAGCCCCTCCCTATTCTAAGTCTAGTCACAGATGTGGCACTTCGTAAAAGCAGAGTATCGTTTATGCCTACTACGGGTTGGGCTACATCTGGCAGCACGGAACAGAACTTTCGCATGCTGCTATCTTTTTCTGTTGCTTAGAACTGTCATTTGCCAGAGCGAGAGAGAGCGACGGAACGCTATAGCAGCGTGCTGTAGCGTTCCGTCACTCTCACTTTGTTATACGCACAAAGCGGCCTCTTTTGGCGAAAACTCGTTTCAAAACTAGACTTTGTTGATTGTCACAGTGTTTACTTTTTTATTGTTAACAGTTTGTTACGAATGAGGACACCACTTCTGCTGGGTTCTGCTACTATTTCGCCTTAAACAAAATGGACTTATTCAGAGTCATAACAAACACAAGTGTTACTTAAAATGTGGTCACTGTTACGACACTAGATTCTGACAATATCATAGCCAAGTGAGTTTCTCATCTTCGTAATAGCACTTTTCCGCTCCGCAGTTAATTTGAAAGGGGAATTAAGGTCAGCGATGATAAAATTAATAAAATAAGCCGTGTGGTTTCCGGCAGAGTAGAATAGGATCACTTTAAGTCCTCGCGTGGATGTCGTAGAAGGCGACTTAGGAAATACAAACTAAACACAGCTTATAAACATCAATGAGTCCTCTCCAACCCGTCTGGCCAGCGTGGATAGTGAAGGCCAAATCCTTTGGCTGCTCTGGTCAAGTATGGCTCCAGTTATACTGAGAGGGTCGTGCTTCTGCAGTGGAGACAAAAAGACCTGATTGAGACTAACCGTCCGCTCCAAGGCGCGATGACGCCCATGTACGTCAGTAGGACGACCGCCAGAAACACGGCGCCGGCAGATGCCAGCCCGCCCAAGATCAGCAGCTGCTTCCACTGCCCTTTGGGGTTCAGACTGTGCAGGTACTTGAGCGCGCCAATGGCCATCAGCAGCGCAAACACGCCTGTCAACAATTATTATAATCGTTGAAAGTAAATTGGTTGTGTAGTTAGAGGAAGTTGGTTTTTTAGTTTTGAAAAACAATGTCCTTTTTTGTTCGGTGATTTTTCATTGGATTTGGAGCCAAAGGCCACTTAATAAGTATCGTTAGTAAGACCTAATTAGTAAGTCAAAATAAAAATTCAAAGCCAAAAAATGTACCGCCGCCGGCCGGCCGCCCGGAGTTTATGGGGTCATGCGAGTTCACGCGACAGTTTTGAACGGGCGTAACTACGTGGTCTCGATCGAAAATCATTTCCGCACCTTTTTTATCTAATTTAGATTACGTATATGGACAGAAGAATTTATTTACTACACGACATTTTTTTTTCCAACACCAATGAAAAGTCAGCGTGTATTAAAATTTATGACGGAGGGCAAAACCTACCACTAGTAATAGATTTCTTACGAGTAGGTTGTCGTCAGGTTGTAATATTGTCATAAAAGTAGGACGTCACTAATTACCATTTCAATTCGATTTCAATGCAAATTACTAAACACTATGTCGCTTGCTCTACATTAAACGCTTTTGTTGTACTTATCTGTATTTATATTACACTGTGCATGTAACTTAAGTAAGCAGTTATTGCATTTCATGTGTGTAATAAAAATTTAAGACGAAAATACCAATTTCTGGTCTGTAATAAATAAAATAAAAAAACTAGTGGCTCTGTGAGCAGTAGACCTAGTTATAGAACGATTGTTACCTGTAGTAACATAATTCCCTTGTAATGTAAAATAAACTTTCACTTGTAAAATAAACTTCAAAATACCGGTCGTAAAAAATAAAAATAAAAACATTGAACTAAAAAGAGAACACCTTCCGGTGGGATTCGACCTCTAGACGTTAAAGTCGATTATATCTCTTTATGAACAAACTGGACTATTCATCTTTTGACAATGCTGCTGAAAATATCCGTCTATTGTATATCTTAATAGTGAATAAATTCCTTCGTTATTTCGTTATCACTATTAACACAAAATGGTAGTAAGAGCCATAAAATCCAAAGGCGCTTAGGCCCTTGTGCCAACTCTGCCATATTTTTTTTTATTGGATCTTCTATCGAGATTCATATGTTTATCACACCTGCTCCCAAAATTTCACTGGAATCGGTTGAGAACACAGATATACCAAAACCATTTTGGCCAAGCTGAAACGGAGTCTTCGCTCGCTCGGTCAAAAAACAAAGTCTTGTTGATTCCGAAACAAAAGAGTAATTTCCATGGCATGGCTTTTATGGATTACAAATAACAGTAAAAGACGGGTCTGTTAATGTATTCCATTGAATGGAAATTCCCTTTGAGTAATAAAACAATAACTCAAGACTTAACAAGCATTGAATGATGAATTGGTGTCAATTGTACACACTGCTCCTGACCTCAAAACATAATGCTGTTAGGAAGACGAGACAGGGAGACATATGCTTTTGAAGAGTTGTAGTTTTACAACTCGATTTAACTGCACAGACAAAAATCACATGTTTATCTTAACAGGATTAAAAATTAGAAACTTAACAGGAATAAAAATTATATCAACTTTCAATAAAACTGTGAATTACTTCATACCTCGATGTCAATAAACCAAAAAAAAAAAACTAGAAATAACTTTATATGAATATTTTATTTGACATAGTTTAACTTAACTACCTACTGTGAAATTGATAAGCAAAGAAAACTAATGCATTATGAATTTGCTATAAAAGGCTATGAAATTATTCTTTACACACGGTCTTTATCAAGGATCTGAGGTTTATGACCTTTCTTCATTACATTTGGTTCTTAGGAAAAAACGTGTATTTTTGTTTGATGCGAGGGTTTCATCTTTATTTTTTTAAATCTCTACATGTAACAAGAACATTATGTATAGAGATATTTGTAAAAAACAGCCTAATTGCGACCTATCCAACTACAGTAGGGTGCATTTCATACAGACAATATTCATATAGAATTTGTCTACACCGTGCCAAGATTAGTGCCTTCCTTGTCAAAAATATTTGTTTACGTCACTGTTCAACCAGCACAGCCAGGATGCCTGATGAAGCCGGAAGCACGCTAAGACATTAGCAAACGTAAAATAGAAACAATGTTTCTATGTCTCACTTTAATATTGTGCTAAACATTACATTAAGACCACTAGATATTAGCGTAACGTTTTGAAAAAAATATTATTAAATTGTTACACGTTGATAATATAGCTTTCTAACTGACAATTTTTTTAAAATCAGATAAGTAGTTTTTGTGTTTACAAAACTAGTATAGATAAGAAATCAAATCAAAGTATGTTACCTGATGCCGCCATGTGCTCACTCGTCCTGATTGGTTGGAAACCAACGAATGGAATCTGCATGGAGAGCAGCAACCCGGCAATGTAAAACACACTGTAACTGACGAACAGACGCTGGGAGAACCGGCCCATGATCAGCAGCACGAACACGTGCAATGGGATAAGGTTGATGATGAAAACGTAGCCACCCCATGCTGATACCTAAAGCAATAGAAACAATGTTATTTACAATATTTAAAGTCTTAATAATAGAATTTAATGTCAACAGTCACTTTACCAAATTACTCTGAAATTACTTTTTTTTAAAATCAACTTAATTAACAAGTTCTATACTTGTATAGTTATGTGTAGTTATATAATAATTTCGGAGTAATTCGATTAAATTTAAATTGAATGTGATTATGTACGTTATCTAAATAAATATAATATTGTCAAAATTTTTTGGAATAAAAATTGAATACAAATGTCAATAAGTACGAGTATAATTATTAATCTAAAAGTCAATGTGATACTGTATAAATTTGTTGCATATAGAAGTACCAATATTATAAATACTTGAGCAGTTTTGTATACATTTAAAGTGATAACAAAATATAAATAGATAAAGAAGAATATTGTGCACAATTTTATTTTGCATATTGATATGTAAAGTTTGGTGTTTAATTCTACAAGATAAGGGTGGGCAAATCCATTTTAAATATATATACGAGTATAGAAAAGGTTTCTTTTCTGGTCAACTATTGAAATAAATGTATAAAATAATGATAAACTAAACCTTATTTCGAACGCAAAAGATTTCAATGCCTAAATTTTAATAGTTACAAGGATATTTTTACTGATTTGTATTAAGTCCTAGGAGTGTACTAATTTACATTTAAATATTATTTAAAATCACAATACATAATATTCAATAGGGATGTAGACTGGGTCAAAAATATACTACTTTATTTAGTCGGTCAACTATATTATCCAAAAATAAAGGACCCATATTTTTTCGTTTAGAAAAGTAGTCAAAATTCACGAGATACAGTTGCTTTTGGAGTGGGGTTGATTTACGTCACTGTTTATTAAAAATTGCAGCCAATCGTGACGTCACGCGAAATTTAAATGCGCTGTATATTTGTCATTATTTGCTAATAAGAAAAAAAAATAAGTACATCATACTTTTTAACAAGCTATCGAACGCACCTAACACTATTTTTGTCAACATCTCTAATTACTTTTATAGTTCATAAATTTGTAATAAATATAATATACGAGCTACTAAAGTGCTACATTATTATTCATAAAATTGAAACAGTCCATAATGAGTTAACAACCAATTAAAAAACTGTTATAAGGTATTGGAGATAATAAGTCTCTTTTGCACCTGTACAAACAACAGCACACATACTACATACATATGGGAATAAAATTAGCATTTTTTTTGTAGCTGCGGTAACACACTATGTAAGAAGGCATACTTTTTAATTTCATTCACACTTTACAACATGGCAAATACCAATTTTTTTTCAAAACTTGATAACTCTTGCATTCAATCAAAAGCCAATCAACTTTTAATTGAAGGCTTAGTCAAGAGTTACTTTATGACTGTTATTATGGAATGGATGTGGCTTGATAGGTAGGCCATACAAGTGAAACACAATAAAGGACTCTATGACAATGCAATAAGGTGATGGACTTGATAAACTGGATTAAATTGATACAAGGCCACAGCATCAATTTGATATAAGGATAGGTACACAAGTTAAAAGAGTAAAGTCACACTAAAAGTGTGTATTAAGTCTTGTGTTTCTTTGCCTTCCAGCTCAATTTAATAGGAGTGTGCCAGTTGCTTAAAAAGGAAGGATACATTACTTACCATGTAAAAATATGACAGGGCAGTGCATATAGACCAAAACACTGAACCACTCTTAACACTCTTGAGCCACAGGTAGTAGGTGAACTGCAGCGCAAATATGGCAATGCCCTCATTGTCATAGCTGCCTGCTACTGATCTGCTGCTGTAGCCTGGGATGATGGCTATAAAGCAGGCGGCAAAAAGGCCCGCGCCTCGAGACCACAGCTCAGATGTTAATAAGTATGTTGCTATGGCTGTGAGACCACTGGAAAGAACAATATCTTTGCAATATTCAAAGGTTCAAATGTTTATTTAGTAATTAGACCTTTTAAGGAACTTTCACATGTTAAAAATATTGCTATAGCTAGATATGCAAATTCAAAACAACACAAAGTGCAATTATTTTTTAACACACATAAAAAACTGATTCTTCAATGCTAAAATTACATACAAAAATGTAATATTTTTGATTATTCTTAACAGAATTATGATTTAGATCTGATCAGCAGATCTTTGAGAACCTTGATGGTTCCTAAAGATCTGAAAATAATCACATTAAATATTTTTTCTCCCTTTTATTGTTTGTTTAATCGTATTATTAGTTTTTACCTGAACACTGGGGCAAGGAATACACAGATATCTCTTATGTGTATTGGTATATTCAATGTGTGCAGTATCCAATGAATGGTGCCCGAAGTGAGCATAAGGCCAGGGTACACAGTACCACCGACGATACGACCCAGTGGGTACCAGGCTCGCTCGTCGAACCAGTTGAGGAAGTTGTAGAACCCATGCTGCACCATGTAAGCGGTGGAACGGTAGTTGAACCTAAAACACAAACAATCATCTCATGCAGTACCCAATTTGCAGGTTATCTTCTTTAAAGTGCTAGAGAGGCGCTTACCATGGATCAAACTCGTGTATGATACTCTCAAAACGTATTACAGCAAAGAGCCGGGACGCAAAACCGGCCAACCAAGCCAACGACAATACCGTAACTGTGATAAGGGTACTAAAGCCGGCTGTATTGTTGAATAACCCCTTATTAGCGCCATTGCTCGGCTTTGCTACAGCAGTGGCCGGCATTCTGTTCTTCACCAATACTAACAACTATCCTAATAATTCACAACAATTTTATTTTCATACATCGGTTCCAACAATTCGATATTAGGAAAATTGACTTTACTAGTTTACGATGACTGACGGACACGTCTCTCTTAAAAAATTATTGCCAGTGTAAAAATAAAGTATATGCGGTTCGGCAAAAGAAAATTATTGATTTGTATTTGTATTGGACGAATAGTTTTTTATAATCGAGACGTGAACGGTGACATTCTAGAGTGTGAAGCGTGCCTAACTTCACTTCTATTAACACGACTGACAGCTGTTTGACAGTGGTTTGTTGACGTTGACTGTCATTTTTAGAGTTCAGAGCAGAGTTATGAATTTCGGATTTGGTGTCTCGTAAATTAAGTTATTTGATTTAATTTTATCAATTTGGGTGCGAAATAAACCTGTGTTGATATACGAAAATTAATTTTGCTATATTTAAATAGTTATATAAATTATTAAAATGTCTAATTATCAAGAAATCGTCAATTTAAACGTTGGGGGCACCAGGTATGTTTTAGTGAAACTCTTACTCTTGTCGTCATAAAATATATAAAGTGCTTTTTAAGTTTGATGCCACTTCTATTGCTAAATCAATGAAATTAATATGTGTGTACTTGTTATGTAAACAATTGATGAATCAAATTTATAACACGCTTTATATTATGTATAAAAGTAATGGTAAACAGACCATATCAATATGATAATAAATAATGATAAAATTGTGTTAGAATGTTTACTTTGTTTAATATATACTTTATTCTTTGACTCACTATCTTGGTACATTGTTAGGTATTATTTTACTGCATACAATTTGTACTATAATGGGTAGTTTATAAAAGTATTTTTTCAGGTTTGCAACTTCATGGCACACACTCACTTGGGTGCCTGACACATTTTTTACAGCCCTGTTAAGTGGTCGGATACCCACAGTCAGAGACGAGACTGGAGCCATTTTCATAGACAGAGATCCCACTTTGTTTAATCTCATTTTGAACTTCCTGCGAATGCATGACATAGATCTTACAAATGTGAACATCAGAGCCTTGAGACATGAGAGTGATTACTTCGGTATCACACCTCTTAGTAGAAGACTGGCCCTATGTGATGAAATGAATCATTCTTCTTGTGGAGATGTTCTCTTTTATGGGTATTTGCCTCCACCACAGTGTAAGTATTTATTTTTAAGACCTTTTATCTACTTGTATTTTTTACAAGCACTTTATTTATTCTAATGAATAAATAATTATAAATTTTATACAAATATAGATAATTATATTAATTTATTTATATTACTTAATATATGATATACTATTTAATTACTTTATTAAGTAAAAAAATTTAAGCTAACATTCAATTATTGTGTGATATAATAGTGGGAAACTGTTATCAGAATCAAAATATTTTATTCGCTCAAACAGAGCATTATTGTCTTCTTATATTATTTCAGTAAATGTGCCTCTACAAAACAGTAGCAATGGCAGGAATACCAACGGCTGCTCCAGAAAGAACTCCACAGCTTCCAACTCAGACGGATCCACAAACCGAACACACTCAAGAAACTCATCTCTTGATCTCAGAACTATTGGGAGGATACCATCTCAAGACCAGTTGAGGTAAAGGTCCATCTATCCACATTATATGGAATTTAATTGTAGCTCACACATTGCGACAAATGAAACATCACTATAGACGCTGACTTTTCATTAGTTTTGGAAAAGAAAATGTCTTATAGTAAATTAATTACTCTATCCATATATGCTGGGATTTGTACAATATACGTAATCCAAATTTGTGTATGACATAAGATAAAAAGTTACAAAATGATTTTCGATGAGACCATGTAGTAAAACTCGTCCAAAACTGTCGCGTGAACTCGCGTAACGACGGCGGCCGCCATTGGCATTACCAAGTGATCTCACGATTTTACTTTCGAGTCTTAGTAAAAAAAATTTGGTACTGAATTTTTATTTTGACTAGCTAATTAGGTCTTATAATAAATAATTAGAATTATAATAGAAAGAAGATTGGAACTTGGTTTAGAAACACATATTGCGTTTATAGATTTAGAGAAAGCGTTCGATAAAGTAAATTGGAAACTAATGATGAAGGCGCTTAAAAATGCTGGCATAGACTACAGAGACAGGAGAATAATCAAAGAACTGTATAAAGAACAAGAGACAATAATAGAAAGTAATAATGAAAAAAGACAGGCTAAAATACGACAGGGAGTGAGGCAGGGTTGCCCACTTTCTCCACTGATATTCAATCTATTTATAGAAGCAGCAATATCTCAAATCAAAGACCAAGATTTAGGAGGAGTTAGTATTAATGGAGAAAAGATACATTTTATAAGATTTGCATATGACATAGCAGCCCTTGGAAGCAGTTCACAACAGTTAGAAAAGTTAATAGAAGCAATGAACAATATTTTTAAAGAACATAAATTGAGTATAAACATAAATAAAACCAAGTCCTTAATTGTCTCAAAGTCAGGTCCAGTAATTAAAAATATCTAAATAAATAATAAAACAATAGACCAAGTTCAAATTTTTCAATATTTAGGAACTATTATCAACGAAGAGGCAAGATGCTCAGAAGATATTAAGAAGAGGATTGCTATTGCAAAAAGTACATTTAAGAGTAAAAAATATATATTTTGTTCTGGTATTAAAGAAAGTTTACGTAAAAGATTTATTAAAACATCTATATGGAGCACTGCTTTGTATGGATGCGAAACGTGGACGATGACCAAAAAGGATAGAGATAGATTAGAAGCATTTGAAATGTGGTGCTGGAGGAGAATGAAATAAGCGGCCAAGTGCGAGTCGGACTCGCCCATGAAGGGTTCCGTAGTAGCAAATAACAATATAAAAGTCTTGTAGTACTTATGTTTTTTTAATTTTTATATTTGAGTTGATTGAATGAAAGGTAAATTGCCGTTTACGATTTATGACGTATTAAAAAAAACTACTTACTAGATCTCGTTCAAACCAATTTTCGCTGGTAGTTTTCATGGTAATGAACAACATATATTTTATTTAGTTTTATCATTCTCTTATTTTAGAAGTTACGGGGGGGGGGGACACACTTTTTTCCACTTTGGAAGTGTCTCTCGCGCAAAGTATTCGGTTTAGAAAAAAATGCTATTAGAAACCTCAATATCATTTTTGAAGACCTATCCATAGATACCCCACACGTATGGGTTTGATGAAAAATAAATTTTTGAGTTTCAGTTCTAAGTATGGGGAACCCCCAAAATTTACTGTTTTTTTTCTATTTTTGTGTCAAAACCTTAATGCGGTTCACATAATACATCTACTTACCAAGTTTCAACAGTATAGGTCTTATAGTTTCGGAAAAAAGTGGCTGTGACATACGGACGGACAGACAGACAGACAGACATGACGAATCTATAAGGGTTCCGTTTTTGCCATTTGGCTACGGAACCCTAAAAAATAAGTTGGACGGAAAAAATTACAAATGAGAAGGTACTAGAGGTTGTGAAAGAGAAAAGACAAATAATACAAATTATAGAAAATAGAAGAGGGAAAATGTTCGGTCATCTAATACGCCACGATGCGTTTTTTAAAACAATAATGGAAGGAAAAATAGAAGGAAAGAGAGGAGTAGGAAAACCCAGAAGAAAATTTATAGACCAAATAAAAGAAAAATTAAACGTGAAAACATATAAAGAGGTTAAGAACTTAGCGGAAGGAAGAGAGACATGGAAAGCACTCCACCGACAAGAGCCCAGCTCTTAAATATAAGAAGAAGAATTAGGTCTTACTAACGATTTATATTAAGTGGCCTTTGGCTGCAAAACCAATAAAAATCACCGTGTATAGGCATATTTAAGCACAGCTCTTACAGCTCAAATTATCTTATTAACCATTAAGATTATATGGTTTACTGGTAGAAAAGGCTCCTGGCTTTAAGTCCGCCATTTACATGTATTGTATTGTAATGAAGTTAAGTAAATAAGACCTTGGATCAATTGAAGTTTTGTGTAATTTTGAAACATTGGAGGCAATTATTCACTTGAGATAAGTTTTTTATTATTAAAGTGCACTGAAATTCTGATTCTTTTTATATTTTGTTAATATTCTTATCAATTTTGTTGCAGTCGATGTGGCAGGGGACACTCCAGAGCAGCTTCACTTGGCAACTCAGATTGTTATAAGGGAATACGCCCTCCTGAAGGTGTGTACTTTTACATATCATTATAATTTATTAACTGTTCTATAAACTTAGTTATAAATATTAATCTCCTACTGGTTAAGAGCAATTTAATAATACTTTCAGTCATCAAGACATCTAAAAAAGGGTTGTTATAATATAAAAATTTTTGTTTCAGTAAATGCATGGGTAGACAGCATGAAAGTTCAAATAATAAAAGCACATCACAACTGGATAGCTGTTGCTTATACACACTTTGTTGTGGGATATAGGTGAGTGTAGTTTTAAAGAAATGAAAAATAAATCTACCTAATTTTTTATTCTAAAATATAAGAATTTCAGTATCAAGCAAGTATCATTTATTTAAGTTTTGTACCCAATCTTCAATGGTAATTTTTAATCTGCAATCAGCTTTCAATGGTACAAAAGTCATTATAATAAATTGGTATAAAACTTTCAAAAGGCTTTGAACAAATATAAATTCTTCTACATCTAAATTTTAAAAGTGCTTTATGTCTTACATCCACTGTTTGACTGGTCTCAAATGTAAAAAACAAAATGTTTCGTCTGTTTTTTTTTTTAATTTATTTTTATGGCAGACATCAAATAAACGAATTGTTTGTTGTTTTTCGTGTGTGCTAGTGGCCAGTCTGGCTGGTGTCAGATTTTCCAGGCTGCCTAAATACAACTGACAGCTTGACGACTGGCATACAATGATGACAGCCGGGACCCACGGCAGAGGAGCTCGAGAATTTTTTATGCCACTTGTGGTCACCTATCCAAGTACAAACCACGCCCGGTGTCGCTTCTTGTAAAAGCGCTAGTAATGCGCACTTCCAGGCCACTGAGCTCCTCAACAAACAAACAAACAAACGAATGTATTCAACAGATTAACAGACTCTTGCGGCTGGTACCAAATGTTCCAATCTCCGGTCCAAGACTCGGCCATAGAGAGGATAGCACTGAACGCGAAGACGGGCGGCGGCGCCAGCTCGGGCGGGAACACCGCGGCGGGCACTGACGTCATGTTGGGCATCGCCAGCGGCCCACTGCTGCGGTTGTGGGCCTTCTCCACGCATATCGAGCCGGTCAGGATGAATTTGATTGGTGAGTTAGAACAACTTTTTTTTTGTGTAGTTTAGGATAAAGGAAAAATAATGTGGTAGCTGCTTCTTCTCAGCTGATCCTGATCCTGTGGTCTTACCATGGTGCTTTAACTCTTTCACCGCGAACGTCGGATGCCCATTTCGCGGGCGTCGTATATTTCCGACCAAAGACCACTGCTCGTATTGTGCATAACTTAAAGTATTCACATCCCTTTAGGTATTTATTTTCGGTTCACTATGCCTCGCGCTGGGGGCACGACAACTGATGTCTCGTGGTGAAAGGGTTGACCTTTGGCTATGCGTGGCAAGTAGAGTAAGAAGAAAGTATGTGATGCTGAATTTGCAATATAATATCTCAGTCGTAAATGACAGTCATCTATAATGCGTAATTTTGACTGTCTCCGTGATCAAGTGGTCAAGGCGTTCGCCTTGCGATCCGCGGAGGTCGTGGATTCGAATCCCACTGAGAAGCTTACTTTGTTGAAAAGTTGTTAGCAGGCTTGAATCGCCGATTATCCAAATGGAAAGATGATTCCGTATTTCGGTAGGCACATATAAACTGTGTGTCCTGAATGCCATCAGCGTTTCCTCAAACCTATCCAAGGATTGGTTCTGGTGTACCCTTTGAGTTACGGAGGTCCGACGACAGTCGCTCTGTGTAAAAACCAGTAACCAGATAGATGTGGACCCCGGGCTCTGATGCGCTACCGCTGAGGATACAACCGGAAAGATGATGATTATGCACAATTTTCTTTAATTGTAGAGATAAAATAAATCTAAACATAAAATGGAATTACTTTATTATCAGTCACAGTCACAGTTTAATTACGACTTAAATCATATGTTATCTTCACTTTATAAATAAAAGATACAAAAACAGATCATTTGCAAAACAGACTTTGTTTGGTTTGGTGAATAAAGCGCTGATAAGATAGTGTAAATGGAAGATGAACATAAAGCTGAAATTAATTGCCGCTGACCGAAGTTGATAACATTGTTTATATAGCGTTGCAACTTTCCTATGTCATACATGTGGTTGGGTTGAGTAGCGAGTATCATTATTAGGTTACTTACAGCTAAGTTTACTACCGTTTGCCGTGCGGTTTCCGACAGAGTAAAACAGGGCCACATCAAGTCCTTCCGTAGATGACGTTCCGAGAGTGAAGGCCAAGTGTAACTGACTGCTCTGGCCAAGTATGGCTCTGGTAGTACAGAGAGAGTCATGCTTCTGCAGTGGAGACAAAAAGACCTGATGATGAAGTTTACTATCGCTTCTTAAGCGCTAGTGTAGAAGAAGCGGTAACAAACTGAACTGCAGGATTTTCTCCATGGAGGTCAACTCAGAATTAAAATAATATCAATGAAGAGATCAGACTAGACCTGACTTCCCTCGCCCATTTCCTCAGATCGATCTGTTCGGAAATACAAGTTGCTCTTTACATCTGTTTTTTTCCAGACTTGCATAGATTGCATTTTGATGGATGAATATTATTATTCTTTCTTGTCGTATTCCTCATAACTGAGGGTCGTGACAACCATAATTGGTTTTGAGTACGCGGTCTTTCCAGGCTGCTCTGTTTTGGGCCATGTGTATAGCGGCTTGGGTGTTGCACTTCAAAGTGCACTTAAAAGAGGATCAGTCCAATGTTGAATATTACTACTACTACTCCTACATCGGGTCTTTTTAGTCTCCACTGCAGAAGCACGACCCCCTCTGTACTACTAGGGCCATATTTGGCCAGAGCAGCCAGAGGATTTGGCCTACACTCTCCACGCTGGCCAGACGGATTGGAGAGGTGTCATTGATGCTTATATGCTTTGTTTAGCTAGTATTTCCTAAGTTACCTTCTACAACATCCACGGGAGGACTTGGAGTGGCCCTATTCTACTCTGCCCGAAATCACATGGCTATGATAAATATTAGGTTACAACTACTGATGTTCTAATTTGTTCGTCCACCAGGCACATTCAACCTAGGAATGCGAGTGGAGCACCTCCTGTTCGTAGGCCCCCAGCTAGTTGCCCTAAGCAGCGCGGGCAGTCGCAGTAAGGCGGGCGTGTGGCACACCAGCACCCAGCATTGGCAGACGCAGGACGTGGCCCACCTTACCACTTATGACACAGCCGGCTCGTTCTTGTTGCTGGGCACGGCTACAGGCACCATTAACTATATTGGTGAGTCACTGTCACGCGGTTGCTTTAAGCCGTGCCGCCGCAAAACGAATGTTTGCCTCACAAACACCCTTCATCTTACTTAGTGTCTCTTGTCGGTCGAGTATGCGCCTAAATTCTTGGTCTTCCGAAATACAAACACGATGTAAATATTGCTCCAGTAAATAAAAAATGTTTTCTTGTTGGCATTGCAACCAAAAAGTACTGTGTTAAAAGTCACTTTACAACGTAAAAACGGGCAAGTATTCCAGTGGTGATATAAAAATCGAATACTTACTATTTTAAATATTTCAACGCTTACGTGATAAAAAGTTCTCATGTAGGTGCGAAGTTCCCGCGAATAGATATCGCATAATCGCATAGACTAAATCAGTATAAATTTTCAAAACTAAAAACCGACCTCACCCCCAAACTAAGCAACCGATCTTCATAAAATTTCTATGGGACCACCCTACATGTATCCTCTTTCAAACAAAAAAAGAGTTTTCCAAATCGGTCCAGGGGTCTTCGAATAATCGCTGAACATCCATACATACGTAAAACAAAATAAGAGATCGCGACGAATGATAACCTCCTTTTCGGTTAAATATTGTTTCAGTGAAAGTTTTGTATTGTTGATCTTTATTTTTTATCTTAATCCTTAACCGTCTCTATCTACGTAAAATTTAACTTAGCGACAGTGCTAAGATAAATCCATATTATATTCTTGACCATTTTTTGCATAGACCTAGAATTTTTGGTCACATTTTACTTTACGCTATCTTGTACGTTTAGATCTATGTTTTTATATATATTCGTTTCCTTTTCTTTAACAAGAAAGAGCAGTTGTTTAATAGTTGTCGTTTGTTATAGACATGCAAAAGTTTCCGCTCCGCATGAAGGACAATGACCTCCTAGTGACGCAACTGTACAAAGACCCCAACCAGGAGCCGATCACGGCTATATCAGTGTATCTCACACCAAAGACTAGTAAGTATATCCAATTCGAAAGATGGTTATGTGTTTTGATTCAGTTATGGCAGCATCCATAAAGTCGTACGTGATGTCAACTAGGATATATATTTAATTAATAAGCAAATTATATATTTTGTTTATTAATTAAATATATATCCTAGTTGACATCACGTACGACTTTATGGATGCTGCCATAATACTCCCCCTTTTTTTTTGGCAATCTTCAAATTATGTAGACCTAAGGTTATTTATAAGATAATTTAAAGGTTTCTACAGATTGTTGGCAGTCAAATTTTTTATAATCACCATATTTACTTTTAAATTATTTATTTCAAACGAGGCCACTTCTGCTACCATTTCGCCTTAAACGATACTGAGTACAATTTTGCGATCGACTTACTTAATTATTTTAATCGGTACCCTAGTGCTTCATCAATAAATGATATGTGGTCACCATGCTTGTCCTCCACCCAGAGGTCCCGGGTTCGATCTCCGGTCAGGGCTAGTTGGAAATTGGCCTTTTTCTAATTGTCCTGGGTCTTGGATGTTTATCTATATATGTATTTGTTATATATGTATCGTTGAGTTAGTATCCCATAACACAAGTTTCAAACTTACTTTGGGGCTAGCCCAATCAGTGTAATTTGTCCCTATATATTTATTTATTATTGCTTTATGACATCGAAATTCATATGTCTTATCCAGATCTATGCGGCAACTGGATCGAGATCGCGTACGGGACGCGTTACGGGTCGGTGCGCGTGATCGTGCAGCACCCGGAGACGGTGGGCCACGGCCCGCAGCTGTTCCAGACATTCACGGTGCACCAGAACCCCATCACTAAGGTATGACCAGCGCAATAGATGACAAGGTATGACAACCTCAGTGGCGTAGTGGACACCAAAAAGTTAGTGTAAATCAAGTAAAATCTGAAGGATCAACCGTAGTGATGGGTGTGCCCCAGGGTTCTATCTTGAGTCCTTTGTTATTCATGATCTATATCAATGATTTACCATATTATGTAAAAGATTGTAAGTCTGTACTTTTTGCTGATGATACTTCCCTTGTTTTCAGCGTAGATAGGAAAACTGACACCTCTGATGAGATTAATAATACATTGTCGCAAGTGTTGGATTGGTTTACGGCAAATAATTTAGTATTAAATGCAAAAAAAAAACGAAATGTGTAAAGTTCTGCTTACCGAATGTTACAAAAGTTCCAACACGATTATTATTAATAAGGAAGCAGTAGATATGGTTGATGACACAACATTTTTGGGAATAACGGTTGATTCAGGGTTGCAACGGGGTGCCCATATTCAAAAATTTGCTGGAAAACTTAGCTCTGCGGCCTACGCGGTTAGAAGAATTAGGTAAATGACTGACGTTGATACAGCGCGTTTGGTATATTTTGGTTACTTCCACAGTGTTATGTCCTATGGAATATTGCTATGGGGTAACGCTGCAGATATAAATACCATATTTGTTTTACAAAAACGCGCTACCAGATTTATGTATAAATTAGGTGCTAGAGAGTCTTGGGAACTATTTAAAGACATAAATATTTTGACGCTTCCTTCGCAATTCATCTATGCGAACATTATGTACGTGCGTCAGAATATACACTCATTTAAGAGAAATTGTGATATTCATAGTATTAACACGAGAAATAAAAATAAATTAGCCATCACAGCTTTGCGGTTAGAGAAAACAAAAAAATCTTTTGTGGGTCTCGACTTGCGCCTCTATAATAAAATTCCAGATGATATAGTAGCTTTACCATTATCTAAGTTTAAGGCAGGCGTTAAAAATCATTTATTAAAAAATGCGTATTATGCCTGAGAAAAAATATTGGAAATAGTTGACTGCAAATTGTAATTGTATAATTTATATGTATAGCTTAAGTTTAAATCTGTATTGTAATTATAACATAGCCCATCAGGCTGGGTAGGGACCAATACTGAACTGGGTTTCTTTCGGCGTAATCTTCCCAGCAGTGGTCTTTTTTGTCAGCAGTTTTTAGCTTTAGCACTGAAATAATATTTAAAATAATTTATCCTACATTGAATAAAATATTTTGACTTTGACTTTGACCATGCTAGTCCGCCACCCAGAGGTCCCGGGTTCGATCCCCGGTCAGGGCAAGTTGGAAAATGGCCTTTTTCAAATTGTCCTGGGTCTTGAATGTTTATCTATACCTATATGTATTTGTCATAAATATAGTATTGTTGAGTTAGTATCCCATAACACAAGTCTCGAACTTACTTTGGGGCTAGCTCAATCAATGTAATTTGGTCCCTATAGATCATTCAACTGAACAAACTGGCAAGAGTATTTGGCGGAAAGTAAAGTTTTCAGTTGGGGATTGCTTTAAATTATTATACAAGATCTAGCATTTTGATCTAGATCGGTAATTTTGGAAATCCTCGGGAGAAGCCTGTCTTCAGCAATGGACCGTATGCGGCTGAAATGATGATGATAATTTTGCAAGTTGGTTCTAATGGACTTTGCAATATGCTGTTGGTGTAGTTTGGTGATGTAAATACGCTCATAAACATATGTGAAGTCATAGTGCGGTTGTAGTGAGTCTCGTCTCGTATAATATAACAAAATACATGATCTTTTTTTAATAATTATATTTTTACTTCTCAATTTTTTTTATTTATTTATTTATTTATTGTTTTATTTCAGGCAACAAAAGATTTTACAAAAATAAACATCTAGGCCCATATCAATATATACCTTAACCTAAAATATATATATTTATAACTTAAACTATGGCACTCGTTGAGGCTGCGAGAATGTTGCCTATTGTTTTCATTGGAGGCTGAGGGGCTTTTGTACAACGTTGCCCTGGGTTGTAGCCCAAAAAGCGAATAGGCAGATTGGGCCCCGACTTTTACCCAAAAGACCCGAACAAGAAAGCAATTCTTTTGCACCCTGAATTTTAATCGTCTAATTCGCAAGCTTTTTAGCAATTTAAGCCAAGTTTGATGGAAAACGGTTCAGCCGTTAAAAATTATAGAGGTGAACACCCCTATAATTTGTGTGCCATCAAACATGGCTAAAAACTCTAATCTCATCGAAATCGGTCCACCCGTTCGAGGGATACGATGCCACAGACAGACAGACATTTTGGCGTTAAACTTATAACACCCTTCTTTTTGCGTCGGGGCTAACGTTTTCACTGCGAATGTCGAATTTAACCGACAAACATTGTCGTCGAAATCGGTCCATCCTTTCGAGAGCTACGATGCCACAGACAGACATTCGCAATAAACTTATAACACCCCTCTTTTGCGTCGGGGTTTAACCTTTTCACCGCGAATGTCGGATATTTCCGACAAAAAACCACTGCTCACATTGCACATAACTTTAGTACTCGTATTCACATCCCTTTTCTGCTGTAGGTATTTATTTTAGACTAGCTGTGCCCGTGGGAATTTCGGGATAAAAACTATATAACTGGATATTAAACTATATCCATATAAAATTTCATCTAAATAGGTTCAATGGTTGAAGCGTGAAGTGGTAACAAACAAACAAAAAAATATACAAACTCAGTTTCGCAGGTATAATATTAGTAAGATAGGATATAGTAGGATATACTTTGCGTCACGCTGGGGACTCGGCAACTGATATAAAGTCTCGCGCCGATAGGGTCAAAGTGAAAACATAGTTGTGCACAGGTGTCGCTGTCGGAGAACTACCTGGTGTCGGTGTGCAGCGAGTACAACCACGTGCGCTCGTGGCGCGTGACGCGCTTCCGCGGCATGATCTCCACGCAGCCCGGCACCACGCCCAACGCCGCCTTCAAGGTGCTCGCGCTCGAGGCGCCCACCGCGCAGCCGCACAACGACGCAGGTGGCTTACTTCACTTTACTCGCATTCTTACGGTACTCGATCCGTAAGAGTCGGTTCAGGCTGAGCGGAAACATGCCCGAGCAATTTAGTAACTCAATTACATCGCACTAATATTATAAAGTTTTATTTTTGAGTGTCATAAAAAAATCCTTCGCTGCGCTCCTCTCTGTCTGAACTGACCCTAAAGAAATACTTTACGACCGCTACGTATTTGTATATTCCACTTTCTGGCCAAATTACGAGACACTAGCCAACCATTTCATAACATTTAATTTAGCAAATAACTACCACCACCAAACTTAAAATTCGGCTTACAGAGCCCAGCCAGGGCCGTAAGACCCAGAGGCCACGCTTAGCTTTTATTCAATCCCTACATATAATATATGGCCAAACATTGGATGACATATCATAAAACGTTGACGTGTAAACGATATACTTAATTTTAACTGGCATATAATAAAATACAACCATTTTATGAAATGTTCGGCTACATCATGAAATGATCAGTTCTACGCACGCTCTGAAACTTTGTTTTATTACAGGACCATATGGAGAGCAAGATGAAGAACAGATATTCATACAAAAGATCGTTCCCGATACCGACACGCTTTACGTGCGCTTAGCGTCCAACGGCAAAAGGTGATTTTTTTACATAGAACTTTTACGACGAAACTTTTCGTTTCTTAACGTAAAAATATGTTACACAAATGTAAAAAGAAACACGAACATCTAATCACTGTACACAAGACATAACACTGACAATGGTCGGTGACATACGAGAGACAAACTCTCCCGAAATAAACCGAGCGAAACGCAACGATTCACGAACACAGAGTTCCGATTTTCAGATTCAGATTCGGTTTTCTGCCGAAACCGAAACGTGCCGACACTAGATTTTTTGCCGAAACCAGGCCAGTGTTACTCACCGTTAAGTTATCGAAAATATACCTACATTATTACTTTGCGCGGCGCGACCACTCCGGAGTGTTAAATTCAGTGACATGAATCGTATGTCTAGTGTAATAAGAATGAAATTGGCTTGCAATGCACATCTTGGTATCTAAACGGAAAGGTGTCTAGTTCTGAGTTCTGACGCGAGCTAAATTAAACCATATCGCTAATGACATTGAGTAGATATTTATTTGAATTCCTTTGCTAAATAAGACTTCTGTACGTGAATACTAGTACCTATTCTGTGCCGAAACTTGCCGGAACCGAAACCGAACCCTCGTTTGGTCGTAAGTTTTCTGCCAGATTTATCATTTCTTTATTATATTTAGTGAACAATTACTCACGTATACAGTCAGCTACCGCCGGCATGTTTCGACCTCATACAAATATAATAATGATTGTACCTAACGTTAGTTTTAATCAAAAAAAAATATCTTTTTTTTTCTACAGAGTATGCACAATCCGATCAGTGGACGGCTCAGCGGTGTCTTGTTTCGTGGTAGCAGAGTGCGAAGGAGCGCTGCGGCCGCGTAGACTACTGCTCTGCGGCCACCGGTCGGGGGCCACACAGATGTGGGACCTCACCGCGCCCATAGACAAGGCGGCCAAGACGGGACAGCCGGTCGCTAACAGCGGTACGTTACATTACGACCCTCATATTCATGAAAATGAACAACCGCTTGTTAAAACTATTTTAGTTAAAACAAGTTTTGTCCCTTTCCTACATTTCAATATTTGACAGTAAACGAACGAGACAAAACATATTTTAACATAAAATTCTTTTTCCAGGTGAAGGTGATGATGATTACGCAGACGGAGGGCCATCCCCAGACGAGCTGGTGCGACTGCTCGCAGCGTGCGACCTCGACGCCACACCTTCGCCGGCGCCACACGAACCTCCCCGTCCGCTACAAGCACCATGAACATTGTGCGGCGCGCTGCAAGCGATTTACTACTTTATCGTCAACGCGTAACTATTAAAATCGTCTAACGCAAGTGACGATTATTCGCGAGACAACCTGGTTTTACTACCCGCTTGCGGTTTTGACGCCACGCTATGCTAGCACCACTTGAACGCCACTTGCCGCTCTAGATAAATACGACGCGGCGGGCTGCAGCGATTTACTACTTTATCGTCAACGCGTAGGTTTTAAAATCGTCTAACGCAGATTAGTGTTCATCTCTCGACGAGCTTGTACTATCCATTTGCTGTCTCAACGCGCAAGCACCATATGAAAGTCCGCCTTAAAAAAACACCGCAGTGTGCTGCAAGCCATTTACTTTGTAATAACAAACGGATAAGTTTGAAATTGTTTGCTTGGCCCGCTTTAACTCAAATTGATCCGCCTGCTACCTTTATATAAGAGGCTTATTCGAGCGCAACTGAATCGTTGTTGTGTAAAATCACGATAATTGAATTAAACTTTTAATCATTCTGGCTCCGAAAAGAGGTTATATTTAACTCAAAATCAGGGTTGTAAGTTTGATTTACACCTTAGGAAGGTAAGTAAATTTGAAAATCGAAGCCGGCCAATAAAGCCGTTCAGAGCGCTTTAAAACAAGCGCACTGACCACCACAAATAGTAGAAAAAGTCTAGCGCTCTTGGCGCATTTAACTAACTTGAAAAAAGTTAGCACGCAAAATTTTCTTTGTATCATTGTCAAAATATATTTTTCAAAAAATTACGAGTTCATGTGAAAATTTAGACGCTTAAACCGGTAAAACTTATTACCTCCGATTTCAAAGGAATTTTTATTGAATGCTGAATAGATACTTACTTCTTGAATAAGAAAATCTGTTATAACAGTTTTGCATTATTTCCTCGCTTTTGTGATGAAACGTAGAGTGTTTAACTCAAATGTAAGTGATTAATTACACTCTCATATTATAAGCGCTCTAGCTCGCTTCGCTCGCTCGCGCGCCTTAATATTTCGGGTGTAATTGATCACTGACAATCTTGTTTAACAATCTACTATTTCTAGGTCCTTGCTCGAAAGATAACTCGAAGTTGTGTTAGGTGTCGTTTTTATTCCAAAGCCGCAGGTCTTTGTAAATGTATGACACATTTTTAAATGTGTGTATGAGACTACAATAATATTGAAGAGACACGTGGCAAAAATCACTTTTACTGCTTATTTCCAGTATCTCTCATAATACAAACTATTTGAAACATATCATATGGATGATATGTGCATCGTACACTGACTACTATGCGTATTTCCATAGTTTTGGCAGCACATTTTAGTACCTACGTATATTAATAGACTACAAAATTAAATATGAATTTAGCCACGTCGAATTTTTTTACTTTTTTGATAGAGCAACACTAGGTAGTTAGGTACCGTTGTATATTTTGTGTTGATGTAGGATCTTGCAGTTAGCACTTAAAATGTACGTGTGTTTTTAGTTCCTATTAAGTTTGTATATCGCTCGCACGCGAGTTGATTGACACGATAAATTTGTACAATGAAAAAACGTAGTATTGACCTTTTTAGTTGATGCAGTATAGTAAAAATACAATACTTACTTAAAGAGACGGCGTATGAAGCGGCACATTTTGGATGATCTTAAAAATTAAATGAGTAACATAAAGAATACTCGAATACGCTACGTCTCTAAGTGGAAATGAGAAGAAGAAGCCTGTACACTTGGTAAAATTCTAGACCTCAATATCAAGTCATCATTGATACAATAATTGAGAAGCTCGGTGGCCCAGCAGGAGTGCGCATTACTAGCGTTTTCGCGAGTATAGCGACATCAGTCGTGTTCCGCAATTGAATCGGTGACCACAAGAGGCATAAAAAAATATCGAGCGCCTCCTTGTTTCGGAAGGCACGCATAAGCCGTTAGTCCCGGCTGACATCATGACATCATTAGGTACATGGCAGTCGTCAGGTTATGTCACATGCCTATAGGAAGCTTAAAATATCTTTGAAAAACAAACACTTGTCAATACAGCGTCGTTAGCGATCAACTCGTGCGCACTATTTAATTCGTCGCTGTAGCTAGCTTTTATTCATAATTTTAAATTGTATAATAGATCTTTGTGAAATCGTCTGCAATCTTGTCTCAAATGTATTTTTTAATGTTTTATAGACTAAGGTTAATACTAAATTTGTAGGTAGCGAATGCTTCGCCAAATATTTTTATACATATGGCGCGTAAAGACTGATTTCATTATTAGGCTCAATCAACCATACGTTTGATGGAATTCTCACGAAATCATTTATTTTTAATATATTTATTACTATGTAATTGTATGTTGAAATTATTGTGTATATATGACTGAGAGCAATGTAAAGTAGATGTTAAAGTTTTTAAAAGTATGTAATTTATTGTTGTTGTTGTGGCAAAGTATGTATTACTTATGTGTTATTTTTATTGCAGACACTAAGGTTTGGATCATACTTGTCGGCACGGAATAGTACTTTTCTATGTTGCTTCGCTCTCTCTCTCTCTCTGACAAATGTTCTGAGCGACAGAAGAGGATAGCAGAATAAAAAGGTGCTGTTCCACTGAAAAGTGAGATCCAACCCTCAGGCGTTGCCTCCATGTCGTGCCACCTAATTCAATACTGACTCTGAACGTTTCTCCACGCAACAATATCATCGCAACAATTGTGGAGGCAATGCCTCAGATGTAGATTGAAATAATCTCTCATATTCAAAGGATATTTATCAATAAAAAATGTCATCAAAGTGTAAAAATGTAGAGAATGTTTACTATACTCCACCTATGTAATTGCATTTTATGTGATGGTAGTCTCAGCTGACCCCTGACTTAAAGTATATTTATCATATCAGCAACTGTACAATATTTGGTTAATTTTATTCAATAATTATTAGTCGTACTTTTCAATTAATTGTAAAACGAATCAACATAAATGCACACAAATAAATACAATATTTACAAAGGTAATTTGATTTGACTATTTATAAGTTACTAACGAATTTAAAAGAGGAAAAAAAAGTGCGATAGTTTCTGACGGTAGTTCTGCATTTAAATAATTAAAACAATTCATTCAGTTTCAAATAGTTCGATTTATTGTAAAAGTCTTAAGTTTATTGACCAAAAAGCTTACAGAGGTCTAATTAGATTAGGTCTAAAAATATGCCATAAAGAACAACCACAAAGTTTCTAGACCGGATATTTTCAATCTATGGACGACGCAATAAAAAAATTAATAGATATGGGAGGTCCTCCGCTTACGATGATGCCTATAAATGTAATGGTCGATCTTTACATTACATTGAACAATGCATAATTACAAGAATACAACAATTTATTGACCAATGAAGCTTTATTTTTTTTAAAGGTGTATGTACAGGAACTCCGAATATTCTACCTTTTATCATATCCCCATAATCTGCCAGACATATCAAAGCTCAATAAAATACATATACATTATCACGTCTTTTTCCCGAATGGGACAGACAGAGCATTTTGGTAAAAGTGATTTTTTGTGTCTAGTAGCCCTAGGTATGTCTGCTTAAAGCCGCAAGACCGAAATACCATTTTTATGGCGGCCGAGAAGGGGGAAGAAATTATTTCAGTAAGTAAAATTAAACTTTTGTACACTTTTAAATTAAATTTAAGATTAAGATGTGATCAAAATTAACTGCATATAATTTAATATTAAATCATAAAACACAACCAGATCCTAAACTATAAACTTCAAGGTTTGAATATAATAAATTATTTACTTATAACGAAAAAACACTTCATTGACTAGTGAGGCATTTTATTAGTGCACCCATATGCGATCCCTGTCAAAATTACGTATAGTAGTATAATTTATAAGCCATAGTGAATACCGCGTCAATAAATCCTGGAGTTTTACTTCGAAAAATGTAACCCGTTAGAATTGTAGCATTACAAACACCCAATAACTTGACACTAGTAAAGTTGCCTACAATGAGAGATGTTGCCATATAAGCAGTTAGCCGTTTAGCAAAATTGCTCTTTAGCGAACGCGATGGAACCAAATTGGTCTTTATTTTAATTTTGTAGCTCTCAGTGCTGCTTGCCGCTTCAACGTGATGTCGTGCAGCTAGTTTTTTTTTACTAACCAACTTAGGACCAACTCACACTGTAACGGCAGCGGCTGGCAGTCGACTGTCAAACTATAGAAATCGCCTATCCAGTTTCTGATTATAGAAGTAAATGGTACAACGATGACATTGTTGCCGAAATATTTACTTTTATAGCTAGCGCCTTCCACGTCTAGCAACGCAAGGCAAGACAAACAAACCCAAAACATATTCGTAGAAATATTATTAAAACAAGCTTATTTGCCAGGCAAATAAAATAAAAACCCGACTTTCAAGCGTTCAGCCCCGATAACGTTTTAACTGCTGAACCGGTTTCCATCAAACATCCCTCTTTGTTGTCGAGGGTGAAAAAAATAAAACAAACATAATCGCTACGCTAAAATAAATATTTAGAATTATATCGTAGACCCTGTCCGAAAAAAAAACGAAGTGTACGTAATACATTCGCAAGCATCATTTTGTTAGACATTCCTAACACTCTTACCACTTAACAATCCTATTATAACAAAAAAGATGGCACAAATTATAATTTAAATGTCAGAAAATTATAAGCAGTTTGATTCTTCTCTTAAATGAAAATAGTAGACATCATATATCCCAATAATAAACGCCACTACTAAGTAGCTAACAAAATAGATGTGAATTCTCAAAAAAAACAGAATACTTTTTTCTTTGGATAGAGGGGCGGGCATTTTTAGTCTAGACAATGTCTGCCTTTTCATAAAAACATCCTACAAAGCTTTTAGAAATCTGTACTTGCTATAGTCCTAGAAGAACTTAACGATCATTTTGGAATATCTACTATTAATTGATCAATTTTGACGGTTGAGGTAATATTACCATTATTTAGACGTGTTCCAATATAGTATTATTTACTTATAAATACTGAGCAAAAGTATGTCAATAGCCAACGTCGCGACTAGAATAGTCAAAATTATTCTAGAATAGTAAATATAATTAAACACAGCCTCATATTTTAGCTATAGGTTGTCAATAGCAGACTGCACCTCTAAAGTGACTTTCACGTTATGTTAGTGATACAATAACGTGATTTCGCAATTAAAGTGATTAATAACATGGTAGAATAAAACAAGGTATTCTCTTCCCGAGATGAAACTTGACTACGTCACGAAAGTGTTGCCACTGGTTGTTCTTTTCAGTAAATTTAAGGACTTTCTCAATTAGTTCACGAATATTAAAAAAAATATTAAGTAACTTAGCTATTTAGTATCTCGCGATTCTCGCGTGATTCATGAATTCAATATTTTATAAATTGATATAATGGATTATTAATTCGAAATTGGTTTAAAAAGTTCAAAAATGCATTACGCTTGGGTAATTAAATTTCACACAGTGGCAGCACATCAAACTTATGACGTAGTCAAGTTCCACCTACGTCATCAGCTGTCACGGAAGGAGAATACCTTGTTTTATTGTACCATGATTAATAATATCGCCCACGAGATTATAGCTTTGTCTCTACATAATAGTAGGTACCTAGACCTACCTACATGTAGAGAAAAGTAAGTAGATGTGCACATAAGTATATTCGTTCGGTATAAAAAATGTTGACATCTGGGTGGAATAACCTCCTTCAGTTGTAAAATAATATATTTTTACCTAGTCCACATTACTATAGCCGCTAATATATTGTGAAACAACCGCTCTTAGCGACGTCTAACATTTGCTAGAAAAGGCCTGCAATTTCATATTTTTACATAAACACAACTCTATATTCACGATGACTTCTATATACATATTTACCTGTTTTTTTTTTTAATTATAGTTGCGACGCTGGTGATAACACTTTAGAGAATGACTATGTCATTATAAAAGTTACAGTGCGTAAGCTGCGTTAAGCGTGACTACGCGATATGTTCAGTCTACTCGTATCTCTGTCACAAACTCTACATGGGACAGAGACTTTACATGCTATCTCTTTCGCACGTAGTGTTTGTAACAGAGATAGACTGAACACCGCGTTGCGTGGTCCCGCCTAACGCAGCGTACGCTCATACATATAATATATTACTTATATCTAGAATTGAATTAAAAACTATACTCACTATTATGAATAATATGTACTTGTACCTAAGTACCTATATGTATGAATACTATTTATCATGTAAATACTGGTTGGTGAATTTATACAAGTCATGAATATTTAAATTACTATGGACACACAATTTTAAATTTTAAATAATGCTTTTATTTTAATTTAGGATTGCATTAGGTATAAATAAATAATCTGAGTAATAGCTATTGCGAAAATATTTGCGCTCATCTAATCAGAGATTTTAATGTTGTCATGATATTTTTTCAACTGGATCTTGTTATATACATCTTTGTACAAATAAACAAATAATATGCATGTACATATGTACACCCTGTAGACGCACCCGGGTAAAAACAACCTTAATAAGGTATTCTGTTATGTGTGTTATGTGCTAAAGTGGCCGCATTGACTTATATATATATATATTTACGTTGAGTGGTCGGCATAATTTTCGTTAAAATATTCTAGATATTTATTTGCACTAAGATTTTTTTACGTTCACCGATCTGCGATTTACACTCTATGTAAACTAATTCCAAGAGAGTTTAAGTCTTATACACACTTCGGGCGATGATGATCTCAGATCATATATCTCTCTATTACAATTAACTCTGCTAGGGAGGTCTTTGATGTGGTTTAACACAAGCATGTGGAGCATTTCTTTAGGCAGATTTAACTTTAATTTTACGAGCTGACTTTTCATTGGTTTTGAAAAAAGAAATCGTACAGTATATAAATTCCTCTATCCATACATGTAATCCAAATTTGTATATGTCGCAGTTGGATTGTATAATCCGCTGGTATTCAAAACCTCTAGCTATTTGGCATTACAGCTCGATTTTGTAATATAGCTGAAAATCGGTCAGCTAGATCGTCCAATGTGTTACGTTTAACAAACTAGCTAACGTAAGATTGTAGAACGATTATATATATCAACATTTTTTGTTTTAGAATTTTTATTTTGACTAGCTAATAAGTTGTTACTAACGATCCTTATGAAGTAGCCTTCGGCTCTAAAACCAATGAAAATTCACCGTCTATGCGCTAAGGCAATAGAGCATCGGCCAAAACTTGATCTTATGTTATTATATATATTATACTGCCGAATTCAAGCTGTCAGAGATAAAATAAACGTGAAAGATGTGAAATTTTGCAGTACAAAATTGATATTTCAATGGCTTTGTACTGGCAAAAAAAACATAAATTTAATACCTTGACCATCTTTCAATGGCTTTGTACTGGCAAAAAAAAACATAAATTTAATACCTTGACCATATATATGGACAGATTAGGTCTCCCAATATAATCTGTTGTCATAGATTTCCGGGTTAGTTAAGGGTAAGAGCATCAGGCACCATAGAGCAAGCCCGAGTAAGAAACAGAATGTGATCAGTACACGTTGCAGTGGTGGGAAGAAATTCACGGCGCTAAAGTTGGGGAAACCCATGTGGTTGCAGAACATGTGGGCTATCAGGGGGGCGATGAAGTGACCTGGAAGAACAAAAGTATTAAATGTGCAACACTTCACTTACACAGTATGTGGAGCCTCAATATTCAGAAGTCATACTTGCGAAAGATTGGGGGACTTTATAAAATAATAATATATATCAGTTGTACGATAGTGATGTTCTATTTCTTTGACAAACTATATTGGATTTTATCATCATATGTTAGTGCTTAATGTTGCTTGGCACTGAAACGCGGATATGCAGTAACGACTGTCTAGCGTACTGCTCTTGGAGTAACCCGCTTTAATTTGCTAGTAACCCATCTCTTGCAAGTTCTGGTACGACTGAGCCAGGCTCTTACGTCGCGTACAAACGAAGGCCATCGGGATGTCAAGCATATAAACAATTTTTTTTTTGCCATTAGGTGCCATGGTTAGACAAAAGCCTCCCCTTTTTGTGTCCAATCTCTTACAAGACCTAGGATGAGATGGAGGGACGAGTTGTCCGCTTTTGACAAAGAATGGAGTGAAAAAGCTGAAGAAATAAACTAATAATAATAAATAAATAAAATATGTATATAGAAACAAATCACACTGATTGAGCTCCCCCAAAGTAAGTTTAAACTTATGTATAGGATACGAACCCAACGATACTATATTTTATGATAAATACATATAAAGATAAACACCCAAGACCCAGGACAACCTGAAAAAGGCAATTTTCCAACTTTCCCCGGCTGGGATCGAACCCAGAACCTCCGAATTGGAGGTCGTCAATAAATATAAGTAAGTCGCAAGACAATAAAAGTTAGATAAAAAAATACCTTACCTGTTCTCAAAAAAATATATGATGAGTAAGCACCAAACAGACTAGTATACATGAATTGGAATGCTGAAAATAAAAACAAATTTTGTTTAATATTCAAGTTCTGGGTAAAAACACTAATATAAAGATATACAAGATAAGTAGTTTTAAAAATTAAAACCCGACTACAGAGAAATCTTGCCAAAAAGTATGTTTATTCAGTAAATGCAAGCACAGAAGGGAGAAATAGCTTGTTAAGAATATATTTTTGAAAAGTGTTAATTAAGTCCTTTCATTTGATAAACATGGTACAATTCAAATTTTTTTTTTTAGATATGTACTTTTAACCTATATAGAGAGTCATATAGAATTTATTGTGACGTCACAAGACCTATAACCAGCGCACAGCCAAGATGCTTCCAACAATACCTCATTTGTCAAGATGCCATGGATATCACAGGTGATAAGAGAGGATGGATGAAGACACATACATACTGGAGAAACACAATACCCTCCTTTTGACTTCGCCTTAGTTGGGTAAAAACTTACTTAAATCACTTTGATATCAAAATCATCCACTGCATTTAATGGTTTCTTTTCATACATCACATTTAAGTGAAATGGAAAGATTGCAATGTTTTGGAAGTCATTTCTTCTGTGAGTTCTAAATAATAGTTAACCAGACTACCTTATTTTGAATACTAATGTAAAATCAATTATTATTTTATTGCCCTGATTATGTTACGTCATATTGAGTTATAGTTCTTTACCTATCATAAGAAATTACGCCTGAGCGCTATATTAGAAAATGATAACAATCATTGTTGTCACATGCCTATTTCGAACAAATATTTGGCTACCAATACCAAAACATAAGCCAAAGTGTAATTACAATATTTTACAAGCTTTTATTTAGCTTGCAATGTACTTGTATCTTGTATGTATGTATATTTGAATGTTTGTTCAGGCCAAATCTTGCAACTCAATTTTCAACCAGTTATCCTTAACTGATTAAGCTGAATTTTGTATACCAATATCAATGAGTTGTTCCAGTGATGGAGCAAGGAGATACACTTATTGATATTAGACTCTGATATTTCTTATTTATATTGTCTGACCGAATGTCCTGGAATGTGAATATATTTCAAAATATAAAAAGCAAAACTTACATGATACCATTAGAGCAGACTTCACATCATATCCTGCCCTGATTTGCTCAAGCATGTGATGAAAGTGGGCTATAAAAGTAAATAATAAATTATAATTTGAAACTAAAAACAATACCTATTTTATATATAATTAAGTAAATTACAGTTTAAAACTAATTTAATCAATAAAATTTGTCAACTTTACAACAAAAATAAATAGATGCAAATTGAATACAATAAAAGCATCCCATTCATCACATAGCAATTTTTAATATCTTACCAAAACCAAACAGCAGAGGGCCAGTGAAAATAGCCGTATACGGCTCCAGACACTGCAGTAGCAGAGGCATCATACAAGCACGGAACACCCACTCCTCACTCAATGGGGCCATGACATGGTTTCTCACCCACACTAAATCTTGCCAGCTGGACAACCAATACACTGGTTCTGAAACATATGTTTCATTAATTTCCATATAAAAATCAACACTTAAAAAGTAATTAAACAAATAGAAATTTACCAGCATACAGTTTCCATAGTCCTGATAAATACTGCATGCAGAGTGGACCCATGAACAGAACAACAGTCAAAAATAGTGGGACAAATGCAGCTGTAAATAAACCTGAAAATCTAAGTCCCATATGCTCAGCTAATGTACCCTTATGCAGCGTTTCTTCGGATAGGAAGTATCGAGTAATAAAAGGAGCAAAGAACATCATACAAGACACACTGAAAAACCTCCTTTTTATCGTTGAGGGATGATCTCTGTAATGAACAGCATTGTCAATTAAGTAATCGTAATTAAATTATGGCCAAATCTGGACTTTTTAGGAAAATAAAACAGAATATTTACCTACTCTTTGGAGACTTCCAAATATAAAGACTTGCAACATATGAAAACGTTAAGCAAATGCAGGCAACTACTGAGACCATGCAAGAATTTTGATCCCAAAAATCTTCAGGCAACATTTTGTTTTATGTGATTCCTTTTAAAGAGACTATTCACACAAAAATTTTGTAAACAAGTGATTTTGAGAAAAGTAGAAAATTCGTACAACAAGCAAACCAAAATTGGAAAATGAATTGTCACTGTCACAACTGTCAAGTCAACTGCCATTCCAAATTGGTATTCTGGTCTGTGTATTCTGGGAAGCAAAAGAAACATTTTAGTTCTGCCATGTCTTACATTTTCTTCATCCGACTACCGAAACTGGAATAAGAGATTATACACGGTGATTTTTCATTGGTTTTGAAGCCGAAGGCCACTTCATAGGCATCGTTAGTAAGACCTAATTAGCAAGTCAAAATAAAAATTCAGAAACAAAAAATCTTGTCTAAAACTCGAAAGTAAAATTGTGAGATCAATTAGTAGTACCGCCGCCAATCGCCATACACCGCCCGCCGACCGGCCGGGGTCATCGACATTACGCAGCTGGCGGCTGCTGGCGGCCGGCGTATAACTACGTGGTCTCGAACGAAAATCATTTACGCAACTTTTTTATCTTATGACATACAGAAATTTGGATTACTTATATGGATAGAAGAATAAATTTGCTATACGACATTTTTTTTTCCAAAACCATTAAAAAGTCAGCGTGTATAAATGAGTAAATGACAGACGAGCCGTGAGTAACTACTACACGATAACACGACAACAGTCATATTGTCAGCTTGGGTATCATCTGACAATATCAGGCAGGCAAGACGAAACTGGGCTTTTATCATAAACTAGACTATCGCAAAGTGAAGTCGCGGGCGTGATGCAATATAGCCTATAGCCTTCCTCGATAAACGACCTATATAATAACGAAAGAATTTTTCAAATCGGACCAGTGGTTTCTGAGATTAGCGCGTTCAAACAAACAAACAAACTCTTCAGCTTTATATATAAGTATGGATACAACAGATTTTTAGGGTTCCGTACCCAAAGATATAAACGGTACCCTATTAAGTACTAAGACTACGGTGTCCGTCTGTAAATTCATCAGGCTGTATCTCATGAACCGCGATAGCTAGACAGCTGTTGTGTTGCAAAGAGAATATAATCACTTGGTTTCAAGCTGTTGGGTGGCAATGGCAACATAATGGCAACTGTGTGACCAAAAGCCTGTTTGTAGGCGTTCGTTAACTTAACGTTTAACTAATTTAAACCGGACGTACTTCTGCGTAGTCCAACCACTCCCGAAAGATGATCAAAACCCTTCAAGCACAGGTGGACAGGCAGGACTTTCAGGCCTGTACGGAAGTGGTTAAGCCTTGCTGCTGTCTGGTGGAGTAGGTATCCATTTTATATCATGATTAGTTATTCAGCGTCTATCTATCAACTTACACTTCATTGCATCGCACCATTCGCACCGCAAATAAATGGCCATATTAGTTTATCGAATGCAAAATGCAAGTCGTTGTCTTGTCTTGTCTAGCTGGTCTGCCTAATTAACTTTGCTGCTTAGCAATAGTAAGTAAAAAGCAAGAGTTAAGCAAGAGCCAAGCAATGAGTCAAGCAGGAGTTAAGAAAGAGATAAGCCAGAGTTAATCAAGTCAAGATCAAGACCGAGCGACCAATGAGAGTTTTAGAATAGGATAGAATTAGGAATGCGTGCACGGATAACACATACATACATAGACTGCTAAAATCATGACTTCATTGTACGGAATTGTGAATTTGTGATACTCTACCTGTCTGTTAGGGCAGGTTCGTTTACAATAATCATAATTTAATGGATGGAAATGGATTATAAACTATCGAAAATTAATACATTATACGTGATTGTGAATTTGTGACTATTGTTTGTGAGCATACTATAGACATACAACAGAGTTGACTAATTTCACAATCTGTCAACAGTATATAATCTCGCGCAAAAGGTAGTTTGTAAATTAAATTATTGATATTACGATATTTACTTACACGACCGTTTTGTAACTAATACACGGTGATTTTTTATTGGTTTTGGAGCTGAAGGCCACTTAATAAGAATCGTTAGTAAGACCTAATTAGCTAGTCAATATAAAAATTCAGAACCAAAATTATTTGACTAAAACTCGAAGTAAAATCGTGAGATCAATAAGTAGTGCCGCCGCCAGTCGGCCGCCGGGCTCACGCGACAGTTTTGGACGAGTGTACTACGTGGTCTCAATCGAAAATCATTTTTGTAACTTTTTTATCTTATGTCATACACAAATTTGGATTACGTATATGGATAGAGTAATTCTTTTCCAAAACCAATGAAAAGTCAGCGTGTATAATCAATGGCGCCTAAAAAGTCAAAATATCGCCGATTTGTTGTATTGGATAAAATTGATAAAGGAGTTTTATGGAATCTCGATATATTTCTATCCGTTTTTATGTACCTGTACCCTGTCGGTACTGTACTCTGTACTACATACGTTCACGATTTCACGAATGAATTCAAAATCCAGAATCAACGAAACCGTTCCATTTCATTCAATGACAAGTTAAATAAAATAAAAAAGTTTTGCTAGGTGGCGTCGTTGTAGCGGCCGCCATGTTAATCCAAATCCGCCATATTTTTCTGAAGAGTCGCCCATTACTCGGGGTAGTGTGAATATTTTGTTGTAATTTAATCCAACTATGATTTTTATGAGTTATAAATCACAATTTTAGAATCAGTGAAAAGTGTTATAGTTGTAGAACATTAAAATTAGTATCTTGCAGTTACTCATGAGGTATAATCTCAGTTTCCCGTTTCGTTTTCCCAATCTAATCTAAACAGAAAATGGCCGACGGTGTTGGTGCGGGTGTCTCCTTTGTTTAGGGCTGAATTCTAGTGAAAATAAGTGTATAAAGAAATAATGCCTAGTGCCTCGTTTTCCTCTTCGCGTTCTTACGTACGTAGATCGCGGAGAAAAGGCGGACATCGGATACCACTACCTTCTAGGACACAATCGAGTAAGTAATCCGGGTCGCCGAATGTCGTCCCAATATTTTACCAATGGCTCGATAACGACATTTCCATAAAAGTGCAACGTTTTTGTTGCATGCGAATTTGTTGTACATTTATTATTCTGTAGATTTGCCTGTGAAACAGAAAACCTGCGCGAGCTTAGTGTCAATAAATTACGTACAAAAAATTCATTGAGCCGTTTCTATAATGTAATTTCGTTGATCATTGTTCCTGATACGTATGTTATTGGGTTGGAAATCTACAAGATTCATCATAACCTAAGATAGGATGATACTGAGTAGCGCATTTCACTGACATTTTGCGCAATATGGGTATTGATTTGCTAGATGAAAAGTTATTTTACATAGCATGACGAAACAGCTGTTCTGAAACACGCTTCGATCCTATTGTACTCTTTAGTTGTTTCGATGAAAATTTATGAATCAAATTACAATTTCATATGGGGAATAACAAATTTGTTTTAGTTTATTGTTTTATTATATTATTTTTTTACGTAATCAAATGTAAAAGCTAACCTTTTATAACAAAAAATCCTTTCATTCTCTTCTGTTATAAACACAAACAGTACCATTGCTTTTTGTTTTGATAATTTTGTATAAATGCTAATGGAAAGCGAATTCTTATTCACACTTTTCATTGAAATGTTAATTGCTATATAAAATCTAATAATAAAAAAGTTTTTGTGTCAGTACCTAAATTGAATATATTTCCAAAAACAATGGAATGGAAAAACTGAATTAATTTTTTTTCTTATAAGCTTGGGCAACCTATAGGGTATACCTGATTTTGGAAAATGGAACTCCTGATACTAAACCATATATTTCTGTGGGTCCAACTAAACAGATATAAATTGACACCTTAGCAAAAGTTTATTTTAGCCTGATGAGCATTTTTGTCCATGCAAACGAAGTCAATCAGTCAAGTCATCAGCTAATTTACAATAAACTTGACACAAGTACAATTATTTTTAAAATATCACATATTTGTGCAGGCTTAGCTTTTCCAACCACTAAGTTTATGAAATAAAAGACACTGAACATTTTGAAATATGCTAAGGGCCTTATTATTTATGCTTCTTTAAATTACTACAGATTAATGAAAGGCTTATTTACACAGTGCTAGTTTCTTGCCCGTTGTATACCCCTGTTCCAAATCAGCACAGCTTAACCCGTCAAGACCCGATGGTATTAATAAATGCCCACGTTCCATTGTCTTTCTATTGTGTCTGGTATTGGCAGTTGCGGACGAGTTAATAAATGATGACAAGTCAATGCAACTGGGAGAGGTTTAAGATAAATGAGAAGATCATAACTTTTTACAAAGAGCACAGGTTGGACAAGGATCAGAATAAATAACAGCACAGTGAAAATAGTATGAGAGAGGCCTATTTCCAGCAGGTTGACATCTGCAGATTGATTGATGATTTTAGCAGTCTATATATATATGTTTGTTCCACCATAGTATCCAAACTGCTTATGCATTTTTTACAAATGAGACTTCAATTGATTTGTCATTAATGTCCGTGCAACATAGGCTACAAAAGTGCTTTATCTGCGGAGCTTGGAATAATTTGATAATTAATCATACTTTTCTGTAAGAATTTTCCCGAAGTCAGGTATTTTAATCATGTATCTTGTTTATTTACTAAGTCTATTGAAAATGAAAATAATAAGTAGGTAGTATGACTGTACACTTAAGTACTGTACCTGATATACAGCAAATTATGTCATGAAAATAACAATACAAATTATAGTGCAAGCATATCAGTTTTACAAGTTTGAGAATGCAGAAGAAACAAGGAAATTAGTATTTATATTTTTGAATTGAATGACCTTGAAGCAAAGTTGAAAAATATTGTGCGAATCTGTGTATCCTGTTATCTGATCAATATGATCTTGCAATAAGTTCCTTAACACATTGCTGGCCACTCAGCCAGACACAACAGAAATAACAACTGATGTACACGTGTATATAGACATAGTGTGTACTTCAATATGTTTGAAAGGTGACACTGCAACATCCCTATTCAAAAAGTTTACAATTTAATTGAAAATGTTTTCGCTGAAACTAATTGTCATTCTAATTATTTTATGACCTTGGGAAATCTTTCATATATTATTTTCATACAGGTATATGAGGAAACAAAAATTTTTGAAACTATACAGATACATATTTATTTCATTTATGTGAGGATAAATGTTAATGGTTTGTTTGTATAACAAAAAGGTTTTAAGTTTATAATATTTTCATGTGTTCTGGGTTAATAGGTGCACAGAGAATTTGTGTCAACTGTGAAGATACTGACTAGACTTAACTCTCAAACAGGTCATGTCTTTTGGCACCTAACCAAATTATAATTATCTATGTCCTATTTACTTATTAAACTTTATTACAAAAATGTAACAGGCTTACTTATGGCCCAAGGCCTTTTCTGCCAGTCAACCCACAGGTAGTGCTAATAAAAGCAAATTTATATCCTATATTATGTGAAATATTATTCTTAACAAATTTTTTGAATTCATTTATCATTTTAGGTTATCTTTATGGACTTTTTTTTATTGTAACATTTTCTCAAACTTTATGACTATCCCTTAATCTTTGTTTAGTTCAGGTTGAACTAAAAATATGATACCAGATCGTATAAATGTAATATTTTTAAGCATTTTGATAGATGACCTGTAAATTTTAGATGTTTAATTTAGTAAGTAATGTAAAAAGTGACAGGCCCATAATTTAAGAAACATTAAAAATTTCAGGTGAACCATGTGAATCAGTCCCTTGCCCAAACAACGTGACAGGGAGCGTCACAGTGGCAGCCCCGTTTGTGTGCGCCGGGCCCAGCGGCAGTGGCGGCGGGGGCTCGCCGCCCGTGCCCGCCGCAGCCGCCGCCACCACGGCCGGCCACCACAGCCCGTACGATTTGCGCCGGAAGTCCCCGCCGGCGTACCACGAGCCCGGGCCTTCGGGCGCTTGCTCTCTGCCAGCTAGAAAGAGGCCCAGAACGTTAGTGTCAATTATTTATATCATACACCCTTAATAATTTTTCAAAAGATGCATGCTGGTAGGTTAGAAAGATCTTAGTATTGTATATTTATTTTAAGAAGCTGCCTAATTGTAATGGAATTTGCTTTGTATTGTATAATTTGGTATAATTCAATAAGCAACTAAAATAAAGCAACTAAAAGAGGCTACAACTAAAGGCTGCATATTAATATATTGAAGAAAGCAGATTGTTATAATGATATCATACAAGTCTAAGATGTACTATAATGGACTCTCATTGTTACATTCAATGCTTAAATACAAATGTTGTGATTTCACATGATGTGAGAAAAATTGGTAAAATGAACTTACGGTTTTTTTTCAATGTGACAGTAAATGTACACTTAATTGATGTTGTATGCCTATTGCACTATGTTAATGTGAGCATTTCCAGTTTATGTAAGATAGATGTTGAAGGCACTTTCACTTTCTGTGAGTATGAACCCCTTTAGTTTTGATAGGCTTTAAAAAATTATTAAATCTATGTATATTTTTTGTTGTTTTTTAAGTTGTCAGTTAAAAAGTTTTGGATTCACAAATAACTAACAATTTAAGACTACTATCTATTGTTACTTATACTCTGTTTGGTTAGGAATTTAAATAAATCTTGACATGTCTTTTATTGAAATATACACTTTATAAATTAATACCTTTGCAAATTATAAACTAATTATGTTATAAATTATAAATTACATAATTACTATGTAAATTGCTAAGTTATTGATTTATGAAGTGTATATTTCAATAAAAAGACATGTCAAGATTGTTTACATTTATTTAAATACCTAACCAAACAGAGTATAAGTAAAAGCAAAAATCAATAATAACTTGATTTCCCTAAATAGCGACAGCTTTAGCATTTAAAACCATTTTTCATATGTATTATAGCCTTTTTTTTTATTCACAGATCACTGGCCCAAGGGGTGGACGTGTGCAATGTGTCGCAGTATCTACAATACGAGCTCCCTGATGAGGTGCTGCTCTGTATCTTGTCACATCTCACCGAAAGGGACCTGTGTCGCGTCGCACAAGTCTGCAAGAGGTTTAACACCATCGCCAACGACACCGAATTATGGTGAGGATGAACCAAAATCCTTTTGTAAAGATATTCCAAAATATTTGACGTCATGTTAGCAATAATAATCACATAAGAAATGGTGCTTATTACTTTCCATTTCTATGTTTAAGGATTATAAACCAGTATAATGGTCGATACTGGCGGTGATACTTGTTGTTTTAGCAAGGCATCTTTTCTCCCAAGAATTTCTTTAGTACTTTTGAAAATCACATGATTGTCATATTCTGCTAGTTTAGATAGGCATCGAATTAATGAAGTAACAGTGAACTCAATAATAGCATGTTAAGGTTGTTTTATTTTTTCATCAGATCACGCATCTTTTCCGATATTTTGACCGTGACCGAGAATGACCAAAAATATTAAGAAAAGTGGTAATTGATAATTTACATTTGATTCTGAACAAACGAACTGCTGTTTTGAATACATTGAAAGTATTTACACAATAACAATCAAACAATAAGGAATTTATCAGTAGAATAGTTGTTTGTGTGTAAGTTGTTTTGTGTCTGCTTATAGGTTGAACAAAGGTAAGCAGGTTTGTATTCTCACATGACATTGAATATGAATATATTAAGTCTCATTCATATTTTTATTTATTTTGTTTTACTTTACAAGAAACACTCATCCTTACTCAGTAAAAAAAACAATCTTTCAAAAGTCTTTCAAAATACATCGTCTATTTTTAACATTCACATCTTATCAGATATTGTGGAGGCTGGAGCGTATTATGAGGACAGCAGGATGTTCCTAAAATTCATTAAAATTATTATAAAACGAAATATCTAAATTTAAATATCCTTGTTTGTTTGTTTGTTTGTTTGTTTGAACTCTTTGTTGCACATTAAACATAAACACTTGAGATCCTTTTTAAAAATCTGTTAGATTGTAAAAGTATTTATGGATTTTATGCCTTAAAATAATTAAGTATTACTTTTTCATAGAATTAAAAGTAATTGCAAACAATATTAACCTATGTTTCTCCCCAAAAATAGGAAAAGCCTGTACCAATCGGTGTTCGAGTACGACACGCCCTTGATGCACCCGGCGCCATGCCAGTTCGAGTTCGTGCCGGCCGACGAGTGCGACGCCGACAACCCGTGGAAGGAGAGCTTCCGGCAGCTATACTACGGCATCCACGTTCGCCCCAACTACCGCCCCAAGAAAGACTCTCGTATTAAACATTTCAACACTATTAGGGTGAGTGTTGATAGTATTTAATTAGAAAGTAAGTTAGTTAGTTTGAATTTCATGGATATGAAATGTGACACAAAAACAATATTTTTTTTTGTATTAAACTTAGTGCAATATTTTGCTAATCATATGATATCAATGTTAGTTCTTCTTAGATTAAAAGCTAAATAATAGTGAATATGCACGTATTTTGACACACACATGAAAGATTTTATAAAATATATTAATCAGCGACAGACTTATGATACTTTAAAGTTTCAATCAGAAAGAGAAGTCCGATATGGATTGGTGACGTCAACGTCCATGTCATCTGTACATTTATCATAGAAAATAGCGTTTTTGCGAGTGACATAGACATGTTTTAGTAAATTCGTTACCTATATCTCATTCGTTTTTCAACCAATTCTTATCTTGTTTTCACTATTGGTACTTTACTGTTAAATATTTATGGATAAACTGGTGTGATAACACATTATTTTTCATGCATATTTCCTATTTTCAATATATGATGAGTGACCGACTGGTCATGATCACCAACAGGGTAGCATGAGTTACTGTGTAGTTTGATTAGTTACATTTCTACATTTAGATTTAATATAAGAACACTGAATGATATGCGGGTATATCAGGCGGCTCTGGAGTACGTGGAGGAGCGCGGCGGCGGGGCGGCGCCCGCGCCGGCGTCGGCCGCGGCCGCCAGCGCGGGCGCGGGCTGCGCGTGCGGCGCCGCCGCCTGCGCGTGCCGCCGCGCGCCCGCGCACCAGCCCGCGCTGGTGTTCGTGCACGCCGGCCTCTACCAAGAGGAGTGTCTCGCTATTGACACTGATGTGCAGCTCATTGGTGAGTCCACTATAACCAGATGACTTCTTGGATGTGCAATAGTCTATTTTGATGTGTATGTTTTTGGTTAATGTTTTAAATAAAACAAAAAATGCCACTGAGGAGTATTTTTTTTAAAGTGCAAGAGCAAAAACATTCGTTAGTTAATGAAGTAGTAAATAAAATTTCAAATTTAAGAGTGGACGAGTGGTGGGGACATCTCACTATCTCTTTCGTATGCGCGAGACCTACATGCATCCTTTTGTATTTGACATCCTTATGTACTTGACGGTTTTCCCTTCCATTAGATTTTAAAAGCTTATAACTTATTTATTTTTGTGCAGATTACGAAAAACATTTTGTTATTGATGTCCACAATTTGACCTGAAATACAACAAAATTATTTTATAATACTGAACCTGAAGCAAAATAGTTGACAGACACAGATAGAGGTTGCTTTTCTATTATATAACTGCTATGTCGGTCAGAATTACAATAGAATAACAAAAATTATAAAACTGCTATGAATAATAATAGTAAATTTTATTTCGTCCCATCCTAAATAAAATTATAGTCCATTTTTGTTTAATGTGGTGCCTCATGATCATATTTCTTTATTACGATTTTGATTACAGGTTGTGCCCCTGGCAATGTGGCAGAATGCGTTATTCTAGAACGCGAAGCAGAATCTACCCTAACGTTCGCAGAGGGGGCGAACCGGGCGTACGCCGGCCACATGACGCTCAAGTTCTCCCCCGACGCGACCAGCACCATGCAGCATCACAAGCATTACTGTCTGGAAGTGTCCGACAACTGTTCGCCCACCGTCGATCATTGTATCATCCGAAGTGCTAGTGTCGGTGAGTGATATGAAACAATGTACCACATTGATCCTTGATTTATTACATAAAGGTTGAATATTCGTACAGAATAGTCTACTAATAATGACATATTGTCGCTTGAATTGTTACAACTCTCATACATATGCATCACAGCTCTGAGGCTTGAACTCAACAGATAAACAGATAACATCACATCTGCTAGAGCCAAGAATCATATAGCCACCGAAAATAGTCGCATGTTTAAAGCTTATTAGGATTTCCTATGTTTGCCTAGATAAATTTTGATATATTCACAACCCTGTATGGCAGGAAAAACTTCTGGGGGTCGTAAGTTTTGCCAGACTAGCAGTATAAAAAGAAAAACCAGCATTCTTTCAAAGTATTTTATTTAAAACAGGGTACAGTCTTCGCGGCATAAGCTCAGCTTTACATTAATGTGAGTGAGCGCCAAAAGTAACGTTACTCAAAAGATTACATAAAAATAAATTCTATGTTATTTTAGTAAGAAATGAACCTTAAAAAACAGAATGAACATTTAAAGCAAAACAATATTATGTTAATTTATTTTTGAGGGTCGTGCCGCGACACAGGCAGTGTTTCTTAAACCAGTAAGCAAAGCGGGCTGTGCCGTGCCTCAAGCCGTTGTCTCAAACTTTGCATTTGTTTGCATTCACTATTTTTACATTTTTTGTGCAAAGCTGAGCTTATCTCTCGAGACCTGTACATACATACATACATACATACATACATACTATCACGTCTTTATCCCTAATGGGGCAGACAGAGCATTTTGGGTCTTGCGGCTCTATGCAGAGCCCAGGGCCGCAAGACCCAAAAGCCACTTTTAGCGTCATGGTGGGCGAGAAGATGGAAAAGCAATCAATACAGTGATGGCACGCCTACCCATCGCCATATAAACGTAATTATTACCCTTCCGTCCTCACTAGATGGCGCAGTAGGTATCGATTAAAACCACGGAAAACATTAAAATCTTTTATTACCATTATTTGAACAAAGTAAAACTCTAACTTATTAAATATGATTTTTATGAGCTGCAATAAATATTTTTAAAGCACTTTCTTTGTCTATTTCATGAAATTCAGAAATATTTGTCTAAAAGCACAATTTTTGGTTTTTGATTATGTCACTAGATGGCACTTTGTGTGCTTTAAGGTTTTTTGTGGGATTATATTGATGGCAGCACCGTCTTTACTATAAAGCCACAGAATTAATAATAGTATTACATAATAAAGCGTAGGTACTAACTCGTCCGTAAGAATAGATTATACAAATGATACCTGCCTATTATAATATCTTGTAATAATGTACCTCAGAGTAAAATATACTACGTACACTGTGTACAAACAAAATCGTATTCGTATCATTTTGCGCTGAATTTTGTTTCTAGAACAAAGTACCTGGGCGACCGAGCCTTGCTCGGTTACATCTCAAACATTAACAATTTTTTTTTAAACTTGTCTAAAAACAATGCAAAATAAAAAAAAAATATATAAACTTAAACATAAAAAAAAACAAAATTAAGTCACCGAGTGGGATTCGAACCCGTAACACTCTTTCTAGCGGTCGCTATCCTTAACCACTGAGCTAAATCAAGGCGGTCGGCGCGACGAAATTAGCGACCATATTCTGCGTGGAAAGAAAAACGCATGAAAACTCGAAAACACGCGTTTTCCCATGCTGGTCTGGGAGAAATGAAAAAACTTAGAATGTACCAGCTGCATCTCTTCCCGTGCTGATCGTAAAGCCGATCGAGGGAATGGGCAAAAATGCGAATCATGTTAACAGGCGATGCGGCTAGCAACCCATCTCTGTATTGGTTGCTTTTCCATCTTCTCGCCCACCATGACGCTAAAAGTGGCTTTTGGGTCTTGCGGCCCTGGGCTCTGGGTAGAGCTGCAAGACCCAAAATGCTCTGTCTGCCCCATTAGGGATACAGACGTGATAGTATGTACGCGTTTTCCCAAACATAAAACTAATCTAGATCGATTGTTTTACCCCCGAAAACCCCCATATACAAATCCTTAGAGCCGTTTTCGAGATCACAGAAATTTATAAATAAATATATATATATATACATATTATATATATATATAATATTTAATTAGTACCTGGGCGACCGAGCTTTGCTCGGTTACATCTCAAACATTAACTACTTTTTTTAAACTTGTCTAAAAACAATGCAAAATAAAAAATTATATATAAACTTAAACATAAAATAAATTAAAAGTTAGTCACTGAGTGGGATTCGAACCCGTAACACTTTTTCTAGCGGTCGGTATCCTTAACCACTGAGCTAAAACCAAGGCGGTCGGCGCGACGAAATTAGCGACCATATTCTGCGTGGAAAGAAAAACGCATGAAAACTCGAAAACACGCGTTTTCCCAAACATAAAACTAATCGAGATAGATTGTTTACCCCCGAAAACCCCCATATACAAATTTTCAGCGAAATCGTTAGAGCCGTTTTCGAGACCACAGAAATTTATAAATAAATATATATATATATATATATACAATATCCTCGCTCGTTTAAAGGTATAAGATAAGATAAGATAAGATATCATTGAAAAAGGCACACGCCGTACGAACTAAAGGTACTTAGTATCTTATCAGGCCTGTCATAAAAACATCGAAATATGGTTTATATTGTAATACCTAACTACTTATCCGAAATACTAAGTGACGATTATCATAGCTGGAGATGTTAGGTAAATCTTAACGTCCGCAACCGTAACACCCTAACACCTGATATACGAGCACAGGTATCTAGCTATACCTAGATGCTCGTTCAATGAATCAACATGTTACGGGTCAACACGTACTTACCTACCCCGTGTACCTACCTAAAGCAGAAGATTGGACATAAGCAGTGCCGCGAGGTCGCGCCCGGAACGACCGCCGGCGAACACATTCACACACCTGAGTAAGTCAGTGGCATCGTACGACTACGTACCTATCGAACTTTATCAAATTCCAAAGAACTTTGAATATGATACGGAAATATGGTGAATAAATTTAAAAAAAAAGTAGATAGGTATCTTTTAGTTGTATTGTGCTCTACAACGTGAAAGGGACATACCTACCCGTAATAAATCGAACCACAGGCTATACTAGATCACTAGTTTTTTATATTTTAAATTAACCTTAGGTACCTACTGTCCCACCGATGAGCAAAGGTCTCCATTTTTATTTATTTTTATTTATATTACGATGATATTATATAAAAGTAAAAACGACATTTCCATTGGCTGCACACAGCACACAGTTCTTTGAAGATTACATGCATCGAACTAAAAATAATTCAAATCAAGTGAAGCTGATCTCGATATATAAATAGTACCACAGATTACTAATAATAAGTACGTAGTAATATATACTAATAAGTTACGTAGTAACTTATTAGTAATCTGTGGTAGTACTCAGTACCTACCTATTAGATTTCCATACTCTTTTTCACTTTCCCCGACAAAAAAAAGATAAACCGCCTGGTAAATAAATTTGTTATACGTATTCAGATTTCTTATGAGTAACTACATACCTATCACATTGCAAGAGGTTCTTTTTTTTGTAAGAAGGTAGGTAGGTACTTAATATTATTTTGCAATTTTTTACGTAGTACGATTAATTAATTATCATAATTTGCATGAAAGAAATGAGAAATGCTTACTTACCAAACCTACCTAGATATTTCTGAAGATATACATATATGAATGGGTAGTGGTGTCATTTTTTGAAATGCGAAGTCACTAAACGCACGGTTTTTTGTATGGAAAAATCATTCGTTATTGTGACTCTGCGTTTCATAAATGGCACTTACTTCAAACACGTTTTTAAATTTGATATTTTATAACATAAATGATTGACGCGTCCCTGTCCTGCATCCGAATCTGTTAATTTTAACACCCCTCGTGCGGCGCGCGCGGCTAGCTACCCCTTGTAGGTATGGCGCGATTACGGGTTACGTACGTAAGACAGCATTAACAATGGCCAAAATGTGTATTATCAATATTATCATAGATACTCAGGATCTTATGCCTAAACATTTTTCTCGCTAACGCCATCTAGTGACGAACTCTTAAACACTTACGATATGCTTTCGCGGCTTTGGCTAGTCCTGTGTGCTGCCATCTCTGCGAGTTGCTGGAACTAGAAACGCCTACTCAATTTGCCTACTTAAGGCCGGTCCAAAAGTTTCTATGGCGTTGGGTATCTGTTACGTTAGTAATTATATTATCTTTGGTGATGGGTTGCTAGCCGCATCGCCTGTTAACATGATTTGCATTTTTGCCCATTCCCTCGATCGGCTTTTACGATCTGTACATCATACCATTATTTCCCCTGTATAGTTGGTGCAGCGGTGTGTGTGAGCGGCGCGGGCGCCAACCCGGTGATCAAGCACTGCGACATCAGCGACTGCGAGAACGTGGGCCTCTACGTCACGGACTACGCGCAGGGCGCCTACCAGGACAACGAGATCTCACGCAACGCGCTCGCCGGCATCTGGGTGAAGAACTTCGCCAACCCCATCATGCGCCGCAACCACATACACCACGGCAGGGATGTGGGCATATTCACGTTTGAAAATGGATTGGTGAGTTATATGATATTTGCGGCAAAAGTAGCCTAAGTGTTAACCCAGGTTGTCAGTTTCATCTGAGACTTTTTTGTTTGCGCGTCAAGAAGTAACAAATATACACACTGTGTGTGTGTATATTTGTTACTTTCGCCTTTATAATATTAGGACTGCCTTATTATTATATATTCTTGTCACTCTCAGATTTAAGATGACAACTCTCTAGCCTCAATCCATCAAGTCGTTTAGGCTGCACAGGGTCCCATATCAATATACCTAAACATGCATACACTGGATCTGTTTTTGTTTGTTTTTGGCCAACACCAGTGTCAGATTTTTCAGGCTGCCTAAAGCCATCTGACATAGCTTGACTGCCATGCAATGGACAGCCGGAACCAACGTCTTATACGTGCCTTCCGAAGCACGAAGGAGTTTACGTATTATTTATACCACTTGTGGTCACCCATCCAAGTCCGGACCACGCTCCGCGTGGCTTTACTTGTGAAAGTGCTAGTGATGCGCACTCCCGAACAGAATTCGCGTGTGACCTTACGCAATAGCAGCTTTTTTCGTCTAATAGGGGTGATGACAGGGTCCGAAAAGTATGATTGTAATTAGTCCGTCTTTTAGATTATCCAAAAATAATAGACCCGTATTTTTCAGTTTACCAAAAAAGTAAAAATTCACAAAGATACGGAGCGTCAAAATTCCGGAGTGGGGGCTTGCGACGTCACACTAGAGTAAAAATCGTACTCAGACGTGACGTCACGCGAAATTTCAATGCACTGTATCTTTGTCATTTTTGGTTTCTCAGAGAAAAGAAAAAATACGTGTACAATATTTTTTAATAATCTAACCGATGGACCAAAAATATTTTTCCATTCATCATGCCTATTCACTTATAACTTTCTGCAATATAAAATCTTTCGCTTTTATTTCCATTATATAGTTTCTTTGATTTTATATAATTTACCATGTTAACATTCTCCTTTCTCTCACAGGGTTATTTTGAAGCAAATGATATACACAACAATAGGATCGCCGGATTCGAAGTGAAAGCCGGCGCCAACCCCACCGTCGTACATTGCGAGATCCACCACGGCCAGACGGGTGGCATCTACGTGCACGAGTCCGGCCTGGGCCAGTTCATAGACAACAAAATACACTCGAACAACTTCGCGGGAGTGTGGATCACATCCAATAGCAACCCCACCATCCGGAGGAACGAGATCTACAACGGACACCAGGGCGGCGTGTACATCTTCGGCGAAGGGCGCGGTCTCATCGAGCACAATAATATTTATGGAAATGCTTTAGCTGGTATACAGGTAAGATAATGAGTGCATTTGTTTTTACTTCAAAATGAACTTTATGTACAGGTTGAGAAGGTACAAAATATATCATAGATAAGTTTTTCGAATAAATATCATCGTCATCTTAGGCACTACAGCCGCGGATGGGCTTGAAGAAAGAAAGAAAAAGGTATCATTTGGCTTGGGCTTGATTTAGTAAATTTTTCTGTATACTTTTTATTTTGGGTATTCTGACTCCGATGTTGTAACTTTTCAAGTCTTGCTGATAATTATCTAGCTTTACATAACATCTAACGATTTTTTGACCCTCAGTCTGATTAATCTGTCTATCCAGGAGTTGTTTAGGTACTCTGGTGCTCATTTTTACGATGTGTCTAATGTGTCCTGCCTATCGCAGACGAAGAAATACATAGGGCAAAGCCATAAAGAAAGCATAGTCTTACTATATTATTTACTTTAGATCTTATAATATCATGAGAGAAATTTGCACTTTTCAATGCTTGTTTCAGATACGTACAAATAGTGATCCAATAGTGCGGCACAATAAGATACACCACGGGCAGCACGGCGGCATCTACGTGCACGAGAAGGGCCAGGGCCTGATCGAGGAGAACGAGGTGTACGCCAACACGCTCGCCGGCGTGTGGATCACCACTGGCTCCACGCCCGTACTGCGACGCAATAGGATCCATTCGGGGAAGCAGGTGTGTTATTTTCAATGTTTCCCTTGGTAGCTATTACTGCTGCTAATGAGAAGGTCGGTGGCTCAGCGGAAGTGCGCATCAGTAGCCGAAAGCGCTACTAATGCGCACTCCAGCTGAGCTAGCAAGCGACACCGGGCGTGGTTCGCGCCTAGACGTGACCACAAATGGCATGTATGAGCCGTTGGTCCCGCTGCCATCGTACGACAGTCATCAACCTATGTCAGATGCCTTAAGGCAGCCTGAATTAACATCAATGTTGACCTCTTCATCATCATTTGAGCCGCGTAACGTCAACTGCTAGACATAGGCCTCTCCTAGTTTTCCAAGATGACCAATCAAGAGCGGCCTGCATCCAGCACTTGCCAGTGACCGTTGGCCTCTTACAAACACGATAACAAAACAACTGTTACGACTGTTTGGACAGCAGAATAAATTGAGATGAAGATGGCAATTTTTTTTCAATAAACTACCTTTTGTGTCTTAGCTGCGCGATAGCGAAGAAGTTTATTGTTTTTCAACAAAGAACGACACTTAACAATTTCGGTATATTTGTCTGCAGGTCGGCGTATATTTCTACGATAACGGGCACGGCAAACTAGAAGATAACGACATATTCAACCACTTATACTCGGGTGTCCAGATCCGGACGGGCAGTAACCCGGTCATCCGGGGCAACAAGATCTGGGGCGGGCAGAACGGCGGCGTCCTCGTCTACAACGGAGGCCTAGGGCTTCTAGAGCAGAACGAGATATTCGACAACGCCATGGCCGGAGTATGGATTAAGACTGATTCCAATCCCACGCTCAAAAGAAATAAAATTTTTGATGGGCGAGATGGGGGCATTTGTATTTTCAATGGAGGAAAGGTAAGAACTTGATTACTTACCACTACCTATGTTCTTTATTTTTGTAAATTTATTTTTTATGAAAACAAGCCTAAAAAAATAAAAGTTACAAGTGGGCTCGGTGAAATATGATCCTAAAGTTTATGGAGATGGCTACAGAAGTAGGTGTGGTCTGATACTGTACGGCGCAGGCACTAACAACTTTACCAATTTTTCGAGCGACCATTTGATTGATGCATTTTGCGTAGTGGTATCAGTCCCAATATGATTATACAATAGAGATAATCACAAAAACTTACAAAACTCTGAGCCGAAATCGTCACAAATGTAATTTATGTATTAATTCCCATTTGACAGGGAGTTCTCGAAGAGAACGATATATTTCGCAACGCGCAAGCGGGCGTGCTGATCTCAACACAAAGCCACCCGGTGCTGCGCCGGAACCGGATCTTCGACGGGCTCGCGGCCGGCGTCGAGATCACCAACAACGCCACCGCTACGCTTGAGCACAACCAGATATTCAATAATAGATTCGGAGGTGAGTCACTTACCTATATCTTCGGGCACGACAAATGATAAAGTCTCGCTGTGAAAGTTATATCAATAGCTAGCCCCTCACTATTTTAATTCCCTTTTTCCACCTTCACACTAAACTTGGCTTTTGGGTCTTACGACCCTATCTGCCGTGTCTCTCTACCAAGAAATATGACGTCATAGTGTGCATTTTAAAATGCTATACCTATGTAACTATGTAAAGGTATGTAATGTCAAGGCTTTTTTTCTTTTAGGCGAGTATTTGCGCATTTCTTTTCTTTAGGGTCCTGTATCCAAAGGGTAAAAACGGGACCCTATTACTAAGACTTCGCTGTCTGTTTGTCACCAGGCTGTATCTCAAGAACCGCGAAAGCTAGACAGTTGAAATTTTCACAAAGTATTTCTGTTGCCGCTATAACAACCAACACTAAAAACAAAATAAATATGTAAGGGGGCTCCCATACAACAAACGCGATTTTTTATAGATAATGGTACGAAACCCTTAGTGCGCGAATGCGATTCGCACTTGGCTGCTTATTCCACCTTCACACTAAACGTAGCTTTTGGGTCTTACGACCCTATTTACCGTGTATCTGTCTACCAAGGAATAAGACGTCATAGTGTGCATCTGTAGGCGTATTAAAATGCTTATACCTATGTAACTATGTATAGGTAGGTAACGTCAAGGCTTTTCTATCTTTTAGGCGATATTAGTCTTGTTTGCGCATTTCTTTTTTTACAAATAAGCGAGCAAACCTTGATGCATCTAAAGGAAAAGGATACCATAACTGACATTTGCCTTTGCAGGTCTGTGCCTGGCGTCGGGCGTGTCCCCGTTGGTGCGCGGCAACAAGATCTTCAGCAACCAGGACGCCGTGGAGAAGGCCGTCGGCGGCGGACAGTGCTTGTACAAGATATCCTCGTACACGTCCTTCCCGATGCACGATTTCTATAGGTAAGTGTATCAGCTACGTTATCATCAGGTCTTTTTTAGTCTCCATTGCAGGAGCACGACGAGAAGTAACCGGCACGACTTGTGACCCAAAAATGCCATTGAATTTGAAGGGCAAGATTTATAAATCAGATAAAAGACCGGTGATGTTATACGGCTCAGAATGTTGGGCAATAAAAGTACAGGACGAGAAGAGGCTACATTCAGCCGAAATGCGGATGTAGCGATGGATGTGTGGGGTGACACAAAGGGATAGGATTAGAAATTTATATGTAAGGGAAAGTTTAAAAGGTAGCACCAAAAAACGAGAAAGTATGAAGCAATTAGTTGTCATGGTTTGGACATGTAATGAGAAGAGAGAATCAACACGCAACAAAAAGTACTTTAAATATAAAGGAAAATGGAAATAGAAAAAGGGGAAGACCAAAAAAGAGATGGATGGAATGCATAAGGCAAGTTAATTTGGCTAGAGCAGCCAGAAGATTTGGCCTACACTCTCCTTGCTGGCCAGACGGGTTAGAGAGGCCTCAATGATGTTTATAAGCTTTCATAAGTTTGTAAGTGACATCCACGGGAACACTTGGAGTGGTCCTGTACGATTCTGCCGGATGACACACGGCATAGTATAACATAATGGAACCTTTGTGTCAACACATAGTATTTTTTATGAACGCTATCAAGCGAAAAAGCTATCAGTAAGCAGTTATTATAGTCAATGGACGTCTGTATCGCCAGGGTCGTCGTGCACGTCTTTGTTCTTACATATAGTTCAGGGTAAGAAGATATATTTACACGCCCTTTCGTTTGAATGTTACTTTGAAACATGTATTGGTTTTAATCTGTTTGTTTCTTATAAATAAATAGATGATTTATAATCCTCTTGGGAAAACCAAAAAAAATTTCACAACACAACATATACCGTACTGCACGCAACATTGTTTCGAACGTAGTTCCAAAGTGTGAGAATGAATGCTTCTTCTCGCAATGTTAGGAACTGACTGTTTACATTATAGTCCATGCCATACTTACTCGGATTTCTGAAGGATTTATACCCTCCAGAATATCACCGGTACACAGACCCAGTTTTGAAAAGGCGTCCATCATTTTTCATAATCTATTAGGTGTCTTACGTAATATGGGCTACCTAAACATCGTAACTATATCTTTTACAGGTGCCAGACCTGCAATACTACCGACCGCAATGCCATTTGTGTCAACTGCATCAAGACATGCCATTCAGGACACGACGTAGAATTCATCCGCCATGACAGGTATACAGTTGATAATAGCTCTATTGATTTATAATAAAAAGTCTACACGAAAAATAATAGTGTGTCATTATTCGGCTTAGAAATTATTTTTACTAACTTAGGGCCGCGCTACATTGGATTGGCATGGCATGGCATCGGTTTTAAACCTTTATGAGTAGTGATATAAGATCAATCGAGCTAGCCCGAGCCGTCGCGCACTCGCGGGCGTCTAGTCCGCGGCAGGCCGCCAGCGGGCTCGCCACGTTCAAGCGGTTATGCATCTTATGTCACTAGACATAAAGGTTAGAATAGCTTGTTTTGAAATGACGCCTCGCTTCAGATGCCAATCCAATGTAGCGCGGCTCTTAAAAATTCGCAAATTCTGCCACAACATGATCAGCCTCTGTACTAAACGGCCACCGCTTGTGCGGATGGGTGATGGATGCAGTTTTACTACCTTTTTGTAGGCCTTATCGACTTATGCTGCTTAAACTTATTTTTCTACATAACACTGAATGATTTGACAGTTTCAACTTTTAACTACTTTATATTTATAATGCAGGACTTACTGCTCACACAACAGCGACGGTACGTTTTCCATCTACGTCTAAACGATACCGATTACTAAATGCTGTGTGTGTTTCAGGTTCTTCTGCGACTGCGGCGCGGGGACGCTGTCGAACCAGTGCCAGCTGCAGGGCGAGCCCACGCAGGACACCGACACGCTGTACGACTCGGCCGCGCCCATGGAGTCGCACACGCTCATGGTCAACTGAACACCGCCCACCGACCGCCGATACTATTTATTTTAGCTTTACTGCCGGCCGCCCGTACGGCTGAACCGCGAGGGCAACTCGAGCGACCGACGCTTGTAACGTACTAGCTGCGCCTAAAGTAGCATAAGTGTTAGTCCAGGGTGTCAGCTTAGTGTGGCAGTTACCAAATTATATCAAAATTAGTCCAGCGCGTGAAGAAGTAACACACACAAACTCTCGCCTTTATAATATTAGTGTGATCGATTACAAGTAAATTAGAGGGGCAAGGTTAATATGGACGTATCCAGTTATTTCTGGCAAAGGGGGGGTCGGGAGGGGGCAAATATTCGATATTGCAGCCTCTCTGACAATGCCGCTCAGGGCATGTACCCCGGCTTGCCCCTCTTAGATCCGGGACTGACAAAAACTATCATTAGTACAGTCCTGTCCTTGCGGCATGGCGCCTACAACGATATACTATCCAGTCAAAATTAAAACGCCTCTAAATTGACTCTGTTGCTTTGCTTTAGAACTTTTACGTTTACGGTGTCAACAGTGCAGTGTAATATAATTTGAGATTAGCGCAAAAGAGATAAAATAAATTGAACGGAGTGTATATATATAGCGCTATCAAGTATTACTAATTCGCTCTACGTAATATAGCAAATGAGATTGCGGTAATTTATACCATCATGGAAATAAAACCAATTTTCAACAGTGCCGTGCTGCGTTCCTGGAGTATTGTGAGGTACAATCGTTCGTAAAACCGTCAACGGCGAGCGACTCGTTGTATCTACACCCGGCGCAGTCGGGCGGTCCTGGTCGCTCGAGTTGCCCCGCGTTACCCTTCCGCCCTGATATTTTTATTACCTAAAACTTCGCGCTCGTCCCGAAGTCCGCACTCATCGCCTTCTCCGGTCCGATTGATCGGTCTCCCGATATGTATTTTTCATCTTTGTACTTTATATAGCTGAACGAAATACCTATTTCGGACACTGTACACTTATCTGTATATGTAGACCTTTTTTTATCATCGGTACTTAATAATTATGTATTTCGTCAAGTAGTATCATCATGCATTCCCAAATTATAATCGTACTATTATATCGAGAGATCACATTGATATTTAGAATAATGTTATTCGTTTTGTAAGGTGTAGGAGCGTATATATAGAGTAGTTTCATAATCGTGAAGAAGAATTTGTTTTGATTCCTTTAAACGAATTATACATTGTTTAGTTACTAGTTCCCGATCCGGCGACCGGCACGGTCAGGATGGCTTGTAAAATAATCGCTTATTATTTTAACATTTTGACAAGATACTTTTTATTTGGGGCATTTATTCCTTAGCTCTCCTGACAATATAGTTGATTGTTCAGTTTTAGTTAATAAAGATACTCGCGCAGGTCCGGCGGCAGCGGCGCGGGAGCCGCTGTCGCCTCGTTAGCTCAGGAGCCGCCTCGCCTAACTACTCGGCGCTCCTGACGCGCTTTGTAAATATTTATGTCACACAATAATCGAAATGTAGCAATTAATGTATTTGTATCATTATATTTTTATTATTGATCACAACATGTATGTTTAATTATGAAATTACGTACGATATGCTCAGAACGGGCCGCGAGCCGCGTTGTGAGCGAGCCAGTAGATAGATAGTCGGATATCATAGCCGTGCGCGGCCGTTAGTGTATATTAAGATGCAAATTAAGAACGAATGTGCGTATTTAATTGGAAAAGATCTTAGGTACAATTGATATTTTATTATATTGTTAATTTAAATTTGGTATTGATATCGATCGAGAAGCAATGTTAGGAAACTGGGAAGCGCCGCCGCGAGCCGCGAGCGGCCCGAGTGCTGATAGTGGTAAGATTAGCCCCTAAGCTATAATGAAAATCTAAATTACTCAGTAATCACTATTGCAAGTTTCGAATTGTTAAATTGTCTCTCCATAGCACGGTATGTTCTGAATCTGCTTTTTTATAATCCTCAATCTGTGATCATCGCTAAATGTATAAGTGAAATATTTAAGTTGAACCTACTTACAGAATTATTACCAATTATTGTACCATCAAAATTATTGTAGCTCCGATGCTGATCGAGTAAATTGTTATTTATTGAATTGACATTGTTTTCTAATTTATTAAATTCAAATCTGGAAAACTATTTTGTTTATACATGAAGTACCACTGTAAAAGCCGTGATATACATCATATAATATTATACATTTGATTTTCATTTATACAACCTACAGCCTACATACCTAAACCAAGAATAGTTACCTCTGTGCTCTGTCTGGTGTGGTCAACAAATATAAATAATGGTGGAACATGCTCTCTCTTGTTGTGTACACGGAAAGCAAACATCAGCAAATAGGCTTTATGGTAGACGATCCGTAGCAAGTCAAAATCAAAATAGTGGTCTAAAAACCAGAAAATTCATGATTAGGTACTATTGAAAAGTAAGTTTCCAGTTAATGGAAACAAATTTTTGACAATGACTTATTTCATTATCATCAACATCATCAGGTCTTTTTGTCTCCACTGCAGGAGCACGACCCTCTTTGTACTACCAGAGCTATACTTGGCCAGAGCACTTAGGCCTACACACTCCTTGTTTGATTGATGTTTATACTACATTGGATTGGCATGGCATGGCATCGAAAGCGACGCGTCGTTTCAAAACAAGCTTTATGTCAAGTGATATAAGATGCATAACCGTTCGAGGGCGTCTTCGCGGGAGTGCGCGGCAGGTCGCCGGCCGGCTCTCCGCGTTCAAGCGCTTATGCATCTTATATTACTTGACATAGAGCTTGTTTTGAAATGACGCGTCGCTTCCGAGGCCATGCCATGCCAATCCAGTGTCGCCGCGACACTGGATTGGCATGGCATGGCATCGGAAGCGACGAAAACGGTATCCAAGTGGAGAGAGGACTTGGGGCGTGGTACTATTCTACTCTGCCGAAAACCATACGGCAGAATCGTACCGTCGCAATATGTCCCCTTCGCCGTAATAAATATAAACCACTAGCTGTACTCGCGAGCTTCGCTCCCCGTGGGAATTTCGGGATAAAGAGTACCTATGTCCTTTCCCGAGTCTCAAACTATATCCATACCAAATTTCATTCAAATTGGTTCAGAAGTTTAAGCGTAAAGAGGTAACAAACAAATAAATATACAAACTCACTTTCGCATTTATAATATTAGTAAGAAGTAGGATTCTCGAATCCACACACGATGCGACCGAGAAATACGCTCATATGGTGATGAAGATGTTACCTATATAATTTGTGTTCAGACTGATTAATCTATATCTATACATATAATAAAACAGTAAAAAATGTGTGTCTGTACATTAAAGGTTAAATCTTCTTAATTAACAACTAAATTAAAATCTAAATTATACTCTAAATTAAACTAAACAAATAATAACAATAAAAAAGAAAAACCTTACAAATAGAAAACGTCTTCCAGATCATTGCCCTGCGGTAGAGTGCCCAAAAGGCTGGCAGCATTGCCACGTTGGATGGCAATGCTTATTCGTTGGGCGAAATAATTGCCAGCCCTTGGGTCACCCGACACCTCGACTAATTTTTTGTTAAAAAATTTAAAAAGTTTATGAGTTGATGGTCCCCACGGACCTAAAGTCTCAACCCCAAACGGCTCAAATATGAAGCCATTCCCTAAGCATTCATATTTGCGCCGTTTTAGGGTTTCCGCAGCGGCTGCAGCTGCGCCAGCCTTAGAGCTTGTGCCGTGAAGATGGGAGGCCGCCAGTGTCGACACACGTAGCGTCCCACACCAACGGCTTTCCCAACCTCCACGGCACAAGCGTCATACCATCCGGTCTCTTGCCATCATCGCGGGCCAAACCATTTGGTTCTAAAATTGCTGGCAACCCGATGGTGACAAGAGCGCGGTGTACTATATTATTTAAATTAGCATTACGTGCCATTCGGCCGGCGCCCTTCGTGCACGAGAGTCCGTGGTGACCGAACTGGTCCACAGTGTCACCGCAAGGGCAAAGATCGTTTGTCTTTGCTCCTAAACGTAAGCATGTCGCCAAACGAAAGGTGTGGTCATCCAGGAAAGTCCCAATGTTCCAGGAAGGCAATTATTAATTCAGACTTATTATAACTTGTACGTAGTATATTATTACTCTGTGTTATAACTAAATAAACTAACTTGGTAACCTTCCTACTACCCCATAACCTTTTCCTTCACAACGTGTATGCAAAATTATCCTATCCTACTTCCTACAAATTTTTTGGAAATTTCGAAAGTTTGTACGTTTGTGAGTTTGGATGTTTGTTACTCACGCCTATTATTTAAATTTTGCACACAATATAGTTTATCACCAGATTAACACATAGGCTACTTGTTATCCCAAAAAAGTTACTGTTTAGGGATCGATACTAACGCGAGCGGAGCCGCAAAAGCTAGTTTCATGACAATTGATTCAGTAGTAACGGCGTGGAGGCGTAACAAATAAATAAACAACAAACAAACTCACTTTATAGTAATTTTATAAAAATTATGAAATTTTGGAAAAGGGACATTTTGCGAAAGGGACGTTTTGCGCAATTTTGATACGAAGAAACAGAAGAACATACATACATAGTCAAGGAACACAGCCTTTAGGCTTCGCCGTAGTCGGGTAAAGGATTTCTGCGAAACGGGGCGATAGAAAGCGATGGGGAATGCGTAGAATAATATAAACAAGATTTTTAAGTAATGATTATGATATATTGTTAATGCAATCAGTGCGATTTAAAAATTAAATATTATTTACACATGGCCACTGGATTCCAATATTCACATTATTCTAAAATAATATTGAGCAACTCTATCAGTAATTCGTCACTCGTACACTTGTCATTGATAACTTACGTGTACTAATTAGCTTGATTTGTGCGTAGTTTCTGCCGCGGCGAGCGTCTTCTTGGTGATATGTGCATGGCTTTCAATGGCGTGTTGGCCTTTCTCGAGTCACCATTTACGACCGGGGTCCGCAAACTCCTTGGCGTAGCTAAGTGTTTCTTCATAGCGGGTGCTTGAGCAGACTTAGTCCCCGAAATGGACTGTGGAGATACAACTTTTCTGACCGGCGGCGTAGTTTTTCTAAACATACGCCAGTTATCGACTGTGTCCTTATCTTGCGCAACGTTTTGCCGATACGCCCGCGAAGGAACGGTCGGTGCGATATCAGCGTTTCTATTTACCCTGGCAGGAATATTTGGCGCAATATTTTCGATATTCCCATTTACATGAACTTTAGGCCTCACGTGGGCTACAAGCCTTTGTGGTTTAACTTGTGGGTTGTTAACTCGCGGTCGTCTCGCAAAGCCAGTGTGTAAGACGCGGTCGTTTCCTTCAGTTGATTTGTCTGAACTAGACTCGAAAAGCTTGGCCTTAGCGAGAACAGCGCCTGCATTTTGCCGTCGTAATTTATTCACAGACGGCCTGCCACTACCATTTTGGTTACTGTTCTCCAGTTCTCCCGTTTTATCCATAAAGAAAGCGGCGGCGCTGCGCCATTTTTGCTGAGACTGTGGAGGGCTTTGTTTACAAAGCTTGTTTGAGTTTAATTTATGAGACTGTTTTAGACTAGAGTTATTTGACTTTGAACTTGAATTCATTGTGTTATTCATGGAATTATCTGATGTGGTGTTATCCCAACCGCTACTTATATTGACATTCAAAGACCTGCGTGGCTGAAGTTTTCCAATAGTTCTATCCAAGTTGAAGTTTGATGCAAGAGATATTCTTCTGCGTAGATTATATTTTTGGCTGTTGGTATCAGAGACATTCAAGGAATTTTCTGATACATCCCATTCATTGACAACGGATGGGTTTACTTTGGCTATTTCGGGTTTAGCTGTGCTAGTGCGCTCTCTACGCTTCAGTCCTATGTATGGGTAAAATCTATCCGAAGTTTGACTAGTATGTGACTGGGAGGAAGCATTCCAAGACTTATGTCTTACGATTTTTGTGATGTTCTCTTTGGAACGTCGTCGTATTGAACCGATTTTTCTCGCACTGGGCGATCTAATGATCTTTGCTTCTTCGTTTGGCCTAATTTTCAGTTCTTTGCTCAGGCGCCGAGCTAAGTGATCGGAGTTAGGACAGTTTAACATGGCGACTTCCTCCAAGGTTTGCTCATAGACATCTTGAACTTTTTGTAGAGGTTGAACTTGAGGAATGACATCTGTGAACTCTCTGGATAACCTGTTTTCGATAGCAGATACTCTACTCTTGATTTCTTCGTATTCTTGTTTAGAGATCCTGACATAATCCTTGTCCACTTGCTTCATGTCTGGGGACAGGTCGATTGTGTCGTGATTGCTGAACAGATGCTCAGTAGATGTCAGCATGTCTTCACTGCTGGCACTGGTCTCAGAGTTCTTTTGTGCACTGAAATCGGAATTGATGACAGGTGTGCTTCTGGCGTCCATCATGCTCAGTCTTAATCTCTTCCTTTCTGTGACCCCCCTGAAAATAAAATCACATTAAATGTCACACATTTATGCTTATACAGGCACTGACTTTTTTTTTTAAGTGTTCTAATGGTTCACTACTTACATTTTCATAGGCGTGAAAGACAACTCCTTCTGAGGCAAGTTCTGTTTAATTTCTTTCCTGTAAAATACAAAATAAATTTTAAAAATTTTTTTGTTACTTTTACAAAAATAATGTATTTTAGTGACATATTTAATATGGGATAGATTTCTCTTTGTGAAGGCTTTATAATTTATTTATTTTTTTTAATTTTTTTTTTATTCATACTTAATTAATTTGCTTACCTCATTTTAGCGGAAAATCCCTCGTACGTGTCAAACTTGCGTTTAGCTGCAGACTTGTTCAATATGGGAGTTTTACCGCTTTCACGAACTGTAGCAGGCGTGTTCACACTACCAGATACCATTTTCCGTAAACCGCTTAACACACCTGAGAACAATTCATTTGCTAGTAAATAATTGCCAAAATGCATGAGGGAAGTCGATTATTGAGCAGCACGTCTTTATTCCTAAAAGGGTAGACAAACATTAGACCCAAAGGCCACTTAAGGCCACACTTATCATGACAACAGTGGACATGACATGGAAAAAACTTATTGTTGATAATCAGTATCACATCAAAAGGCTATTGCCTTCTGACATGATACGGATTATCAACCATTCCCACGATCGGTTTCTACGACATGCTCGAGAAGAGAAACTGCTTTACTCCGTTCGGTTAGGTATTTAAATAAATGTGAACAATCTTGACATGTAGACCAATCAAAATAGCACAACCTGGACATAAATAATAAACTCGTTGTTTTCAATATTTTATCGGATATCAATATTGAGTATCAAATATTAATTAGATATATTATGTAATTTATCCGCGGTCGCAACCGTATTATATAAAAATCGTGAGATTTTGTACACTACTCAACTTTTCCCTAAAAGCATAATAGGTAACCAAAGACCTTGTTAGTTTAACTTTTAGGTGCATTCAAATGCGATCACTTAATAGCAAAATTAAACTGACCCCATTTTTGTTTATACATTTTTTTTCACAGTTTTCACCTGATCTCGATATCTAGTTAAGCCAAAATGATAACCATAATGTTTATATCTTTATAAGCTATATTGTGTCTTTTTAGACATTAAAGACCAAAATTAAACATCATTTTTTAATGTTTTAAAATTAATGTTTTTCTCAGTAGCCAGAAATAGTAACTGTGTTATTTTTGTTTAATTATAGCTTTTTGTGTACTATAATCACATTTTCATCAAAATTAAACACATTAACGTCTTACTTAAAACAAAAAATATTTGATTGAAAATACGCGAGAGCATGTCGTGAAGCGGGATGCTTGCGGTGATTGCGGTGCGGTGCGGGGAGAGAGAGCGAGGCACCAGCCGGGTGAGCGCGCGGCTGCGAACGAGTTTATACGTGTTTTCAACCGATCGCGCCGTGTGCTTACAAAACATATAACTCGTAAATATGGAATTTTGCTAATTGTAGGATTGTTTTGATTGTGCTTTGAACTTTAACCCATTCGCAACCGCCAATACCAGACACAATAGAAAGACGATGAACGTGGGCATTTTAATGCCGTCCGGGTCTTTACGGGTTAACGTGGTGACACAATGAACAATTTAAAACTCTAAAAACAATATAAGTCTTGTAACACTCTTGTTGTCACGGCAAACCCGTACAACATGACAGCCCCTGGATTAATACCGTTCCAAAAATGGGCCCCTGCTGAAATATTCCATTTCCCATGACATTGCATATTAATGGGATGTAACATGAGAAAAAATTAAATACATAAATATATAACGAAGTTTTTATGCTGTCGTACTAAAATGTAGTTGGGTATTTACAGAGTGCAAGTTGCGCCGTGCAACTTAAGTTTTATTATGTTATGCGCTTACATAGTGTCGCGAACGAGATAAATGTAGAATATTCACGAGCAAGAACTCTGCTGGCGAGATATACTCGGAATGTTCGCGAGCGGAATGGTATAAAAAAGACGTCAGGATAATGCAAGCGAAACTAGGCCTTATATTCTTATAGCATAAAGGCTAGAGTTCTTTGAATGGTCGTCGGATTAGTCGCACTCACACACACATACCGGCGTCTCGATGTTTCCCGTCAATCGAAATACATTCGTCAAGATATGAGAATATTCGAGAACAATGTAGACCGCTGTATCGGTGCTTATAAAAAGGCGATCGAGTGCACGTCCCGCCAGTTCAGTATGAGCTACGAAAGCGATAACTTCGAAGCAAACCGAAGCGAAGGAAACCTACCTCAGTGCGACAAGTGGAAGTACCTGCGACTAATTTGGCGAGATACCTGGACCTCAGATGCTACGCGACTTGGTCTTGGACATCAGGAAGACCATCTTCACGTGTCAACCTTTGGGTTCCGTAGTGAATAAAAACCCTCATACGAACTTTGGCGTTTTTCTCCAAATCTCGAACCCAGTTTCGTAACAATAGCATTTTACACAATTTCTACCCACCGTTCACACGATGCGACGCCCAAGTTACGTCTCAACGCAATTCGCACTGCACACTTGCTCGCAAGTGCCCGCACAGAGGCCGTGTAGTGTTAGAGAGCAGGACTAAAATGTTTGACATAGATAGACTTATTTTTAACATAGACCTTGTATATCAGACTTCTATGGGAAATGGCAGCATTTCACTTCTCTACATCAGCTGTCTGAAAGAAATTATCGCTATTAGCTATAAGACCACCCACACCCATTGGACATTTTAATGTCTTTTTCTGTGTGCTATGTACATTTTAAATAATATAATTTTTTGTATTTAATAAAGTATTATTACTATTTATTATGTCATACATACATACATAATATCACGCCTGTTTCCCGCAGGGGTAGGCAGAGACTATGGACCTCCACTTGCTACGATCCTGACAAACCTCTTTTGCTTCATCTAAACTCATCAATCTCTTCATACATGCCCTTCGGTTACGGGTACTTTTTACCTCTCCTTTTTTTAGAACGTCTGCAATTTGGTCGCAGAAAGTTCGCCGAGGCCGACCTTTTCCTACTGTTCCCTTCACATTCGTCATATAAATATTTTTCGTCAATCTCTTTTCATCCATCCTTTCTATATGCCCAAACCATCTTAACATCCCTTTCTCTATTTTTGTCACAACATCCTCTTTTACTCCACACCGCTCCCTTATGGCATCATTCCGTATTCGATCTTTCAAAGTAACACCACACATACTCCTCAGCGCTCGCATTTCAACTGCATTTATTCTACTTTCATGCTTTCTCTGCCATACCCAACTCTCACTACCGTACATTAAAGTAGGTATCAGTACTCCTTTATGAACAGCGAGACGTGCCTTGTCTGATACCTTCCTACTGCTCATAAAGGAATGCAACGCTCCATTCACTTGGTTACCCGCATTCACTCTTTTTTCAACATCACCCTCGTGCTTACCATCCCTTGTAAACATACATCCCAAGTATACAAACTCTTTCACTTGCTGAACTTTCACCCCATTTATTAAAATATTGCATTCTGTTGCACTATCGTCCTTTTCAAACACCATAACTTTGGTTTTACTGACATTAACTTTCATACCCTTTTTCTCTAATGCATCATTCGTAACAGCTATCATCTTCTGTAATTCCTCCTCTGAGTCCGCAAGTATTACTTGGTCATCGGCATAGAGAAGGCATTTGATTAATAACTCATCCATTCTAACACCACATTCATCATCTTTCAAATCTGTCAAACAACTGTCCATGAATAAGTTGAACAGCCAAGGCGACGCTACACATCCCTGTCTAACACCTTTTTCGATGTTAAACCAGTCTGTGTATTCGCCGTCAATTCTGACACAAGCACTGGAATTCCTATAAAGAGATTTCAGTGCTCGGATCAGATGGCTGCTCAGCCCATACGCAGACAATGTTGACCACAATTCATTTCTCACCACTCTGTCATAGGCCTTTTCTAAATCTACGAAGATGCAATAGACTTTTCGACCTTTGGCCAAAAGCTTCTCTAAAATGCATCTTAAAGAAAAGACCTGATCCGTGCATCCCATACCCTTTCTAAATCCCGCTTGTACATCCCATAACTTCTCTTCTGTATTTTTCACCACCCTTTCTATCAAGACCTTTGCATACAATTTGCCGAGAACGCTGAGAAGACTAATGCCTCGGTAGTTTTTACAGTCTTGCTGTGAACCTTTTCCTTTATACAGCGGTACAATTACCGCATTGCACCAATCTTTTGGCACCACACAGTTTTTAAAACAAAGATTGAAAAGGTGACACAACTGACTTGCTACTATGCCCTGTCCAGCCTTCAGCATTTCGACAGTAATCCTATCATACCCTCCAGCTTTTCCAATTTTCATACTATTTAATGCTTTCACTACTTCATCCATACTTATTTCCTCATCATAATTTTGCATATCACTCTCTTGTGCGTCATTTTCAGGCTCCGGTACTCTCATTTCATCTTTTTCAAACAGTCCTTCAAAATATTCCTTCCATCTATCTACTACACTCTGTAACCCAACTAATAATCTTCCATTCTTGTCTCTGATCTTGTTTAACTCAGAGGTCGTATTTTTACCTCTAGCTGTCTTAACGCTCTTCCAAAAATATTTAATATTACTTTTAAAGTCTTGAGACAACCTTATATCAAAATCATCCTTTTGTTCTTTTTTCTTCTCTTTTACTATCTCTTTCACAATCACATTCATCCTCTTATATTCTTGCTTTGCTGCAAATACATCACTATCCCTTGCATTCTGATTTCTTCGATCAGCTCGTACTGACAACCAATCCTTCCATGCTTTCTTCTTCTTTTTTACAGCGTCTTGTACTTCCTTGTCCCACCATACATTTACCACATCCTTGCCTTTTCTTCTTTTTGTCATACCGCATACATCAATAGCGGTGTCAATCATTCCCTCTTTTAATACTGTCCACACGTTTTCTATCTCACATTCGTCCTCTATTCCTTTAAATTTTTCTATTAGTATTGATTTATATTTCTTTTTTGCATCTTCCTCTTGTAATTTCTCAACTTTTATCCGTTCCAACCTGTTGGAGGGGTTAGATATAAAATTTCGCCATTTTTTTTTTAATTTTTTTTTTTTTTTTTTTTTTTATTATGTCGTATTATAATAAGCGCTATGGAAGTTAAACTCAGTTGCTTTTTAATGCATAAATATAATCAGTAAAAACCAAAACGAAAACCACACTTTAATTTTTATGTGTATAAGATACTATTTTCAAACCACTACACGACACTAGTCACTAAGTATCGACTGGCCAGCTTGTTCAGTATGACTTCATCACATGGCCAATTAATTCCTAGCATGGTTCATCTAGGTATCATGTAATGAGGTTCAATGAGTTTTTTAGTTAAAAAAAGTAGAATTACAGTCACATAAAAATTAATTATTTCAGTAAAATAATTATTGGGTTTAGACCAAAAATGACGAGAGCGATTGGACACATTTAAGGCTAGGTATTCCCGCAGAGGCCGTGCTTTAGAGTTTTTGAAAACCATTTGAGGCAAAGACAAAAGTGTTTTTTTCATCCCATCTGCTCAAAAAACGATGGTTTCATCCCAAAACATTTGGAGCTAAAGTTACTGCTAGTTTTCTCGTGATTAAAAAGTGAAAAAGTAAATCTTACGGGATTAAAACACAATTTGAAAATTGAACACGATGTTATCTATGTAAAATCAGCTAAAAACAAAAGAATTAAGTTTTAATACAATAAATAACTGGAACAGACTTCGTATTTTTTTAAATTTGGAATACATATCATCGTGAATGTAGGTAAAAATGTTTATGGTCTTTGCTTCGAAAAAGGAAAAAAAGAATAATTAGCGCAATTTTTGTCTTCGATTCAAAGTAATTACAGATGTTTTAGGTTATATTGTGTTAAAATTAATTATTTTGTGTAAATTTAAATCCTATTTCGTAAGTTTAAGCCGATAGTGCACATTAAATTTATTGTTATTATAAAAATCTTAAAATATGTAGGTCCACGCAAACAAAGTTACGAGTTTATGCGTGAACAAACATTTTTTTTAGAAGTTTGTTCTTAAAAATTATTTCTTAGTATTTATTGAATGAAAACGACACTAAATAAAGGTTAGTTCTTGTCGGAGCTTTGATTAGGTATTGTAGTTGTTCTACTTTCTCCATATTCTGTTTTGTATCTTTTTGCTAGTTTTTCTCATGGATGGCGATGTAATGTGTGCTACTTGCGTACGGTAATATTTTTGTCTCGGGCGTTATACACGAATCCCTCGCACTCGACTTAAAAGTATTACCTTTACGCCTTGTAGCACAATCTAATATTAAACTCCTAAAAAAAGGTATGTATAAGTTAAGTATCCAGGCTCGTCAAATTCGCATTCAGTTACAAGATCCTATAAACTTCATTCGGTTGGAAAAAATCCCAAAGTAACCCTTTTTTGTGATATTTTTTCAAAACTACGAGTAAAATACTGATATTTTACATAAAAAAATTGTACTTAATTAAAGTAAGTGGCTTTAATTAAGTACAATTTTTTATTTACAGATAAATTCGCTGAGTTTGACTTGATATAATTATTTTCTTAATATTTATATGAAATTCGCGAGCGCGACGACTTGAACTCGGCAGGTCCGATTAGACGCGCTTACTAACATTGGACCAATAAAACAACTAAAGATCGCTACATGTTTTTACAAGCTTTTATTTAACTTGCAATGTATGTATAAATGTAAGTATGTTTGTTCGGGTGGAATCTTCGAACTCAATTTTCAACCAGTTATCCTCAACCAATTTAGCTGAAATTTTGTATACTTTTGTAAGTCGGATGATAATACAATATTATGATGTCAATGGGCTGTTCTGATGATGGAACCGGGAGCTATTCGACGGAACTCAGTTATAACCTCATCGAGTAGGTCTCGTTTGATTTGTCTTGACGAGTACTTTTTGGAAGACGATGCTTATCTAGGATCTGATTACGCAGACGGATGGTGGTCAATAGAACTCAGTTATAAAACAACTTAACACAATCGAGTTTAGGTTAATTTCTAACCTTTAGGTACGAAACAATAAAAAGACTTTTTAGCTCGTGTCACTTTGAAATGTAAGGATTCTAACGAAACGCCATTCCACAACACTTCATAGATACGAAGTGACAAATATACCTAGTACTACTACAAACGAAATAATATATCTGTGCATACGTCAAATGTGTGAGTTAAACAATCAGGGTCGCCACCACAGAATTTGTTGCTTTGCTTACCTGTTTTCATCACTCGGAAATCTATAAAATTTTCGTTCTTTGTTGTTTTTTGTGGATAAGCAATAATAATATGTGCAGTTTTTCACCAATATTATTTCAATTACCCTAAATGACTCGGGGAACGTCAACGTGCGACTAGCAACAACCCTATTTTACAGGCGCTTACAAGGTCCAAAAACGTGCGAGTTTCCGTTCTGTATGTATAACTATTATCTGCTCTGTGGCCATACATTCAAATCCGTGGCGACACTAAGGAATAAAGAAAATCAAATACATTCAACATACATACATGCATATACAGGGTGGAATTGAATTCGTTGGCAATATTTTAAGTATCTACTATACCCATGATACAAAGTAATTTAAAACTAATAAAACTTCAATCAAAAGTCGTCATTTTCATATTCAAGAAAACCTCTAAACATGCGTCAGACTCTTTGATACATACCTCTACTGCAATTATAAAAAAAAAAAACTAATACGAAAAATAAATTAATTATAATAGTATCAATTTCGTTGCGTCTTGGTACCCTAACATTCGTTCCTACTTCAAACGTACCTATTGACCTCAAGCTTTCGTGTGACCCGTCCCCATTCGACTTCAAACCTTATTCACGTAAATTAAGGTCTACTTTTGTATGCCGGTCGGTCGCGCCGTTTGGCTGTATCCGTCCAAGGTCTTTGACCTTGCGACACGTAGGTATCAGTACGCGCGCACGACTCGAAGTGTTTTGATACTTTATTCATTTTTCTTACTTTTTGATACTTTTTAACTACTGCATTAATTGCAGTATTGTTACCATACCAAATATCCTTTAGGTGAGTATGATGATAAGTTAAATCAATGCTAATGATTTCAATTGCACTCTATAGACTATATATTCGTAATCTCCTTCTTTGCAAGTCGTGTGAAAAATACTGGGATCTAGGTGAGACCCATGTTTTTTAGGTTCAGTGTTGTATCATAGATAGTAAATAACAAAACAACATAATACCCATAAGTTTATATTCAAGAAAAATAATAAAAACCGACTTTAAGGTATTTACTCCTAATAAATTTTGAACGGCTGAACCAATCTATATCTATCTATATCTATATCTATACATATAATAAAACAGTAAAAAATGTGTGTCTGTACATTAAATATATTTCCAAAAAAAATATTGGGGGCGATGGAGACGTAGTAATAGAATAAGAATTTTAAAAAAAATGTCTGTCTGTTTGTCTGTATGTCTGTTTGTCTGTTTGTACACGCTAATCTCCGGAAATACTGGACGGATTCGAATGAAACTTTTTTTGTTATATAGCTATTAAGCCTGGGCAACATATAGGGTATAAATGATTTTGGAAAATGGAACGCCTGATGCAGAACCATAATGGTCCAGCTAAACTATAACAGATATAAAAATGCCGCCTTAGTAAAAATTGTTCAGCCTGATGAGCATTTTCCAGAGACATAAAGTCCACGCGAACGAAGTCGCGGGCTTCAGCTAGTTTCTAATAAATATAGCTAAGAACTATGAAGAAAAGTCAGTTTTCAAACAAAAAAATTAAATCTTCGTTCAGGCCTTACGATGCCATTAACAGACACCTAGATACACAGACATACCGACACGTCAACCTTATAACACTCCTCTTTTTGTCGGGGGTTGAAAATAAACAAAGACACTAAATAACGACTTTGCAGGGTTATTTGTTTCTATTAATTGTTTATTAATAAATCGCTACTGTCAAATTATGTTAATAGGCGATGCGGCTAGCAACCCATCACTATTGATTTATTTTTTGATCACGCTAAGCCTTTGGGTCTTACAGCCCTGGACTCTGTCTACCCCGTCAGCATTAATATAAGATAATATAGCTGTATCGAACACTACTTTAAACAAAGTTTAATCGAAATAAAACTATTCTACTGCTTATTTCTATACTGTGTCGCTGGTGGGGTCACATGTGAGCTCACCGACGCAGCGTCCACGCGATGCAAATTGCGGCCGGGGCAGCATTAAATACCTACATTTGTAGGAATACCCGGCTTTAACGATTGTTTCGTGAACTTTCATGATAAAACCCATTAATTAATTGAATGGGTCAGAATCAGAAGACCCGGATCGACTACTCACAACAGTTCAGTATTGGTTTAGACCTTAAAGATTAAAGGAACAACACATCTCTAACCCTTAGCCAGGTAGTGATCACATAGCAAACCACCTCAGAAATATTTTTTTTCTGACGAGCAGATGCTAGCTAGATACCGCTAAATGTCATCCGTCTATTGTCTATGATACAGTTGATTTCTGAACGAAAAAAAATACGCCTCTAGAAAAAAAACTTGACATTTCGCTTGTCAAAGTCAAAATATAGGTCGAACAGCGAATTTTTGTGCAAATTGAAAGTGTTTTTTAGTATTATGGCGGAAAAAATCCCGGTAAGTGATATTATTTGTGTTTTTATAATAGCAGATAGGTTGAATTATATGTAATATGTTTCGGTTTTATATGATACTAGCTGTACCCGCGGGCTTCGCTCCCCGTGGGAATTTCGGGATAAATTATACCCTATGTCCTTCCTCGAGTCTCAAACTATATCCATACCAAATTTCATCCTAATCGGTTCAGTAGTTTAAGCGTGAAGAGGTAACAAACAAACAAACAAACAAACAAACAAACAAACAAACAAACAAATATACAAACTCACTTTCACATTTATAATATTAGTAGGATAGTAGGATTTGTTTTTCTTTGAAATATTTACGCCGAAAGTTTGTGGTCAACATGTGACCTCTGCCTATCTGGAAAAACTTATTGTGGTTATTATGTAACCACTGTCCTACAAGCGTTTATCCATATAAATAAAGGCAAAACCATATTTACACATCAAATAGTTTGTATGGTAGATAGATAGGTTCTTGGATCGAAGAATAATCGATACCCTAGTGTCAGAGTCTTTTAACCACTACATCACAGAGACAATAATATTTATTAATATTTTTATACAAAGAAACACACAAATCTTTCCTCTTTTTTATATTAGGCTTATATGTAGATTCACCTTTATTTTTTCAATACTTACATGTTGTGACCTAACTGGGCAGGTAGTCAGATCTAATCCACATCATGTATATTTAAATGGGCAGTGGTCATATCCAGACCAGAGGGTTTTTTTATAGGAAATTGTAGGAATAAAAAAAAATTAAGAAATTAGTTTTTTTATTATCATCCAATCTACCATTTTCTGTATATAAAGATAAAATAATCGCCAGGCCTGGCTAAGGGCTAATAACCAACAATACTATCGATAGTTTGTGTACTATTGATAGTAATTCCTGTTTTAGGGCAACAATATGGATAACCAACAAAACTATCGATAGTATCGATCCTGATGACGAATAAACTAACTATAGTATTGCGTTTCATAAACTATCCATAGTATCGATTATTTATTTATTAGAAAAGCAATACTATCGATAGTTTGTTCGTCGTCAGAATCAATACTATCGATAATATTGGTTTTATTCAAAATACAGATAGTCTATCGATAGACTAGCGATAGTGTATGAATCGAGAGGCAACACTGGTCATCGCAGTGTTGTGCGTCACGATCGCGACTCGGTAGGTACGGGAATGTGGCTCTTTGCAGTCGAGTTTCATGCGGAACGGTAACAACGCGTAGGTACGTACCGGTAAAATTACCTTTAAATGTTAACAATACCTATAACGTTACTATTACTACATAAACGATACCCGTACTATACGAGTATTACCCTTAAAATTTTAACATAATGAAAATTCTGTTACTGGAACTTAAAATGTGAATTTGGTAAAAGTAACAAACCCTGGGGATAAGTCCGCAGTTGTACGTTTACTTTTCTGATTTGTGTCTGTGTTCTTTATTATGTACCATAAAAAGCTTTATAAACAAACCAATAAAAGCTCAACAATGTAGTTATTATCGATCTAATAAACACAATATTTCAATAAATCTCCACCCTAGCCGATCCATGGTTAGTAAAAGTTCCCACGTGCTTATAAAAGTTTGACAATGATTGACTACAAATAAATGCATAAGACGACGCGGCGAAACTACTGTAAGTACACGAAATCACTCGCGACTCGCTACAGCACGGTCGGGAGTTGAGGCACAAACCAATGACGACCTTATTGTGCAAGAAATAACGTTCATATTAAAACGTAAGTAAGAAAAAAATAGAAAAAAATTATAATCATAAATATTTTTTGTTTGATTTGTTCCTTATAGTATCAAAAATATATTGACGGCATAAGTTAAACATTTTCAAAATAGTTATGTATTTTGGCTTTACAAAAAATACAAAAATTTGTAAATGTAGAAATGCATAAAATGAATTTGTTTAATTTTTAATAATTTATCAACACACATAATATAATATTTAGAATAAATTGTTGAAAGACAGTAATCTATAATTTCTGGTGAGATAAGCCTGAAAATTTGTAACATACCGAACCTTCTTTATTAACGATAGTGCTAATTGATTAATTTGTTTAATTTAGATTTATTCAACTGGAATGCACACGTTATAATATGGTAGAGGTAGTTTTCCAAAGTTATTAATTATGCTGTACTTATGAAATCAAAATTTGTTCAATTTTCAGTTTTTTGGTTTTTTTACACTGACGCAGAGCCCTGAATTGTTTAATTCGGTTTATTTTAACTATAACTAACATTACTTTATATCATACAAAAAGAAACTTACGGTTATAGCATTATGTCCAGGTTACGCTATTTTTACTGGTCTAATGTCTTTTTATTGAAATATACACTTTATAAATCAATACCTTTGCAAATTACAAATTAACTAGTTTATGAATTATTAATTACATAATTATTTTGTAATTTGCAATGTTATTGATTTATAAAGTGTATATTTTAATAAAAAGACATGTCAAGATTGTTTACATTTATTTAAATACTTAATCAAACGGAGTATAGTACATTCTAATTTTTTTTTTCTCTTAGACCAACATGAAAGATTATTCAGTAAGGTATTTTCGATAATTGTTACTCACGATTGAGAGAGCCACTTCTCCGTTTCTTCCGTCTTGCTCGATACACATCGGAATCATCGTCCAGTTGGGTCATCAGGTCTTCCGTCAATAGCCCTATGTGATGTGAGTTTTCGATGAATATCTGTAGGATACAATGAAAGTATAAGCTGTACAGTAGCAGATCTAGATACCTTTATGCTTTGAAGGGGATATGAGGAGCTCAAATCCTCCCCTACAAACATATGTACATCTATATCTGTGGGGTCTACTCTTCAGCATTTCTGCTACTGAAAGTACAAATATGTGTGTGTTTTATATGTGACATCTTAGTTTTTTTGGGGTAAACAATGTTTTTAAAAAATTTTAATAACCAGCATGGACCAGTTTCTACTCTAACCCCCATATTCATAAAAGTTAACAAATGTTCCCTAAAGCTCTTAGTTAAAATGTGTTTTGTCAAATATAGAAAAAACGAAAAGAGACTAAAGATGTTTTAACTAAAACAGGTTTGACATACACCTGTTAATTTTTATGAAAATGAGAATAAGAACTTACACATACAACTTCTTGTATAGGTATCTCATGAGTCATGAGTTTTGTTTCCTTGGATCATTGTTATAGATGTCATCAACAATAACCCACTGCCCTGCCATGATAGAGCAAAAGCGGTATCTCAGTGGAACAAGTATTAAAGATAAATCCTTTTTGTTTATGCTTAGCATGGTAGTACTAGGGATAGGTTACCCCCATTTCCCCCGCCTATTTCTACGATCTGATGTTCTGTTAAAAAAAAACAATTAAATGACTAGGTACCTTAACAAGAGCAACATGGTGCTCCAGTCGTTGTGCGGAGGCGGCTGCTGGCAGCGGCATGATGCTCGGCGCCATTACAATTGCCAGGTTGGATGAATCCATTAGATTTTCTTTGTGATGAGAGGCAATGAAGTTTAACAACTAAAATGTTACAAATATCCAAGTCAGTAATGAATTTAATCACAAATTAAATATGAAGATGTGACGATGACAGCTAATAAAAATACTAAAAATAATACCTATTTAATAAAAACTTTATTATCAGCATGCTCAATAATTGACTATTATTTTCCTCATACACACACAACTAACAAGAACCATAAACACTGTGATTAGATTACCTCCATAATATAATGCAGCAGATGAACATGTAACACTGGTAGAAGAAGTAAAGTATCAAGTACAGGTTTCAGTACATCCTCTCCGGCAGTCAGTCTACATCGCAACAGGAGATCTTGGACCTCAGCACTGATCAGAGGCTCAGGTAGGCCCCGTAAATAAAGCTTAAGTACACTCGCCACATCAATAGGATGATGCCCCTCTGAGACGCAACCCCCAGCGTCTAATAATCGCTAAAATATTTAAAAAAAAAATTTTATTCAAGTTAATTTTTTAAACAAATCGTTTGTTTGTTTGTATGTTACTTAAATTCATTCAATGATTTACCTTTATATCCTTTTGGCGATTCTGTGAGCCAGCTTTACGAAATAAACCCTCGACATGGGCGTTTGATCTCAATACTGAAGACATCTCAGTTACAACTATTGGAACACTCAGTGTGCTTCCACAACATATAACACTGCATGATGGAACCTTCACCAGTGGTGCGCCGAATAAAGTCTTGTGATCCTACGAAAACGATTAAGTTAACAAAATAGAAGTAAAAACACAACAAAACAGATAATTCCAAATAATGAATCACTGACACATACTTTCACATTTTTCGATATAATCTTTTTTAAACGATGTTTTAATCCAGCTTTCTTCAATTCTCCAACTATTATTGATTGTAATTTACCGTGATTTATACCATCTGATATTAACATTTTTATGATTTGTTTGAAAATTCTGAAAATTCAGTCCAATCTCCAATCTCAACTTTTTTGACATTACTCAATTTTCGAATTTCTTTGAACGTTAAAATGACGTTCCGTTTTATGAAATGTGTTGTTAAATATCTTCCTGTTTTGTTTTGGCTGGAAATATAGACAACTTTGCTTTGCTAGAAATTGTTTGACAGTGACAGTTTTTGGAAATGACGTTGACGTATTTTGTTCATTCTAGCAGAATTTTAGTGAATTTGTAAAAATAAATATATTTACCTATTCCCATGTGTAAAATAGTGATTTGTGATATTTTTTGCTAATTCACAAAATAAAAACATGGTTTACTATTGTAAATATTTATAACCATATTCAAATAGCAGGCGTAACCTCTGAATTGCGCACACAAAATTTCTTGACTGTTCATCATCATCATCATATTATACCGAGTGAGGAATCGTTGTCTTGCAGTTTATGATGATTGAACTTTCAGCAAAACTGACCACGGGTACGGTGTATCTTGCTGGTGAAGCCCTTGAATGTTGCATTACGTTCTGCCACACTACACAACCAGAACATAGAAACTCGCAAAGTCACAGGTAATTAACTGATAATGAAGCATGCAAATTACTTGAATTACAACACATTAGTCTTACTCCTTTTTTTCATATGTTAAAAATACATAGCCTCTTGAGCTATAAAATTATTTTTTCTTACAGCGATATACTAGAGAGCTTAGCATGGGTCTCAGCACAGATCCATTGTTTCTACTCCACCTCAGGAAACTCTGGAGAAAAAACACCAACAATAGGAAAAACAACTGCTTTAGAAGTGACTTCTTGTGACATTGGTGATGTGGTGTTTCACACCAAACCCAAGATTCTTTTCTGTGATTTGACCATTCCTCTTGGAGAAACCAAAACTTGTAAGTGTAATATTTATCATATTTTATTTACAACAGGTGTGAAAATATGTATGTATGTATGTTTATTTACAAAAAGACAAGTGTCAATGTTAGACCACATAACAAATAATGTTTTTCTAAATGTTCTGTCTGCTATTAGGGGTAATGAGGTGATAGTATAATTATGTATAGGTACCCAAAGAATACCTTGAACTTGGTCACATTTGTTGCATTAACAACTTAACTGTCCCGTAAGTTGTTCATCTACACTAATATTATAAAGAGGAAAGATTTGTTTGTTTGATTGTATTGAATAGGCTCCGAAACTACTGGATCGATTTTAAAAATTCTTTCACTGTTGGATAGGTATGTTATCCCTGACTGACATAGACTATGTATGTACCACGGGCGAAGCCGGGATGGACTGCTAGTGACAAATAAATTGGTTTATTAATTACTATTGTTCTTTATTTACGGAACATTGTTTAAATTTTTTACTATGTATTGATTCCTCATGAAAAGGTTAGTTAAAATATATTATCAAACCATAAAGACAAAATAAGTCTTATTATAAAATGTGGACTAACTTTATGATTTGGTTCAAACCATTACTCACCCATATGTAGTTGACAGTGACTTAGGAGAAGGTGACATATTGCAGATCATCTTGTTTTAGGTAGGTTTAAACCAAGTACTAAAGTTAGTCCGTGTTTTATAATAAGATAAAATATGTTTTTCAGTTTGGTACAGAGAATCATTACCCATTGAAGCACCCCCATCCTACAGAGGGACATCAGTAAAGTACTCATATAAAATTACCATAGCGACCCAGAAAGTGGGATCCCACATCAAAATGGTTCGCATACCATTTAGAGTCCTGCCAATCAGCCCCATAATAAACATGCAGGATCTGGCTGTGCTGTGTGGTAATGAGACTACAGAGGAATTACAGCCAACTAATCCATTCTCCGAGGAGAGAAAAGTTGAGACTGCTTTGACAATGGCTCTACAAGTATTACAGGTAAACAGATCTACAATCACATCTTCATAAGACAAATTTTCAGCTCATATGCTAGATTGAAAGAGATATGATTAGATAATATTGTTAGCCAATAGCTTGCCAGCAATTAGCTTGTCAACTAAGAAATATGAAAGTGTTAAAAGTGCCTTTAATCGAAAATATAGACAATTTTAAGAAAGTAATTTGATTATAAAAATTCTACGTTTTATCAGGATTTTTTTATATAATTTTAAACAAAACACCGGAAGTGACGACACACTGCAATCGAAGTTTAAATTTAGCGCTAATAAAACAATGACATCTGTCAACTGTCAATGTCTACTGTTTAAATTACCGTCTGTATGTTGGTTGTTGTCAAATTGTTGTGTTGGTAGATGACAGTGACAGTGACATATAATACAGGGGTGCCATTTTTTAAACGTGGAGTCACTAAACGAACGGTTTTTGTATGGAAAAAACCAGTAATTTAGGTGACATCGCGTTTCAAAAATGGCACTTCAGTACAGTACTGAAAGTGGAAATTGCCAACTTTACTCAAAAAATCTTCATCGTGACATCACTTCCTCAAATAAGCTTGACCTTGCTTGAAAATAAAGGTCAATGGGTTTTTTGCAAATATCTAAATAGGTAAGACCTTATTTTAAAATCTGATTTGAGAAATCTTCTCCTAGAGGCTATTCCTCGAAAAGGATTGCGAATCAGATCTTTTTGAAAATTACTTGACAAGCCAATTTAATGAGACCGTATTACCATAGCCTGAAGTGTAGAAGCGTTTAAAAATGAGAAAATGCTTGTGCGCTCTCGAGACCACTCATGTTTTGCATTTTATGCTAAGTATCAAATTTATTTTCAATTGTTGCACTAGCCTTAACCCTATACCTTGATCATGAAAGCTTTTATTTGACCCACATGCATGGAGTATTTTTAATCAAAAAAATAATAATTGTGTTTTGTTTTTATTTCATAAAAACAATAATTTTCATTTAATTTCCAGAATCTCACAGCAAGAAGAAGTCCAAATTCTTACATGATAACCAATACAAGAGGGAAAGTGGGCCGCTTCTGTTTGTTCAAGTCTGCTTACAAATTAGGAGAGGACATTGTAGGCACCTTTGACTTTTCTGTTGGGACTGTGACTTGTATGCAGGTAAATGCTTGTACTTTTTTATGAAAAACATGTATTGTATTGTTATGTAATGGTAGTAGGTTGCATTTTACATGATAAGTGGAAGGAGACGGGGGAGAGCTCTGCCAAGCAGGGTCGCAATTTAGTTTTCTAAAAATTATTGGCATATTGTATGGAGAAAGATGGACCACATATGGGTGGCTTATGCTGAGCAGTGGGTTTTTGAAAGCTGATGATGATGAGATAGAATACAAAAAGAGGTAGGCTGGGGATGAAGTGTTCAGATGATGTTTGGACATGTTAAAAAAACTAAAGTAAACATGACAGTAGAGATGCCTTTTCCCAAATATGGGACATGAATGACCCAATCAATGAACTGGATACTCACATGTTATATTTTACAGGTATCAGTATCATTGCAACCAGAAGAAGTGATAAAAACAAAAAGTCCATCCAAGAATGCCAACAAAGAGACCAGCAGCAGAACCATGACCGTGGCCAGATATCACGAGGTCACCCTTGGACTCACTCACTCCCAGCTCATACTGCCAATACCACTACATATTACTCCTGCATTTGAGGTTGATGATGGTAAGTGATTTAAATATTTTTTTCATTTAGTTGCTAATATTCTGTATTCAGTAGGATTTTTAAATTAAATCTTGTTTGTGATGTCTGAAAAGATCCTCTACTATAGGCTTGACCTTTTTTATCCTTTGTTTGGAAAGCCAAAAATTATTTTTCATATTTCTCCTCTTGTCCCATGGTAATATAACATGGTCATGACAAGAAGCTATCTTTTTAGGCTCTTTAAATAACAACAATTGTATGTAGACAGAAATTTAAAAATGTAGGTGATGTAAATGTATAAAATTCAGTCCTTTCTAATCACTAGCTTCATTTTTCAACTGAACTGCAATTTTCAGTGTCCCTGAGATGGAGACTACACTTTGAGTTTGTTACAACCAATGAGAAACTACTGCCAAACCCAGAAGAAAATGATTGGAAAGCACCCTTGAATGTGCCCATAGAAACCATGGTCTGGAATTTGCCTGTCAAAATCTACTCCACACTGCCAAAGCAAATTCAACCACACTCTGTTGGAAATGATGCATATACTTTGTATATTAAGTAAATTAGTTCTAAGTTATTATTTACAAGGTATTATAGTTTTCAGAGCACACTTTCATAGGTATAACATAACATATTGAGTAACATCAGCAGCTTAAGCATAAGTGTGGACCACTAGTTGTTCAAATATTATTTTATAGGTATCAAACTAATCATATATCACATTCCATGTAAATAAATCTGACAATCTCTTTAGTATTTACAAATATTTATTAAAATGACTAAAACAAATTGTTTTTCAATCATCTACTGATTCCTTGTCCCAGTCCTTCATCTTTGCACCCATCATAAAATCATCCCTGGAACAATACATATAATTCATTATTGTTATTAGCATTAGTAATAGCAAGCCATTTTTTCAGAGTAATAACAGTGTAATACTCAAATACTCTGCCGTGTGGTTTCCAGCAGAGTAGAATAGGACCACACCAAGTTAGGTTTGTTTGATTTGTTTTGATTTTTTCTTTACCCATCAGTAAATCTATAGAGGTAGAAGGGAAAGTATACATTTTTGATTGGTTATTTAGTTCTATGTCAAAGCTAGTTTGATAAGGGTTACTTTTGTGAAAGACCTTGAAACAACAAAACTGAACATGTTATAATATAATAATTGATAATACCTTTGTAGGTAGGTATAGGTAGTATCCTTGAAAATTGACAAAAATATTATTTACTAAATACTTCAATTAGTAGTTATTAAGTCAATATACCTTAAAGCACTCCATTTGGGAGCATCACTTTCATCTTTCACTTCATCCTTCATTGACTTTGTTTGCTCGTCCACCACTATGGACTTGGTTTGCCCCATTAATGTGTCCAAGAAGGCACGTTTATCAAATTTCTTCAGTATCTTCTCTTTTTTCGATTCAGATAAATCTGACCTGCTCATATCCTTTTCTATAGATTTTTGTTGATTTCTCACAGCATTAAACAATTGCACTACACCTTTTGTTGCTATTTTGTTTAATAATCTTTCTCTATCCTTTTCTAATATGTTAGGTTTTATTCTCAGTGATGGTTTTTCAACTTTCTGTAAAATAAGAAATATTACAATTGTTAAAGGATTTTCCATGTGACATTGCTAGCATTGCAGAAACAGAAGTTGAACACCATGTTATTTAAAGACTTAAACAAATGTTTTTAATAGCAAAAAACTAATGTTTTTTGAATACTTACAGGTTTCTTTATTGGTGGCTCTGCCGTAGATAGCTTTTCTTTTTTGATTTCTGTCTGCACTTTCTGTTCTTTATCGTCACCAACCACTTCAAAAGCAGGTTTTTCCTCTTTCGCATTTTTAAGAACTTCAGAGTGCTTTTTAGCGCGAGATAGTACTAAGGTTTTCTTGTTTTTAGGTTTTGTTGAAATCAGAATTTTAGCCACAGAGTCGGCCCAACCTTCATTGGTTAGTAACATGCTGTCGTCGGCAGAATGTTCGTCGCTGGACTCATTATCCTCAGCGTCAGCCTCGGCGTCTTCTGCATTCGGTTCCTGATGCTTTTCGTCCTCACTTTGTAATTCTGATTCATCCTCACTAGATGAATCTGAAGATACTACAATAGAAAGAAAATTTATAAACGTTTAGAGATAACCAACAACAGTAAGTTGTTTTGCTTGTTAGAATCGTATACCTATCTAACATTTACCTGATACTGTTATTGTAGGTTTACTCATTCTTTCTGCTACTACCATGCTTTAATTAATTGAAAGTTTATCTTTAATTAAATTAGTTATTTCAACAACACAAACACTGCGATTCACGTTCACGTGTGTTGCAGTTTGACATTGACATTTGTTTCTTAATTTCTTTTTGCTAGCAAAAACCATGGCAAAAACAACCACATGGTTTTTTTTAATGGTTTTTTTGTATCAATTCGCACGATATTTCCGTTTCGTATGATCATCAGCTTTTTGAATTTTCTAACATTCTATGATTCTACCTTGATTTTATTTATATGAAAAACACGATTTTAATTTTAATTGAGATTTTAATTTTCTGTAAAATGGAACGTCGTAGAAAAATAAAAATACACATACAGCTGATCGACGGATTGAGAAGTTTTGTGTCATTCATTTTGTGTCAGAAGTCAGAAAAATGGTGGTTTTGATCTAAACATGGCGAATTCAGCGAATCCATTACCTTATCTTACCAAGAGAGAATATGGACTTCTTCCGGATTTCAAGTCTCATTTGTTCAATAAACGCCTTAACGCCGCTAAAAACTTATATCGCCGAGACTTAGTGTGCCATTTTGGGTGTGTAAATGCTATTGAATTTTCCAGCAATGGCGAGTTACTCGTATCAGGTAATTTTGTATTATTTTGTACACTAATATTTTTATAGGTATGTTAATATGTAGTTAGAGCAGCTTTTGGGTTGTTCAAATAATAAGTCTGTAAGGAAAGTCGTAATTGTAAAAATCACAAATAAGGTCGATGCGTAATTCGGCCCTATTTATTGATGTTGTGAGAGGAGCCGATAACAATAGCCACAGTTAATATTTACACACTATCATTTTATGCTATGATAACATACATCTTATCATACGTTTGTATCACATTACCTATGTATTTCTATGAATATATATATGATAGTATGTTTTAATTAATTAGTTAACAATGGCCATAATATTTAGGTACACATTATATTTTATACTATGCTATCATATTGTATCACCATACTTATGCATTTCTATGATAAGTATGTTGCTGTTGTCTGCATTAAACCTACTTAAAGTATATTGAATTATCTTCCTATAATAGGCTACCTTTTCAGTTTTATTATGGTTTGTCAATATATAAATTTAAAAAACCATGCAGTAATTGTTTTTTAATTGGCAAGTAACTGCTTTCAAGTTAATATTTATGTTGCACCTATCTGGTTAAATAGGCCAGGTATCTGTACTCCAAGGCAGTTCCTTGAAGGCCCCTGAAGTTCAGCTTTTTGTCAGTCAGTCAAGTTGACTAACGAAGACTCAGCCAAGTCAGCAATATTTAATTCAACAATATCACTATACCTACTTTACCTTTAGCCATCTTGTTAAATTGTTGCATTCAATGAGTTATTTAATTGAATCGCTGTTTACACAGTAATATAGGCTAACAATGGTGTAAACTCATTTAATACTATTAGGCTGCCTCACACTGACTAAACTGGTAAAGACCCAGACAACATTTATAAATGTCCACATTCATTGTCTTACTATTGTGTCTCGTATTGGCGGTAATGGAACGGTTAAATTTCAGAATGTATTGCCTGTTTTGTCTACACTAATATTATAAAGAGGAAAGATTTGTTTGTTTGTTTGTTTGTTTGTTTGATTGTATTGAATAGGCTCCGAAACTACTGGATCGATTTTAAAAATTCTTTCACTGTTGGATAGGTATGTTATCCCTGAGTGACATAGGCTATGTATGTACCACGGGCGAAGCCGGGATGGACTGCTAGTATGTAATAAAAAAATATTGTTTTTAGGTGGAGATGACCGGAGGGTCATGCTCTGGCAGTTTGGCCAGGCTGTACTCAACCGCAGCAAACCCGAGCCCATGAAGGCAGTGCACCAGTCCAACATATTCTGCCTGGGCATCACAAGCGACAGCCAGAAAGTATTTTCTGGTGGAAATGATGATATCGTAAGCTTTGATCTTGTTTATGCAACCCAATTTTCAAGCATCCTTTAAAATACATCTTATGAGCATTGAAATCTCAGAGTGAATTCATTATACAGTCAGAATAGAAAATATTCTCTGTTCTGAGCTCTGAGTAATGTAGGTCATGTAGGCTATAAGTTATTATTTATTAGTCTTGAATAAATCCATAAAGGTTTCGCAACATGATATTTTATCTAGCTATAGTTCCATATCAGTTTCTGATCAATATCTTGAAATGAAGATTTTTGTAATGTTAATATCTTTCCCTGACTTGAATGTTCATACTTTTACCTGTCAAGAGGTTGGCAGAAAACAGAAGAGAATAGAAGAAACTCCGCCGACAAGAGCAACACTCTTTAATTATGATGATACCTTCACTGTCCATCAATTTTGTCATTTGATGGTGCAGCTATACCAGCACCTAATGATCAAGTAAAACTCTTTCATTGCAATTGATCATAAGGTGCAGTGCAGACAACACACATTTTCTGCACAAATAGTCTGCATGCACAAGCACATGACTCACATCTTCGTTCATTCTGTCTGCAGAACTGAAGGGACGTACACACTATGGGAATGCAGAGATTGCAATGTGTACAGAAATAAAGAAGAAATAGAGATTTTCGAGTATATCCTTTTTAAACGTCTATCATGATATTCTGCCATAGAAGTATCATAAATTGCTGGTCTGGTCATCGATCTATAGCGTCGTGTTATTATGTTACGTCCACCACTAACAAGTGCAGATTGCAGACTAACTTTGCTGCCCCTAAATTGCGGTAATTTCTGAAGAAAACACACTATGTGCATTTGTTTAACTTTTATTATATATACATTTTGTCCAGCACAATCGGCGGCGGACTTAATGCTAAACAAAAGCATTATCTAGCAGCCAACCTTTAGGTTGTTAGAAAGAAAGGTGGGTGCAAAATAATGGGATTTGTTGGGTATAATAAAATTCAGATAAATATTATCAATTACTAGGTACATAAACTATTCTGTAGACCTGTAGTACACTACTAGTAATCTTTAACTTGTGGCAATTATCATTACTTTTTGGATATAAATGCATACATACATATTTTCACGACTGTTTCCCATGGGGATAGGCAGAGACTGGATTTCTACTTACCACGACCCTTGCAAACCTCTTTTGCTTCGTCAACACTCGTAACTCTTTTCATGCATGAAAATAATACAATATTTACACACTGAACGTATGAAATGTGTAACAGGTGATTGTGCACGACCTGGAAAGCAAATGTGCTCTGGAAGTGCTACAGCACCAAAGGGCAGTGTGCAGCCTGAGCATTGACCCGATGAACGAGAGGGTGGTGGCCACGGCAGGTAACGATGGGAGGTTGCTGCTGTTTGACACCAGACAGTCTGTACATGGTGAGTTTCAAACTCTTTAACCTTATTAAACCACAGTAGACAAATATGAAAGAATTTATAAAATATCTGAATCAGTGACAAACTTGATACTTTAAAGTTTCAATTAGAAAGAGAAGTCCGATATGGGATATGGACTGGTGACGTTTACTTCCATGTCATCTATAACATTTGCCGTAGAAAATAGCATTTATGGTAGTGAGACATATTTTCGTATAATGGTTATATCTCGTTAGTTTTAGAAAAAATATACTTTTGTCACTCATAATATGGTTCTGTTTATTCTGAAATATCTTGTTATTTTTTTGAATGCCTCACTGTATTTTAATGAAATAAATCTTGATGAGGCTTTGTATTTGCCTTACCAGAGTCACTGGTGATATCAAGAAGCAGGAGGGCATTCCACGGGGTCATGTTCCACCCGCAACAAGTCGGCGTACTTGTGTCGGCGAACGCGAGGGATGGTGTTGCGCTCTGGGATCTTCGCTCGCCCAAGCAGTATGTCTTCTTTTTCTATGCTTTTTAATCTCTTTTTCTATGCTTAGTCATGATTCGATCTGGTGAATAACCATCTGGAATTGGATATATATTTTTTTATATAGACTGGCTGAATTCTGGTTACTACGCAAATTGTATTCTATTTAGTACCAGTTGTAACACAGAAAAAGCAATAATTATGTCTATGACCTCTCAAGCTGTTTATTCAAGTGATACATTATAATATTGCATGAACAATTAGACTGTTTGTAGCTTGTGAATATAAGAATTTCTTCTGAAAGGTTTTTATGGATCAGGTTTGTTGCCAGTTGCCCTATGCTCACTTGTGTGTATTCAAACTTGGTTTTTTAATTAGCATGATCACTTAACAGCCCTGTCCTTCGCTACGTGGGAAATAACGGCTCAGTACAGAACAGTATGAGCGTCCGTTTCAACTCAGCGGGCACGCACGTCCTCGCTCTGCGCCGGCGCCTCGCTCCCGTACTATACGCGATCCAGTCGCCGGAGCCTGTCGCAGAGTTCTACCATCAGGACTACTACAACTCGTGCACCATGAAGAGCTGCTGCTTCGCCGGTGATGGCGATCAGTACGTGCTGTCCGGATCGGATGACTTTAATCTGTATATGTGGAAGATACCTGATGGAGGTGGCAGAGCTTATGGTAAGTTTTTGTTGAATTTTTCAGTTCTTGTTTAAGCAAAGACATAGCACTAATCTTACAGACTTACCAAATCTACCAATAGGGATTCTGTCCTTTGAACTACTATTGCAGCCTTTTTGGCCTATAGAGGGCGCCATGTTGAATTTATTGTAACGTCCCATGGCCTATAACCAACGCCCAGCCAAGACGCTTCTAACGATACCTCGTTTGCAATGACGTGCACTAATATTTTTTACAGGGTAGGCATCAATCTTACCTTTACGAGAACGGCCCCATATATTATATAGAACAAAATACATTTCTCATTTGTATCTGACATTATATTAGGGTGGACAGGGTAGACAAATTCTATGTATCCGAGGAAGAAAAGAACCTAATTTAAAAAGAATACTAACTTATATGCATAATTAATAGCATTATGGTTGTTTCGTGTATTACAGATATCGAGCCACATATAGTATTGTATGGTCACCGCAGTATCGTGAATCAGGTCCGCTACAATCCCCACTACTGCCTCATCGCGTCATCGGGCGTTGAGAAAATTATCAAGGTAGATTATAACAAACCTAACAACAAAAGGTGAACTTTAGTGCATTTCCGAAGATAATTATAGTCTAGACTGTAGTAATTCCTTATCTGATCGCAAAATATAAATTCTATCTCGGAGGTGAGGAGATGGATGTTTCAGCTTGCTTGATGTGTGTATTCGGAGTGGTGTGATTTGGTTATTATATACTAGACCAAATAAATAAAAAAAAAACAATGCGGACCAAATAAAAAAAAATAAAATAAAAAATAGACTAAGCCCGCGACTTCGTTCGCGTGATTTTTATGACTCCGAAAATTCTCATAATTTTTATATTACTTAGTTTAGCTGGAGCATTTTCCAAAATCAATTATACCCTATAATATATATATGTTGCCCAGGCTTAATAGCTGTATAACAAAAAAAGTTTAATTTGAATCCATCCAGTATTTCCGAAGATTAGCGTGTACAAACAGACAGACATTTTTATTTAAATTCTTACTCCTTTACTATTACTATGTCTCCATCGCCCCAATATTTTTTTTTGGAAATATATTTTATGCACAGACACTTTTTTTACTGTTTTATTATATGTATAGATGTTGGAAAAGATGGAGATTTCCTGAAATTAAACTTGACCATCAGGTGTGGTCAGCGATGGAGTTTCCCGAGATGCGCGGCACGCTGTTGGAGGAGGCGCAGGGCTCCGACAACCCGCGCGAGATCTACAGCCACGAGGAGTATGTGTCACTGGTACACCACAGCGGACAAGTAAGTGTTAATGGACTTAGCTAGCAATGATAATATAATTGCTAACGTAACAGATACCCAACGCCACAGAAACTATTGGAGGGCCCGTAAGTAAGCAAAACTGAAGTTGCGTGTAGGCACATAGAGATGGCAGCACACACGAGTAGCAAAAAGGGACAAATAAGTGTTGAATATACTTAAAAAATATTTATTGCATTTCATATAAGTCTTTATTTAAATAATACTAATAAAAGATTTTAATGTTTTCATTATTACCTTAAGGGCACTCAGTAATCGATTCTCGTACCAAATATATATAAAAAAATAGGTGCTTAAAGTTAGCCAAAATAACTAATAAACACAAGAAGGTGTAGGCACTCGTGATACGAGGTAGGTAGGTACCGACCGCGTAGCGAGCGCGCGGTTTCCAAACATTTCGAGACTGCGCACTAATTTGATTAAATTTTTCTTTGTAATTATTAATTATTTTGTTGGTTTTATTATTGGACTACGTATGGATATAGGAATTTATTTACCTTACGACATTTGTTTTCCAGTACATCTCACACAACTACGCCGAACAATCCACAAGCGAGGACCCGCGCATGATGGCGTTCTTCGACTCGCTGGTGCAGCGCGAGCTGGAGTGTCTCGCGGAGGAGACGGACTCGCTGGACGGCTCGAGCTCGGCCGCGTCCGCGCGCGACCACGAGTCCGAGAGCTCCGACAGCGACCAGATCGTCGCCGACTTCCTGCAGCTGCCGCCCAAGCGAGGTAAACTGTAAACAGCATTTAGGGTCGGGCTACACCTGTCAGAACAGGACAGCACTTTCACATGCTGTTATCCTAAGAAAGCGAAAAGCGCTGGATGGATACAGGCCTCTCTAGGCCTGTGTCCATCCAGGTTCCAGGTCCAAATCCAGCCAGGTTAAGCAGAGACCGAGACCTTGAGACGCCATTGCCACGTTTAGCGTGATGGTGGCGGTGAACAATGTAAGAATTGTTTTTCAATAATGATGTTTTTTCAGCAAATCCAAATGGAAGTCGCAGTCAACGCTGCTCAAACAGATTAGCAAGACTGGTGGCGTCGCGCTTTTCCAAAAATCTACGCTCACAGAAACGAGGCTCACTCAGGCAAGTGTTGCATTTATACTGTTAGGTATAAAGTTTTTACAAATACAAATTGACTTTATTGCACCATAATTAACACACAAACATTGTAAAACAACAAGAGAATACACGCTGGCTTCTCATTAGTTATTGAAAAAAAAAATTGGTAGTTTAGTAAATAAATACCTCTATCCATATAAGTATTCTTTTGTGTATGACTTATGATATGATAAAAAAGTTGCCAAAATCATTTTTGAAGAGATCATGTAGTTAAGCTCGTCCAAAACTGCCGCGTGACTGGCGTGATCTCGATGAACTCCAGTTCGCCTGCTGGCGGAGCCAAGCGGCGGTATTTTTTTTAAAATCATTTATTCGAAGTTCAAAAGATAATACAGGTACATCGAAATATACCGAACCACGAAAACCTCGCAGGGTTTATCTGGGTTTCGGTGAGTCGCTATGATCTGGTGGTAAATAATACAGTTTTAACAATCTTACAATTTTTTGGGATTTTCTTTATACATGTTTTGTAAATCTGTGGGAAGTTTGTTCAAAAATTTCGGTATAAGGTAACTTGTGACTCTTTTCCCATACAAGTTATTGCATCTAGGTACATTAAATTTATTACTAATTTTAAAAAAGGATTACTATTTGATCACACGATGTTATTTTCAAGTTTTAGTCGTCATTTTTTGTTTCCGAATTTTTATTTTCACTAGCTAATAAGTTCTTACTAACGATCCAAAACCAGTGAGAAAAGGCAGACTTATCGCTATTACGGCAATGTCTTCCAGCCAACCTCTGGGTGAAGTGGTAGGTCCCTTCTCTTTCCATCTCCTTACCTTATTATCTTCCTCATCAGGCGAAGTAAACAGACCCGCAGCTCTCTAAGCAAATCCAGCGGGAAAGGCGCTTCAGCAGCCGCAGCGGCGAGCGGGTCGGGGGCCAAGGGCAAGCTAGCGGGCGGGCGGCGCACGCGCGGGCCGCGGCGGCCGCCCGCGCCCCGCTCCCCGCGCGCGCCCCGCACGCCCCGCCTGCCGCCGCCGCACGCCCGCGGACACCCGCACTCGAGAATCTCCGCGCCATCTAGCGAGAGAACAGACTCGGATGAACCGTCGCACTGCATGTATCGGAACACTGGAAGGGTTAGTGTCTATATACTCCATTTTTTTAGCCAACAAATAGAACCATAAATTTTTACTGCGTAAAACGACCACACTATCCGTGTGCGAGAGATAATACGATACCTGTCATCTTTACAAGAGCAAAAGAGAGCGATCAATTTAACAACGAGACAAGTTTTTATACAAAACATGTAGCCCAACGAAAATTGGATTTTTGGCATTTGTAAACTATGTTATTTTGTAAGTTATCTTACCTTAGAAAGATATGCTGCTTTATAGATAGATGTAATAGAAACAAATACAACCCTTTTAAAGTCACACAAAAATATTAAGTTTTCTGGTTACATTTTACTATACTCTATCTGGTCACAATTTACATTTTCAGATTAGACACTGACTTATTACTTCATGTCTACTTAATTTAATTGGATAATGGTTTAAACCTAGTAACAAGGTTAGTCTGCGTTTTATAATAAGATGGTATATCCCGTATATCCATCTTGTGCCTTCTAAATCTATGAATAGAGTTTTACAATAGCCTTTTATTGTGTCCCAATTTTTATACTGTATTATCAGTTATTATCTGCGTTTCTCCTCTATTCCAGATAATCAGACCACTACGCAGACGTATGAATTTGACAAGGACAGCAAAGAGGAAAAGTAAAGTCACTAGTTATAGAAAAGTCATGAATTTAAGAAGTAATGGTGAGTGAAATTAACTAATACTTACGTGTCTTGGACACTTTGCCTTGTGGAACCAAAATTGAATTAATTGAACGATGTTTTTTTCTGTTTCCAGGAGTAGCAGCACAAGACAGTAGTGATAACAATTTTTCAAATTTTGATAACTTTGACGAAAATCTAGCTCTTCCCAGCACAAGTTCAGGTATATCCGAATAAATATAAATTTTATCCAAATTCCAAAAATGTATGTTTATCAATTATTTGAAGACGCCTAGACAGATTTCAAAAAATATTTTTTTTTGTTTATTATTGTATACTTGTTTTGTAGTGGGAGAGAAGTCGATTAATAGTGTTGAAAAATTATTAGAAATCTTCAATTAGGTATTTAGAATAAATTTCAAAATCTTGTTTCAGGTTACAGGGGTCAAAGTTCTTCAGCGCTATTTCGGATAGCAGAGGTAGATTCAGACGATGACCAGTCAGTGAGCAGTCGGCCGATATCGCCTCGGAACCAAAACGGCAGCCACAGCATTCCTCCCAACCTCATCAGCATTATTCCAACCCCTATCAATGGGTCTCGAGACTCACTGGGCGACTCACTTCGCGTCGAACCGCCAGAGTCCGAGAGCAACAATTCGTCACCCCCGCCACCACCAGAAAACCGCCTGAGGATGAATTTAAGGAGAGTACGTAGGAACGGACGAATAAGTTTACACAGGTCCGACTCCAGCGAGTCTCCTCCTCCTAAGGATGCATCAGAGCGCGCCAGCACTTCAGTGGCCGAGAGGCTCTCGCCTAAATTAGGCTACAACCGAACAGTAGCCAGGCTTATGAACGAAACAAATGAAAGCGAACTAGAAAGCAGTTGTAGCACGGAAAGTAGTGTATGGGCGGCGGCTGGCAGCGTGGGGCTCGGCACACCTGACAGTGGAGTGGGCACAGCAGTGGGGAGCAGCACGAGGAACTCGCAACCCCCCGCTGACGACGTCTCAGACGACCCTGACTACCAAGCGCTGAAGTTCCGCCAGCGCGTGAAAAAGGCGCGTCGCAACTACAGAAACCATATGGACTCCGATTCGAACTGAACTAGATAGACTTATAAATTGTGTTCCATAACATTTTAGATCTACTGCAAGCGGCGACTATGCAACGACTGCATCTTCTACTATTGTTATAATGTTTGTTAAGGATTTTTCTAGTAGTCATTATGTGATTGTAGGCTTCTGTTTATTGTTAGTATTTCGACGATTACATAATTTACGGTTCGAAGGAACAAGCAGAAAGTTTTTGATGCCAATTTGAATCAATATTTTCGAATATTGCCTTTTGAATCTCATTTCTGCTAGAACCAAATCATTTTGATCTCCATGTAAGTCTTGTTTTATAAGTATTTAGGTTTGGGAACGAAATACTCAATTGGCAGAGGCCTAAATGGTTTTGCTTTTGTATAGTTTATTATTATTATTATAAAAAAATATTATGTGATCTATTGATTATTATAACATTATCAAGTAACTTAATTAGATTTAAGATACATCATCAATGTTACCTGAAAAGGTTGTTAGCATACAAGCTACTGTAATAAATACATTGACGAATATATTTTTACGTTTTATTTATATGGTTGTTACGACTATTCCCGTCGGGATCTGTTGCTCCTGTTAATTTTTCGTACGCATGTTTTGTAGCTATGAAGTCCCGACAAATAAATGAAATCAGAGTAGGAGAGGAAACATTCTAGCAGAGGAGCGACAGTATGCCCACGACACCTGTGTGTTACCGGTCGTAGTCGCCAACGGGTGTATAATCCCTAAATCACATCAAAACGTTTCTGCCTTTCGTGGTTTTTGCCTAGCAATAAAACTATCAAAATCGCAAAATGTACAGTAGTTTTGAAGTTGGGTGAAGAGTAATCGAAAAGATGCAGTTCTTTATTTCTTTTGTCAAGTAGAAAAAATAATAGTACATTATGGTACTAGTGTGTAACATTGGTGATTATCGCCGTGGCGCCATTGAGACCCGAGCCGTAGGCGAGGGTCTTAAGAGAGCCAAGGACGGTAATCATCAATACACACGTGTATCATACGACGTTATTCAACACACTTGTGAATAAAATCACAATAAAAACTCATTTTATTTAGTAGATAAAAAGTTTATTTTGAAAAACAATTAGTAAAATTATAATTAACTGTTTTTGATGGCATAGCGGTCTCATCATCATAGATTATTTATTGAAATACTTTGATTTTCTATTGTAATTTGAGATGGCTCATTATTCGTGTAGGTAGGTGAAATCCAATCATTGAATGAACTTGGTGTTTCGTCAGTAGAAATCTTTTATAAATTTTTTAATATCGTCAGACGATAAAACCTTTGATTTCTTGCTTCTAAATCCATCGGATAGTCTCTTTAGATAAGCTGACAAATTAGAGTATGTTTTTAAGTCCACTCCATTCTTTGTTCGGACTGTATTTTTTAACATTGAGTATAAACAACACAAAGAGCTAGGTTTGTACTTAGAAGATAATTCTTTTAAGTACATACGCCATGAACACATTTTCTGAAAATGAATGCGTATTCTTGCTGTTTTGCCATTTTATGAAATTTAGGTATGCTAACAGATATTTTTCCTTTGAGTTTTCAGGTAGAAAACTACAAGATAAATAATTTTCTTCGTAACTAGTACTTGTAGACATTTTAATTAATAAATAATAATTTCAACAGTGAAAACAAGTTGTTAAAAATGTTTCGCTATGGCGGGAAAAATTAATTTGTTTTCTTAAAGGGGCTACCTGAATTTTCCGGGGTCCAGTAGCGCCCCCATTTTATATAAATCATTAGTTTGGAAACAGTGATATCATTCAAAATTTCGTCTTGACCAAACCCTAGATAACCCTTTTGACTATTTTATGAACTACTATTAATGATATAAAGTGAGAACGTGAAGCTTTTCTACGCACATTTGCGAAAAACGGCCACTTTTAGCTAATGTGCGTAGAAAAGCTACACCTTCTTACTTTAAATTATAAACAATAGTTTATAAAATAGTTAAAAGGATTATCTAGGGTTTGGTCAAGTCAAAATTTCAAATTATATCACCGTTTCCTTTTAAATGATTTATTTCAAATGGGGGCGCCACTGGACCCCGGAAAATTCAGGTATGGCCTTGCGCGCGCATTGCGATCGGCCACAGACTAAAGGGATGAGGTTTTTTTTATTTTCCGCGCATAGGATTTGCGCCTATTCTGCCACGTACAAAATGGGGAATTTCGTTTTCTTTTATTACAGAGAAAACAAAAGTTTATTAGAGTGAAAGTTTTATTTATTAAACACGTACGGGTTAAAATTATCTATTTAAATAAGAAGTTGCATGAAATAAGCAAGCCAAAGGAACATTAATTTGTTTGTTCTATTGAACACGATCTTTTTTTTAATAAAAACTTTTTTAATAAGAACAAAGCAACTCAACCAATAAAATTTAAAAAAAATCTATCTCTCTAGTGAGATATAGCAATGAAAAAGTCACAGTTTGATTATGGGTGTCATTATGTGCCTAATTGGGTACTTTCCTAAGTCAAAAATAAATTATTTTGTACTAATAGAAAATAAAGCGTCGCAAAATATTGTCACTTGTCTTTGAACATATCCATTTTAACGTTATTTTTAATTTATAATTGTGAAAAAACTAATAATAAGAGCGCTATTTGACTCCAAAAATCTATGACGTCATCTGCCTGTATTTCATACAAAATCCCATAGAAAATGTTTGTTTTGACGTTTAGAAAAAAGTTGCTGATTTGACTTGTTGGAAAATAGCGTGTGCGGTGACCATAGAGCCACTTTATGAGCAAGTGTGTTGAAAATAGTAATATGTCACTGTCATCTGCAACAATGTCAACTTGTTTCCAACTTCACGAACTTCAACCTCGTCCATATAACCTAAAATATTCAATACATACTGCAAAAACATTAATTTAAGATATAAGTATGGATGGAATAACAGTTTATAATAATTTTTTGGGCGTGCATTTACCCCAGCTACTTTTGTCTAACGTCCCCGAACATTTCTGGCATACATTGTGTAAGAAAATTGAACACAACATATTTGATTCCGGTTCTGCTTTCCAGCTATGTGAAATCGATTACGAAGACAATGAAATTATGCCTTACGATCCTTTATGGAGTGTTGTATGTACTAGAGATATCGAACGATCAGATCCCAATCATATATACTTAGTAGACCATGCTTGGACCTTCAAAGCTAATAGTGTGAAAACCAATCTCAGAAATATACCGGGTCTTCTAGAAAGGATGTGTGCTATGATGAAAGTTACTGCAGAAACGACCGAGGAAAAGATCGAAGAAGTATCGCACAGGATATGGAAATATGCACATACTTATGCTCTTGGTGGCAGTGATTTCTCTGCAGAGGACAGAGTGCCTGTTTGGTACATTTTAGATGAATTGGGCTCAGGTATTGTTCACTCTGATAACCCAAATTTCAGAGCAGTGCCTTTTATACATATTCCCTCACAAATGACATATACTCTGCTGTTTCCCATACAGGATTTGGAAGAGGGTGAACCTGTTACGAGAAATTATGTCGAGGGAAATTACTCTGACCCTCTGCAAAGAGAAGCAATGCTGATTCCATGGAAGCATTATGACAATTTTGATTCTGATTTTACTCAAGATGAACCAGATGCAAATTATTTTCTTGAGGGTCACATTGTAGAAGATTTACCTGATTTAGAAGTGTTAAGCAGAAAAGAAACACTTGCAGTAGATAAGCTGAAAGTGTTTTCACATTATAGATTTATCAATGAGCATTTGACAGCACCGGAGTTCGAGATAGTGCACAATGAAGAAGATGCTGACATCATGTGGTATACGGATCATTTCAAATCTTTCAAAGACTTTAGTATTAACAGCCCAAATAAATTTGTAAATCAATTTCCATTTGAGTATGTTGTTACTATTAAGGATTTACTGGCTATAGTTGCCAGAAGGTGTTCTAAGAAATGTGGTGCTCTTGGTGCTTTGGAGACTAGTCCTGGGTGGTTACCTACAACATTCAACATGAAGACTGAACTTTCAAAGTTTGTAGCTTACTACATGCAGAGGAAGAAAGCTGGCATTGACAATCACTGGATCTGCAAGCCATACAACCTAGCTAGAGGTTTAGACACATATGTCACAGATGACTTGTATTTCATGTGTCGCCTGCCCCAAAGTGGCCCTAAAATTGCACAAAAATATATTGACAGCCCAGTTTTGTTTGAACGACCTGATATAGGCTTGGTAAAGTTTGATATTCGCTATGTAATTCTTTTGACATCAGTACATCCTACTGAGGTTTACATTTACAAGAATTTCTTTTTGAGATTTTCTAATAAACCATTTGCAATGAATAATTTTGAAGACTATGAGCAACATTTCACAGTTATGAACTATACAGAGAGTGCTTTGTTTAGAATGTTGTGTGCAGAATTCAAGGAGGCTTGGGCTCTGCAGAATGCCAACTATAGTTGGGAAGAAGTGGAAAAGTCTATATTTGAAATGATTTCTGAATTATTTACAGCAGCCACTAAAGTAGAACCCCCTCGTGGGATTGCAAAGAGCCCACAGTCTAGAGCTTTGTATGCAGCAGATATAATGTTAAAGTGGCAGGAAGTAAATAATGAGATGAAAATTGTACCTCAACTGCTGGAGGTTAACTGGATGCCAGACTGTCAGCGTGCATGTGAATATTACCCTGACTTCTACAATGACATCTTCTCTGTTATGTTTTTGAACAAAGATGTTGACACATGCACAAAAATATTGTAAGTGGGTTGACCTGTTAAGCAATATTGCAAGCAAAATGCCAGCTTTTAGTACTTATTGACATAATATGCTAAAATGCTATAGGCGTGTTAACATTTTATCAATTTTTAGTAAAATTCTAGCAATCTAAGAATGTCTCCGTAAAATTCTCTTAAATTACTTTTGAGATTTTCTAATAAGCTATATGCTAACTATGACATTTCACAGTGATGAACTATACAGAGAGTGCTTTGATTAGGATGTCATGTGCTGAATTCTAGGAGATAGGTTCTATCCTCTAAAATTCTTTCTGATTTGTGTTTTGTGGGAAAGTATAAATGAAGTATGTTAGGCGCAAAAGTGGTCCGAAGTGCTCAGCTGGCCTTATGGAGTGAATTTAGTTTTTATAAGAATCAAATCTGTACTAAGGTCACAAATATTTATAGGTAATTATAAGACTGTTTACATGTCACAAATATTAACTGTAATTTTTGTTATACTTTTGTATTATTGATTAATATATCCAAATGTGTTAAAGACTTGTATTTTATTTTAAATAATAAAACAAATTGTACAGTTCAAAGAATAATTAAATAGTAGTATTATATTCAATTACGTTATACCTATCTGCTTTATATCACTTAACAGATTGCTTGATTTTATAAATATGCAACAAACAATATTCACTAGTTTTTCTGAAGAATCATATGATCGTCATCTTGGATGTATCCAAATGGGTTATCCTCAGTGACGTCTCTGCGACTGAGTAGTACTAGGACCACCACAATGGCGATCACTATAAACAGTAGGATCCAGTAGCGCCGATAGATGCCACCAGCTCGTCTCACTCGTGAAGATGGCAGTGTATTCCTAAACAAAAAATGAAGAATTCAGAAAAGACAAACTCTTTTGTCAGCTGATTAAATTTTGTCCTGATTCCTGATCTAGTATTGCAGCAAAAGAAAAATGACTACTGGAGCGATTCCCTTGTTGAAATTACTAGAAGAATAGCCATCATCAAAGATCAAACAAACAACTACAAATCTTGCATCTTTTTACGTAAAGTGAGATGGCAACAGTTTAAGTGCTTGATTTCGATTTAGAGTGATACTGCACATCTTTTTTATATCTAAGTGTATAACAAAGTATGATCCAAAACAAAAAGCAATGAACTTACTTCCACCACCTGCTGATCCAGGCAAATGTAGACTTCTGTTTATATTTATTCTCATCATGGTCAAAATTGTTGGATATCTTTGGATGTTCCAAGGATTTGAATGATTTACGTGGAGCTTGACCACCTGAAATTTATAATTCATACTTGAGTGGTCTAGATTTCAAACATTTTACTAGTAGGTTGTTTCAGTATCATTTCGATTATCCAACAAGGGCAATTTACTATATTGTTCTTCTGATACGGAGGGGTCTATAACCCCAATACTGCCCAACTAAGCGCAAAAGCGGTATCTCAAAAAAATTCGAAAATTTGATTTTTATGCCATCGGATAGTTTAAAGAAATACGCATCTAATGCATTAAGGCACTTAGCGGTATCTTGGTTAGAACATGAGAAAAATCCTTAAGAAAGATTTTTCTATCTCAATTTTACCTTATATCACTAAGGGTATTAGAAGTATATCAATATTACGAAAGCAATTAGCCGTAAATTTTTATACCCCCAAATCCCTTAAAAATCGTCAGCAATTTTTCTTAGCCGATAAACGGCAACTCGTCATAGTTGTAAGTATACACTGATTTACCGCTATAAAGCTTAGTAAATTTGTGCTTAGATGACCCGCAAATTATTTTGCCTACTTGAGATACGGTTGCAGTGGCAAATAAAATTGACCCTTAAAGTTTAAGTGATACGGTCTCATTTTGTATATATTTTACAGTGAATGCTCTTTGGTTTTGTTTACTTTCGTGTCATTACTTGTTTGTTTTTGCGGGAAAAAGGTGATAATCCGTAACTTCTGGTAATAATAAAGTAAAATACAGTAAATTACTGTGTTCTGTGGATTAATTTTAAGATTTTTATGAGTGGGAAGATTATACCACTCAATATAAACTGTCTGTGTGAATCCACGTCCATATATAAGTGAAATGATAGAAGTGGAGGTGAACAGAGGTAGTTTTGATTTGACTTATAGAACTGGGTGGTCTAAAGACCCTATTACGGCAAGTATTATTGGAAATAAAATTTTGAAAAGTCAAGTTCTGCCGCCACCCAAGAAGAAAACTGTACAAGGACTGTATAAGGTATATCTAAAAACAAAAAAGAAAATATTTTAAAATCTTTGGAAAATAATATACCCTAAAATAGAATGTCTTTTTGGAGAGAACTTCCAACTTTTGATTAAAAATATTACAATGAATAACATAATTTTTTTTATTTCTTTTGTGTAATTTTTGTTATAAAGGTATAATACTTTATTAAAACAGGTTGATTAAATTTTTTTTCATTAAAACTATGCGTTTTTTATTTGACAGTAGATTTTAATAATTTTACATCCAGACATGTATGGAAGCAATAAACCGGATAGAGGTAACTCATTTTTTTATTTCATAATAACTAAGCCGTGTAGCAGTATCTCATGAAAAAGGTATTTCCACAAATATTTTTGTTGATCTAACTATTCTAAAAAATAATAAACTTAATATTGAATATCCGTTTTCAAAATTGTAACTATATCTATCTTAAAACTAAAAATATAACTCCTTTTACAAAACTCCAAATATCTCGAAACTCGCGTTCACTGAGATACCGTTTTTGCGCTTAGTTGGGCAGAATAGTCATATACCTAGATATTATGATTGAAAAGTTGGATGATCAATTCAGGGCCCAGTTAAACAGTTACAAGTGTAAGTTGCATAATTTCTGTTGCATTTCATTTTGTTTCTATCATACAAAAAAGAGAATTAGTTGTGAATTTCTATAGAATCTAAATCAAACTGTCTGTGACTTACAACTCAAAAAATTACACTTGTTTGGCTAAGCTCTTAGTGCTTAGCTCTCCTGTATGTAGCATAAGGATAAAAATTATTTGTACAAAACTGATGATAGGTTTTGTTTTCACATCCAGTAAAACAGGAACATACCTTGTAGACTGTCATTCCTTTTAACAGATGTATTGTCATATATCTTAACGGAATCATCAGGGATTTGGACAATGGAATGTGGAGTGCCATTAGCTGCTCTGTTGTTTGACTCATCATCACTAGCTCCTACTGGGGTGCCTCGTTGACTGTCCACTGAGCTGGAGTAGTACTGGCTGTGGTCTACAGGAGAGGAACTTTGTCGCCCTACTGCTCCTTTCAGGTCTTGGTCTTCTGACAACTAAAACCAACACATATGCATACAAATTTTACAGATTTTTTATCAGACACAATAGCTTGTCAGTCAGAAAAGATGCAAAAAGGAGTTAAGATAGTTATGGAAATGTATAATACTTTTGTACACATAAGATATGCAGAAGTGCAAGTTTTGAAATACAGAGCCACTTAAATGAATGGTTTTTCATTTAAAAAATGGCATAACAAGGCTTAATTTCTTGTACAATAATGCACATCAGCCTTTTAATCAATATAATAATAAAGGTTAAACGAACCAGTGGCAGCCCAAGTCCAGCCCGTGCCCAATTGACCCCAGCCAGCTTTTCTCTGAGCACATCAGCTACAGGAGACACCAGGTTAGGTGGAGGAAATACAGGGGTTGCACATGATGGGCACTGGTAGCCGGCTGGGGCGGTCGTTTGCGGCAGAGCGCGGTATCGGCCTTCAGCACAGGCCCAGTGGAACACATCTAGAAATTAAAATAATAAATACTTACTCCACTTTAGATGTATAAGAACAGTATATAACAGTAACGGTAACAGATGCGATGCGGTACTTACGATAACAAGTCAAACGTATGCATTCGCCTTCACTTAAATTTTTTGTGCAAATTTCGCAGATGGGATTGTAATCGCTGTCCCGCAACCATTGCAAGTATGATTGTACGATACACTGGAAAAAAGAATTGACTATTTAGTAAGTACATTTAAATATTATGTTATGTGTAAAAGTATACCGAATAGAAAGGAAACAGTTTACCTTTGGGTGGTTCGTCACCATACAATATTCACATACATTCACTCCATGTTCAAAACAAAACTGATTTGTCACTCTTCTTTTGGGACACTTGCAGAGACCCATGTTTATTTCGTATGGTAGATCTCTAAACAGCAATTCACCGTAAATAAAAATCCATAAAACTATGGTTTTTCAGAGAAATCCATGAAAAATAAACACGAATAAATATGCAAACATGAAAACCAAACGTCAGCCACGTAAATTGACTCATTACAAGATTGACATGACAATGACAAGTATTTGTCAATGTAGCTGTCAGCCTGTCACTTAAAATGCGTTTCATTTTTCTGGGCTCATGTCATGAGTCAGTTAAGGCGGGTCTCCTGCGCCAGAATTCTCGAAACATTACACAAAAAACATGAAACAAAAACAAAATTATTTTTATTGTTTGTTAGACAAAATTAATTAGAGACGGTTTGTGTATGAAAAATTTTCATACACAAACCGTCTCCTGCAAATAATTTCTGTTTTGAATGAAACATTTCTTTATGGTTGATTTCATCATGAGGTGCTACTTTTCAAACGCGGAGTCACTAAACGGACGGTTTTTTGTATGGAAAAACCATTCGTTTAGGTGACTCCGTGTTTCAAAAATTATTTCTGATTACTGTTAGAGTCTGTGCGGAAAGAACCGTCGTGGCGTAAAATCAAACTAACAAAATCTTTTTTATATGACAACCCAACACCCATCTGTCAAATGACAAACTTTACGTCATCTTTGTTTACCGTGTTGTTTTAACGTGATTTTTATTTTAAATCATTTCAAAAATGGGAAATCCTTTACCCAGTCCTACAAGGGAAATAATATTTAATATTATTATAGGTTTTTCCAAAAAGAAAAAGCGGCCAAACACAATTATCGACTTAAACAAAGTCATGGAACGTGTGGCGGCGATGTGCGGTATGTAGAAAGTTATTTTAAATGTTTTAGATTTCCTAGGTAACCCCCAGACACCGACATTTTATATTATGTATAAATTAAAAAGAATTCGCATAAATATATAAAAATATTTGTTTATTTTGTTTGAATCAAAGTTTTTGATAGCAGGTATAAAGAGTGTTGATACTTTTAATTTATTATGCGTTTAGATAAATTTGCCCTATTTTTTTCAGGTTTGAGTAAAGATACAGTATCTAAAATAAAAAAGAAGGTTCCTTAAATAACGGCGTGTGGTGCAAGAATTTATTATAAATAACTGTAACAGATTCGAGCAAATCAAGTTCAGAAGAAGAAAATTCTTTGGATCCTATAGTCTATCCGATGATAGTTCAAACATGTCCGGCATTGAATATTTAGAATAAGACTTTGATTATGGTTCTGATCAATAAATTAATAAATATATTATTGTTTTAAATTTATTTTTTATGTCTACCTAACCTAAAGGCTAACGATGAAGATAGCATCTGAAAACATATAAAAATATTTTTTCATTTACAGCCATTACATGTTATGTAAATAATATATAAAAATATAATTTAAAAATCCATTAGCATCCAATAGCCGTCATAGTTTCAAAATATCAAGAACTTTATAGTCGCACTATAAGACAACAACAGTGTTATCAACATAACAAATACGGATATTAAACACAACTGCGCCCTCAAATCCTACGACGGTTCTCTTTCCGTACAGACTCTATCATCATTTTTGCCAGACGAAGAACTAGAAGATGTGTTCTGCGTTATACCAATTGCAGATAATAGAGATAGGCTCCAAAGGACTCGTACTCAAAACCATAAAATAATTAATAAAGAAACCCTTACCCTCTCACCCCGCTCAGCGCATGTTTTCCATCTGCTTTGGAAAGCAGAAACATGTGTATGCCATAGCATAGACAATTGTGTATAGCCACGCGGCCACGCCCCTTTGTTTGCATATTTTTGTGTAATGTTTCGAAAATTTAGGTGCAGGAGACCCGGCTTTAGTCTAGTTAACTTGAGTTTGCAGCAATGAGTAGGTAAATTATTATGTTTGCAGTTATCCACCACCACCACCAGTCCACCACACACCGCACCCGCACCGCTAAAAACCCTAGAAATGAAGTCCTTTCTCATCTCTACTAAAAGAAAACAAAAGCAGCTGTCACTGTCTCGTAGATATCTTGATTTTCTTCTGTCAAAGTCAAATCGGATAAATAAAAATTTTAGTAAATAATAGGTATTTTTCTGATATCTTTTCCATATAATAGAGACAGATATCTTAATTCTGTCTCTATTATTAATAATGGCTTTAAAATTATTATCTCTAAAGAACATTGTTGTAAAGCCAGTTAATGTTTTGCTTAAGCATTCATCTTTACAAAACAACATAACTTCTAACCTAAAAGCTTTCAGCACAACTCCTGTGGCCTGCGTAAATTTTTTCAACAAATGTAAGTAATATTAAATAGTATTTGATTGAGATAGGTTTAGGGATTGATTGAATCGAGATGTAATCAGACTGAAAATTTTTAAACAGTGCCTGCTGAAAAGTTATGGAAATCGGTGACATCCGTCAGCAATGCTGGTGCAAAGAAAGGCCGTGGTAAAGGTGCCGGGAGGATCAGGATCCGTGACTTGAATCGTGGGCAGATGATCGGTGTCGGCAGGGTCAACATGCTCTGGCCCGGTCTTTCGGCACCAGTTATAAGAGGCAGGGAATTACTAAAGCAACAAAGGCTACCTGATGACCCAGAAAGGTGAGCTCTAATATAGAGTTATAGATAGAGAACATATTTTGAATGACTGATTTGTTTTTTGCAATGTGAGTCCTTTATGTAACAGTAAGTAATTTAGTATGTTTTCATAAAAAAAATTACATTTTAGAATGGAAAAACTAATAAAATTGAGAGATTCAATGACAAAGTTCCGACGTTTGAGATTGAACCCCATTGAGAGGGGTTGGTCTGGGAGCCGCATGCCGGGGCGTAGTATTGGAGCCCCAGATCCAATTGGAGAAGGTAATTTTGAGTTTTTAAGCTAAACAACAATGCTGCTAAACCATTTACCTACTTCAATTATATATTTTTTATTTATTCAGCTTATTTGAGTGAGCTGATTTGAGTTCTTCATTGTGTAATACAAGGTCTTCACAATTTTTTATTACAGATGAATTTGTTGGTTTTGACACCAAAGTGCTGCAGCTTCGGTCTCTTCTGCTCATGAAAGGAAGTCTAGGAAGAACAAGGAACTACCAAACTATGGTAATCACATTTTTTGTCACCTGGTTTTTTCAAATTTGCTTCTATTCTGCATCAATCGATACTATAAATGTACCTACTCTAAGGGTGTCCGCTAAGTAATGCTGCAGGTATCAGTCTATTTCTGTCACAAATAAAGTGCAAAAGAAATAGCGAAATCTGTCATGGGTCACCTGTCTTTGTCGCATTTAGAGTTTGTGACAGAGATAGCCTGATACCGCCGCGTTCGCTCGCGTCACTTAGAGGAGGCTCAAAGTGGTGCATGTTCTACTTGTGTATTTTAGGTGGTGACTGGCAACGGGCAAGGCCTTGCTGGCTTTGGGCTGGGCACAGCAAAAGAAGCACGAGCGGCTTTGAGGAAAGCCAGGAACAGGGCTGGGCAGAAATTGATGCATTTTGAAATTTACAATGGGCACACAAGTGAGAACAATTTTTTTACAATAAAAAAACATGTGTTTTTGAATGAAATGTTGTAAAAATGACAATTCTTGAGATTTATTGCTTTATTCATACCTATAATAGACTTACAGCTATTTTCTTTTATGTGATGTTTGCTAACTAGCACAACATATATTCCAGAATAGCTACAAAAAATGATGAGATAATAAAATAGACTCGTCATTTTTTTTTCAGTTTTCCATGATTTCTACACAGCATTTGGCAAAACCAAGATCTTTGTAAAGAAGAAGAATGAGGGCTATGGCTTGGTTTGCCACAGAGCTATCAGGGAAATCTGCCAGGCCATCGGCATCAAAGATATCTGGGCCAAAGTGGAGGGATCCAATAATCTGCAGCATATTGTGAAGGCTTTCTTCATTGGCTTACTGCAACAGGTATGTTAATAAATAATATGAAATTGCCAAAACAGACCTTAACTATTCTATTGTATTTAGATCTCTGATAAATGAGCTTAATATAGGGAAACGCCAATTAAAAGTAATAACAATGGTTGTCAATATTTCGCAATTTTGGAAACTTAGTTTTTTTAATGTATGTTATGTGAAAACCAGATTTAACTATTTTCACATCTTTTTGTAGAGAAACCATCAAATACTTGCTGAGGAGAAGAAATTGCATCTTGTAGAGTACAGAGCCGAGAATGAATACTTCCCCAAAGTAGTTGCCAGCCCAAGTGTTGTTCGTACTAAAGAGGAGATTCCCAAAGATGAAACATTAGACTTCACACAATATGTCATGAATGACAGAGTTATTTTGAGGAGGAAGAAATTTCCGAGGTTCTACGAGACTATGCCTCATTACAAAATTTACCTAAAGAAGTATGAGAAGTACAGAAACCACGACAGGATCCGGCTTAACCTCAAGGTAGAGTATGGCGAGGTGAAGAGCTTCTTGACTGACAAGTACCCGGAAAAGGCGGAGCAGGAGGCTTAGGCGGTTTTGTTTAGTTGTATAGATTAGTTATAATAAAATTTATGTAAATTACCTTTACTCCTTGTTTTATTAAAACCCTTTCAAAAACTACAATCATTTTTTGAAGTTATACTTCTTTTGGCGCGATTGGGAAAAATGATGAGTGATTTTTTACGATGCGCGCGCACACCGACAGAAAAAAGCAACAGTATGAAGTTAGCCCACGATCTGGTTGTACTGTATCGATGTTCACGCCAAAGAAGTATAACTTCCGACGCGTGTACATACACACTTATTTTTTGTGGAAATTTTCTATACTCGTTCGAAGTGCCCCCGACAAGACCTACCTTTCCTCGAAGAGTTTTTAAATATACATGTAATAAAAAACAAATTTGTATTATAATGATTTATTTATTGATTTCAAAATATCAAAAGAGTAATTTATTTTTTCAGCATCTTTAGCTAAAATCAAAGAAATTGGAATAAATTCTACCTAATCTAATTAAAAACAGGAATTAAAAAGATCACACAGGATAAAACATAAATATACAATAAGTAATTGAAAAAAAAATTGAACAATTATTATTGAAATTACTGCTGTATTTAATCGACAGTTATTTTTGGTATAGCAAAATAGGCGACATATTTTTTTTATATAATTTTACATCTTGTCATGGCACCCGATAGTCCTTCAAACATTAAAAATATTTACATCAATATTACAGCCTAAACAAGCCACTAAATGCTCTAAAATGCTATTTAAATCAAGCACCACAGTCTCATAATAGACAAAATCTTTCAAGTTATCCCGCCACGTTACTATCACCGTATTTTAAAAGAAAGAAAAAATAAACTATAAAATAACGCACATTGCGCTTTCTTACTCTACCTCTATTCATATACGAGTGTACGAGTAAGTAAAAGAAAGATAGATATTTCTAAAAAACCAGCAGTCATTGGAATTTTGTTTGTACTGTTGCTTCCATATATCATAGCATTATGGTCATTATATTGGATACATTTCCAATTAAACTGTATTATTTCCTAAGACTGCGTTATTTATAGGTCTGGATAAACTTCGCCGACACCATGCTCGCGTGGATAGGCCCAAAACACCATCCACCCATAGACAAATCCACCTTATATTTTTTATATTATTAATTAAGTATCTGTTGCAAGTTGCAACTACAATGGCAGTAACGTAACGAGATGATAAATCACTTTAATGAACACATTCGATAGCAAAAACAATATTTCAAATTATTACTACTAATACAGAGTTACAACCGATATTTCTCGAAATGATAAATGATGACTATTACCAAATTATAAGGAAATAGGTAAAACTATCTTGTTTCCACTATGCCACAAAATTAATATAAGAATGACTTTTGCATATAGAACGGAATCTTCTAAGGTCCCGCGCAACATGCGGCCCCATTCCCCGTCCTCGCACCTCTTCCCGGTTCTCGCCTTGTAAGGCGGCTGCAGGCGCTTGCTGCCGCCCGCTCAACACCCTCCATAACGTTTCCTTTATGTGTAATACTAATATTAATTCTGTGACTATTCGTATCTTTTGTATAATTCGAAATAAAAATGGTGCTGTCAAACTGTTGTCTAAGGCCTTGTTTACATTTCCGTAGTTCCATAGTTTACCCTCCCATGCTGGTCTGGGAGAAATAAAAAAAAAAACTTACAATGTACCAGCTGCTTCTTTTTCCACGCAGATCGTAAAAGCCGATTGAGGGAATGGGCAAAAATGCAAATCATGTTAACAGGCGATGCGGCTAGCAACCCATCACTGTATTGATTGCTTTTTCATCTTCTCGCCCACCATGACGCTAAAAGTGGCTTTTGGGTCTTGCGGCCCTGGGCTCTGCATAGAACCGCAAGACCCAAAATGCTCTGTCTGCCCCATTGGGGATAAAGACGTGATAGTATGTATGAAAGTATGTATGTATGTTGTTTACATTTTCTTTACAACTTAGAAACTTTGCATATTAGGTAGAACAAAGACGGCGATAGAAAATGGCTGATTGACAGTCCCATTCTTATTTAAAGTACATATACCCGACCCGTATTCATAAAAATTAATAAACGTTTGCTAAACCTCTTTTAGTTAAAATATGTTTTGTCTCGTTAATACTATGTCCAAATATTGAAAAGAGGTATAGGGACAAAATATACTTCACTAAAATACTAAAATAGGTTTAGTACACGGTTGCATTTTTTTATGGAAACAAGGTATAATATCTCAATAACAGAAACTATGATATAACGGTATTTAAAGGTTTAAAAAAATATGCTACTATTATTTATCAAGAGCATTTACAAACCAGGTTTTTTATTATCATTTATTTATCACTGCTAAAATTGTACGGCCAACATTTTTTTATTTATTTTACCATATTTGTAACTCGTCATATAATATACATCACATATAACCACTGACGCAGTGGCGTACTATCGATATGATTCAGCTGCCCTTTCCAAGAGTGCCGTGTACCATACGTAACAAGGATTAACAAAATTAAAATAAAATCTATTTCAAATTCGTTGAGTATGAGGCAGGAACAATAAATTATATAAAGATACGTACTAAGTTTGAATGAAGGTTTTCCGAAATGGGTTTCATCAGGTCTGTGGCACTGGAGAAAAACGTGCCATGCTAGTCACTGAGCGAGAATGGAACATGATCTAGTTTTTTTATTGTGTATATTTGTATGGAAACCTTCCAAGGAACAAAAAGATGACATAAATTTTTGCCCCTAAAACTTTTACCAACATCCAAATGGGCATTTTCAACAAATCTTGCAAGCTTGTCTCGCACATCAAGATCAGTCTTGCCTTGCCTTTGTTTTTTCCTTTACAAATAACATCTCGAGTTTGAGGTATTTCACATACCGGCGCGGCGGACCGCAGATAAGTCTTGCATGAAAGCGAAGATAATATACGTAGTTATATAATTACTCTGTGATAATATAATGACGTAACAGCGTCATCTAGTGACGAGGAAAGAAAAATAATTATGTTTATAAGGCAATGGGTAGGCATGATTACAAGTGAGATAAATATTGTAGCATCTTTGCTTGTCACTCGTACTAATTTGTAAGATGCAGTTGCGGTCCACCGCGCCACAGAATGAATATGAGTATAACATACAGAACAGAATCTCCTAAGGTCAAGCGCAGTATGCGTCCCTGTCCCCCGTCCTTGCACCTCTTCCCCTCTTCTCGCCTTGTGGAGGGTGTAAAGCGTATTGCGCGGGACTTTAGGAGATTCCGTCTTGTATGTAATACTCATATTCTTTGACCGCGCTTTCAACCGGACGGCTCAGTGCTGCCACCTACAGTTATTTGTTTCGGAAAACTTTCATTCGGCCGTTCGATTTGAGTGAAATCCTGAGCCAGCACACATATAGCGAAGCGCGGCGCAGACCATTTTTCACTACTAAAGCATTATCGTCTTTATGTGCGTTAAATCTCAATGTTCGCGCAATCACATTTCTGCGCGCTTCCATTCTCCTGCAGTCGTTTCGATGCTTTTCGAGATAATTTGTTGTTTATTAATTTTCGACCTTATTTCAAAAAATTAAGTGAAAAATGCTATGCGCTGCGTTTCGCCATATGTGCGCCGGCCCTTAGGTACTCAATAAGATTTCAAATTTCAAAGTTAAAAAGTTGATTGTGACTGACCAGCCTGCCTCACAGATATTGCAACAAATCCAGCGAAGATCAACTGCAGGAAGGGTCTCGCTAGAAGGTAGTGAGCAATATTGAGCTTAAACTAAACCATCACCGCAAAGGATAGATGAGCGATAGAGATCACGGGGTCAGAATATGTTGAGAAACGCTGACGCGTGCGTTTGCTGCTGACGACATTCATTTGCGTTTTAGACAAAAAAATACTAATTTTTTTTACTTTGGTTTGGGGCAGCATTTTTTCCATTTACTTCATTTACCTACTAATAAATGAGTTTTAGGCAACGTAGTTCTCTAAGTAATTTGTGGTTGTAGTCAACTACACAAACAGCTTACCCTGTTTAAATGGAGATTTAACGAAATGAAGATAAAAAGAGAGAAAAGAGATACTTAAACTGTTTGATAACCCTAAGCACAATCTGTTTGTTTCAAACGCAAATGAGTGTCGAAAGGCACAACTTACACAAATTGGCACCACTTATAGATATGGTGAGGGTGAATACATTAATCCGTCGTAGAATCTGAAACAAGGACAAAACTAAAGTTGCGGGGTAGCCTCTCAGAGATGGCAGCATATACGACTAGCAAAAAAGTGACAAAGAAAGTGTTGAATATATTTTAAACATATTTATTGCATTTCATGTAAGTCATATTAAATGAATAAGTACAGTCGGCATCAGAGATACCTGACCTCTCATCCACATATACAATGTCCTTTTTTATTAAGTACAAATATTTTAAGGGGTGAATCAGACCATCATTTTGAACAACTTTTCCCAATAAATGTATATCGAAATAGGAAAAAAAATTTTTAGGTTTTCATAGAAATCGAAGTAGTCACGTGATATCATTACTATGGAAAATTAAAAATATTTTTTCGTATTTCGATAAAATTTTACTGGGAAAAATTGTTCAAAATTATGGACTGAATCACCCCTTAAAATATTTGTACTTAATAAAAAAGGACATTGTATATTGAATTTTCTGATAAGCTGAAAATAATACTAACATGAAAATTTGTATTCAGAGAGATTTTAGTGAAGTCTTTCTGAATATACATTTTAATTTTCATTATTACTTGCAGTTTAAGAGAAAATTCAAGATATAGATAGAGGAGGGGTCAGGTATCTCTGATGCTGACTGTACTATTTAATTTAAATAATAGGAATAAAAGATTTTAATGTTTCGATTAAAGCCATTATAGCGCCATGTAGTGACAAGGAAGATAAATAATTATGTTTCTAAGGTAAGCATGCCGAGCACGTTGGCCGCGCCCGCCGCCGCCAGCGCCAGCGCAGTAACAATGACGTCACCGGCACATACCTGCGTGGTGCGGGTGCCGGCGCCACTTGTCGGCGTGCTCCTGCCGCGCGGCGGGCGCGAGGTGCGCGCGCACGCCGCCCAGCACGTCGGCCGCGCCCGCCGCCGCCAGCGCCAGCGGCGCCACCGCGCAGCCCGGCAGGTGCCGCAGCACGCCCACGCCGCGCTCGCAGCGGGCCGCCAGCGCCATGGTCGCGGCCGTTTCAGCAAAGCCCTGAGTAAAAAGTTACAACACAATGAAGATCCCGTATTGTCGTATCTTTTTTAAAGTTCCGTCCCAAAGGGTGCCTATTACGGAGACTTCAGATGTCTGTCCGTTCATCTGTCACAGTGCTCTATCACTTGAACCTATTAGCTGAACACTTGAAATTAAACCGATATTGTATTACGCCACAGTAATCATCCAACCTCTATAAAAACAATAAAAAATCTAAACATTGTAATGGGTTCAATAAAGTATTGGAAAGAGATGGGAAGTTTTTGGCCTAGCAGTGGAACAATAAAGGTTAGTAAAAATATATTGTTTTATTTATATTTAATTATATTTATTCTTCTTACGTGCGCCACTCGCATTTTTTGACGCTTCTTATACAACTGTTTCATAAAATATTATTTATAATGTTTGTGTCTAAAGTTAGCTTAATTAAAATAATTGGCCAAGTGCGTGTCGGGCCACGCTCAGTGTAGGGTTTCGTAGTTGTAAATGCTAACTTTGAGTTCATGCCGCTAAAAACGTCTAAAACGTCTGAGTACCTATCTATTGAATTTGTATGAAATTTTCCTTTCAGTACTTTTTATAAGTTGATCACCTATAACTTTTTAATTTGTTAACTCTACTTAGCTCTGATAGTTTTCCTTTAACCCTTTAACTGTCGGACGCCCGGAGCGGGCGTCTGATGTATTGTTTTACTATTGTGTCTGCTATGCCGACATTCGAAGGGTTATACTACATTATATATACTATAGCTGTGTTTTTTTTCACGTGTCTATATATAACCGTTTAGCAGATAGATGGGGGGACACGTGACTTTAACAAAAAAATTCACTTTAAACCTAAATATTTCAGACACGGATCGCCAAATCGACAAATGGTGTTCCCAAGCTCACAATATTTTTGAAAGACCTATACAACAATATCCCACACAATGTGTTTGTAGAGAAAAAAATATTGACTTCCTCTTTACTTGCATGGCAGCTACCCTAAAAAAAAAAATATTTCCATATTTTATTTACGACTTTTTCGCCATGATTGATGGACATATCCATGCCAAATTATAGCTTTCTAGTACTTATAGTTTCTGAGTAGGACCGCGGACGGACAGACAGACAGACAGACATGGCGAAACTATAAGGGTTCCTTGTTTACTACGGAACCCTAAAAAGAGTGTACACGCGTTAGAAGTTATACTTCTTTGGCATGAACATACTCGTAGATACAGTACAGCCAGATCGTGGGCCAACTTCATACTGTTGCTTTTTTTGTCGGTGTGCGCGCGCATCGTAAAAATTCACTCTCATCATTTTTCCAAATTGCGCTTAAAGAAGTATAACTTAAAAAAAATAGAATAAGGTTGCTGACCTCTCTGACGGTGCGGTAGGCAGTGGCCACGCCCTCCCGTATGTCGGTGGGGTGCCTGGCCGGCGAGTGCCGTCTCCTGCGGCGGCGCTCGCGGCGCCCGTACGCCGCCTGCAGCTGCAGCGTCGGGCTGGGGGTCAGCATGTCGAACGCTGTTTCTGCTGTCGCCTGAAAGGGGCACAATCACAATAAGGAAGTTTCTAACTCAAATCAGATACTTGTTTCTAAACGCCAAAACAAACATTTTCTATGGGATTGGTATGAAAGACTAATGACGACATAGTTTATTGGAGTCAAAAAGCGCTCTTAATATCGGTTGTATCATAATATCCGCAATAATAAATATGAAATCACAGATACAGATAAATTTTCACGTCTATGTATATCCCTGACGGGGTAGACATGAAATCACGTTGGAAATAAATGTGATAATGACATGTGACATTATTTTGTGACTTTTATTCTATTAAATTTATATTCTAAACAATTAATTTTTGACCCCGAAAACTTTCTAATACTTATATGTTCAGATTACCATTTATTTAGATTTTTTATTCTACAAACTCCCACATTTACTGATTTTTATGTCTACAACAACCTATTTCTGCAGATTTTCGTTTCAACACATTCCAATATTTACTAATTTCCAATTTCTACAGATTTTCGATTCCTCCGAATCTTATTCATGTGGAGTTTAAAAATGACAACAAGGAGATGATTTTTCAACTCTGATTCTGAGCTCTGATTAAAGAAAGTCATTTCACATCAATTTCTTATTCTACCTTGATTTATTGGTTTGACCAAAGTGTCGAGCCACCATATGACACTGGCACCCTCACCTGTATGAGCTGCAGCAGTCTGGTGGTGATGTCTAACGCAGCGACGGCGGTGCGCGCCGTGAAGGACGCGGCGCCGCGCCGCAGCCCGTGCACCAGGCGCCCGTCGCGGCGCCACTGCTCCACGGGGAGCCATACTAGGTCCCGGATGCCCGTCACTGCATGTAACGGTTGATATTGAAATTACTCACGTTAATGGGAGAGAGAGAGAGAGAGGTCGGAGTAAATTGATTAAATTTAATTGAGACATTTTGAGTTGATCCCATATTAAAATAGGAAATGGTAAGGGTGAAGATTAATATTTTTGTGAACTGTAAGTACTAGGAGTTCTTGATTTTAGCCAAACATATTTTTATACAGTTTAATGTTTAAAATTCGGTTTAAATATTTCTAAAGCCGTGAGATAGACATATTCAACGAAATCTTTAAGGCTCTTACACACAACGCCGGCGTCATGGTCCGCCGCCTTTTTCTGAGGCCACTGGCTCAATCGACTATATGTACGCCGCGTGCCGGTGGCTTTATAAAGCTGCCGGACGGACTGCCGCCGGCCTTATATAGTGGATTCGTTGGAAATTAGAGTTGCGCAAAACATTTCACTGAAGTGAAATGAATCATGTCTCATGTCACCTAAAGAAGATACATTTCTCTAAACCATGTCCCATATCCCACATCATGTCCCGAACGATTGTTAAATTTCGCGTGCTGTGATATGCGTAGGTACATACACGGATTTCTTTAGCAACAGTTTTACACTAACTAAACCATGTCTTATATCCCATAATTGATGCTCCGGACGAGTGTTATGGACTTATGAGATATATTTCGCGTGCTGTGATATGTGCGCTAGTTACATCTCGTAGTACGTAATATTAATTACGTTTAATAAATCACTATTTGCATGTCTGATATGCTCTCGAATTTTATGATATATCGTCTCGACATACGCTCGACTACTATACTCCGAACTCGGCCGAACATGCACGAACGAACCCGAATAGTGCATGCGGCAAGCAAGACATCAGACATGGTTGGTGACATGAGAAATGGTAGAAACTGTCGCGTAATGTGAAATGGTACATGTCCTGTCTGGGAAACATTTCCTGAGATTCATTTCTCACATTTCCTACCCAAGTCTATTGGAAATGGATTAATACTTTTAATTAAAGCTTATATTTATTGTAACAATAGCTGAGCGTCTGACTTTTTTATCTAAGAAATAAGTTTGATAAAAATATTAACTTACACAGCTGCAGCAAAGAATGCATAGGCCCGATTCCGCTGAGCAGGCCCGGCAGTTGATGCGCCTTAATGTCGGTCAGCCATTCGTGCAGTGCCCACTGTACTAACTTCTCGAGCCCGAGCAAGCCCAGCCTGCAAAAATTTTAACGTTTATACAAACTATGCCAACCCATCGCCCTAAAAACATAATTATTTCTTTTCCTTGTCACTAGATGGTACTTTACGAACAAATTGAAAAATAAAATCCCTTATTACTATTATTTAAAAAAAGTTGTATTCTACTTAATTTAATATGAGTTAAGTGATATGTAATAAATATTTTTAAAGCATATTTAACACTTTTGTCACTTTGCTAGTCAGTTTGTGCTCCCATCTCTGTTTGCCTACCCGCAACTCTCAGTTTTGCCTACTTACGGGCCCTCCAATAGTTTGCGTTGGGTATCTGTTACGTTATTAATTATATTATCTTTGCCAAAACTGCACAACTGTTTTGTTGTTTGTTGTATGGTATGGGGACATGACTAGTTGTCATTCGAAAAACGTCTCGTTTCGAAACTTGTGAAAGAGGTTTGTTATTTGAATACCGGTCGCTGTCGCTCGTGCATGAGTTTAAACATAAATTTAACATTGCTAATAGCCACAATGGTCCGATAAGTAAATCGCACGTAGTTTGACGATCTCCTTGGCGCAGTGGTCACCGCCACCCAGAGGTTCCGGGTTCGATCGCGAGCCAGGGCAAGTTGGAAAATGGCCTTTTTCAAATTGTCCTGGTCTTGAATGTTTATCTATATACCTATGTATTTATTATAAAGTATAATATCGTTGAGTTAGTATCCCGTAACACAAGTCTCGAACTTACTTTGGGGCTCAATCTGTGTAATTTGTCCCTATATAATTAATTTTTTTAAATTATAGTTAAAGGTGACTTTTGTCTATTAAAACTACTACTTTACTAAGGACCCAATAATGAAAAAAAACACAAAACACTTGCCGGTCTTATACTAACCTATAGTCTAGCCTCTTGAGCGTGAGTTCTGAGCAGTTGAGTTGCCCTAATCCCATGAGCAGACCAGCGACTGGTCCGGCTGAGAGGTCCACGCGTTTTCCCACGTAGTCCAATCGTACGGGCACCTCGGGAGAGAACACTACGCGTCTGTAACAACAAAAAACATCATAGCTAAATCTACACGTTATTCACATAAAATACATCAGCAAATCACAAGTACTTATCTTAGACTCAGTGGGAAAAAAACATCCATATAGACAAGGATATGGGTACAACAAGAAAAACGTTCAAAAAAACTACAGATGGATTACATGTTATAGATATTTTTTCAAAACTAAGCCAACTCAGACCGACTTCACTCCCAAACTAAATGACCGATTTTTATATAATTTTTATGGGACCATCTAACAAGTAGGTATATTCTTTCAAACAAAAAAAGAATTTTTCAAATCGATCCACGCATCTTCGAGTAATCGCTGAACATACATTAAAAAAAAATCGCAACGAATTGATAACCTCCTTCTTTTTTTGAAAGTCGGTTAAAAAAGAAAGGGATATCTATGCTAGCATTGATAATATTAGCACAGAGTAATAATATACTACGTACAAATATTAGGTACTTTTCTTCAGTTTAATTGTAACTTTGTAGATTATACAGTTACCTACAAAACTTACCTAAAGTATATAGGAGAATCGTCAACTGGCTCCTCGACCGGCAGTTTAGCCACCGGTTTCTCCTGACTCAGTCCCAGTCTTTGGAAGTCTTCTTCTAGTTGAATTAGATTTTCTGACACTAGTCTCTCAGCCTCGTAGGTTTCCATTAACGGTTCTTCATTACGTATCACTGAAAAAAAGGAGTTTCATAGACACATTAAGGTGTGGGCAGAGGATCTCGCAAGTGACTGGCGATGCTTATCACTCGCGGCCTATGAGTTGGGGTAGTTCCTATTGGACATTTCGACTCTTGAATGCCTTACCAGTTTCATTCAGAGACAAGCAGTCAGCGTCTCCCAGCGAGGTAGGTGTGGGCGGAGGGTCCCGCAAGTGACTGGCGATGCTCATCACTGGCGGCCTGTGAGTTGGGGTCGTTTGTCTTGAACCGCTCGACTCTGTCGACAGGCCGCCTAAGCTTTTGGTGTCTTCATCTAAAAAGAAAAATAAAGATATTTTTGGTGAATACCTTAAAAATATTAGGGATAAGACAAAAACATGAACAAATGAGAAAAATAATCCACATAACATTTGGCAGTTTTTCCTTGCATTTTAACTGAAACCTTAATGTCTGAGCCCTTTTATGTTACACATAAGATTGTATGGATGTATTAAACGTCAAGTTAGCGAAGGCGTCAATCAAAAACAGTGCACACTTGACGATTCATATCCATAGAAAAATTGTCAAGAATGTTAAAAATTTGCATCTTTTTTTTTTTCTTTGATCACACAAATTTAATGTAAATTATACTTATTGACGGTAAAAGTGCCTGTAAAGATCTAATTCTGAATAAACATTTGAGTTTCGAACTGAACAGAGAAAACAAGTGAAACATACCACCAGTTTCATCACTTCTGAGTAAAAATTTGCTGATTTTTTTTCTCTGATCGCACATAAAACAAGTGAACCATACCACCAGTTTCATCACTGCTGAGTAAAAATTTGCTGATTTTTTTTCTGATCACACATAAAACAAGCAGGGACGTGCTGTCCATAGAGACGCAAAGACATTGTCTACCCGGAGCTTCCCTAATATATCCGCATTTTTTATATTATAATAAATTATAAATAGGCCCTATTTTCAAATAAACGCGCGCTTCCCCGTCCGTTTCCCATCGCGCCATATGCTGGCCACCGCCACGTACTACCTTACTTAGGTTATACGTATATACGCTCATGTACTTTAGGGGCTACCTACCTAAAAGACAATTGTTCATCGTGTCTCGATTTGCACACATTCACAACGCATGGATAAGGATTTGCGTCTGTAGTATGATCGTCAACGTACTTCACCCACGCACACAAACATGAAGTATACGCGCACACAACAAATATTTTAGACTTTGGCTGATGAATGCCATTTTTGAAACGCATTAGTAACAAACAAAGCAAATTTTTGAATGGAAAAAAGCATTAGGTTAGTGAAACGCTGATTTCAAAAATGGTCTTTATCTTTAAGCTAGTTCTATCTCAATAATCAACGTTTTTTATCTCTTTTCACTTTTGACCAATAAGGAATGATATCGATTTTAGGCCTATTCATTTGTTCAGTGATGCGTACCGAGATGAAATCTAGAATGTTATTGGTTCTCGCTTGTGTTATGCTACCAATTTAAATACGCAGAAGATGTTCGAGGATAAAACGGAACACGAAGATTTTTGTGTTAGTCGTATATATTTGATATTTTTTCTTGTCCAATGATAATTATTTGCATTGTCGCATTACAAATGATTACGTGTTGCGCTCTGCTCTGAACTTTGTTTTGTTTGCGATAACAGATGAAATTAGGAGAAGTTTCTTATTTTTCTTTTCTATTATTACCTCTTTAAAACAGTTTGCAATGGAAAGGTTTCCATGTGAAAGTTGTGCGCCAGGTGTTTTTTTTGCTAAAACTGAGAAGTTACGCGTTTAACCATTTAACTTTTGAGGAAAAAAGTGCAATAATCATAAATGGCCGATGCCAGCCTATTTTGGATTAAGTTCAAACAAGCGGTAAGCTAAAAGGAACATTTATTAATATTAAACAATATGACGCGTATAAGTGGCTCTCAGGATGTAAACACACTAATAGGTTCAGTTTAGTCAGAGAGCTTTATTTTTGTCCCACTGCTGGCAAAGGCCCCACAATTAGTCTACCCTGCAATAATCGGTGATGCACGTCCCTGAAAACAAGTGAACTATACCACCAGTTTCATCACTGCTGAGTAAAAATTTTCTGATTTTTTTTTCTCTGATCACACATATAAAACAAGTGAACCATACCACCATCACCGCTGAGTAAAAATGAACAGAACCTTTATCTCTGATCATTTGAAGAAAAAGAGTGGAACTTACCACCAGTTTATCACTGCTGAGTAAAACATTGCAAATTTTTGTCTTTGATCATTTGAAATGAACAGAAAAACAAGTGAAACTTACCACAAGTTTCATCACTGCTGAGTAAAAATTTGCAGAAATTTAAATCAAGTGAAACTTACCACCAGTTTCATCACTGCTGAGTTTGGAGAAGTAGCTAACCAGGAATGCCAGGGTGTCCTGATCGAGGTTGAACCTCAACGGAAGCAACGACACCTTCAGGCAGCACTCCTGCGCCAAAAGCGCAGGTTCGGGCCGCAGATGTACCGCTTTCACTATTAGCTGTTGGTAGGAAAAGATGAATGTAAATGAGTTTGATAGTTCAACAGTACTCAAGGTCAAGGTCTATGGCGTATGAAGTAACAATGAGTGCGGCGGATGAGTAAATTCAACATAATTATTTTGTTTCTCAAAATTAAAACTATTTAAAAGGTAGATTCAGTTCATTATACAATGGAATGCTAAAAAACTTTTCCCAAGAAAAATATTTTTTTTTTGTTTTGCATACACTCTGTTCATCTGATCGGTAAGTATAAGTTCCTAACTAAAACTAAACAAATTCTTAAATTACTTTTAAATAAAAAAGCACCGACAAATTGCTGCCCCGTGGTAACGTGGTCAGAAGACTGGCAGCGTTGTCAAGTTCCTTGGTTATTACTAAATCCAAGAAATTGTTCTCTCTCCTCCGTCTGGCCGGCCTCCGGCGCCTGGCGGCGGTGCTACTAATTAATCTCACGATTTGACTTTGGAGTTTTAGTCAACATTTTAGTTTCTGAATTTTATTTTGACTAGCTAATTAGGTCTTACTAACGATCCTTGTGAAGTGGCCTTCGGTTCCAGAACCAATGAAAAATCACCGTGTATAGTCGCTATAAGGCGCTGGATGGAAGCCGCTCTAAATCGGTCATTTTGGGAATCTTTGGGAAAGGCCTATGTCCAGCAGTGGACTTTGTGCGCCTGAAGTGATGATAGTCCTATACTAGCTCACCATGTGCGCGTTCTTCCTCTCCGGCTCGTCCTTCAGCTTGTACTGGCTGAGCAGCTTGTTGATGTCGCTGCACTCGAGCCGGTCCAGCACTTCGATCTTGCTGATGGCCAGCGTCTGACGCGACGCGTGGATGCCGCTGGGTGGGTAGATCTCGTGTTGGAACTTCACCTGAGGAGATGACAAATATTTTTTAGGAAATCTCAATCAGCTAAGAAAACCAGCGGACTCGTATAGATTTGTCGCTGAAGCTCCCTTAAGGCAATCAAAGGTGTTTGATGGTAATGATAGGGTTGGGGTTAGGAATAAAAAAGTGAGAAAATTAAGATGGGCTCTAAAGGACTGATATCCACGTAAATTAATTTTTAAAGAACTTGCTTAAAAATTAAAAAACGTTTTTGGTTTGCAGAAAGAAACTGATGGGTTCTTAAAGGATGATAAATGCACATGTTCCACAAAGCTATTTGGCTCTAAAAAGCTATGACATCAAGATTTAGTTTATTATGGTTTTCAAATATATGGGACACCAGGTGGTAGCACAGTACAGTCAGGTACAATAAGCTGCTGTTATCGGATACATTTGACAGAGCGAAAGAACTAGTCAACTGATGGTCCAATGACAACATTTGATTGGTCCTGACGTCACTGTGTCCCATATTTTTAAAAACCCTCATTTGCCGGCAAGGATTGTACCTACCTTGGTGAGACACAGCTTGACGCAAGTGTATTGGTCCCTGTGGGGCCCCCCGCGGGCCCTGATGGGGGGCCTGGTGGCCTGCCGCTGTTGGGTGCGCACGCGCTCCGCGCCCGCCGACCAGCTCACGCCTTCGTACGGCGAGTACTCCTTGTTTCGTCTGTGTTGCAAAAGTAAATTCAATCCCATCAAATCACATAATATTATAAAAGCGAAAATACGCGGGTCCTCAGGAGATTCCGTTCTGTATGTAATACTTACGCTAGTTTATAGTACTCTGTGGTAATACTTATATTAATTCGGTGATATTGGACTGCTAGAATCACACTAATATTAAAAGGCGAAAGTTTGTGTCAGTGTGTGTATATGTTTGTTACTTCTTCAAGAGCAAAAGTCTGGTCTTATTTTGATAAAATTTGGTACGTAGGAAGCTGACACTCTGGATTAACATAGAGAAGTACTCGTGTATTTCCTTATACTTAAAGAGTAGCTGGAGTTCCAGAATAAATAAGCATTCAATTGTCATTGACTCGATAAGAAGAATACAGGATTGTTTCATTTAAAAAAAAAATTACTAATTGATAACCTACTCTTTTTTGAAGTAGGTCAACAAACTACTAACTTGACTGCACTAGGCGAGGCCTGTTTCCTGCCGTCCGCTTCGATGGTGACGCTCTTCTTGGGCGCGGGCTCGCTGGCCGGCCGGAAGTCGTTCCCGCCGAACATGTTCCACGTCACGCTCATCTCGCAGAGACTGTACCTGTTGGAAAAATTCTACTTCAATACAAATTTTGTGCATAACACCGGGCGTCGTCCGCAATTGGCTGGGTGACTACAAGTGGCATATATTTTTTCTCGAGCACCACCTTGCTTTGCAAGGCAGTAAAAGCCGTTGTTTCCGACTGTCATCATTGTGTGGCTATTGTCAAGCTATGTCAGATGCCTTTAGCTAGGCAATATTCCCGTAAACATTCTCGGAAATATTCCAGGAAATGGAAATTTAAGGGAATATTTCCGGAAATATTGGGAATATTCCCGTAAAACAATGGTAATATTTCCCTAAATTTTGAATATTTCCAGCGGCACGATAACTATTTGGTGGTGGATAAAAGGAGATATTCTGACTAGCTCCACACTAAAAAATATGCCCAACGAGGTTCCGTATTATGTTTAAGCTTGTGCCAATGAAGCATTTTCATACGATACCCCACATGACATGGTTAATACTCACATCAAAATAAAGTTTTCGTTCTTATTTTGAGTTAAAAACTAAATCCAAACTAATGATGAGCAGTAACATTAAAAACAGCAGCTTCCAAGGCGTAACTCCTTAACTCCTGTACCATCACAAACATTCTTATTATTCTTATAACACATTCTTAACAGTACATTGGTGGGGGGAAGCTCTTGGGCGCCTTGAGGACGTCGGTCCTGGCGGGCGGGACTGTGAAGTAGGTTATCCAAACTAATGACGAGTAGTGACAGTCAAAACAGCAGCTTCCAAGGCGTAACTCCTGTACCATCACAAGCATTCTTGACTCTCATTGGATTCTTACTTGTACATAGGTGGGGGGAAGCTCTTGGGCGCCTTGAGGACGTCAGTCCTGGCGGGCGGGACTGTGAAGTAGGTTATCCAAACTAATGACGAGTAGTGACAGTCAAAACAGCAGCTTCCAAGGCGTAACTCCTGTACCATCACAAGCATTCTTGACTCTCATTGGATTCTTACTTGTACATAGGTGGGGGGAAGCTCTTGGGCGCCTTGAGGACGTCGGTCCTAGCGGGCGGGACTGTGAAGTGGTTGTCGAACATGTGCACCGGGCCCTGTCCCAGCCAGTGGACGGTGGGCTCGTCGAGGTCATTGTCCTGCCCCGCCGGCTGGGTCTCCACAATGCAGTACTCGTCGTCTATGTTGCCTTCGCTGCCGGAACTGGATTGCTGGGAAGGAAATAAACGCAATAAAGTAAAATAATGCATAGAATAGGGATGTCAATTAAAAAAAAATATTGGCTCATTAGATAGATTATTCAAAAAGTATGGTATATGTAATTTTTTTCTCTGATTAGCAAATAATGACGAAGAAACAGCGCGTTTAAATATCGCGTGACGTCACGATCAGCTATGATTTTTAACCAAAGGTGACTTAAATCACTCCCACTCCGAAAATTCGAAGCGCTGTATCTTTGTTACTTTGCTAAACGAAGAAATATGGGTACTTTATTTTTGGATAATATAGGCCCCTAAATATTTTCAACTATCTTTTGGACCTCTATAGAAAATGAATATATCTTTAAAACTTAGTTTTATAATCAGCAGCATAAAGAAGACCCAAGAGTCACTTTTTCTAAGAGCTGGGTGGTGTCAAAGAAGTGTTTAAAATATAGACTTGGATTTTTTTTTTAAATAAAGGCTTTATTTATATTTAATCAGATCCAATAATTTGTATAATATACCTTTTTCCGCTTAGGCTTTCTAGGTGTCGCTTTAGGCGTGGACGTGGGGTCTCCCAACTCCTTGGCGACCTGCGCGCTGGTCGGCGTCATGTCAAACTCCGTGGCCACGCTGAACTCTTCGTACTCCATGGACCGGTTGTCTATGGTCTCGTCGTCTAGGATGTCTGTCACTTGCTTCTGCTTCATGTTCGACTCGTCCGGGAAGAAGAATACTTCCACGCCTTCTTTTTCGGTAGAGCTGTTAAGTTCTTCGTCATCCACTAAAATAATTAGTTTTTTTTTTATATGGAAGTTGCTTTATGCTCCTTTGGGTATTTCTCCCAAACTAGCAAGATAATTTACCTCACTATTACGTGAATTCGTTATGGTCACTGAAGTTGTTATGTTTATACAAACGAATCTATATTTCCGGCAGTATTTCGTTAGTAAGACCTAGTTTTGTTTTAACTTTGAGTCAGTGTTCACAATTTGAACGAATGATACAAAACTGATCTGATATCAGTGGCAGAGAGAAGAGAGGAATGGAGGTATCTCCACTTAACTCCACGAACAAGAGTAAGCTGTTAAATTACAAGAAGAGATAGAGAATAATTTTCTTAAGAGTACCCTTATTCTAGACAGAATCAAACTTTTCCATGCAAACGTAGTCTAGCTTTTATTTTAAAACGCCATGTCAGATTTCGGTTCCGATAATACCTAAATGTGTACAATTTCTATAAAAATTACCAATTTTATTGAAATCTGACATGTAATTTCAAAATAAAAGCTAGACTACGATTAAATGAAAATGTCTATGGTAAGGGAACACTTAAACGTCAAAATCGTTAACTTATACACTTACGTGTGGTGTTGGGGCTTTCCTTCATAGCTTCAGCCATAAGGTCATTGACTTGTTGTATTTCATTTGGCGAGAGTTCCCTTATTTCTTCGATAGGCCGATCGTCGAGTCCTGTATCAAGAGAAAGGCAAGAGTTATTTACAAGTGAGAATGTATCACGGCAGGTAAAGGGGTTGTTGAGTTATGAGGTGCTAAGACGGGACAATAAATAGAACTTCGCGAGTTTACATTTCGAGCAAAAGTGTTAAATCTATTCATTTATCGAAACAAGCTAATGATTATAAAATATATTCAATATTATTATATAGTTTCCAAAATAGCTTGTGGGTATACTGCACATTATTTGAGCGAATGTACTACACCAAAGTTAATATAATTACTAACGTAACAGATAGCCAACGCCATAGAAACTATTGGAGCCGGGCCCGTAAGTAGGCAAGGGTAAGCACAGAGATGGCGGCACACACGACTATCAAAAAAGTGACAAAGAAAGTGTTGAATATGCTTTAAAAATATTTTTTGTATTTCATATAAGTCGTATTAAATACAAAATACAAAATCATTTATTTAACGAGAAACTTAATACACTGTATGATGAACAATGTTTCGCGCACTAGGAACAAGCCTGTATCGCAGGCATTTTTTTAAATTAATTAGAGTACTACATACTTTATTACTACATAATATTAAATATTTTATTGTTGTTTTTATTTATTTTATAACATATATTAGGTTTTTATATTTCATTTATAAAAAGTAAAATTAAAAAAAAAAACTACAAAATATAAACACATTATAAAAAACCCACTGGCAGCGGGGGTAAGGCCCAAGCTACCGGTGGTCAGGGCCCCAGGGAGAGAAACCTCCTGACAATGCGTGCCGTGTCCAGGAGTACTGCCTTTTGTATGTGACCCTTAACCCAGCCATCTCTTAAGTCTTTTAATTATTACCTGTAGCGCCATCTAGTGACAAGGAAGAGAAATAATTATGTTTACAAGGCGATGGCTAGGCATGACTGACTATACTAACCGACTAAAGGCTCCGTCCGCTCGGAGCAAATGCTGGTGTGCCTTGAGCAGGCCTCGTAAGGCGGCTGCGAGTCGCCGTCCGCGGCGCAGTACGTCAGCAGCCGGCACAGCGCCGCCGCGGAGTCCCAGCACGTGTACAGCGTCACCATGTTGTTGGACGCGCTGAGGTCCACTTGGGGTTGTTCGCTGGACTGGAAACAGAACGGTATTATTTCTGCCTTAAAATCTTGTAATAGTACGATATAAGTGCGTTATGGTGGTTACAACACACGAGGAGGAATTTCAGCCCGAGCCGAAGGCGAGGTCGTAATAGAGCCGAGTGTGTTTAACCAATATACGCACGTATATTGTACGACGGTTTTCGACACACTTGCGAGGAAAATACCTAATAAACTGAATTTTTTGATTATAAATAAACTCAATCATAAAACTGTTGTGCACACAGCTGCTTTCCCGCTGTTTTAGTTTTTTAAATCATCGCGGTGCGCTGCTTCCTTGCAAGCGCCGAGCGGCGGGCCGTCTAAATTTGAAAAAATAAGTAGCGAATAGTGCGCTTATAGAATATAACTACACTATTTGCGTTTGTAACACACGTGTGGTTTATGACCTGCTTTATATATCTAATATTGGTGAAATTAGACCCACTTTACGAGCATTAAATATCCTATTATATTACAAAATATAATTTAAAAAAATGACATCAAGTTAATTCTGTTTCTCTACATAAACTTATGAACAATACTTACAGGATTAGCCTTGTCGTCCATCCTAAGTGACAACTCGAACAGTCCCACATCGACCACACAGACATAATCTTTATTTAGATCCGGCATTTTATCGTCGTCTTGCGGCACAGACATATTGGGCTTGGTGCCGGCTATGTGACGTAAGAATAATGTGCATTCTTGCGCAAGAAACCGCAGGCACGATGTGTTGGTCTCGGCGATCAAGTTGCTTGACATCGTGAAGTTGCCGAGAGTAAGGACTGTGCGGATTGGTAAGTATAATGGCCTGAAAAACAAAGTATGTTTGATGAAAATCGAAGTCCAAAGAAAAATAAGATAAAAATATTTAGTAATCATTGGTACAAAGTAATTAATAAGGCTTAATCGATTCTCTGCTAATTGAAAAAGGCTCTATGGTGCTTAGTCACAGAACGCAGTTAATAAAATGTATTCGAAACATGTCCAAAAAAATATTTGATGTATTTGACAATTCTATAACTTTAGAAGTCTATGTTCTCATTTTATTCAAAATAATTTTTATATACCTATAATCGACCGCGCAATCCCACACATGCACGTGTAGCTCGGACAGAACAGTGGACGGGCAGTACCCTGGCACGGGGTAGTCCAACACATCTATGACGTCCATGATTTGGGTGAGCCACGCGATGCCCTTGTCGCCTCTGTGCCGCAACGTTGCTTGCTCTATGCCGAGCGCTATGCAGATTGTCTGGAATAAAAGAGTACTCGATCCATTCAGATTGTACATCATTTATTATACATCGCTTCAAAAGAGATTCAGAGAAAGACAACTAATAATATTTCTTTATTGTCCAATCGAAAGACAAAAAAGATCTGACGATAATAAGTACTCGTACCATACAACGTGGAAGGGACATACCCGTAACAAATCGAACCACGGGCTGTACTAGACCACTATTATATAGTATAATGAAACATAAATAACAGTCAAGAACTAATACAAGAAGTAGTTGTATTATTTTACTCTGCCAGTAACAAAATATTAATGGTTTTTTAAAGTCCACTCTGCTCTTCTTAGCTAGTGGAGTCTCGCCTTATTACTAGTTCTTTTTTTCTTTCTGTCTGCGTGTGTGAAAGTAAAATAATTAAAAACATACAAATGGCACTAAAAATCCAGGTTCGTAAAAATACCAGGTTGGGGTCATGTATTCTAACCTTCAAATTAGGCGTTTCGGAATCTGGCTCCACTCGCAGTGCCATAGAGAACATGTCTTTCCTTCGCGTGTTTTCCTTCAAAATGACCCCTTTCCCAGACGGGTAGATGGTGGATTTCAGGTGAGACGGCAGCACCGTTCCGTGCAATCTCAGATCTGGCTTCTCTGACGGTATTGTAAGTAATGCTGAAAAAAAAATACTTTCAACACACATTGTCTTCTCTCTCGCCCATCAACACGCTGAATGTGGCCTTATTTCTTATCTAGAGTGAAAGAAAGCGACGGAACGCTATAGCACGCCCTGTGCTAAAGCATTCTGTCGCTCTCTCTCATTCTAATTCTAATGACGGTTCTGAGCGACAGAAAAGGATAGCAGCATAGAAAAGTGGTGTTCCGTGCTGCCAGATGTGGCTCAACCCTAATCTGCCTGATTGGATTTACTAACGATTTTTCCAAAACATGGCGGAGTGCACTAACTTATTTGATAACTTTTAATAAATAACCCGCTAAGTGCGAGTCGGACTCGCGCACGAAGGGTTCCGTACCACTGTAAGGTTCTTGCACTGATGGGAACCGCGTGTTACCGGTTTAAATCCTTTATTTTAAGCACAACAAGTTATTGCAGGCAAAATTTTGAAGGCGTGAGATGTTGAATACAGATGGAGACTATGAATGAGAGAATAACAAATACCAGGCGAGTTGCCATACTACAAATACTTTATTGGTTTTAAATTTATGAATTATTGCTATCTCCAATAACCACTGTCTATATAAAATCGCGTTTGTTGTATGGGAGCACCACTTAAATATTTATTAGGTTTTTATAGCGGCAATAGAAATATCATCTGTATAAATTTCAACTGTCTAGTTGTAATGAGATACAGCCTGGTGACGACAAACGGTCAGACGGATGGACAGACGGACAACGGAGTCTAAGTAATGGTCTAGTTTTTACCCTTTAGGTGCGAAAACCTGAAAAAATGACTCACATTCATGGTACAGAGTAACAGAGCCGGCGCGCAGGCACATTTGCGCAGTCTTCAGCCTGCCGTACAGCCCGCTAACTTGACACATGTTCAGCTTTTGCGCTTCCAGCACCATCTCACCCATTTGACCGGGCACTACGCGCTTGTTGCTATCCTAAAATTAATTTAACAGCTTAATTTCTGCACTAAATAGCATTTATATGTGGTCATTTGTTTATGTATAATTTGCCAAGCAGTACAGATAAAACGTGGCACAAAAGCATATGCTTTTAAAGCTCAAGTCTGAGAATTGTTGAGATTAACAGCATAACAATGCTCAGATTACAATCCAAAGTAAAAACATGTGATGAATAAGATTAATTTTCTAAAGACTAAGATGTTTCTCTCTTTCCGATCAACCATCATCAGTGATGATCACTGATGAGGTTCGTGGACTTAAGTGAGGAGAGGACCAATTTAAATTTACAAAGAGCCATACTTTTTCGACTAGATAGAAACTATTACATACACAAATAGTAACCATTTACTACTCGTATCATCTCTTCATCTTTAGGTCTTTTAAGTCTCCACTGCAGGACCACAACCATCTGTACTATAAGAGCCATAGGCCATAGCAGCCAGAGGATTTGGTCTAAACTCTCCACGCTGGCCAGACGGGTTGCAGAAGATTCATTGAAGTTTATAAGCTTTGTTAAGCTTGTATTCTCTAAGTCGCCTTCTACGGCATCCACGGAAAGACTTGGAGACTACTCGTATCATTTATCTGTATTCGGTGTATGCCTGCAACATCAGGAAAGCCATGCATCCCTGGTGCCACATGCGTAGTCCCTAAAAACCCTAAAAAATCTTTTCAATACTTTAGAATCTAACTGTTACCAAGCTAGACAAAAACATGAAAGTTTAATAACTTACTCTGACGGGTGCATAGATAGACAGTAGTCCCTTAGCGACTTTGAGCGTGAAACAAAAGTTGTGTGTGTCAGATTTTTCGTGCACTATTTTTGGGCCGGCGAGCCCGCGCCGCTTGTTGTCGTACGTCGAGTAGTATAAATTCTCTTCTTCAGAGGTAGAACTGTCTGTGTCTGAATCTGTAATTAATAAAGATTTTATTACCTCTTTTGAGGCCTTAAATAACATTTTTGGGTAAACTATACGTGTGCGAAAGTTGCCTTTTCCTAACCAGGAGAAGCCATACAAGAGTGGTAAACAGAAACCTCAGCATGCATTTCGAGTAGGATACAATCTAAATATAGCCCTGTTTTGTAATAAATCCACGACGACGCTGTAGCACTGCAGTGCTCTAGCGTTCCGTCGTTCTCTCCCGCACTAGCTTATGACGGTACTGGGCGACAAAAAAAGATAGAAGCATAGAAAAGTGCTGTTTCATGCTGCCAGATTTTATGTCATAATTATTAATTAATAAGATTTGTAAATGTGCCTTATTATTAGAATCAAATTGGGTGTTAAATAGTTATATTGACATTATTTACCATATCCACTGGTCTTGCACTCGCCAAACGCCGGGTAGATGGAGGCACACATCAGCGGACTGATCTCGTAGGGGTCTACCATCTGCGGCTCCCACAACAACAGGTCTGAGTTGATGCGGTTGTATAAGATCTCGTAGATTTGTTTTGATCTAATAAAGAAATAGAGTAAAATACAAAAGCATACATTTAAAGACCAATATTAATTTAACCTATAGCTCCATTAAAAATTTTGTTTTGAAATAAGGTAGGAGAAATAAACATTACATGGAAGTTGCTTAGTGTTGCCATAAGGCGCATAAGTTTCTTACGATAGTAGTATTTTGTAAAACCAGCTCTGAAACACGGCAATGCCATACAAACTTGACAGTCTCAACTGGACTTGTATTCTTTTGTAATTTTAGATTTGGTTCCTTTTACTGTAACTTGTCTTTTATAGGTTGTCGTGATTATAATTATTTATTTATTTAACCTTCATTGTACCAAATACAATTTATATATCACAATAATGCTAAAAGCATTATCGAACAGCCAAAATTTGGGTTATTAGAGCAATTTAGGTGGGTATACTTACTCTAGCTGCAGACTTAGGACTGGCAGATTCAACTCGAGGTGTATCGCGGAGTTTTCTATGGCACTGGTCGTGAATTCAGCCATCTCTTCCTCTGTACCGGGAACTATTAATTCTTCTTCGTTACCTAAAAATATATTGTTATTAAATGGATAGGCATTGTAAAGCTCCCGATTTTTTTATTGTTAATTTTTATTATATATTCAAGGACTAAGTATATATATTTATGAACTAAAAGAGATAAAGTGCGTTAAGCATGATATGAGTATAGTTGGGGTGGACGAAGGAATGACAGGGAATAAAGTGGTAAAAAGGGATAATACGAGTACATAATCCGCCGACTCCAAATAAAATAGGAAGAGGTAAGGCAGATGATGACTTATGGACTTAGTTAATACAAAATTAAAATTCTGTGGGGGGTTTGGTATTGTACTAAATTTAATAAGATCGACAGTAGAGTTACTATGGCAAATAGCCGCTGTAATAGTTACCCTTGGATTGATACTCTTACACATTACCGATTCTGTTACAGCGCCGCGTGTAAACTTTCATCATGTTTCGTTACATCCCAATGCGGAGTTAAATAACTAGATAGGAAAAAACCATACTGATTGAGCTAGCCTCAAATTTTGGTCTCATACGACCCTACGATAAATAACCCTTCAAACTATTGTATGAACTACTGTTTACAATAAGAACGTAAAGCTTTTCAAGAAAAGTTTCACTTGGCAGGTTGTCAACTTGTTTCAACCAACTCTTATTTACCTTGCTTGTTGTTATCGCTCTCGTGTTTGGTGATACTCTGATGCGCCGTCTTCTTCCCGCTGAACGGGCTAGGCTGAGTGCTGTGCAAGTTGTTCATGATGTACATTGAGGTTGTCATCGGGTTCGCAGCGGCTGGCTCGAAGCTGTGGTCGTCCTCGAAGAGGCCCTTGTTGGTCTTCTTAGGGTGGAATGTCAGGGAGACTCTGAGGGTAGAAAACGATGTATCAAAAAATATATATTACCTTTTGTTTGCAAATAATTCAGAATGAAAAGTATTCTACAGATTGGCTACAATCTACAATGTTAATTATTGGAACTATTTATAACAATAGCAAAACTTCAACACCATATATTTCATATGCCCCGCGGTGTTTCCCGCGGAAAAGTAGACTGTGCGTTAATCCAGGGTGTCAGGTTTCTGCATAAACAATTTCATTAAAATTGGTCCAGCCTTTAGCGCGTGAAGTAAAAAACATACATACACACACACACACACACACACACACACTGAACAACTTTAATGTTAAAAAACCATTCTGAAAATAATAATATTTATTGATGCTAGGTGTAGAAACTTACGTAGGTATGGGTGTACAGGCGGTCCCAACCAAAACATTGCCACCCGTCGGGTCGATTATTTCGGTCCGGGCTATGTGTGTAGGCGGTATACTGTCATTTTCCTAGGAAAACAAAGTATAAATTAATCAGGAAGAAAAATCTCAATTAAAAAAAAAGCTGAATCGAATGGTAGACCTTTCCGAAGGACGGAGACGGTGCGACTAAAGAGCGAAATTGAAGCGTTGCACGTCGCATCTCTCAGTTTTTGAAAATGGTGAAATCCTGAGTTTGGGCGCCATCTTATGAGGTTAGATAAAATAGTGTATGAAACTGAACATAACTCGGTATTGACATACTTGTAATATTACTCCTCAATGTGCAACAGTTTCATAAACTATTATTATGTTATCGTGAGCAGGTCGTACCTTGTATACTAATATAGACTACTACGTGACAAGTCTATTGAGGTGGCCTTGAGAGTGAAAGTGGCAGGTGATAGACGCACGCTAGGCGCCTGTTGGGAGCTAATGTCTCGTTCTAGAACTTGAATATGAGGTAGTCGGGCGTACTCTTCGTTGTTTACTTACATGATAGCACAAGTCTATGGAGGTGGCCTTGAGAGTGAAGGTAATGTTCACGTTCTGGAACTTGAACATGAGATAGTCGGGCGTACGCTTCGTTGTTTACTTACATGATAGTACAAGTCTATGGTCCTTGAGAGTGAAGGTGGCAGGTGATAGACGTACGTTAGGCGCCTGTTGGGGGAACTTGAACATGAGGTTCAGGCATACGCTTCATTGTTTACTTACATGATAGTACAAGTCTATGGAGGTGGCCTTGAGAGTGAAGGTGGCAGGTGATAGACGTACGTTAGGCGCCTGTTGGGGGAACTTGAACATGAGGTTCAGGCATACGCTTCATTGTTTACTTACATGATAGTACAAGTCTATGGAGGTGGCCTTGAGAGTGAAGGTGGCAGGTGATAGACGTACGTTAGGCGCCTGTTGGGGGAACTTGAATATGAGGTTCAGGCATACGCTTCATTGTTTACTTACATGATAGTACAAGTCTATGGAGGTGGCCTTGAGAGTGAAGGTGGCAGGTGATAGACGTACGTTAGGCGCCTGTTGGTGGAACTTGAACATGAGGTTCAGGCATACGCTTCATTGTTTACTTACATGATAGTACAAGTCTATGGAGGTGGCCTTGAGAGTGAAGGTGGCAGGTAATGGACGCACGCTGGGCGCCTGTTGGGAGCTAATGTTCACGTTCTGGAACTTGAACATGAGGTAGTCGGGCCGGACGCGGCGGAGCTCGTGATTCACGCCTGGCCTCAGATCTGCTATTGGAAACCTGAAATATGTCACTTTGATTCAAATTTATGTTTTCAAAAAGATACATATACTACTATATTAATAAATACAACAAGAAAAAATACAAATACGGAACAAATAACGCAGAAACTCTTAAGCAAACCTTGCTAATATATTTTTTCAAGAAACTTAATTTTGGCACCCTCATATTCTTTATTCTTTATTATTAATTAAAATTACCCCGTGCACTTATAGTTTTCCAAAGCGTACACGTGAGTCAATAACTTAAATACATATACTAAGAGGAAAAATAACAATTGCAAATATTAACAAATTTTTTAAAATTGTCGTAAAATATGTCAACATTCGGCATTCGAGCAATCAAGGCGTTGAGCAAAATAACAGCTTGGCTAGTGGGAGCGTACTTAGCGGTGTAAGTACTGACCGCGGGCGGCGCGAGCAGCGGCCTGTTACGCAACTGCCTGAACACACACGGCACATAAAAACTGCACCGCGATAAAGCAAGTGGGTTATTTATCTTGCCATTCAGAAGCAAATAATAGTGAATAAGTAAGGCACATTTGCGCCTCACTTCCAAAGTATATAAATTTACCATACCGGAGACAAATAATGAAGGGTATAAATAGGGATAGTACCCGTACATTTTTTTATACAACGCTCGAGCAAATCTCCGCTGGACACGTTCGAGCATTAATTTGTATTTTTCCTCATAAGGATCCCACACTATGGAATTATACTCCAAAATACTACGAACGAAGGAAAAATACAGGGCCATGATGGCATCCCGATCTCTAAATTGATAAGACTGTCTCATAACAAAACCTAGTGCTTTATATGCACGTCTACTAATCTCAGTAATGTGATCGTTCATCGTCAAACTAGTATCAAGAAGAACGCCCAGGTCACGTATTTGTGTGACACGCTGCATGGGGATGCCGGCAATCTGGTAGGAGTAATTAATGGGGGAGTGCGATCGTGTGAATGTTATAGTTTTGCACTTATCAATGTTAAATTCAAGAGAATTTTGTTTACCCCATTCGACAACCTATGTCATCTTTGTAGCGTATTCCCAGTTGCATCAATTTTTTTAAAATATATTCAACACTTTTATTGTCACTTTTTTGCTAGTCGATTGTGCTGCCATCTCTGTGTGCCTACCAACTCCAGTTATGCCTACTTACGGGCCCTCCAATAGTTTCAATAGCGTTGGGTATCTGTTACGTCAGTAAATACATTATCTTTGGCTATACACAGTACTAGTTACCTGAGGATAGCGTCGAGGTCTGCGCATTGTACACTGAAGCTAACTTGGTGCTGCGGCGTCGCGGGGGTGGGCGGCGTGGCGGGGGGAGCGGGCGAGCCTCCGAAGAAGGTCGCCGTCATGCGCTCTATCACAGTTAGTTCCACGTCCACCAGGCATGGCATACACTTCACCCTGCCAATAATACAAACCGACTTCAACACCACTACACAATCGATTTAAATAGAGTTTATATGGCATGAAAAGTATGCCTTTCAAACAAAAAAAATATTTTTCAAAGTGTCTTTGAGTAATCGGGGAACATATTATGTAACAGAACATATATTCGATTGATTGACCTTCTCCTTTTTGAAGTCGGTTAAAAACTACTTTGGACACTAAAAGTTCGCAGAATGTTCAGAAAAAAATTGCAGTTTTATAACAGGCGCAAATTAGCGAGTCAATAGAGCATGACAAACTTTCAATGCGGTGATACGTGTACATATTTTATTTTATTGTAAACTTTTTACATTGATCAACCGTCGAATTGTAAAAATAAGATGCTTTGAGACTAATAGGAGTAAATTAATTAGTATTTATACATTAATAGTAGTACATCGGCGTGCACAACAACAGGTATATTGAATCTTGCAAATTTTTGTTTTAATTCATATGCAATTGAATTGACACTTGACAGGTTCGCATTTTTCGTAGCGTCACTTAGCGAAATAAAACGTCTCGACATACCAGAAGTACCATTTTTAAAACGCGAAGTCACTAAACGAATACCTTTACCCATACATTCATTCAGAAACTTCAAGTTTGAAAAATGGCACCGCTGGAATATAAGCACAAGCAATGCCCGCTAGTGAAACGCTTACTAGCACTTAGTATATTTAAGAGAAGGAGAATATTTTTAAAAACACTTACACAATTTCTGTCGTCGGGTAGTCCAGTTTCTTTTCACCGGATATTCGTCTGTACTTGGAAGTTTGCTTGAATGTGACTTTTATGTTTGCGTTATTACTAGTGTTTGGCCTTTCTGTTTTCGCTTCATCGTCATCATCTGTAAACACGTGGCTTATGTTTTTAAGGTAGGAGCAACTATACTAGATTACTAAGATAATGTTGGTGTCAATGTCACATGGCCATTTTTTAACGTCATCTTTGTTATGTACGCAGAAAAGATCGCGATGTTTACTGTCAGTTTGACTTGGAAAATTACAAATATACCGTGTTATCAAGGTTGAGTTACTCGACCTGAAAAGCTATTTTTGAAACACGGAGTTATTATACGAATGGTTTTTTTCCATACAAAAACCGTTCGTTTCGTGACTCCGCGTTTGAAAATGACACCTCTGCTTAGATCCGTTTTGACATTCAGTGTTTCGATAATGTAAATGTCTTTTGACTGGAACAGTCTGTTCGGGTCAAGAGAGATGTACAGACTAGATTCTAGACTGTTCTAGTCAACAGACAGCTCATCATAACTTTATTTGGAGGTATAACTCACCGTTCCTTTCAAACCGTATGAGATCATAAGCATATGGTCGACCATCATCCATGGGCGGATTGTATAAACATTCGCGTACTAACAGTCTTCGAATAGACCCCTCGCAAAGCGTCTGGTTTCCATGAGCGGTAGTTTTATCGCTGCCATCTAGCGTCACTTCTGATGATATTAATCTGAGGATAAGAAATCAATATTAAAAACCTTTAGGTTGCTTTGCTCTAATAGTACGCATTTGTACTGTGCAGTTCAAATATAAGTGATGCCGGCTGTACACACCCTAGAGTATCGGCCGAGAAGGCTCTCGACGAGAGCATACTTGTACCATGCCAACTTATACCTAAATATATTTTGTCTCGTTCTTTCCATGCCAAAAAATTAAGATAGCGAAAGAGACATTTTTTTATAAATAAGGGGGTCAGTACTTACCTCAAATGATTCCGCTTGACAGCTCTGTCAAACATCTCGTTGACGTGACTAAAGTCCTTGCTGTCATCTATTGCTATTGGCTGGAGGTCGTTGAAGAAATCCCGAGATATCTCATGTAGTTTGTTAGCCGACGACGGAGATATGCAATCCACGCCCATTGGAGTGGTTGCTAGAATATCCTAAAAAGAAATTTTACTTTAACTTTCGATTTTTATTTCTAAATAACATTGAATTCAATAAAAAGATACAAAATTATAATAATTTATTAGTCTGTTCCTTTATACCCTCATATTCTAAAAAATTACAAACGTTTTCTAAACCTTTTTAAAGTAAAATGTCGTTTTCATACATACATATATCAAATAGTGAAAAGTGGGAAAGGGACAAAAAGATGTTTTAACTAAAGTATGTTTTTCAAAAGGTTGTTAATTTTTATGAATACGAGAATTAAACTATATTGCACAGTAAAAAAAAATGTACAAATGGCGGACCTAATGCCACATCCTATGACATTTTTTTGAACAAAAAGAGACTAAAACGCGAGGTACAATTTTCAGATGTTAATTTAATCTGCCTCATTTGTTATACCTTCCTTAGATAAGGATGGCGACATAAAATGATAGTTTGAACTTCAAACGTTTATAATACCTTATGCAGAAGGACGCATGACATTGACGCGACCCTCAGGCTGATGTGAGATACTTCTGCAGTGGGGTCGCCGTCTATATGTGGAACTGAAAAAATAAACAATATTAAGTTCGTTTGAAATCACATGATGTTTAAAATGACAACGTTTCCAAGTTTAGAAACCAATCTTTGTTGGTCACAATAACACAAGACGGAGTAAAAGGGAATCCTCAATAACAATTTATTAACATATTCTCTTCTAAAGTAAGAATGCTAAGACGAAGAATTTCGTACATTAACACACCATTTCCTACACATTAACACACTGTGCAAGCGGGACAGCAATATAATTACGGCGCGTGTGATAGAGATAGGAAATGGTGTGTTAATGTACAAAATTCTTTAGTCAATTTTGAGAAAGTTTATTTCCTTACCTTTCTTGTTCCTCTTGATTCTGGGCTGTGCGGACATGTTCATGCTGGAGGTCATACTGGCGCTCATCGAGCTGACTGACGACGAGAAACTCTCGGCCATGTCTCCGCGTGACGTCATTGGCAGAAACCGCACGCTCTCTGTGTCGCTCTCCTCTGTAACAAAATAATGTTTGTATTGTTACGAAACGTTACATTAAGCATAGCCGAAGCTACCGCTGAATTTAACACTGCCCGCCCCGCCAGTATAGTGTGACGAGGTCCGCACTGGCGCTTCCCTCCTTACCCCGCTCTTCACCCCGCGCGGCCCATATAAATACGGAGGCGTGAGGAGTCTCGTGCTCTTTCGACCACCACTGGACGCCGGGCTGCTTCAAAGCTGAGTACCTTTGGAAATCTCTTCTGGAACAACGAATCTCGTGGCTGTGAACCTACGACCCTTACCTGTGACTACTTTCGGCACTCATTGTATAATTGTTAAAAATTAAATTAAAGAGTTTGGTCTTTTTAAATATTGTTTCTTTCAAAATAATCTTATCGTCACAATAGCCACAGAATTAATATAAGTATTACATACACAACGGAATCACCTAGGGTAGCGCAATATGCGTCCTTGTTAACCCCTGTCCCTGAGAACGGAGGGCAAAGTGCAGGGAAGGGGAACGTGGACATAACGAAGGGGGTAAGGTGCTGGGACTGGGAACGTGGATACAATGGGGGGCAAGGTGCAGGGACTGGGAACGTGGATACAACGGGGGGCAAGGTGCAGGGACTGGAAACGTAGATACAATGGGGGGCAAGGTGCAGGGACTGGAAACGTGGATACAACGGGGGGCAAGGTGCAGGGACTGGGAACGTGGATACAACGGGGGGCAAGGTGCAGGGACGGGGAACGTGGATACAACGGGGGGCAAGGTGCAGGGACTGGGAACGTGGATACAACGGGGGGCAAGGTGCAGGGACGGGGAACGTGGATACAACGGGGGGCAAGGTGCAGGGACGGGGAACGTGGATAAAACGGGGGGCAAGGTGCAGGGACGGGGAACGTGGATACAACGGGGGGCAAGGTGAAGAGACGGGGAACGTGGACAGATATTGCGCGGGACCTTAGTACATTTCGTTCTATATGTAACACTTATATTAATTCAGTCACTATACCGGCAGGCAGTGTTAAATTCAGCGGTAGCTTCGCCTACGTGGGATTGTATATCTTCTTTACAAATAGACAGTGACTTTTGTTCTACGAGTTTCCTCATTTATGATTTGATCACATAGAGAGAAACTGAGTATAGCGCGTTAGCGACTTTGAGCCTTCTTATGAGATCCATGTGTTGATTTTTTCAATTCAATTCCAATATATATTTACTATCATAGGATAGCTCCCATTCTGGTCTAAGAGAAATAAAATAAAAAAAACTTAGAATGTACCAGCTGCTTCTCTTCCCACGCAGATCGTAAAAGCGAAGCAAAAAAATGCAAGTCATGTTAACAGGCGATGCGGCTAGCAACCCATCACTGTATTGATTGCTTTTCCATCTTCTCGCCCACCATGACGCTAAAAGTGGCTTTTGGGTTTTGCGGCCCTGGGCTCTGCATAGAACCGCAAGACCCAAAATGGTCTGTCTGCCCCATTAGGAATAAAGACGTTATAGTATGTATGCATGTATGTATGTATCATAGGATATTTATAATATCTCTTGATAATCGTCATTTGGTATAGGTTTCTTACCTAGGCTAGGCCCTGACCAACCCGTCATGCCACCGCTGGGCCGCGAGCTCTGCTTCTCAAGGTTGCCCAGCAGCTGTGCCTCGATGAGCTGGAAGTCTGCCTGCTTCATAGGCTTGCACTGCACGTTTACCCCGCTCGGCCGGAGTGGTATATTGCTGGGGGAAGGGTATGGTTACATTATTTAAGAAGTTTGAATGTCATGGGGGTCACCTATGACCCCTGAAAAATAGTAAATCTATTGTCTGCAATGATAGACTTCAAGTATATTTTAAGTTAAATTTTTGGTTAGGTTTGTAGAGTGAAGGAATGACAAAGTAGATAACACATCAATAATATGCATGTTAATTTCAACATTTATAAGGTTCAAGTAAAGCTATAGGACGTGACCCACTCGTCTCTGCATATTACGAGTAGTCTAAGTGTTAAGTAGCAGTTCTAAAATTCTTTTGTTAAGTCACCTTGGCCCTATAAAAGGAAGAACCGATACACCTCTACCTTAATGAGGACCAATGAAATATTGATGCAGGTTTCATCACCGGTTGTATAGCTTCGGAAACCGTAATAAAATTAACTATAAGTTTATAATCCAACGTCAACATCGAAAGAAAAATTGACAATTATCAAGTGATACAAATATCCAGAGAAGATGACTTCGTATGTATGACTTGAATTGACTTGACTTATGAAAATATGGATTGTTTGTGAGCAATATGATATAATTATTGGCCTCTACTTGTATTTAAGTAAATCTTTAATATGTATTTATTTTTACCTTGAAAACATGCTGAAACCAGAGAAAGGTTATTTATAAAGTGCAACGTCTGTACAAAAATAATGTGTGAATCACTTGTTATTTGGGTATAAAGTGAATGCCCTTTTACTGGGCAAGTTTTCACTGATATCGGCAATTTAAGCAAAAGATGTTGAGTCCGATCCTCCAAACAAAAATTCGAAATAATAAAAATTATTCGTAACATTTTCCACAAGCAGCCTTGACCGAATTAAAGAAACTAGTTTTGCCTAAATAAAAATGTGAACACAGTCCATACTATATAGATCTATCTAAATATTTCGTTTGCTGCTTATACCACTTTATAAGATCTGATAAGACAGCCTATTGTATTCATTTAATGTAAAATAATTTCTCTTTTGGTGTAAGTCATCTTCATCCATCTATCTATCGTTAGTATCCCATAACACAAGTCTCAAACTTACTTTGGGGCTAGCTCAATCTGTGTGATTTGTCCCTATTTCTTTTTTATCGGCCATGGTATGTTGGAAGGTTTCCTTTTTCAAATTGTCCTAGGTCTTGAGATGTATATTTATGTATCTATCACAAAATAATTTTAGTATTGTTGGATTAGTAACACGAGCTGAAGCTTACTTTGGGGCTAGCTGTCTTTTGTCCCTATATATTTATTTAATTATCTATCCATAGATAACTCGACCTGCCATTAGTAAACAGACAGAAAAAAAGGATAACTAAGTACCTTCTGTCTTCTAAATGCGGCTGATTGACAGCATCCACCAGCTCTATGAGGGTATGCAGCTGCCTCGGCGTGATGAAGACGATCAGCGAGCCCAGTAGCATCCGCACCTCGACCTTCGGCCCTTCAGCCTCCTCCGTTCTCTTTATCTTCAGCGCCAACTCCTGCATACCCGTTAACTTCGCAAACAGAATTGGCTCAGGCTGATTAGCTTTCTCTTCCGGAGTGGCCTCTCTGATTTCTGTATGAACCTTCGTTTCTGCTACAACCTCTTTGATAGCATCCGACTCTATAGTTGATATCACACTTCTAGTTTCGTAAAACACGTCAGAAAGTGTACTTTGGTAATTTATTTCTGACGTATCTATTTGAGAACCTTCAGATTTGTCTGCTTGAGACGAGGCCGACTTCTCCATGATGAGACTTCTGGCCATCGTCCGAAGCTTGGAAGGGAACTCGTCTGTGTACAACGTGACGCCTTCGAATTTTATTTTTTTGTTAGTGTACGTCGCTACGATGTAGGTTTTAGTTTTTTCGGGGTCTGTCACGTCGGGTGTCGGCTCATCGCCCGCTTCGTCGAAGTAGTCGATGCTAAAAAAATTAAAATAAATAAGTTATGTTATGTTAGTGTGCTAGGTGCTTAAAAAAGATATGATTACCTAACATACAAAAAAAAACATCTAATAGGTATATTTTTTCCTAATCTAAGCGTGTTTGCGTTCGCAACCGTGCTGCTTCAAAGTCAGATAAGGTCTAACTCTACAGTTTGGCTGTGGTCAAGCCTCTTAGTGAATAAAGTTGATGTACGAGATGTTTGTGCTTAGTCGCGTCTTACGACATCTACAGGAGGAGAAGATGGGGAGTAATTCTTTCCTAGGTCGGAAACCATAGGATACGGTTAGGTACAGTACGCATGTAAATATTTACAATTAGTAATAAGTTCTTAGACGGCCGAAATCATTTAATTAACATATTTTCAAAATTACATTATTAATCATTTTGAATTACTTTAGTAGAAAAAATATTATGAAACAGCCTGATAAGTAGAACGATTTATCATTAAATTTAGCGGTTTTACTTCCGAATCAAATCATACGTATCACATAAAGATATTGCGAAGGTCAACTCCACACGTTTTTAATCTGTCAGTCAAACAAAGGTTAGATATTTCATGATTGGCAAGAGGAGCCCGTGCGTAGAATACTTCAATCTAATTTTATCTAATCCATTTAGAAAAGTTCAGACTCCGAGGCTTGTACCTCGTTAATCTTCGTTTTTAACCTTCGAGTGGGGTGTGTTATAAGTTTGACGTATCTGTGTCTGTTAATGGCATCGTAGCTCCTAAATTAATAGACCGATTATGATGTGTTTTTTTTTTAAAGGGCTGACGTGATCTAGATGTTTCTTAGCTACAGTTAAGTTAGGGTTACTTAATTTTTTTATCTAGATATTTACGTTTTTATAATGCGTAAACTATAAGGTCTATCTGCGCAAGAATTTCCAATATACTGAAAATTAAATAGGCTAATATACGATTTTTTTATGGGTATACTCAAAGATTTCTTTGCTACGCATAGCAAAATAAATTTATCGTTACTACATAAACGCATCAATATTGTAAACCTGCGAAACAACACAAAAGCCTCGTTCCAAATATAGTCCAAGGCGGGGCGGGACAGGACATATAGAAAATGGTACTTACTTGTCTATGTGAATGTCTAAAGCGATGCCTTTATCGCCATTCTTAGGAACATGCTCTATTCTTATTCGTGTATTAACGAATTTTACTTTTACTCGACTGAGTACTGAAAAACAAAAACAATGTACAGAACGCTTTGTAATATAAATATTTTACTCCATTGATAATAAATCATTATAATTTCATGTGCGTATTAACTAATAAAGTACTGAAAAACAAAAACTAAAAGAATTAAAACAATCAGAGTTAATAAAGCTACTATACAAAATGCTCATTTACTCAAAAGTAAATATAATAACACCTGTGGTGTGTGTGTATGTAGGAAGTGCGACACAACAAATTATAAATAATGCATGAGTTAACAATACAATGATCAATCACATAATGCAATAGCACAGTTGAAGTTAGAAGTATGTTCTTTTATTTTATTTTTATAAGATTTAATATGAATAGATAACATGATCTAGCCCTCAGGATCTAGCCAACAATATCAGAGCCAGCTAGATGCCAAGATTTCAAAGAAAAGGTTTAGAAAAAATCATAGAAATAGTAATATGTAGTATTGGCACAGAATAAGTACTAGTACTCTTACACTTCGTTTAGATACCTAGAAGTGCATTGCAAGCCAATTTCTCTAGACATACGATCACGTCACTGAATTTGCCACTTCGGCGTGGTCGCCGCGCGCTTTGTAATAATGTAGGTATATTTTCAATACCTAAGCGGGGAGTGACACAAGCCTGGTAAATTTGTGAAATGATTTAGTAATAATAATTAACCCTTTTCCAAAACTTAATGACCTCAAAAGTCAAAATAACTTACTTGAGTCAATAGCGTGTGCAAACATCTCTATGCCTTCAACGGGGTGGGCATCTTGTGGCCCATCCTCCTCCCGCAGGCAGTCTGCAGCCAGCTGCATTGACGAGGACATGGATGACCACATGGATTCCAGCATCGAGGAGGCTGCACAAACACAAAAGTGTTCTATTAAGACAAAATACTCAACTTCTTCTTCATCTTATCGCATCCTCCTGCCTAAGTGTCATGTCCATCGGGAGCAGCTCCCCACACAATGGTTTTACCACACTGTGCGGTCTTGCGCCAGGTGTATGGCTCTTTGAGTGTTCATCGCCACCCTACGGACAATATTAGTCCATCTGGTGGGCAGTTTCCTTCTGCATCCTGGGCCATGACCCAAGAGTGACTTTTCAAGACTCAGGTGCGCGTCGCGCTATAGGCTAAGAGTAGCACCCATACATCAAACGTTTTCATTGTTATCATAGGTGTGCAATATAGATTTATTACTTTATAAATTAGATTTCAAACTAATTATTTTAAAAATCTTTAAAAAATGAGTACAAATTAGAAGGAAAAACATATAATCGTGAATCATTTATACATAAGTAGGTATGTACTTAACATTTAAACACAAACATATGGCTCGGTGCAAACTCGCCATCACCAAACACTTTCCTGTAGTTTTCACACATTTTGTATGGATTGAAATTTTTATTAAAGTGGTCAGAGGCTGCGTTTTGTAGTGGCTCGTTTGCTTGAGCCTTAAATTGTGTTGTAAAGTAATTGCAAACTTTCAAACTTTCAAAGCAAACTTTACTCCATTTGGTTAGGTATTTAAATAAATGTAAACAATCTTGACATGTCTTTTATTGAAATATACACTTTATAAATCAATACCTTTGCAAATTACAAAGTAATAATGTTATAAATTACATACTTACTATCCTGGCTCAGCGACCCAAGGTGAGTCTTGGCCTCCAGCACAAGAGCACGCCAGCGTTCTCGGTCCTGTGCTATCTCTTTCCAGTTGTCGCCAACTTGAAGCTGGCGCACGTCCGCCATCACTACGTCGCTCCAGCGATACCTGGGACGGCCCACCGGCCTCCGACCGGTTGGCCGGCCCAGGTAAGCTCTCTTCACCCCTCGATTCTCGTCCATTCTTTCGACGTGTCCGAGCCAGCGAAGACGGTGCGCTTTAACTTCGCCCATGATGTTAGGCTCTCTCACTAGGTCTTCTATTTCGGCATTGGTTCGTATCCTCCATACACCATCTTCTCCTCTTACTGGCCCCAGGATCTTGCGAAACACCTTTCTTTCAGCCACAAGAAGCCTTCTTTCCTCTTTTAAGGTTAGCGTCCACGCCTCACACCCATACATTAATATAGGACGGATGATCGTCTTATAGATCCGTATTTTTGTGTTTCTGCTGAGAAGTTTGGACGTCAACACTTTATGTAGGGCTGCACTGCATCGTAGGGCATTTTGGATGCGGATGTTAATTTCGTCTTCTCTCGTGTTTGTATCTGTGATTGTGCATCCAAGGTATTTGAATTTTGCCACTCCCTTAAAAATGGTGCCATCCCCATGGAAATCCTCTCGCTTGACTCGCGTGTTCTTATACCGCTTCATGTGAAGGTATTCTGTTTTTTCTTGATTGATCCTGAGACCAACTTTTGCAGATTCTAGTTCCAGGACCCTTACCGACTTTTGGACGTCCTCGCGGTTTTCCCCTAACAGGGCTAGGTCGTCCGCATATCCTATCACCTTATGGCTACCATTTAGTTCCACACCAGGACATACTGCTAGAACTTTTCTGATGACATATTCTAGAACCAAATTAAATAGCATTGGTGACAGGGCATCGCCTTGTTTGAGACCGGTAATCACTGCGAATTCGTCCGTAAGCTCACTACCAACTCTAACCCGCATTCGACTAGAACTTGTTGCGACTTTAATCATAGTAACGAGTTTTTCAGGGATGTTAAAGCTCCTCAAGATGTTATAGAGTGCTCGCCGGTCTATGCTGTCATAGGCTTTGGTGTAATCCACAAACAACATGTGAATGCTTTGCGCGTACTCCCACTTCTTCTCCATGAGTTGTCTTAGGAGGAAAATTTGGTCTACCGTGCTGCGATTGGAGCGGAATCCACACTGATAATCACTAAGGATTTTTTCCGCATAGCACTCCAATCTCTTTAGCAGCACATAGGACAGAACTTTGTATGCTGTGGGTAGCAGCGCAATCCCCCGATAGTTAGCGCACCTCTTCTTACATCCTTTTTTATGAATAGGACATATAACTCCTACGTTCCATTCCTGGGGTTGATGTTCTGTTTCCCATATCTGCAGAATTAGTTCGTAGAACTTGGAATGAAGAGCTCTTCCTCCGTGTTTCCATACCTCTGATGGTAAACCGTCTATTCCCGGAGCTTTGTTGTTTTTAAGCGTGTGAATAGCTCTATGAACCTCTTCGAATGTTGGCGGTTCTACATCCTGGTTGATGTCATTTATCTCCGCAGGTATACCATCTTGTAGGGGTGCACAATTAAGCAGCTGTTCAAAGTAATTGCGCCACATACTCTTTATTTCCTCATCTGCAGTTACCAGGTCTCCATTTTCATTCTGCAATATTTGTGTGTGGGGTTGATAGCCTTTCCTACATGACTTCAATTCTTGATAGAATTTTCTTGAGTTGTTTGACCGTATCAGTGTTTCCATACTCAATACTATGCTGTCTAGGTGTTGTCTCTTCGCGCTTTTAATTGTCTTTCTAGCGTCTGTCTGCCTTTTCGTGTAGAGGTCCTTCCACCTATTATCCTGTTCTGCAAGGATCTTGATCTCTCTTCTTTCCTCTACCACCTTCTCGCATTCCTTATTCCACCATTTCTGTTTTTTGTGTCTGACTCTGGGTCCCAATGTTTGCATCGCTACATCTTTAATTGTATTTTTCATAGTCTCCCATGTTTTATCTGTGTTTTCATCTATTACTAAATCTTTGAATCTATTACTGATTTCTATTTGAAATTTTTCTTTAAGCTGAACATTTTTTAAACTATCTATATTAATGTTACTAATTTGCTTACTAAATTTACTTGTTTTGTTGACTTTAATTCTCAATCTTAACTTTATGCCTACCATATAGTGGTCGCTGTCGCAGTCTGCCCCTCTAAACGTTCTTACATCTTGTATGGAGTTTTGATGTCTATCGTCTATTATAACATGATCAATCTGATTTACAGTATGACCATCGGGAGATTTCCACGTACCCTTGTATATATCTTTATGTGGGAACATTGTGCTTTTAATTACCATGGCTTTAGACGATGCAAAACTTATCAATCTCAGGCCATTGTCATTTGATTCAGCATGTTTGCTATGTCTTCCAATAGTTGGCACAAATATTTCTTCTCGTCCCACTTGGGCGTTTAGGTCACCTAAAAGTATTTTTTTGTCGAAACTCGGGAGTTGGTCATATACAGTCTCTAGATGTTCATAGAAGTCGTCCTTGATATTATCTTCAGCCCCATTCGTTGGGGCGTAAGCATTGACTAGAGATATATTGCAGAATTTGCTCCTGATGCGGAGCACACTTATTCTGTCAGAAACTGCATCAAATCGGATCACGTTGCTTAAGATATTCTTCTTCACGAAAAATCCAGTCCCATACTAATTTATAAATACATAATTACTTTGTAATTTGCAAAATTATGTAATTTATAACATAATTACTTTGTAATTAGCAAAATTGTTGATTTATAAAGCGTAATAGGTATTAAAAAAAAAGACACGTCAAGATTGTTTACATTTATTTAAATACCTAACCAAATGGAGTATAGGTGATAGCTGTATATGTTAAAGTATGTTTGCACTCATTTGCATAAGTTTTGTTTTTGTTTTCAAAATAATTCCTAGTGTTTTTTTAGATCATAGCAAGTGTGTTTACATTCCTAACATCTTATTACTTTAAACAAGCAAGGCTTGCAACTACATATACATATTTTTTTATGCATATAGGTTTTAGGTTTAGTTTCTAGAGAACCTTGTTTTTTCCTCGCTTTTTATTGAGTGAAGCACAGTATTGTACTGTATTGTATTGTAAATTCTTTATTGTACATAAATAGACACAGTTGCTCAGGTAGGTACTACAAAGGCAAATAGGGAAATATATACACAGGGTTCCTGTGTCTTAAGTTCCTTTTTTTTTTACTTGTCTCTGACACACTGCTGCATGCCTAGATCAAAATACTACTACAAACTAGAAGACAAAGTAAATAAAGTAAAGTATGTAAGTAAAGTAAGTAGTAGTAAAGTATGGTAAAACCACCATTGAAGCAGTCTTTAAATAGTTTTATGAGTAGGCACAGAATTAATATACTTATGTATTTCAAACAGAAAGGAATTCCCTAAGGTCCTTCGCATTATGCATCCCCGTTCCTCATGCTGGCATCACTCTACCGTTCTCGTCTTGTGAAGGGTGTTGAGCAGATGGCTGCAGGAGTTTAGCAATTCATCACTATCCTATGCTTATTTTTTATTTACATACTTTTCAAAAATTAAACTCAAAATTTCTATATTTTTCCTTTACAATCATTTACATCCAAAATATTTTACTTGTTCATCTTGAGTGCTTAAAAATCTGTATAAATGTCAATGAAATATTTACCAGGTTCTGCTCTCTCTTTGGGTTGGACTGTCAGGGAGAGACCTCGGACCTCCACAACAGAGTCGTCCTTCAGCAGGGTACTCCATGGTATAGTCACTGTGATCTCTTGCATATGACCATCTACTATTTCTATAGGCCAGTTTAGTGAATCTCCCAATTCATTGAGAGCCTATTTGGAGTAAAAAATACAATGTGAGTTTTGAACAACACCATTCTAAGTGTAGATTTTTTTTTTAAATTTATTTTCAACATAGAATGACTAAAAAGGGGATCAGGATTATTCGTAGAAGATATTTTTTCACATGCGAACATAGAATTTCTTTGTTCGTATCAGTTTGCACGTGTTGTTTTTATTATTGCGCACATCGAATTGGCTGAGATATGCGAAATGTATTGAAGGCAGACAATAGCTTTTAACGCGCACAAGGCTTTAAATAAGATTTGTCTGGATAAAGTACATTTCAAACGATTTTTTAAGGAAGTATACATACCTCGCAGTCAAGGCTAACATCGCAGACTGTGCCAGTTCCATTGTATAGATCGACACTCAGCTGATCCAAAGTCAGCTTCTGCTCGAGGAAATTACCCAGATAGCGCTGTAGGAGATACCTGCAAGCCCGCTTCTTGATGCTCTCAGACCATGGCAGATACCACAACATTTTCATAACTTTATCAAGATCATTACACTGAGAATTTTTACTTTTGTGCGTAATGACTATTGTGATTGTGATTGCGTGCGATTGACTTGTGAACGTAAATAAACATGACGTTTCGTTTTACGCAGTCTTTGCATTTGACAGTTGTTTTTTTTCTGTTGTGGCAATGAGCATTTTTACACGATTTCGGTATCCATTTTTTTGCCGATTATAGTACGTCAAAAAGAGGGTTTTTGTTTTCAGCACGGGCTAGCGTAGGCCGCTCCATTTCACCCTATATTAGAGTGGGAAAGGCTTTAAATGAAAATGTACTTACATAGGTACTCACTTCACTCTTTCTCATTTTTCTAGGTATTTATATAGCAGTCGAGTTGACCGGTTGAGCGTAATATTTATTTGGATAGTACCTACATATAAACAGGAAAAAAAGTAAAACAAACTTTATGGAAATCATGTTTTAATTATAAAAAAATAGTTAAATAACTGTAGAGATGTTTTAATTTGAAAATTATAAACTTTCTTCACTGTCATCATCTAACGAATCTTCGAGTTCGCTACTATGTTGATCTTTAAATATGGCAGTAGTAGGTGGACGTGTAGAATATCTTCTCTTATGTGAGGAAGAGCTGTTATGAGAACACGAGTATATGTTGACTGTGTATAGAACGATCCCTGATCTAGTAGGTAATATGATAAAACCAGAGAATTCTGAGAAGCCAATACCATCCTGCGAGCGGCCGTACACATCTGTATTGTTTATAAGAATAATAATTTCTACTTTCGATACTAGATATGTAGCTGAAACAAACGTTTTTTAATTGAACTCAATGATTCACTGAAACACAGACAGTAGCAGTGCCGTGCCAAGTTGATAAAATTTTGCTATAAAGCCATCTATTTTTTAAATGACCTGTAACTGTAACTGTAAAGATTATTAAAAAAATGATTATTAGTAGAATAACCTAGCCCCAGTTTGCTACTCATCGGTAGATGGCATCGCAGAAGTTCTTAAATGATTTGTAAGCAGCGCCAACTATTGATACTATTTTACTAATGTTGTTTTATATTTCCTCTCAGCGATAGATGGCAGTAAGTACGTAGCGGTAAGACAAAAATATAAAGAGAAAACGTTTTTCTACTTCTAAATATTATCCAATCTCAATGATTTTAGTACTTACATGTTATTTACACTATAAAAGAAGAGGTGTTCAGGTTTTCCTCTTTCAAAATTTGCTATAGTTAAAAAAATTCAAGTTTTGAAAAAAGGAAAACCTATACATACACCTACTTTTTTATTGTGTCAACAACATACTAAAAATAAACATTAAAATCAGAAAACATTTAGGGTAAAAAATTCTATGTCTATGCATATACGTTTTCTCCATGTTTTCTCCATCCTATCTTCCCTGTCTATATATAAGTATGTATGTAGGTATTGCAATGAAACAGGGAACCTATTCTAAAATTCTGTATCATAATGTGATATAGGTTTGTTTTTTTTAGGTCAAAGTAAAAAATAATATACTTACGATCTTCACTGCTGTAGTAAATGTCTAAGACACGGTTCAGTTTTACCGTCGCCCATACCTTACTCTCCATAAATAATTTTGTTACTGAAAATAGGAGATAAACTTTTACTAATTTGCACTCTTGACATTTATTAATTCTGTCTCTCTTGATCAGAGAAAACCACAGGCAAAGAAAATATATTTACTATCTTAACAGGTACCCAACGCCATAGAAACTATTGGAGAGCCCGTAAGTAGGCAAAACTGGATTTGCGGGTAGGCACGCAGAGATGGCAGCACACATAACTAGCAAAAAAGTGACAAAGGAAGTTTTGAATATGCTTTAATTATGTTTATATGGATCACCATATTTGCCTATTGCCTTGTATCATGCCATGCCTACCCATCGGGGTAGGCATAATACAAGGAATAGAATTGCTTAAGCAACTCTAGTTATTTTTATAATAACTAAGTAGGCCTTGTGAAGTTGGCACAACTATTCAGTTCAAGATAGAGAGATCAAGATTATAGAGCTAACTGTCAATTTTAGGAATGAAGCTGCACCTATACCATAATATAATTCCATGACCTATACCTATAGCATCCTTAGCAGGAGAAGAATATTCAATATGATCAATCAAAAGCGAAATGCATCCATAGTTTTCCAGCAACCTTGGTCGCCTTTAAGATACCTTTCTCCAATTACTGAATAACCTACGAGTGACCATACCTGCACAGGTTCCTAAAGTCATCTTGAGTTTGTAAAACATCCCTGCTCCCGTCCCACTTGCTATTATAGTTCTTCTGAATTTAAACAATTCCTGTGTAGTCCCATAATTTACTAGAATTGTAAGAACAACCAGAAGTACGTGTCTTGACGCTGGGGACATTCTGTCTATTGTTGATAGAAACCTCATACAGTACACTTTAGAATTTAGCTTCTAAACAATAGTGTTCAAAGGGTAATGCGATCTGCCATCGTTTGTACAACGTGGTCAGATAGGTTTTGTAAATACAGGCATTGTTTCAGCGGTTCGGGAAATCAATGATGTACGACGTTTGTACTAATATTAGAGGTATATCTTCCCATCTGAATGAGAATGCGATAGGTCAGCGGCGCGCGATTAGTTTCATAAACGTAGTAAATATTTTCGTTGGGTGCAAGAAAAGGTTGCGATTGTTAGTGGCTTCTTCTAACTCTGGAAGGCACATAAAGCCATTGCTATAGTTGTATGACAATCGTTATGCTCAGGTACCTACCTTTTAGCAGCTTGACTTAGATGACTCGTCTAATATATGAGTCTGCTTTGAATGTGTGATGTGTTAATTAGGTACTTGCCTAGTTTCTTTTACTACATTTTAGCCTGTACCTAGCTATAGAGGTTTAAAATTGTTTAGAGAAAATAAAAAAAAAACAAACAATTTGTGACATTTGATGAAAAATATATTTAAGTTTAACATTAGTCAGTCTCAGTCAGTGGTCAGGGCGTCCGTCTTGTGATCCGGAGGTCGTGGGTTTGAGTCCCACTGGTAAGCATACTTTGTAAAAAGTTGTTTCCAGTCTGGTCAGGATATTGCAGGCTCACACTCATTGCAAATCACCTGATTATCCGAAAAGACAGATGATTCCGTGTTTCAGAACGCCATCTAGCGTTTGCTTAAACCTATATACCAAAGGCTTCGTTCTGGTCTATCCGTATCTATCAAGTTTGGGTTGCGGAGGTCAGACGGCAGTCGCTCTGTGTAAAAACCAGTAATCTCGTCAAATCACCTAGGTTAGGTAGCAGACCCTGGGTTCTGTAGCTTTAGGTACCGTTGAGGATGTAACCGGGAGTAGGTACGTGATGATGATAATGATGTACACTTCAGTCTCGCTGATTTATTTTTTTCCCCATGTTCTTGTCAGTATTCTGGAATAGTAATTTGTCTTTGCTTCATGCTTCACCTTACCATTGCCTACTATGGCTCATCATGGTGCCAACATCTCTTGTATGTATTTCTTATAAGAAATAATGGGCACTGACAATCTAACATACCCTTTTTGATAAGGGTAGTTTTATCAGTTTGATCTTCATGTGTCTTCATTGCTCAAACGTGAGCATACTACACAACTTTTCGGAAACATTTTTTCCAGCACGACCTGACGTATTCCTTAAACCCGTGATGCCACCAAGCGTAAATGAACGGATTTAGGAGGCTATTTAACAATGCCATGATCCAAAGGACCCGCACCGTCTTGTCACAAGATATTTCACATTCCTCTTTAGTGTTAATCTTCTCACATATATATCCGAAATAGACTACACTCATCAGGAATGGCAGCCATGAGATTATAAAGCAACTAGTTGTTAAAATCACCACAGCGATCGCCCTGCACTTCTTGTTTTCTTTTTGTTTATTCTGATCATGGTTTAGAATAATCATACTGGATACTGATCTATTTAAAGTTGAGTAATTTGTTTTGTCATTACCTTTATTAAAAGTCGAAGAATCTTCATATAGTGTTAACTCTACAACATCGTTCTGAGGTAATCTTGGTGGATTAGGATCAACATCAACAAAAACAACATTCTTGTTAACTGAGGTTTTGTTGATTATTTCTAAAGATTTAACATCAAGTATCGCTAATTGAGTATCATTTACAGTTGTTTCTTTTAGTGGGTAAATATTGTTATTGTCAGAACTGTCCGAAGAATCACATGATTTTGTGTATTGTGAATCATTGTTTTTGTCTTTTATTGTTAAAATTTGAGCGTTCTTTTTCGCTCTCTGTATTTTTTTATTAGCTTTTATGGCTTTGATCAAGATAATTATGTAGAGTGTTGTCACGAAAATGATAATAGTAAAACTTATGACGGCCATGGTTAGCATTTGTTCAATGGGGAAAATGTCAATGAAATAACATCTTTTGACTTTATGGATATTCAGCCATCCGGGAATTGTGAAAATGATACCTGAAAGAGGACATTTATTAGACATAGAATAGTTAGGTACGTTCAAATAGTTATACATACGTACTCAAGGAGCAGCATTGATAGCTATTACTGGCAAAAGCAATAAATAATGGTTATCAGTAGTTTCGCAGGAGGGGTCGTGGGCGAGAAGTTATTACTGTTTATAAAATGTCGATATGTAATAATTCTGGCGAGATAAATAATTTCAAGTCTCAGAAAAAAATATTACCTACGATCCAAGTGCACAATATGGCGATGCGGACCCTCCTGGCGCTGACCCAAGATTTGTAGTACAGCCCGTGTATCAGGTAGATGTACCGGTCGGCGGCGATGAGACCGATGCTCAGGATGGACACAGTTGCAGGGCACATGCGTAGACCTGAAATGTTTTTACACTTAGAAGATTGATTGGAGCAACAACTAAACTAAGAATGTATACAGAAATGGCCCACATAATGTTACTTTTACTGTTTCTTTTTAGGGTTGGGCTACAATTGATAGCACTTTTTTTATGCTGCTAATCTTTTCTGACGCTCAAAACCGTCATTAGCTAGAACGAGAAACAGAGTAAGTACAATCAAGTCACTATCGTCGTAGTGTCCATCGTAGAAGATCATGACCAAGCCCAGGATTAGTCTGCCATGGAGGTGCAACTTTTTCTTTACGTTGATGGTCTGAATGGAGATGTTCCCAAAAGCGCGTCTGTAATAATAAGAGCCTTACCTTGTATGACCAAGCAGACGGTGTGTATCTGCCAGTCCTCCTCCAGCTCGGAGCCGTCCCGGAGCGACTTGTCCGCGAACGACCAGAAGATCATAGCCACGCCCAGCACTGTGTCTGCCATCGAGATGTTCCCCAGGAGCATGTACGTGCTTTTTGGCTGGACAGCTGTCAATTGTTTAAACCACACTAATATTGCAAAGGTGAAAGTTTGTAAGTGTGTGTGAATGTTTGTTACTTTTTAACGCAAACGTCTGGAATAGTTTTGATGAAATTTGGAAGGCTAAGCTTTTGCCACGGGTAACACCGCGGGGCGCAGCTAGTGTATCTCTAAAACTACGGAAGGCTTTACCAATTGATGTTCGAAAGGCCCCGCTTTTCATTCAATTTTAAGAAACAGGTGAAAGCGCTTTTCAACCGACTTCATTCTTTAAAAACTGTCAGATAGATTATAGTGTACCTATTTATGTAGAATAATTATGTAGGTATTGTATATTTAATATATACTTAATAGTGTATAATATTCGTATGTAAATAGTTTATTGTTTTGATTATTATTTTATAGTCTTTTTTCACTAAGTATAAATTTATTCAAGTTTTGCACGACCCGTTTTGCTCTACATCTCCCGGTTGGTTGACTGGTAGATAAGGCCTTAGGCTATATAAGTCCACCATTAAACGTGTATTTGTGTATAAAGTTATATAAACAAAAAAGGTAAACAAACGATATTCATTAGTCACTATGACTAATAGTACCTACTAAGTCTCTCCAAACTGTAAATACGTGATACTTTTTACAATGCCCATATCTCGGCAACACATTGATCCTGCATTTATAAATTAATTTTATGAAATCTGAATAAAGTAAAAACACTCGAGTAATTGATAGACATACTTAACGTATAACTTAATATATTGAAAGTTGTTCAGTATCATGGACTAACCTATAAACAAACCGAATTAGAATACGCTATTTTCCAACAAGTCAAATCAGTTTTTTTTCTAAACATCAAAACAAACAGTTTCTATGGGATTTTGTATGAAATACCGGCAGATGACATCATAGTTTTTCTGAGTCAAATAGCGCTCTTATTATCAGTTTTTCTGCAATAACAAATTTAAAATCACGTTACAATGGCTATGTTGAAAGACAAGTGACATTATTTTGCGACGATTTATTTTGTTATCAGTACAATATAATTTATTTTTGCCTTAGGAAAATACCTAGTTATCTCGTGAAAATATTCTAGGTCGCTCGTTGATGTCTTTAGTACGCGAATGTAAGTACAATTATTGACCAATGTATTGGATCATAGTAAAATGCTATATAAGGGTTTCGTACCCAAAGAGCAAAAACGGGACCCTATTACTAAGACTTTGCTGTCTGTCCGTCTGTCCGTCTGTCTGTCACCAGGCTGTATCTCAAGAACCGTGATAGCTAGACTGTTAAATTTTTCACAAATTATGTATTTCTGTTGTCGCTATAACAACAAATAATAAAAACAAATTAAAATAAATATATAAGTGGGCTCCCATACAACAAATGCGATTTTTATAGATAATGGTACGGAACCCTTAATGCGCGAATCCGATTTGCACTTGGCTGGTTATTAACTATTTATTTGTAACTACTTGTAGTAGTTGTTAGTGTTTAACCCTTTAACTGCGAGCGACGCATATATGTGACAAACATTGTCGGGCCCATTCCGCGAAGGTCGCAAATTTGCGACAAAAAAAATGCTCGTATGGCACATAACTTACGTATCCATATCCGTTTTTGGTTGTAGATAGGTATGTTAGATTTACCATGTCTCGCGCTGGGGGCACGACAACTGATATAAAGTCTCGCGGTGAGAGGGTTAAACCTTTCTATGCTATTTAGATGTCCACTTTGCTATCTGTTTCGTTTTTCCCGGTCGACAGAGAGCAAATGCTCTGGTTGTAAACTAACTTGCTTAGTGATTATTTTTCAAAACTAAAAACCGACTTCACCCCCAAACTACACAATCGTTTTTGATATAATTTCTATGGGACAATTCCACAAATATACCCTTTTAATTTTTTTTCTAAAGCGGTCCAGGCGTTTTTGATAACGACGAATTGAAAACCTTCTCCATTTTGAAAGTCGGTTAAAACTAGTTTTGACTGACCTGAATGACCTAATAAGTACATGTAAGTACTTATTTAATCATGTACAACTTAGGTAGGTTATTTATTACAGGAACGTATAACCTTTTTTATACTCTGCTTTTGCGATTCCCGGCGGGGGCAACAACTTTGTGTTGTTGTCCTAGTTTGGTTAGGACATTGCAGGCTGATCACCTGATTGTCTGATTAGTAAGATGATCCGTGCTTCGGAGGGCACGTTAAGCCGTCGGTCCCGGTCATTGTCTTTGAAATTGGTCGTTACCTAAAACTATGTCAGAGGCCTTTAAGGCGGTTTAAAAACTCTGACACTAGTGTTAGTCACTAACACACACGATAAGAAGAAGAAGACTCTGCTTTTTGTTTACATAATAAAGTATAGATCGGAGCATAATCATCATCATCATCAGGTCTTTTTGTCTCCACTGCAGAAGCACGACCGTCTCTCTACTACCAGAGCTATACTTGGCCGAGCAGCCAGAAGACTTGGCCAAGAGGACTGTAGATAGGAGCATAGTACAAGAAAAAGATTTTAGCTAATAAAGTAGTTATATTTTGTTACATATAAATTGTGGTTTATTGAAACAGGCCGCTTCCAACCAGTCTTATTGGAAATCCTTGGGGAGGCCTACGTCCAGCAGTGGTCTTTCTGTGGTTGATGATGATTGAAAAAGAAATGAGGTTTATTCAAAGAGTATCTAATAATCTTGAAGGGACATTTAGCTCCAACGGAAGATCAGCGCTGGAATCTCGCTAATGCAAATCCTAGCATATGCTGAGTTGGAGACCATTTTGGAGGACAAGTAACTTTATTTGTACTTTAAGAATTTGTTGATGTAGTTTTACTGTGTTGTTTTTGTCCTTCGAATAAATGGTATATTTATCTATCTATCATTTAACTCCAAGGAAAGCAATGATTTTAGAAAATGACGTCATTCCATTAACTTTAGCTTAAACTTGAACAATAAGTACATAAAATTTGTTTTGCACAGGCAAACATGGAAACAAGTCTTTGTTTGAGTACTTAAGTGATAAACAAACGGATACGGTTGCCGGGCAAGATAAATGCGTGGTCCCAGTTGCTGCAAGAAAAATATTTTTTTTTTTGATCCGTTGACTGGGACCGTGGTCCTAGTAAATTGCGGTCCCAATTGACGGCATCCTCAATAAAATAAGAAGAAAAACTAGCCGCCCAAGTTTTATAAATACTATCGCGACTAAATCACTAAAGGCCCATTTAGACGGTGCAAGTTTCTTGCCCGTTGCATGCCATTTTATTGCAGCAATAGACAACTTGCATGGTCTAAACGAAATGTCAGCCATACAAATCATTTATTGCTTTATAAAATTGTATGCAACACGCAAGAAACTTGCACCGTCTAAATGGGCCTTAACTCTATCTAACTAATCCCGTTCCAAAAAAAAGAATTAATTCCAGAAGTAAGAATTCGTGTCCTAAGGCTTAGGCCTTAGGACACGAATTCTTACTCTATTACTATGTCTCCATCGCGCCGAATATCTTTTTTGGAAAAATATTTAATGTACAGACACACTTTTTTTACTGTTTTATTATACGTATAAAGATAGATAGATTTATAGGTACATTATTAACATAAGTATAGTATCAAAACAGGAAAAATGCGAAAAATACGGTTTTCAAGTATGATTATGAAAGCAATCTAAAGGGCGACACCTGCTACTCCTATTATTAGGGTTTCCACGCTTGCCAATCATAAAAGTCGGATTAGATCACATTGAGGACATAGGATCTGAATAATGCCAATAGATGACTTTGTTAGTAGGTTCATCGGTCGGCATGCGATTTTTTCTTAGGTTGTATCAAATTCAATGTTAAAATTGTTGTCATTTTTGATTATTTTAAATGTCATCTATTTTAATGTCAATGCAGATTATTTTAATCGTCACTAATTGTATATTTTACCAAATCTTTATCATTAAAAAAACTCGTCCACTGTATAATATTTATTATTTACAAGCAGTGCTTTTAATCTTTTATCAAAGATCGAATCCTTGTCTGCTCTAAGCAGGTCTGGGAGGGCATTACAGACTTTTATTCTCATTGCAAGCAGTCAAACACGAAATATTTCTAAATTAATTCGGCCTTTGCTAACATATTCTTATTCCTTGATAAGATAGATAATTTTTTATTTGGAATAAATAGGGTGCACAATACAGGTGTTAGGTATAATATTGTAAAAATCTTCTTTTTTCACGTAGTATTCGGGATATTTTCGCACAAATTTGCTAGTTTCTAATATGTATACATGGCATGGTAAAAAAGCTAATAATGTTTATTTTGAGGGTACTGATCATAGTTTAATTGTAAAATTTACTAACTTTTTTTTTCAATATTTATACAATCTTAGTATAAATATATTCTTTAATAAAAAAATAACAATAAAGCTTGAGAAAACAACAAGTAAGTATTATTCGATGATAAAGAAATGTCTGGCTAAAGTGCACGTATAACAACCCTAGCTCCAATCCTATATTCTCATAAATTCGGTTTATCGGTTCCGCAAATTTGCATAAAATATCCACCGGTTCTGTTAAGTAGATGGCAAATAACTTCGAAGTTAATCTATTTTTATGCACATTTCCATTCTCAGATAAATCAACAAAAAATATCGATTTTCCCATACAAATTCAACGGGCGACTGTACATTTTTTTAAGTTCTGACTATTATTTTAATTTTATTATACTATAGTGCTCTAGTATAGCCCGTGGTTCGATTTATTACGGGTATGTCTCTTGCACTTTGTGTATTTTTTGAATTTATTTCTGAATCTTTTTTTGACGTTAACTTAGACTTAAACTTCTATCGGAGAGTTAAAAGATACTAGATAATAACAGAATACTAGTCGAATATGTCAATGGGTTGCACGGTCAGGAATGTCCTAAAATTTATTATCCCACCGTTCTAAATGTTTTTATTGCCATTATCGATGAAATATCCATCGACAACACCGCAAAGGTTGTGAGAGTGGTCGCGAGTTCACAGTTCGGGCTAAGCATTAGTATTTGGGATTTAATCAAAACAGGTATAAATGCTGTAGCATGATAGTTTAATCCATATAATCCTAAGCTCTATCCATCGTGTCAACATCTTGTATCTTCATTTAGATGCCAACTTTACTTTTTATTTAGCTTTTCCAGGTTTACAGGTTGAGAGAACACTCACTAGTAGATACTAGTAACTGTAGCATATCCAATCTATCATACCGAACAACCATCACGTTTTTTTTGCCATACGCACGCACGCACTGTCACCGTCACGCAGAACTGGTTATTATGGAGAATTCCAAAGATACATTTTCATTACTATTTAATATACAACTAGCTGGGCTCCGCGGTATTAACCGCAAAAAAGAGGCTATGTGTCAATCCAGGGTGTCAGGTTAATGCATACCAAATTTTATCAAAATTGGTCCAGCCGTTTGCGTGTGAAGAAGTACCAAACATACACAGACACACACTCACAAACTTTCGCCTTTATAATATTAGTGTAATTTATTTATATAAATATACGTTAATTTGTATAAATATACGTTAATTTGGGTACACTATATTGCTTTTAACCAAATTTTAAGAATATTATATATATATATATATAAATATATAAATAGACATTGCACAACATACCTTTCTTTAAAATCAGTCCACTGGTCACCACAACACTCAAATTTGTCACAATTATAAGCAATCCGACCACTTGATTAAAATATCTATATAACTCTAACATTCTCGAAATATCTCCTGAAAGAGGGCTCACTGAGACATGTTCTATCACTTCAGCTGAAATTTGGGACGCCATTACTGCTTTCGTAAAAAAAAAAGAGGCGTGATGTATATCAGGGAACTCGCGAAGTGTCGTGTGTCCTTTGTGGTTATAATCAATTAACTACAGAGATTTTGAGCGTTGACCAACTGTCCAAAACTGCGACCGGTTTGCTTTTTATGATGTGAATACTTAATATTTACCGCCAACATCGTTAGGAGCAAATACGGGTTTGGCTTTTTACGTAATGTTATCTCATAAATTATAGTTCACCATCACCATGACATGGCAGTAATAATGCTAAATATAGAGCACACAAAAAATTAAAACAAGATCTTAATTGTAATTTATATTTATATTCTTGTTTACAATTCGGTATTGAATACAATAATTTCGCTTCTTACTTAAAAGCAAAGAAAGATTAATAGGTAGTTTCTACTCGAATCACAACTGAGTAAGTATAAAAGGTAGCATTGTTTTGTTTTTAGATGTGTCTGGTTGATTCAGCCAGATATACCTATATTATAAATTCATAAGTGATTACCACGTCTTTAAAAAGTGCGTAGGTAACGGAATAACATGATTTTAATACGTAGAACACTCGTGAGTCTATATGTACCTACGTACATATACACTGTACACTGTTATAACTTGAATATGAAATGTAAGTATGTGGTGTCTTCACATCTTCGTTTTACAGATATATTTCCAGTACATCCTCCGCAATGTTCGTTTAAAGCCAGAATGTCTTAAAGCGTAGATAAGAGGATCAAACAAGCTGTTACTGACTCCTAACAAATACAATGGACCGAGCGTTAGGATCTCCAAAGGAATGCAATCATACCCGTGTACCATTATATCGCACTTGACATAAATAATTATAGCTACATAGTAAGGAGCCCAAGTGCCGACGAAGCAACAAGTTACTAAGAGCACTGTCTTGACCGCTTTTAATTTGCTTGGGGAATTCAAATCTTTCGTCTGGCTGTAATATCTTGAGAAATTGGAAAAATTCTGCCTCAGCTTGTTTCTACTCCTCTTTTCCTTTATATTCGTCTTGCTCATTTCGTGCATTTCTATTACGTCTCCCTCTGTCACCGTTTCAGTAGAGACAGTTATCGTCACTGTGGTTTTTGATACTTTGTTACATTCTTCTTCAAACGCCCGATTGACGTATGCAACATTACTTTCCTTGAACTCTCGTATCTTGTCTACAGTTTTAACTGCTTTGTGTAAGATGCAGATGTACAGCACACAGACTATGATGATGACTGAGAGTACTACGATCGAGACGATGATGAGTAAGGATGGAGGGAAGACCGCTATAAACCAGCATCGGTAATCTGTGAAGGTTTCTCCCGTCCACCCCATGGCTGGCAATAATGCTATGAATATGCCTGGAAATAAAAGAGAAAATGTTTGTTGTATTGTAGAGTGTTACGGTTTCAAACTGATTAGTTGTGCAGTGTTTTCGTTTATAATAATAAGAATAAGATTTACAAAGGAATTTTATTTATTTTGTTTCAAAGAAAGCTCACTTACCTCTCCAACAAAGATAACATTAATTGGTTAGAACCCAGTGTGTACTAAGCACGGCAGATTTATATTGTATTGTAATCAGAAAGGATAGGACTTGTCAAGATAAAACACAAGTGTTATTTTATAAATTTATTATAAACACGTAATAAATAGAGCGGTTAGCAGTTTAGCACGTACAAAACATATAGGATTAACTATATATAGTACAACATTTATAAACTAGAATATATAAGCTTGAGAGCCATTTTGTCATGGTACGTTAAATTAACCTACAGACTAAAATAAATAATTATTTAGTGTTTCCAAAAACAGTTTTGAAAGTATCTTTTGTACTGAGTTCTTATTGATCTTTTGAAACCTTTATGCCACCAAGCGTAAATTAACGGATTCAACAAACTATTTATGAAAGCCAGAGTCACTACTGGACCATTCAATAAAGAGTTCAGATGCAAACACTTTGGCTGAGTCAGCTTTTCTTCGCAAAGAACAAATAAAATTACGATAATAAAGAATGGCGTCCAGCTAAATACGAAACTACCAGATGTCAGCGTTACTATTGTAACAGCTCTCAACTTGTTAGACTCTGCTCTTTTTCGAATGGTGTTCCCACGCCGTTTCTCATTGTTGACCGTAACATTGCTTGACGCTAAGGTTGAATCTACATTCTGATCCGAACCACTCGAAACTACCGTAAAAATACTGAACTCCGATTTATTTAGATTGTCCTGTGTTTGGTCAGCCATCGTTTCGTCTTTAAAGTGTTTTCGAAAAGCGTTTGTGTTGACTATGGTGAGATCATCAATACTCTTGGCTTTAGCGGCATACTGCGGTTTTGTGTACGAAATTCCATTACCATAATTCGTATTGAACGAAGCACTTCTTTTTAGTTTATTAGCATAACCATTTGCTGAATGCTTTACTGAAGCGGTGTTGACTATTTCGGTGGCTCTACTTCGATATATTCTTAATTTAGGTTTATCATTATCAACAGGTGGGGATTTTTCAGCAGATTTAAGGCGTGCAAAGTTTTTTAAAGCACGCGTAAGGATAATTGCATATAGGACTGCAACAACGATGATAGGTATAACACTTAGTAGGGAGTTAAAGAGTATTAGTGCACCAGGGAACACGGCAACGTAGACACAGCGTGAGGAGAAGTGCTCCTTGTTGACCCACCCGGTGAATGGCATGAACCCGAGGATAATACCTGTAAAGTAACAACGACTGCAAAAAGCACATACAAAAACCTATATTGTTAACTTAATTGCACATTGCGTGGTCTATTTGTATACGTACCAGATTAACAACAGCAAAAGCTTACAATATTATTTACGTGTGGGAGGTTATCACTAAACAAATAATAGCAAGTAAAAACGGGAAGTAGTTACAAACAAAAAACATATTTTTTAATTTATTTGGCTGTTATTGTTCTAATAGAGCAAATACTATAGATTCATGTATTTGCTCTTTTTTCTCGTTCCAAAAGAGCAAATACATGAATCTATGCTTCTTTCTCATAAGCTGGACGTACGCAAGTACATACCTACAATTCTATGAGCTGGACTCACATTAAATTAAAATGTTACATTTCATATATTTTATTGACACGTCATTGATTGAGCTGGCTTTAAAGTAGGTTAAACTTGTGTTATGGGATACTAACTCAACGATACTAAATTTTATAACAAATACATACATAAATAAACACCCAAGATCCAGAACAATTTGAAAAAGTTAATTTTCTAACTTGCTCTCGCTGGGGATGGAACCTAGGACCTCCGGATTGGCGGACTATAGCGTGTCTACCATTACTCGAAAATGTACATTGTCAGTTTTGCTTTGATCAATCTGAATATGTTATGCTATCGGCAATTAATATTCAACATAGTAGGACATTCACGCCAGTAAGGGGTAGGTCAGAAAGATCTTCTGATGATGAAGATACTTACCAATCAACCAAATGCAAAGTATGCCGATCCTGACGCGCGTGGTGTTGAACCACCTCTGGTAGTACAGGCCGTGGAGGATGTAAATATAGCGATCCACGGCGATGAGGCCCACGCTGAAGATGGACACCATCGCTGGGCAAACTAGCATGGCTGCAATAGAAAACATTGAAAAAGTTTTTGTGTACAGAACATACCATTTTTCGTAATATTGGCAAATCGATTTCATGACGAAACTCCATAGCTATAGGAAATAGAACATTTGACATGTTAAACGCTTCTCTTAAAATCATCTAGGACTGACTAATGGAATTTTGAGATTTAAAGGTACAGACTTGCTTGGGCATAAATAAGAATTCACAATAGATGGGATCTAGCGGGCTCTAAATAAATAATAATAATAATAAACGGCGTCGGGACGTGACGACCCCATCGCCCACTGGATTCCCAGTGCAGTCAGTCAACGCAGGGCAGCTTGTGGCGAGCTGATGGTGAGTGGCGACACCACGTACCCTACCTCCAGGGGGACCATACACACATGCGCTTATACACACAAATACACACAGTTACACACCCCCCGCCTCTGTCTTGCCTTGACCGGCCGGCCAGAGTGGAGTCGCAAGAGCAGGACATACGCTCCAGGGTGGAAGTGTATTGCACGTAATGTAATGGCGTAATAACGGGGAAACCCGCTCTCGGGGGTAAGCCCCGTGATGGTGAAACCGGAGCCGCACCTCTCGACACCCTCAGCTGCTCACATTGTGTTGCGCCCTGGCCGCATTTTCGTGGCTAGTTAGGATGCCCACAGGCTGTGTAGCCAACGAGCAGCAAGTCACCATCTACCAGGTTAAAATTATTGTGAGAGATTTTTAGGTAGATGTCCGTATCTCACTCCATAACCCAGTTATCCGGCCCACTAACATCCCATCCACATAGCCCAAACCAAGTCAATCCCTCCCTGGCAATCGTTCGGCAGCTATGGAGGACTGTCCGTTAGTGTATCTCAATGGTACATTAAGGGATAGACCTCCGTAGATGCAGCCATCTCACATTTTAGATAAAAAGGTACTAAAAGGTCTCTTCATGTTGGCTTTGGCCCCATGAACGCCTCAAAGGACCGGGTCCCTATGGATCCGTGGCTGAAAAGCGTACCAACATAATAATAATAGATAACCCTTGACTTGACGAATGAAAAAAAAAGAAAAAGAGCATGCTAAACAAGGCCCACATTTAAGTGAGATGTGACTTGTGAGTTGGATACCTACACGCTAGCAACAAGATGGTTTGTATAGATAAGAAATAACCTTTCCATTAAAATATGCTGAAATAAAAAGTACTAAACTAAACCATAAAATAACAGTAATTAAACTTATTAAATAAATAGTCATCTTGTCCGATTTCTTTTTTAAAATGGCACTTAAAACTAATGCACATTCTTTTCTACTGAAATGTGTTTTACTTTTTAACTCTACTACTACTCTGACTCTAATGCTTCTCTATGGATCACCCGTCTATCCCTTACCCTCAAATGTAATTCTTCTAATGCAGAGGCTTCTGGTCTTCTGGTCTTACTGGTCAGGTTAAAAACCACGGAGACTCCTGCATTTTTTACTTACCAAGTTGGAATATGCACAGGGGGTCCGAGCTCATGGAATTGTCGACCGACGCTCCGAAAATGATGGAGATTCCGATGATGGTGTCTGCCAAGGAAACATTCCCAAGTAGCAGGTATGTACTTTTTGGTTGCTGTCCTGTAAATAAGGTTTCGTCTTATATTTCCTTTAACTTAAAATGATTATTTTTTTATATAATGATATGTATCTAGCTAAAGCCCACTTGGTCAATTTTTTTACAATTCTAACATTTTCCCGCTGTTTAGACGAATTTAAACCTCTTGCATGATCAGTCACTCAGTTTCTCCTTTCATATTCCTAGTACCTGGGCGACCGAGCTTTGCTCGGTTACATCTCAAACATTAACTATTTTTTTTAAAACTTGTCTAAAAACAATGCAAAATAAAAAAATATATAAACTTAAACATTAAAAAAAACAAAAGTAAGTCACACAGTGGGATTCGAACCCGTAACACTCTTTCTAGCGGTCGCTATCCTTAACCACTGAGCTAAATCAAGGCGGTCGCGGCGCGACGAAATTAGCGACCATATTCTGCGTGGAAAGAAAAACGCATGAAAACTCGAAAACACGCGTTTTCCCAAACATAAGACTAATCTAGATCGATTGTTTACCCCCGAAAACCCCCATATACAAATTTGCAGCGAAATCGTTAGAGCCGTTTTCGAGATCACAGAAATTTATAAATATATATACAAGAATTGCTCGTTTAAAGGTATAAGATAGATTAGGATCTTGACAACGGTTCGAGTGATTATTTTATTGTCGATTTTTTTACTCCACCGAAAATTGGTATGTGTATTTTCGGGGATGAAAAATCGATCTACCTGAGTTTCATTTTTATAGAACCTCTTCCAACATATCAACGTATAAGTTTGACGTATCTGTGTATCTGTCTGTGAAACTACAGCCCTTAAACGAATGGGCGGTACGATTTTGAAGCGGTTTTTTTTGTTTGAAAGCGGACTTGATCAAGATGGGATATTAGCTACGTTTGATGAAAATCTATTGGTTATATGGTTCAAAAGTTATTGAGGATAAATAAATTTTTTTTTTTTTTAATTTTCCTGGTAAATAAACTTGTTTTCCGTGTTTTTCAATGTTTTCATCTATTGAAGCTCGGTCGCCCAGGTCGTGGTGCGATCAATTATGCGTGAAGTTGTAATGAATTGTTATTGGACGAAATGCAGTTGACTGTACTCGCGCTCATGTCATATCTGACTCAACAGCAGCCAGAGCTACTTATCAGGTTTATCGCTAACTACTGGATATAGAAAATAGATAAAGACTGCTATAACAATGGGCTGTAATTGAATGATATGGGAGTTAATGCCATCGTAACAAGAGCCTTTAAAACGATCAATATGACGTTGCTAATGGCCAAGCTAAAACATTTTATGGTTTTGACAGTCTTACCCTAAAATGGTTTTCCAGCTGTCTAACTGATCGTCGCCAAAGAGAAGAAGTGATGGCACTAAATTTATCTCAAAAAACAAGCTCAAGGTGTACCGCAAGGGTCCATTTTGGGGCCAAGTCTATTTATAATATATACTGCTTACTTGCCAACCGTTATCAGTGAAGCGAATATCATCTCTATACGCGGATGATTGTCAAATTTACAAAATGTTTAAGCCCTGTGATACTGACATTGCAGCGCATGAAATAAATGAGGATCTTGATAGGATCTTGCTCGTGTAGTGGAGTGGTCGGTTGCTAATAACCTTGTTTTAAATTATTATTCGTAGTTTAAATCAAAATAAAACCAAATATCTTGTAACAGGCACTAATTATGTATTTAAAATAAAGGTCCAAACTAAAATTAAGTAGATGATATTTAAATTCAAGGAGTTTTTGAAGGTAGAAATCTTGGTGTAGTAATAGATAGCAGATTACAATTAGCAATTAAAGAAACATGTAATAGAAACCGTAAGAGTATGTTATTACAGATTAAAAGTTTTGTATCAAATCCGGCTTTTGTATCAAACCTTTGTAAGGCTCTTATTTTATCCAAGCTAAATATGCAGATATTGTTACTGTTAAATGTTTACTAGGTCTTAGAAATTAATATAACGAGTGCAAATTATTTTGTTAGATATGCTATCACATTCCACGTAGATCACACATAACACCATAACTATAAAGAAACGATGTACTCAACGCGGAGTCCCGGCGCACTCTACATTTTGCAACATACATTTTCGGTATTACCTATTTAAAAAAGCCCATCATTATATAATTGACTAATTAAAGTTCACCACGCGAGTCCGAGTACCTGACCACCTGATCTGCCTCAAACATAAAATACTGCTTGCGTGGCTGCTTTAAATACACTGCGACAAGTTGTTGGAATAATATCCCACCTCCCATCAGAAATTCTATGGCTGTTAGGACTTTTGGAATTAAATTTAAAAAGATACATTTTAAACACGCATAGACTATACGCGACTTTTTTATGTGTAAGTATTTATAATATATTATAGGTAAAATATCTAATACGAGTAAGAATACTTTATTTTACAAATGTAATACGATATACGTTAGTATATAAGATCCAAATTTTATTTTTACTTAGAATTTCAGCAAATTATACTGGACAACTGTCCCCTAAGAACATATATGAGTAATATACCTTACCTAGCTTATTACGAAAAAAATAATATTTTATCGAACAGCTGATCCTAAGCCAATTTTTGTTTGATCCTTGGGGAAAGTTATTCCGTAGCATCACAGAGTAAATACTATGTACGTACAAGTAGCATGGACTGCATTAAAAAGCTCCAATATAGATATTTCGTTAGACGTTCTATTGTTAAAGGCTGGAATATTTATTTTTGACAATAATTACAATTAAATATTACAAATAAAAAATATCCCTTAAATCCTTCCCCTGCGGAAGAGTGCCCAGAAGGCTGGCAGCATTGCCACGTTGTATGGCAATGCTTATTCTTTGAGCGAAGTAATTACCAGCCCCCTGGTCACCTGATTAAATAAATACCTATTTCTCTTGTTAGTACGTTTTTATTGATATAAGTTGGTCATCTAAAGTTTCTTCAACTGTAATGTGGGGACAATATTTGATCGAATCTTGAAATTTTGTGTTGATTGTAAATATGTGCACACGACTGACGACAGTAAAAATGTGACGGAGAAACTGATTGATCATAACGTCACATTCAGTATTAGCCTTTGCATTACATACTTACGCAAAAACCTAATCATGTCATGTTTATCAAAATAGTGTTGGGTTGCTGACCGCCTCGCCCATTAAAATGATTAAAATTCGCGCTCTTCGGACGGCTGTTATGATCTACGCGAGAGGAAACTAAGTGTTTTTTTTATATTTAATGATATAATTATGATACCTATTTAGTGATAGAGGCTTGAAATCAATAAAAAATGCTCGAAAAACATCCTTGTTCTGTGGCCCGGCAAAAAATATTGTGCGAAAAACAACAAAGTTGTTATTCGTGTGTGTCAGTGGCTAAAACTGGTGTCAAGACATTTGACATAGCTTAACGACTGCCATACAATGATGACAGCCAGGACCAACGGCTTATACGTGCCTTCCGAAGTATGGAAGAGCTCGAGAAATTTTTTATGCCACTTGTGGTCACCCATCCAAGTGCGGATCACACCCAGTGTTGCTTTACTTGCGAAAGCGCTTGTAGTGCGCATTCCCGCCGGGTCACCGAGCTCCTCTTTTTGTTGCACATAAAGAACTCGTTCTACCTACTGCTCTGGCTTCGGCTTGCTTCAAACTGTGTAAGTTCGAGGAAAATGAAGTCATGGGCTAAGTGTGGTCAAAGGTTCAAGTTTAGAGCCACATTTGCCGACGTTAGACCGACCTTGGCCACTATTTGGTTTAGTAAGACTAGTAGGTACTTACCTTTTTTCAATATAAGTCCACTGGATACCACTACTATCAAATTGCTTATAACTATCAGAGTCCCTAAAATATACGCAACGAATTTGTACGTCATCAATTGTTCTTTTTCTTTAGTTTTGTATGCCTCAAACAAATCAAACAGATGTATCTTTGACACTTCACTATCGTTCGTAATATTCAACTTTTCCATACTTATATTAAAATACTCCATCACTTGGCTTACTGTGACGTTTGATTTAAAAATCGAAGTATCGGTATCGTTATCCATTTTTATGCTTTATTTAATTGTATTTACGTACAAAGGAGTAGCGGAATGTTCCCTTCAAAGCACATGTCAATACTGGCGGTCCCTAAATAAAGAATAATAGAGACTTCCATTGCTCATGAGGATAACGATAATTGGTAACTTTTGTTCATTGTAATGACACGATTTACATGTTCGTGGTTCCTTAGTCAAAAATTCAAACAAACGACAACTTATATCACTGCACGTCACTTTCACTGTATTTTATGAAAAAAAAAGATAGTTAAGTTTGTACGTTGTAATAAACTTCTCTGAAGGTTTCCTGATTTAGTGTGATAATATCTTGAAGGCACGACCACAAGTTACGTACAAATATAATGTGTTGATATGTACACATTAAATATTAATGTGTCGAGCATCTTATTAGTCAATTGGCATCGGAGCGTGGTAATTGCTCCGCCAAACACTATTAAAGTGTGCTAGAATTTCCTCGGCGGCTCGAGGTAGCGATTAGATGAGTATGTAGATCGATGATAATACATTGCTACTTTTTGTTACGCAGGTGATACAATTATAGCGCAGTTTGTAAAATAGTGGTCGTTCCCAAGCGTAAGTGTAGCATATTCTTTTAACAGTAATTAATATACTAAATACAAGCTAAACAAAGCTTATAAACATCAATAAGACCTCTTCAACTCCTCTGGCAAGCAGGAGTGTAGGCCAACCTCTGACTGCTTTGGCCAAGTATGGCTCTGGGAGTAAAGAGAGGGTCGTGCTACTGCAGTGAAGACAGAAACACCTGATGATGATGATGAATATACTAAATAATCCTGAATAAAATAAAATAACTCATGCTAAATACAAAATAACTTTTCAAATGAGTCTGATAGAGGCTATGTACCCAGAACATTTATATTTTTATTTAGTTTATTTATGTATTTATAAAATAAAGTAACTAGGTAAGTACCCACCTACGTGAAAAAGTGCCTGCGCAGGCCAGGTTTCTGTATAATTAATTAAATTAATAAATAAGTCGAGTGCATTGCAATAAATATTCTGTCCGCTAGAATAGCGGATTTCCCCAAAAAAATAATAACACAGGTGTACAATTTGATAACAATAATTAATTAGGAACAAAAATGCAAAAAACATTTTTTACTAGAACAAAGGATTTCCCAACGTAAACAACTAGCGTACTAGTTTTTTTTTTCGAAATGGTCTGTGCAAAAACTATTGGTTAGGAACATATATCGCTGACATATTAATTATATGTACTATTACACCAGTCATCCTCCAGTGTCTTTCACAAAGGTGTACCTACGTACATAGCGTGTTTTGTAAGGTGCTATTCAAAATGTAACAGTAGAGATATGGAGAGATGCGTTAAAAAGCTTTTTTTTTAAATAATGTATGTGAATGTCCCCTTAATACGTATTTCGGTAAGGTCATCGAGCTTTCAAGTAAAAATCTGTTTTTGGTTTTGAGTCCTAAATTGCCACCAAATTGTACGGAACCAAAGAAAAGTGGCGAACATTTCCATTGTTTGTCAACTAGAAGCCGAACATGGCCGGGCACTGTTATTGCCAATTACGGTGATGACTGCCGCTTAGTGCGCTGAATACAAATTGTTTTGGCAAGATATTGTTGAGGAGAGGAAATCTTGTGACGCGACGCAAGGAATGTTGGAGTCAAAACTTTCCGGACAACTGATTGGCGTATCATCTCAGAGTTCTTATCCCAGTTGCATCCTTGCTGTTTTGCTGCGAAGCCTATGTTGCCTGCTTTATTCTTCTCTATTTCGCACGGTCCTGAGCGTCCTCCTTGGTGATAATATAGGTACCTAGGTATTGTTATATTTACTTACTTGGTACGCAAATCATCCTGTGACGACGTCAAGCCAGCAATAGGTACCTACTTGGATCTGCAAATACATTTGTTTGACTTATTGAAGTCAATTGATGACTCCCAAACTTTTAACCGTAAGGTGTCTAAATAAATAATGCCCTCCCAGAGTCAAAAAAGAAAAGAATTCCATGAGAGATTTCCAGAAAGTCGATTTTCTTGCTGCCCGTTGGTTCTGTCTACACCGTAAGGTATAAAGAGGAATCATCATCATCATCATCATTTCAGCCCTATAACGTCCACTGCTGGACATAGGCCTATAAAGAGGAGTATTTGAGTTCAAATTCTCAATAATACAGACTACACCACTATTGAGAAAAGATTATTATAACTGAGAATAACGTACAATGTATTAGGTAATAGTAACTGCTTTTCATTCCGCGCCATCGAGGGCCGTGATTGTCATCAGTATATAATGTACAGTCAGCATCAGAGAAACCTGACCCCTTTCTATCTATATCTTGAATTTTCTCTTAAATCGAAAATAATATTTACATTAAAATGTATATTTAAAAAGACTTTATTAAAATCTCTCTGAATACACCTTTCCATGTTAATATTATTTTCAGTTTATGAGAAAATTCAAGATGTTGGTGGTCTCTGATGCTGACTATATTCAGTGGCCGAGACTAAATCAAATAGACATGGCTAGCAACAACTAAATAGGTATGTAGGTAATTCTATTCCCTTTTTAGGATTCCGGAACACGGAATCGGAACCCTTATAGGATCACTTGTGCGTCTGTCTGCCCATCAGCATGTCACAGGCAGTCACAGCCATAGACCTAGAATTTTTTTACTGCGTCGCACACAGCCAATTTGCTCCGAAATTTTTTGGACCAAATCAGATGAAATTTGGTAGGATGGTTTAATCTTATGACCTAAACATAGATGTGCAAATTTAATATATAATAATAGGGGTCATTTTCGGCACCACTGTATGAAACCCATTGCAGCGACACAACTCAAAAAATTACGCTCTTGCATGGGCCCGCGTAAATCGAACCACAACCGGTCTAAAGCCTATAGATACAAGATCACTATAGTATGACAATTAATTAACAGTAAAAAAAAAAGCCAATTCGACATTTCCATACAATTGGCCCGAGCGGCTGCGCATGGGGCTGCAAACCTAAGTATGGAAAGGCCATTTTTTTTTATTGTTTTGAATTTCACAGTGGTTTGATTTTATATGCCGTGCCATGCTTGGCCATCGGGTTGTAGGATCGTGTTTTCAACACCGTAACCCTAAAACGTATTAAAGTACGAGATGTTGGTACAGCGGTAATGCAATTAAAGTGGAACTGGGCAGGGCACCCAACTTGTCGGAGTGATGGCAGGTGGAGCAAGGCTTTAACCAAATGGTGGCCTAGAGCAGGTGACAGAAGCGTCATCCATCATCATCATCATATCAGCTACAAAGTGGCTGGAGTCCGGTACTGGAAGACCACAGCTGGACATAGGCCTCCGGCCAAGGATTTCTAAAACGAGCGTTCGGAAGCAGCCTGCATCCAGCGCCTTCCCGAAACCTTGCACATCTCTTCTGACCATCTAGCAGGTGGGTGTCCTAGGCTGCGCTTGCCGGTACGTGGCCGCCTTAAGCCTTATGAGAAAGAAGCGTCAGTCGTCCAGCAATAAGTTAGGTAGTCAAAGTCGCGGGTCGCACCGCACGGTTTAGAGCAGCACAGAATCGATATGGGTGGCATAGACGAAGAAGGGAAGCCTATGCTTAGCAGTGGGCGGAAGAGGGGGCTGAGATGATTATGTTGATCGATTTATTACGGGAATGTCCCTTCCAAATTGTATATAGGCAGGTACCAAAATCGTAACAAGTCGATACTTAAGTGATTTTTTGAGACCCAAGAATGATAGATAATCCTAAATAAGTGGTTTGTAATAGGAATTACGATAGGTAAGGATACCTATATCTTCTATGCCGATTGAGCACGTGTGGGTAATATTGTTCTTAGGTGTAACCTCAGAAAACCACATAGTATAAACCGGTCTGTTTATTTTTTGTTGCGAATTAAAATAGGCATGACAAAAACATATTTATAATGTATGTATGTATAAAATACGTAAATAATCTGGGCGACCGAGATTCGCGTCACTACATAGTACCTATGAATAATTTATTGAATAATAAGTACATAAAATAATTAATTTAACTAAAAACTAAATAAACTACCTCTTAGCCAGCTGTGAGCCAGAGTCAGGTTACTAATTGAATGCTATCCCTGCTACCAGCAGCGTAGGAACCCTCCTGGAGCGCACTACATTTAGTTTGGCGGTGAGCCTCCTTCTAGGGGCCAGGCCACATCGTTGCCGATGCAGAGGAGACGTCTATCCCCTTGGTCACTCTTGGCCTGCCGCCGCAGTGCAGGACGTTTCTCGCGTCATCCTGCTCTGAATGACGTCATCCGTCGGGCTCTTGCTAGCGCGGGTGTACCAGCCGTACCAGGGTGAACCAGCTGGTATCACACGAGGCGATGGCAATAAAACGCCCGACAAAATGACACTGGCTGGGATGCGACGTGTGTTGATACCGTCGCCCCATTACATTTGCGAGCGACCTGCCCGACGAGCGGGCACGGCTGCAGCAGCGGCGGGAGCCATCAAGAGGGGCAAATATTCAGCTCTAGGTGCGCCTTTCGCCGTGGAGACTTTTGTGGAGGCGCGTCAAATTTTTAAAGAAATCACCATAAGCCTGATCGACGTTTCTGGGGACCTAAGAGCTTGTGCGCATTTTGGCTAAAGATTAAGTCTGGCCAGCGTGCCAATGCCGCCAGTCTCTTAGGTACCCTGCTCTGCGACCGTAGCGATCTGGGGTCTATTTTTGATTTAATATAATATTTTATTATTATGTAATTAGATTATTTTAGTTTATAGTTATATTATTTTAATTTAGGTACATAAGTTTTTCGTTTTTAGTTAAATAATTATTGTGTCCTGCCTAGAGATGGGCGGTGGGTATATACCCAATCTACCCATTTGGGAATATACCCGGTAGATTGGGTAAATACCCGGTAAATACCCGTATCTACCCATTTGGTGGGTAGATTGAATTTTATGAGTAATTAATTCGCAATTCGTATCCGAAAGTGTGTACAAGCGCTGTAATATGCTTAAAATGCAGGTAGACGTCAAATCTGACATTAAAGTATATGAAACCACCATACTAATCATACTTTGAAAGTAGCCTCTTTGATTTATTATCATTTTTTTGCTGGGAGGTGCGCAAAGACATACTTATAAGTGTTTCAATGAGCAATCTGACATCAAATGCGATGTCAATATATGAACACCCTCATACATATATAGAGAGTATGTATCTGTGCTTGCTTATACAAGAGCCAAAACTAAGGATGTCGGGGTTGGTCGCGGAACAAAAGATATTCGTATCGATGAGTTCTTCGATCCCCATCAACTTTTTATAACATTTCACGCAAAATAGTATGCCGGGTATTTACCCGTATCTACCCGTTGTATGGGAACATACAAATTGACAGGTCTAACTTTAATTTTTTTGCTGGCAAATATTGGTAGACCTAACTAGATGTTAAAATGTGCAATCAGACATCAAATGCGATGTCAATATACAAGCACCCTCATACATGTATAGAGATTAGGTATCTTTGACTGCTAATTTAAGAGCCAAAACTATTGATTTCGGGGTTGGTCTCGGAACAAAAGATATTCGTTTAGACGAGTTCTTCGATCCCCCATCAACTTGTCATAACATTTCCCACAAAATAGTATGCCGGGTATTTACCCGTATCTACCCGTTGTATGGAAACGTACAAATTAACAGGTCTAACATTACACTTTTTGCTGGCAAACGTAAGTAAACCTAATAAGATGTTAAAATGAGCAATCAGAGATCAAATGCGATGTCCATATACGAGCACCCTCATACATGTATAGAGATTAGGTATCTTTGACTGCTAATTTAAGAGCCAAAACTACTGATTTCGGGGTTGGTCTCGGAACAAAAGATATTCGTTTAGACGAGTTCTTCGATCCCCCATCAACTTGTCATAACATTTCCCACGAAATAGTATGCCGGGTATTTACCCGTATCTACCCGTTGTATGGGAACATACAAATTGACAGGTCTAACTTTATATTTTTTGCTGGCAAATATTTGTAGACCTAACTAGATGTTAAAATGTGCAATCAGACATCAAATGCGATGTCAATATACGAGCACCCTCATACATGTATACAGATTAGGTATCTTTGACTGCTAATTTAAGAGCCAAAACTACTGATTTCGGGGTTGGTCTCGGAACAAAAGATATTCGTTTAGACGAATTCTTCGATCTCCATCAACTTGTCATAACATTTCCCACGAAATAGTATGCCGGGTATTTACCCGTATCTACCCGTTGTATGGGAACATACAAATTGACAGGTCTAACTTTATATTTATTGCTGGCAAATATTTGTAGACCTAACTAAATGTTAAAATGTGCAATCAGACATCAAATGCGATGTCAATATACGAGCACCCTCATACATGTATAGAGATTAGGTATCTTTGACTGCTAATTTAAGAGCCAAAACTACTGATTTCGGGGTTTGTCTCGGAACAAAAGATATTCGTTTAGACGAGTTCTTCGATCCCCCATCAACTTGTCATAACATTTCCCACGAAATAGTATGCCGGGTATTTACCCGTATCTACCCGTTGTATGGGAACATACAAATTGACAGGTTTAACGTTATATTTTTTGCTGGCAAATATTTGTAGACCTAATTAGATGTTAAAATGTCCAATCAGACATCAAATGCGATGTCAATATACGAGCACACTCATACATGTTTAGAGATTAGGTATCTTTGACTGCTAATTTAAGAGCCAAAACTACTGATTTCGGGGTTGGTCTCGGAACAAAAGATATTCGTTTAGACGAGTTCTTCGATCCCCCATCAACTTGTCATAACATTTCCCACAAAATAGTATGCCGGGTATTTACCCGTATCTACCCGTTGTATGGGAACATACAAATTGACAGGTCTAACTTTATATTTTTTGCTGGCAAATATTTGTAGACCTAACTAGATGTTAAAATGTGCAATCAGACATCAAATGCGATGTCAATATACGAGCACCCTCATACATGTATAGAGATTAGGTATCTTTGACTGCTAATTTAAGAGCCAAAACTACTGATTTCGGGGTTTGTCTCGGAACAAAAGATATTCGTTTAGACGAGTTCTTCGATCCCCCATCAACTTGTCATAACATTTCCCACGAAATAGTATGCCGGGTATTTACCCGTATCTACCCGTTGTATGGGAACATACAAATTGACAGGTTTAACGTTATATTTTTTGCTGGCAAATATTTGTAGACCTAATTAGATGTTAAAATGTCCAATCAGACATCAAATGCGATGTCAATATACGAGCACACTCATACATGTTTAGAGATTAGGTATCTTTGACTGCTAATTTAAGAGCCAAAACTACTGATTTCGGGGTTGGTCTCGGAACAAAAGATATTCGTTTAGACGAGTTCTTCGATCCCCCATCAACTTGTCATAACATTTCCCACAAAATAGTATGCCGGGTATTTACCCGTATCTACCCGTTGTATGGGAACATACAAATTGACAGGTCTAACTTTATATTTTTTGCTGGCAAATATTTGTAGACCTAACTAGATGTTAAAATGTGCAATCAGACATCAAATGCGATGTCAATATACGAGCACCCTCATACATGTATAGAGATTAGGTATCTTTGACTGCTAATTTAAGAGCCAAAACTACTAATTTCGTGGTTGGTCTCGGAACAAAAGATATTCGTTTAGACGAGTTCTTCGATCCCCCATCAACTTGTCATAACATTTCCCACGAAATAGTATGCCGGGTATATACCCGTATCTACCCGTTGTATGGGAACATACAAATTGACAGGTCTAACTTTATATTTTTTGCTGGCAAATATTTGTAGACCTAACTAGATGTTCAAATGTGCAATCAGACATCAAATGCGATGTCAATATACGAGCACCCTCATACATGTATAGAGATTAGGTATCTTTGACTGCTAATTTAAGAGCTAAAACTACTGATTTCGGGGTTGGTCTCGGAACAAAAGATATTTGTTTAGACGAGTTCTTCGATACCCCATTAACTTGTCATAACATTTCCCACGAAATAGTATGCCGGGTATTTACCTGTATCTACCCGTTGTATGGGAACATACAAATTGACAGGTCTAACTTTATATTTTTTGCTGGCAAATATTTGTAGACCTAACTAGATGTTAAAATGTGCAATCAGACATCAAATGCGATGTCAATATACGAGCACCCTCATACATGTATAGAGATTAGGTATCTTTGACTGCTAATTTAAGAGCCAAAACTACTGATTTCGGGGTTGGTCTCGGAACAAAAGATATTCGGTTAGACGAGTTCTTCGATCCCCCATCAACTTGTCATAACATTTCCCACGAAATAGTATGCCGGGTATTTACCCGTATCTAACCGTTGTATGGGAACATACAAATTGACAGGTCTAACTTTATATTTTTTGCTGGCAAATATTTGTAGACCTAACTAAATGTTGAATGTGCAATCAGACATCAAATGCGATGTCAATATACGAACACCCTCATACATGTATAGAGATTAGGTATCTTTGACTGCTAATTTAAGAGCCAAAACTACTGATTTCGGGGTTGGTCTCGGAACAAAAGATATTCGTTTAGACGAGTTCTTCGATCCCCCATCAACTTGTCATAACATTTCCCACGAAATAGTATGCCGGGTATTTACCCGTATCTACCCGTTGTATGGGAACATACAAATTGACAGGTCTAACTTTATATTTTTTGCTGGCAAATATTGGTAGACCTAACTAGATGTTAAAATGTGCAATCAGACATCAAATGCGATGTCAATATACAAGCACCCTCATACATGTATAGAGATTAGATATCTTTGACTGCTAATTTAAGAGCCAAAACTACTGATTTCGGGGTTGCTCTCGGAACAAAAGATATTCGTTTAGACGAGTTCTTCGATATTCCCCCATCAACTTGTCATAACATTTCCCACAAAATAGTATGCCGAGTATTTACCCGTATCTACCCGTTGTATGGAAACATACAAATTAACAGGTCTAAGATTACACTTTTTGCTGGCAAACGTAAGTAGACCTAATAATATGTTAAAATAAGTAATCAGATAACAAATAAGATGGCATCTGTATATTTTATATGGAAAGCATCAGTGATTTTAATCTTTGATATTTTTTCTTTTAGAGATATTCATTGTTTTATACATTATATAACCTTTTTGTACATTTCTACACATAAATAGTGGACTCACACAATTTTTTAAATAAATATTCCAATCTACCCACCCAAACGGGTAGATACGGGTATATACCCGGTGCATATCGGGTAAATACCCAAGCGTGGGTAAATACCCGGGTAGATGCCCATCTCTAGTCCTGCCTGCCTGTACATATTTATTTACAAATTAAATATTCATATTAAAATTAAAACATTACATATACTTAATATTAAATAAATAGACCTCAAATAATAATAACAATATCAAGACTATATTGTTATTATTATTTGAGGTCTTGACTCCCGATACAAGTTCTTGTGCTTCCTTGTTTTATGAGAGTTGTGACGTTTGTGACTTGTGACATTTCAGATATGTCAATGTCAAAAGTGTTAAAACAAATTGTGATAAAAATCGAATTCTTGTACATATTGCATTATTTTGTTTTTAAAAAGGTTTCATAATCAATTAGCTATAATTACAAGGAAAATATTTTAAGAGCCATGTTAGGTTCAATATTAAAACAATTTTCTAGGTTCGTCTGGTTTTTAGGAGAATTATTTGAGAAAATATAACCTACAGACTGCCTTGTTACAAATATGTTCCGTATTTTTCCAGATTAACCCTAACCCAAGTGCCGTTACAAGCAAATAGTCGAAATATATGCGCCACTACCGCATTGCAATTTAAAACCACTGATTACCTATGGTAAGTTAGAATAAAGTCTTATTCTTCAGATTAGATCTTATGAATAAAAACTTTATATACAGATGGGCAGATTGGACAGTTGATATGTAAAAGTACAGTGAAAGAAAGAAAGAAGAAAATATGTTTATTTGTTAGAAATATAAATAACACTGTAAGAGTTGTCAATTATTGGTTTTTAACAGCATTATAATGCTTGAATTATTATCTAAATTAAAATATGTGATTAATCCCATTTATGTCGAAATTGTTCATCACATATTTGAATTTATATACAGTGACGTATTTATATTTTCAATTAAAACTGTTTCATGTGTTCATAACCACTTATTAAATTGATTTAAAATCGAAACATTTCAGGGGAGAGCCATTGAAAAAAAAGAAAAAGATTGATCCTGCCATAGTGAAAGCCCGTGAAGAGCGTCGCCGAAAGAAGTTGGAGAAACAAATTAGACGCCTTCAAAAGAATGCTCGGCAGCTCAAGCCGATTGAAGAGATGGAGGTGCCACTGGACTTGTTGGATCAGATTGGGTGAGTAATAAGTTTGATCCATATCAAACATAATGAAGAAGTTCCAAAAAGGCTTTTAGGAACTTTGCTTCTAGAGTAGTATATTGATATTACCTTTAAAATTATATTTCTTTTTAACTTACACAGTGCCTATTTAATATTACTGTTATTAGTATTACGGACTTACCACGATTAATATAGTTTTTTGCTAGATATTATGATGACCCTTTTACCCTTAATTTGACTAACTCCGTGTGATTCAGAGAAAATATAACTAGCACTTTTATATATTTTCAGCAAACGAAGCCGAGGTGCACCACAGCTGACACAGGAGGTGGTGGAAGCTCGTGCGTTGCTGCAGAAAGACTGGACCCGGTACAAACGTGAGGAGTACATGGAACATGTCGCTCAGATTGATAGGATCATGGCGGCTCAGCGACGGGCATTGGACAAACTTTACGAGGAGTCAGAAGACTTATACAATGAGGCTATTATGGTAAATAATACTTTATATCATCATCATCATCAGGTGTTTTTGTCTCCAATGAAGGAGCACAACCCTTGGTGCTACCAGAGCCATACTTGGCTAGAGCAGCCAAAGGAACTTTATGTAGTAAATACAAATGCCTGTATGCCTTTCTTACACAAACATCTCCTCTCACAGGCCTACTAAAAGAGATCTCTTTTGAGATAAGTACTATCACGTCTTTATTCCTAATGAGGCACACAGAACATTTTGGGTCCTGTAGTTCTAAGCAGACAGAGATCACAGCTGCGAGATCCAAAGGTCACTTTTAGCATGATGGTGGGCAAGTAGGTGGAAAAAGAAATTAGTGTAGTGATGGGTTGCTAAAATACACTGGCTTGGCCAAAACTCCGACCGTACAAACTCAAGAGGTACGTTACGCTTCAAAAATGGAGTCATAATTTCATAAACGAATTGTAAGAGAAATTATATGACTTCATTTTTGAAGCTTGACCATGTAAAATTTGCGCATAGTGAGGATCAAACATGTGGCTTACTGACGCAGAGGTTGTTAAATTATGGATTGCCCAAGTAGTCAGAGATTTTAGCTACTTTGCTCACATACATACATATTTTCACGCCTGTTTCCCAAAGGAGTAAGGCTGAGACTATGGATCTGCATCTGATCGCCGTGTGGTTTCCGGCCGAGTAGAATAGGACCACTTCAAGTCTTCCCGTGGATGTCGTAGAAGGCGACTTAGGAATTACAAGCTAAACAAAGCTTACAAACATAAATAGGACCTTTCCAACACATCGGTCAGCTTTGAGAGTGTAGGCCAAATTTTCTGCTCTAGCCAAGTATGGCTATAGTAGTACAGAGAGGGTCGTTGCCTTGCAGTGGAGAATAAAAAGACCTGATGATGATGATGGATCTGCACTTGCTACGGTCCTTGGCCTTGCAAACCTCTTAATGAATTTGGTCACTTGTTCAATAAATTTGAATTGCCGTTAACATAAATTATCACGTCATTATCACCAACGGGGCGGACAGAGCCAAGGGTCACAAGACCCAAAGGCCACGAATATAATGCAGATTGATTTATGTCGACCTCTGTAGCCTAGTGATCATCATGCCACGCTGTCACATCATAGGTCCCAGATGCGATCCCCGGTCAGATGGAAAATGATGCTTTTCACATTGACCTGGGTCTTAAATGTTTATCTATTGTATTTGTTTGTTATAAAATATTATAGTTGTTCTCGAACTTACTTTGAGGCTAGCTAATCGAATTAGCCGCAGGAAGTCCACTGCCGGACATAGGCCTCCCCCAAGGATTTCCAAAATGACCAATTGGAAGCGGCCAAGTAGGTAGTCTTTGAGGCTAGCTCGATCTGTGTGATTTGTTAGTCAATATTTAATTATTTATTATTTAATTAATGTTGTTCACAGCCGGATTTGCAACTGATCCCCTTCACGGTCAAGGGGCCCGTCGCTACGCCCCCCATCAAGGGGTATGACTCACCTGATGGAGAATACGTGGATGTGTCCAAGAAGTGGGACAATTAGTGCTGCGAAAATAATCCTTTAGATAGTGTAAATAAATGTAATTTATCAAATTTTCGCTTCATTTTTACAACCTTAGACTTCATCATCATCAGGTCTGTTTGTCTTCAATGCAGGAGCACGACCTTCTCTGTACTACCAGAGCCATACTTGGCCAGAACAGCCAGATGACTTGGCCTACAACCTCTACGCTGGACAGAAGAGGTCTCATTGATGTTTATAAGCTTTGTTTAGGTTGTATTTCCTAAGTCGCCATGTACGTCATCCACGGGAGGACTTGGAATGGCGTGGCCCTATTCTACTCTGCCCACACGGCTTAACCTTAGACTTACCCCGTCTTATTATAAATCGTGGACTGACTTTAGTACTAGGTTTAAACCATTAATCACCCAAAACATGATGACCACCCGCAATATGTCACCTTCTCTTATGTCGTTGTCAACTTAATTAGGGTGTTTAAACATGGTTCAAATCAAGCCGTTAAGTTTAGTTCTCGTTTTAATAACAGACCATGTTCGTGTCTATGTTGAGTTGACCGTTTATAAAGCGGCCAAGTGAGATTCGGAATCGCCCATGAAGGGTTCCGTAGCAGTAAGTATTATAATATAAGAGTTCTTGTAGTTCGTTATAACTTCGATCACAGTTTTAATAATATCTAGCGTATTTTAATTTTAATTTATGACACTTAATAAAAAAAACCTACTTACTAGATCTCGTTAAAACCAATTTTCGGTGAAAGTTTGCATAGTATAATGTACTGTACATCGTATATATTTTTTTGTGTTATCATTAGAAACCTCAATAACACTTTCGGAAAAAAGTGGCTGTGACATACGGACCGACAGACAGGCAGACAGACAGACATGTCGAATCCATAAGGGTTCCGTTTTTTATCGAATATTAAAAGTAAGTTTTCAAATGAAATTTCGTCTTTAAGATAGGTAACCAATACACATACATACAATCACACACGAGATATTTAAACTTAATGGAACAGACAGAGCATTTTAAATTTTGCGACTCAAAAGCCATTTTTAGCGTGATGGTGGGTGAAATGGTGGAAAAAGGAATCAAAATAGTGATGGGCTGCTAGCCGCATCGCTTATTAATGTGATTTGCATTTTCTTCCATTCCTTCGTTCGCCTTCTACGTTCTGGAGTGCTATTTTTCATTTAAGGACTCACCGAAACACAAAACGTTTAGTTTTCCAACTCACCGCTCGCGTAAAATACAAATTGATCGTATTTTTGAAAGCGTCGTGTCAGCGAAAAACAATATTGTTTTACGCAGAAAACATCGATAATTTGTCTACCTATGCTTTTCAAAAAAGCAACGTGAAATGGATCGATTTTCTCATGATTGGTTTCGATGACATATCTACGCTACAAAATTACGAGTGGTTTAAAAATGCGCCCGTTTGGAAACGATCGCGTAAACCATTCGTAATGTGACAAGTGATTTCAAAAATACGTCTCCTGCGCGGGAACGGAAGCAGCTAGCGCATTAATTAGATATTAGGCGTATGTAAATCGGATGAAAATGCAATAGTACTTCTATTGCTTTTTCGTCCGATTAGTAGAGAGAGAAAATACTCGTTTTTTGTAATTTGATAACATTGATTAAGGTTTGATTTTAATTTGTTGTGTAATTTGTACATTTATAACAGACTAGCTGCGCCCCGCGGTGCTACCCGCGCCTAAAGTAGCCTATGTGTTAATCCAGGATGACAGCTTCCTGCGTACCAAATTTTATCAATATTGGTCCAGCCGTTTGGGCGTGAAAGAGTAACAAACATCCATCCATCCATACTTACAAACTTTCGCGTTTATAAGTAGGATAAACAATTAGAATAAAGTCATTTTTCAATTTGCTCAGACTGGGGATCGAACCTAGGACCTCCGCCTAGCGTGGCGAATAATACTCTACGGAGCGGAGTCGCACCATCAATTATTAAATGACGCTAAAAATTCGAGCGACTGACATCATTATAATCATTATTTTAAATTGTATATGGGTCAAAGTTACCTGAAATAAATGAATTTTTCGGGGTCGAGTCGAGTGCCGCCCTCATTTGAAATAAATTATTTGACCAAGCCCTAGATAACCCTTAAAACTATTTCATAAAATTCTGATTACTATGAGCACGTAGAGCTATTCTTAACACATTTGCTGGAGTTTTTGGCGGGAAGTCAAGGGGTTCACTTGGAGTTTGCTATAAATTGTTTTGCAAATTGATTCTAGTGGACTTTATAATATGAAATTGGTGTGGTTTGGTGTCATAAATGCTCATTCTGATGAACAATATGTGAAATGTTTAAAGTGGACAATCATAGTGCGGCTGTAGTGATATTTATTTGCGGACTGCTGTGGGCGTCTTTAGGCGCCGTCCGCCACTCAATCGGCTATGAAAATCAGTGGACTCGTATAGATTTGTCGCCAGAAGCTCCCTTAAAGCAATCAAAGGACCTAATACCAACCTTTGATTGCATATATATATTTACTTCACATCAATTATTGGCGCCATTGGTTTACTGGCAAAATAAGCTTCAACGAAGTTTGACCGCCATAAACAAGAAAAGAAAAAAAAACAATTTTGCTAAAATAAAAACGGCCACTTTTGGCTAATGTCCAAAGAAAAGCTTCACCCCTTAAATGAATAGTCTGGTTTGCACCACCGAGTTACCTAGGGTTGTTTGTACTGTACCTACAGGTTTGCACAATCCCCATTTGCATGTGCACCCGTAAAAATGGTAAAAATGCAGCCGTCATCGCACTGAATAGGTTAGCGTAATCGCGCTAACACTAACAAAAGGCGCCAGTCCGATCTATTTGAATATTCATCGGAAATGTTTTTTGAATAATGAATGCAAAAATGAAGCTCTTCCGTAGCTTCCGATTCATATTTCAATTCAATTTTATTTTTTTCTTTAATGGTATGGCAGATCAGAATGGTTTTCGATAAGTATTATCATAGTTTCACTTCACTACCGGATCCGAAAGTTCGTAAGGTCAATTTTTCCCAACTAACTGATGAATAATCAAATCATGCAAGATGTGAGTTTCTTTCAAAGGAAAAATCAGTAGAACAGCAAAGAATGTGTGCTAGAGTCTGTGCGGAAAGAGAACCGTCGTGGCGTAAAATCAAACTAACAAAATCTTTTTTATATGACAAATGACAACCCAATACCCATCTGTCAAATGACAAACTCTACGTCATCTTTGTTTACCGCGTTGTTTTAACGTGATTTTTATTTTAAATCATTTCAAAAAGGGGAAATCCTTTACCCAGTCCTACAAGGGAAATAATATTTAATATTATTATAGGTTTTGCCAAAAAGAAAAAGCGGCTAAACACAATTATCGACTTAAACAAAGTCATGGAACGTGTGGCGGCGATGTGCGGTATGTAGAAAGTTATTTTAAATGTTTTAGATTTCCTAGGTAACCCCCAGACACCGACATTTTATATTATGTATAAATTAAAGAGAATTCGCATAAATATATAAAAATATTTGTTTATTTTGTTTCAGTCAAAGTTTTTGATAGCAGGTATTATAAAGAGTGTTGATACTTTTAATTTATTATGCGTTTAGATAAACTTGCCCTATTTTTTTCAGGTTTAAGTGAAGATACAGTATCTAAAATAAAAAAGAAGGTTCCTTAAATAACGGCGTGTGGAGCAAGAATTTATTATAAATAACTGTAACAGATTCGAGCAAATCAAGTTTAGAAGAAGAAAATTCTTTGGATCTCTATAGTCTATCCGATGATAGTTCAAACATGTCCGGCATTGAATATTTAGAATAAGACTGTGATTATGGTTCTGACCAATAAATTAATAAATATATTATTGTTTTAAATTTATTTTAAATTTATTTTTTATGCCTACCTAACCTAAAGGCTAACGATGAAGATAGCATCTGAAAACATATAAAAATATATTTTCATTTACAGCCATTACATGTAATGTAAATAATATATGAAAATATAATTTATCCATTAGCATCCAATAGCCGTCATAGTTTCAAAATATCAAGAACTTTATAGTCGCACTATAATGACACAACAGTGTTGTCAACATAACTAATACGGATATTAAACACAACTGCGCCCTCAAATCCTACGACGTTTCTCTTTCCGTACAGACTCTACAGACATTTTACGTATTTCTTAGCAACTCGGAAAGTTATGTGCTACGAATATTTTACGTAGTTCGTGGCAATCAGAAAGGAATGTGCTACGAACATTTCACTTATTTCGTAGCAACTAAAGCTATATGCTACGAATATTTTACGTAGTTCGTAGCTAGTCAGAAAGCTATGTACCATGCTACGAACATTCTACATAATTCGTAGCAAGTTGAAAAAAATATGTTACTCTGTACGCACATGCCACGGGGGTATGTAGCAAGTCGTAAAATAAAAAATAATAAGAAAATAAATTTGGCAAGTTGGAAAAAGACCTTTTTAAATTGTCCTATTTATGTATTTGTTATAAAATATAGTATGTTGAGTAAGTATTTAATAACACAAGTCTCGAACTTACTTTGGGGCTAGCTCAATCAGTGTAATTTGTCCTTTTATATTTATTTACTATTTATTTTATTTAAATAATTTACGTCAACAAGTATGATGAAACAACATTCCACGATAAACAAATGGTTTCTCTGATAAGCAAAGTTTATGTTTACATTTAGTAATGTAAACATAAACGTTGCTTTCCTTATAGAAACTTGTATGAATTGGCCAGTAGATACTTCACCCTTTGTGGTGTAGGGGTGTTTATCGATAGGTAACGATGTGGGTAAATTCCCGGGCTATTGTTCCGCCGCCCTTTGTTAGGTTTGAAGCCATCTCGAATATGATAGAGCCTAATCGAAACAAATAATAAACTGTTAAAAAATATGTCTTTGCATTAAATAGAGTGGTATTTAAAAAAAATATGGCCATGGAGAAAAAATTAAAAAAGTCTTTTTGTCTGTTTGTAACGCTAATCTCCGGAAATACTGAAAAATACGAATGAAACTTTTTTAGGGGTTTACTATTTATTAGGGGTATTTCCCTTCCATCCACGTTGTACAGTTATTAAGCCTGGGCAACGTGTAGGGTATAATTGATTAATAGATGATATAATTGATTTATTCATTTATTAATCGCTAACATGTTGCATAAGATGACAAATATTGGTGCAGTAATACATGTACCCATTTAGGGTGTGGCGATACAAACATGGGTAAAAATTATAAATATTATATGAGTAATCGTTAAATATTATTATTATTATTTTTTTTAAATTTTTTAATAATATAATTAATTAAATGAAAAGTTTAATAAATTTGTCATGTAACAAAAAAAAGAAAGGTTAAAGTAGGTATTTCAAAAAGGGCTATCATGCAGTCAAAATTAGGTAGGTAAAAATATGCTATGTCAAAAATTCCAAAATGTCAAAGGTAGTTTAACAATAGGTAGGAAACTCATCTACGCAGTCAAATTGTATATAAGTCAAAATAAATATAGAACGAGAGACTGAGAACGAATGTGAGCTATAATTTTATGCGAAGTAGGTAGGTATGTTGAAAGATGATTTTGCGAATGTGTTAAAGTTTATCATTTAGGTATTCGTCTATTGTATAGTATGCTTTTGATAGTAGTAGCAATTTAACTTGTTTTGTAAACAGAGTGTCCTTTTGTTCATTTCTTATTTTGTCGGGTAGTTTATTGTAAATTTTAATGGACATTTCATACGGACTGGTTTGAAATATCTCTAGTCTAATTATATTTTTAGATTTCAAGAGGTCTTTTTGGCGGGTATTTCTGTTGTGCGTGTCTTTAACTTGCTGAAAGAGGTAAAAGTTTTTTCTCACAAACAGACATATTTCTAAGATATATAATGAAGGCAGGGTCAATATATTTTTCTCAATGAAATATGGTTTGCAGCTATTTGGACGTCTAGTGTTTGTGAGGATGCGAATGCATTTTTTTTGCATTACAAATAGGGCGTAGGCATCCACACTATTTCCCCAAAGTATTATCCCATATCGTAACCACGAGTGCGCGTAGGCATAATATGCTGATAATGCAGTTTCGTAGTTAGTGTTACTTTTTAGTATGCTTAGGGCGTATACGAACCTAGCCAACTTGGTCTTAATATTTAAGATATGGTTTTTCCAAGTTGCATGACTGTCAATTGTTATCCCTAAAAGGTTGAAATGTTTTACTTCCTCTATAGTCAAGTTATTTATCTCTAAACTTATGTTTACCGCTTGTTTTTGATGAGGTCTAAATTGAATTATTTTTGTCTTTTTAAAGTTGATTTCTAGGTTATGTGTATCCAGATAATGGCTTAGTGTGTTAACCGCGTCTTTAAGTACAGTGCATGATTCTTCGCTATTTTTGCATTGAAATAATAATGAGATGTCGTCTGCGAACATAATGCATAGGCTTTTTTTATCTGGGAATAATCGGGGCAGGTCATTTATGTATACGAGGAACAGAATACATCCGAGCACGCTTCCTTGGGGTATATAATAATTTGTAATGATATTGTTAGATTTAATGGATTGCAATTCATTTGTGTTATTATTATTGTATTCGATTTGTACGTACTGTTTTCGGTCGCTTAGGTACGATTTCAGCCATTTGTGTGCTTGTCCACGGATGCCTACGTCATACAGTCTGCGTAATAGGACTGGATGAGACACTTTATCATAGGCTTTTGTCATATCAAGCAAGAGTCCGATACCGTATTTTTTATTATTTATATGCGATAATAGTTCTTGCACATAGTGATAGACAGCTAGGGCTGTACTGCGTTTTTTCCTAAAACCAAATTGGTTTTCGTCAAATATACGATATTTTTCAAGGAAATTATTTAATCTATACGTCATGGCTTGTTCAAATATTTTTGAAATTGTTGACGGTAGGGATATTGGTCTGAAGTTTGTAGGATTAGTAGGATCTCCACTTTTTTTAAATATTGGTTTTACTATAGAAATTTTCAATTTGTCGGGAAAACATCCTTCATCGAATGATTGATTGATAAGTTTTACTAGAGGAGGTGTTAATTCTATAGCACACTCTTTTATAAGTATGGGAGGTAGTTCTTTCGCGTTCATCAACATACGAGAGGAACATTGTGTTTGTAACGACCTGCGTCGGGGCCGCGCGAGCGCATTCTGGCAGCCCTGCGATCCCGTCGCCAGCGTTACGTAATGTATCTTTGTGCTGTGGCTGTGATTCTCCTACCGATACAAAATATTCGTTGAATGCATTTGCGACGGAGAAAGGACATTCTATAACAGATCCGTTAACTTTTAGTTGAATGTTTTTTGTATTTTGGACCTTGTTGTCAGTAATGTTTTTAATTATTTTCCACAATGTTCTATTTTTATTTTTAAATTTTTTATTTCTTGTTGATAACTTAGTTTTTTTGACATGTTCACACATTTTTTTAGTACCTTATCGTATCTTTTACAGTGTAATTTTAAGATTTTGTTTTCTGATTGGTTTATCATTTTCCTAAGTAGTCGTTTATGTTTACAGGATTTTTTAGACCAGTGGTTAGCCATGTGTTTTTATTTTTATTTGTGTATTTTATACGTTTTTTGGGTATATGTTTATGCATTTTTTCTGTAAGCACGTTTTGGAATTCATTATAGTTAGTATTTATATCTTTGTCATCTTTAATTATTTGTGTCCAATCGATCTGTTGAATAGCTAGTTTAAAATCATTGATATTTTTGTCATTTAATACTCGTATATTTTTGTATTTAGTCATATTTTTATTTGTCATTTTATTGCACGTGTAAATTATGCTTCTATGATCTGAAACACCATTTTCTTCTACCTTTAAATTAAATTTAGTTTTGTTATTTACAAAAACAAAGTCAATGCAAGAACTTTTCTTGCCCACTACTCTCGTCGGCTCGTTTACAAGTTGGTGCAAGTTATATGATAGCATAATATCAGAAAGACGATCGTATTCTTTCGTTTTTCAACACACTGCTCGTGAAGTGGATCTAATTTCACCGGTTTTAGATATAAAGCAGCTCATAAAACATGCGTGTGTTATAAACACAAATAGTGAAGTAATATTCAAAACCGCACTGTTTGCTATATAAATGTTTCAAATTGTCTTTATTTTTAAATTTCGAATTGGCCCGCCGCGCAGCGCCCTCCAGCACGTAGCGCGCCGCGCTGATTTCAAAAAGTTAAACACGAGAAAGTAGGCTTCGTAGCTGAGTTTATTTTAAAAAAAACAAATTGTAGGTATTTTGTCTGGCAAGTGTGTTGAAAAACGTCGTACGATATTTGTTTATTGTGATAAAAACGATTTACACCAATTACATTTATCACACGCATTATTAGAAATAGGTACATTCAAAATAGTCTATTATTATTTTCTACAAACAAATCTATATAAAAATAAATTAATGTTAAAAAAATATAATAAAACGTACAATTAGTTAATGTCAAACAAAATACATGTCCGTCCGTCCGTACTTACAATGTCGCTTATTCATTGTCATCGTATCACAGCTATTGGTGTTATACCACTGGTCACATAAACTTTTACAATAACTCAATAAAGCCTTTAATATGGATGACCAGTTGTCGAAACTAAAATCAAAATCAGTATAAATCAGATATAAGTGCGTGTATTGCTTAAACACACTCGGCTCTTTTACGCCCTAGCCTTCGGCTCTGCAATTCCGCCCCGTGTGTTATAACCACCATAACGCACTTATATCGTAAAGTACTATTGGAAAATGGAACACCTGATGCAGAACCAAGTACCCCACAGTGGATAAGTGTTAAGAATAATTTAAGGAACACGGCAAAAAGTAAAGAAATAACTTTACAACGGTAAGTAACTAGATTTCATTATTATGAATATATTATTCTAAAAAAGAACATGGGCCATTTGTTTGAGATTCTATGTCAAAGGATGCAACCTAGTCTACTAAGTCACTATTTCTCATTCCCGTTTCCAACTCTTAGATACTTTTTAAACGAGAAGTTACTAAAAAATCCTTCATGCATCCAACGGGAGTAATACGTTTGCAAAGCTCGATAGAAGGCAAGGCAGGACTGAAAACAAACTCGACGGCTCTACGTCGATATCCTGCGGATTTCGAGTTTGATATGCTCTTTGGGTGTGATCTATCATTGCAGCGAGTGTTTGGACGTGTCTACTTGCGTGTATCTATGACTATCCATGTCCACAAAAATCTTGTGAAGAAAACACCATATTTCTCAATAAAACTGTGTGTTATCTTATTTTTGGTTAGCTAGTTGGAAAAAATAATTTATGATTGGGAAACTAAATCCGTTGAAAAAAAAATCATATAAGTAGGTATACTTAAAACTACCTCTAGGGGAGCTCGATGGCTTTCGCAAGTAAAAAGACACCGGGCGTGGTCCGCACTTGGATGGGTGACCACAAGTGGCATATAAAATTCTCGAGCTCCTCCGTGCTTCGGAAGGCACGTATAAGCCGTTGGTTCCGGCTGTCATCATTGTATGGCAGTCGTCAAGCTATGTCAGATGCCTTTAGGCAGCCTGAAAAATTTGACACCAGTGTTGGCCACTTACACACACGAAAATCAAACACAAACAAAACTACCTCTGAAGAGAGTTTTCAGTCAATATGTCGCCCCTGAGTCTTGGCGCTGGTAAATGCTATCCAGTATAGTTTAACGGGCATTATCACGTTGTTGGTATGCAGATGTCGAGTGTACACAGGGACGGCTATTTAGTATGCAGCTGTACATACGGATTGCGTCCATTTACAGTAAACTATCGCCGCACAATGCCACCGCAAAACGTCCTTTGAGCGTTGTCACCGCTCCACACACCGCTATTCACTTTGCAATAATATCTAATAAGAGAAGAGTAAAACCGTGTGCTTGTTACACGTGTTAAGAATATGGTTTAACCTAAAAATCAAAAATAAGATTTTAGGGACTTTTTATCTGGAAAACTTTGGATGAATCCGCTTCCAGTCGGTATGTTAAGCTGAGGAATTTTTACCATGATAAGACTGTATTGGTATAACCTTTGTATGTACCTTTGGTCACGAATCTAGTTCTTTAGGGCTAGACTAAATAAAATTTGAAAAATTTACACTTGTGTGGGCCACCTTTATACTTGCACAATTGTCTGTTCTGTGCGAAAAAAGCAAAAAATAAAATGAAAGAAAATATAGTGTCTTAATATAACCTACCCATTAGGTAAACTCTATATCTAAGAGTTAGATAAGTACCTATTATGATAACTATAACTGAATAAGTATATATTTTTTCGTTCATTGTTTATGTCAATTATTCAGCCGTATTGAAATAACGATGTACATACAAACAAGAATAATGATTCGTTTGTTTATTTTATTTAGCTATACAAAATGTTTAAAACTTTCAATATGATTGATATAGATAGATACCTATTTTTTAAATGCTTATTACAATGTAACATTTGACAAATACATTCTGAACAGGTAATCTTTGTACTTAGACGTAAAAAAACAAAATGTTTTATTACAGTACTAATAAACTTATGCAAGTTTGTAGAGTGATATTATCTTTTAATTATTTAATTATAGTTATTAATAATTTATTAAATAAAAACGCGTAGACACTTTCTATAATTTTTCCATCACTCCACACATGAAACATGTGTATTTTCTGTAACCATAATTCTGTAGAACCTGTCAATGCTCTGCGATCCTTTGGTGACCGACATTTAACTAGGAGGCTTGTGCCTATATGGCAGGGCTTTTCATGCTCATTAAAATGTTCAATCTGGTAGTGGCGTCGCTGGTCGGGTCCTTGGAATCCCTCCAATAATCCGTGCGTCAACTCGTGAACGGGTGCTGCCGGGAGGGACTGTCAACTCGGCTTCGTTTTTTTGACTACTAACTATTTATTACTGCGTAATTTATGCATTACATGTTATAATGTATCAGCATTGTAGTTTATTATAAGTTTTTATTTAATAAAAAAGACTTAATAATAATAAGAGAAAGCCCGAAAAAGTTCTGGCGAGTAGGCGACCAATACGGTAGAAATGACTTTCTTTCTGACTTTGGTAGGTATAGGTAGCTTTTCTTTAAAAAAAAATTAAATTTTAATATAAACTACATCTGATGTAAATTATACTTATTGACGTGCAAAAGTGCCTGTAAAGGTGTAATTACTGAATTAACATGAATTTTGAATAAGCTTTCGCAACAAGCGAGGCAAATTAACTTCTGCATCGATTATCTCGAAAGTGCTCCTTTATGAAACCAGTGGTTTTCGGAACAATACAGGATGATTGTTTTTTAAAAACGTAAACGTCGTAAACATCGTTATATAAAATGTGTTTGAGACAAAAATATCACTGTGCTAACCTAAAGCCTGGCGTTTTAAAAAGAACTGTCCATTTAAATTTAAATTTGGACACGAAAAAAGTCTTGCCTGCTCCGTACACTAAAAATAAAACGATTCAATCCACCTGTTCGCAAACGTTGAAAACATTTTTTTAAACGAAATGAAATTACGCGGCCGTCAGTTTCCATCCGCAATTATGGTGCTGGAAATGATTACGTCACGATCCTCGAAAAGAGCTTCAAATGTCCGCTTTTCATTCCGGCGATACATCATAATGACACGACTATACGACTTTCTGTATTAACACTCTACTCGACAACTTTGAACTCAATATCGGTGTCATTAAAGTGCAGATTCTCTTAGCTCGTAAAAAGATTTATATCTTACTGGAATCAGGCAGCAATGAGTGACAACTTTGCGGCGATTTTAAAAAGATCTACACTCCACCTACAGGCAGTTCATGAAATTTTTATGCCACAAACCTTTGAAGCGTTTCTCGGGTCTAAACGAGAAATGATGTGAATGTCCGTGGCTTACTGGGTCAAGTGAGGGTCTATTGATGCCGAGGACGACAAGATACGAGCCCTAGTTTCGGCGACATGTCCTAAGGAACTTGCACCGTCTTGTGACCCCTTTTGAGACATTGAAAATAGGCCTCTTTCAAGCAGCTTTGAGGCGACTCCTATCTTATCTGAGGGTTTACTTTGAAAAGTATTAAATACAGGGTCAGTCAAAAGCTAAAGGATTTACGAATAGTTTTCTTATGTAAAGACAAACAGGTAGGCTATTTGGGATGATATAAGAAAACAAGTCCGCACGGGTACTTACGTTATTAGCAAAGAAAGAATCATTGAATGATGAGATTTGTATAAAATTTTATTTTTATTTTCACGGGGTAAACGACTTCGTTTTCTTAAGTACCATTATGATACATTAGAACTTCTAAAGTGTCCATCTAAGATTCCTTCATAGAGTTGAACATTTGAATCTATAAGTAGTTGCATCTTACGAGGAGACTGCCTTCACTCCAAATAGCTATCTAAAACCAAAATAATAACCGGACTAGTGCGTGTCATGCTATTTGTAGTGTAGGGTTTCATAGTTGCGAATGCCAACTTTGAGTTCATGGGACTAAAAACATTTAAAAAAATAATTTGTATGAAATTTTACATTTCGTAGCACATTTTATAAGTTGGTCGCCTATATCTCTTTAATTGTAAACCCGACTTAGCTCTAATAGTTTTCCTTAAGAGCGCCCAACCCGCCTTATTTTTCATACAAACGCTCTTACGTGATTATGGCATTGTAACAGATCTTTCTTGGAATGTTTTGAACTAACAGGATACTTGTGCGCTATATCTCGGTTTCTATCGAAATTAACAATTAAAATTTTGAAAAAAAATTCAGTATAAGTCTCCAAAAATCTGCTTTTTTATACAAATTTTACCTGAACTTCAGCCGATCATGTAGTACTCATGAATTGTAAAAGTAAAGAAAATATTTGCATACAAACCTTGCGAATGCAATGAAGATTATTAATGAAAAACATTTATTTCACGCACTCGTAAGGCTTACTGAAAAACACGTGTTACCTGGAACAAGTTTTATGAAATTTCCGCACCCTATGAAAAGTTAATATTCGTTCAATGAATAGTAAATAATAATACTAATTTCGTACAATAGAATGCAAACTGAGCGCTCAGGTGCTATCTCTCTCTTTTCACTTTTCTTTTTTTTTCTATCATTGCGCTGGATGAAACAACAAGCATTTCCAACCATGCTCGCGTTGACGATAGACGGACCGGGAAGGGCCCTCTTAAAACGACAACCATGACTTTTTTTCACGTGTCCATATCCAGCCGTTGAGTAGACAGAGAGAGGGACACTTCTACACTCTTTTTTCTACGAATTTTGCACTATAAAACCGAATATTTTAGAAAAAAAGCTTTAAATCGAAAAAAAGTCCTTACTAGATTCGACTAACCCATTGGTGTTAGTCGAGAAATAAAACGACTCCCACTTTACATTTATGAGAGTTAATGCAAAAAAAAAAAAAATTTTTTTACCACTTAGTCGGCTTAATTTATCATACTCAAGTCAAATTACAGCTTCAAGTAGTTTTAGTCTCTTAGTAGAACCGCGGACAGATGGACAGAAAGACAGACATGGTGACACTTGTTTACTATGGAACCATAAAAACAGCAAGTCTCCAAACATTTAGCTTACAAAGAGGACATAAAAAAGTGAAACAAGTGCACGAAATAACAACAAATCGTTATTTATTATGTCCGACACAGAATGCCGAAAAAACTTGAAGCGACCCTGGCTTCATTTACCGATGCCCAAAAAAATTTCGTTCAAGATTTCTATTTTATTATTCGTTCGGTTCGATTTAGGATTTTTCCGGGAGTTTTTCGGATGAGTCCCTTTCGCAATGGAGGACGTGTGGAGAATGTTATCGTTGGGCCTCATGACGTTCAGCCACGGTTCCACTAAGTCACTTTTCACTTCGCGAAAACCCCGTGTGAATAACAATTTATCCAGTATATGAAATACAAGTGTAATGAGTGTCGCAAGACCCGACCAATAAGACCACAATTAGTATAATAGGGATGTGAACTAAATTGTTTTTGGCTCATTAGATAGATTATTAAAAAGTATGGTACATGTATTTTTTCTTTTCTCTGATTAGCAAAAAATGACGACGTTACAGTGCATTTGAATTTCGCGTGAATTCATGATCAGCTACGATTTTTAACCAAAGCTGACGTAAATCACCCCCATTTCGAAACTTCGAAGTGCTGTGTATCTTTGTGAATTTTACTATTATACACCGATGTGCCGATTGTGATACCTGTGCAGAAGTAACTTACATAAGTAAGTGTACTTCAAAGAAAATTAAAATAACCGGCCAAGTGCGATTTGGATTCGCGCAAGAAGGGTTCCTTACCATTATCACTTTGTTGTATGGGAGCCCCACTTAAATATTTATTTTGTTCTGTTTTTAGTATTTGTAGTTATAGCGGCCACAGCAATACACATAGATATAGAATGTGTTTACTGCGTAACTTCTTATATCTATGGCAATACATCATCTGTGAAAATTTCAACTGTCTAGCTATCACGGTTTATGAGTGACAGACAGACGCACAGACAGACGGACAGCGGAGTCTTAGTAATAGGGCATGTTTTTACCCTTTCGGTACTAAAAAAGAAATAATTTATATAAATCGCATAACCAGTGTAAAGTTGTGCTTTGTAGAATCACTGAACATGTGAAAATTCAATGGGTAACTTCAAAGACTCAACGTCGGATTTCATCCCTCCGTCGGAATAATTGCCTCCAGAGCACATCCGCAACTCCCACGGGCTTCTTGGTAGAGCCTGAATTGAAGTAGGTAAGTGTAGGTCGATGTAGGCACATCTATCACGTTGCATCACTACTCAATCTAATAATAATAGTAAACCGCAATTAACCTTTCATGCAATTAACTCAAATATAAAAATAAAAAACTGGAATATATATTAGCTTGTTTAGCTATCACAAGCCTTTATGGGCTCGTATATAGTTAGATTTAAATCCTGTTGTTTACTTATCCATAACTTAATTAAAAAAATACACTATTATTAGAAAAGGCACGGTAATTGTTTATTTGTAAATATTAGATTGTAGTAAGTAGTTTTTTAATCTTTATTTTAGTTTTTAAGGAAATTTAATGTGTATATTCCCTTCTGTTATTAAAATATCGATCTCAGTTACAACGAACTTTAAGAAATTTTATATTATGTTATTTGCTGCTACGGAACACTTGGCCGTTTTTTTACCCTTTGGGTACGAGAACCATAAAATTTGACTCTTCTCTTGTTAGCGTACTTTGTTTTCTGCCAACTGTTCTACTCATAAAGTTCCCGGCTAAGTAACTCAATTCGTATAAAGTTTTCAACAAAAGTACTTTTGTTTGAAACATGCGTTGTTCCAATATCGGTATCGGCCGTAAGTTGAAAAGTTTCGTCGTAGACACAATGAAAATCAAATTAAGCTGAAGATAAGGTGTAATTGAGAAGGTTTCTTTGAGCTTCGGTTTTAAATACTTGAGTACGGAAATCCAAAAAACTATATGGCGCCCTATTCTACCGCCTCCACCCTGGACGATTTAAATAAATAAATAGTAAATATATAAATATATGGGGACAAATTACACTGATTGAGCTAGCTAGCCCCAAAGTAAGTTTGAGACTTGTGTGTTATGATGGGATACTAACTCAACGATACTATATTTTATAACAAATACATATATAGACATCCAAGACCCAGGACAATTTGAAAAAGGCAATTTTTCTACTCCTGTACTGTTATTTGTCTTTTATATGGTCCTGAACACTAATGTGCGCGGTGCGCTTTAGAGGTGCGCGGTGCGCTTTAGACAGCACTGAACGTACGGTTAACCAAGGTCAACCGACACCTCTTCCGTCGTACTCGCGAGCTGGCAACGCAGCACAGATGGCGTTTTGTTTGGACTAGGGACGGCAGAATAAACGTCCGTCAGCGTCAGCCTCCGGAGGCGCCCCGACACCGCATACGTACTGAACAGGACCTTGTACGTGTTTTTGGACCCGGTGCCGTTGGCTCCACTGAAAATCAGTGAAATTATATATTATTCAAATGGTCATACTCAATCTTCTTACTTATCATTCATAATCATTTGTTTTTGTCTATCTATTCCTTCAATCAGCGACAGTTACAATGCTGTCAGCACTAGACTAATTAATATATAAGTACTATAACTTTAAAATTGATATGCTTAGTATGTTGTATTTACCTTTAGCATTCTATATAAATAAATAAATAAATAAATATATAGGGACAAATAACACTGATTGAGCTAGCCCCAAAGTTAGTTCGAGACTTGTGTTATGGGATACTAACTCAACGATAATATATTTTATAACAAATACATATATAGATAAACATCCAAGACCCAGGACAATTTGAAAAAGGCCATTTTCCAACTTGCCCTGACCGGGAATCCAACCCGGGACCTCTGGGTGGCGGACTAGCATGGTGACCACTACGCCACGGAGGTCGTCATATATTGAGTTCATGTTTCGTTGTTAGGTTATCTCCCTCGTCTTTGTTTTGTGAACCCCTCCTTATTGATGTACCTCATCGTCCATATCTTTGTACACTGAAATGCAATAATTATCGTGTCAAAAAATTATTCGTAAAAAATTACTATGTTACACTGCTTTCAACAATACCACTTGTATATGGTTACCGTAGTGACAACTTACCTTTGGTTCTGTATTTCCATGTTATGGAAGAGAATATACCGTATCCGCAAAGTATTGTTTTCAATGTAAGTGTTCATCTCATTGAACTTGCATATATGATGGTCAAAGCACAAAACTGTAACAGATATGATATTGTAATTAACATTTTCTGTAAACCTTTATCACGTAACTTTGATAAGAATTGTCTTTTAATGGAGTTGTTAATTAAGGTTCAATTGTTGCGTTCCGATGTGTTGATGGATGCTGCAGTGGTACACAGGTATGTGGTTAAGCAAAGTATAGTGCATCAGCTGATACCTCGGTTAGTTATCTTTATAAAGCGTATTTACACTTTCATAATATATTCTATTTATTGTCTATCTTATATATATATCTTTCTTCCAAGCTGGAAGTCACTGCATATGTATACACGCATATTGATTACTTACTTTTTATCTTATCTGCAACTTCTCCCATAGATGGCTCCAAAAAGCAAGCAGTTTAAGCTAGGTTTATATAATCCTGGTTCGTTGCCCTCTAAAACTGAAGACTTCCATATCGCAATGGATAGATTTCAAGCCGATATCGTTGCAATCAATGAAACTTGGCTTAAGTCAGGCAGCGAGGCGCGTGCGCCGGCTCCTCCCGGCTATCGGCTGCATACTGCGGCGCGTCCTTTGCATATGAAGGAGGGGCGTAGGGGTGGGGTCGCATTTTACGTGAAGCGCGGCTTGCGCGCCCGTGTCGTTAAGCATCCAGATGCCGATGTGGAACAGATGTGGTTGTCTACGCGTGTAAACGGACAAACTTTTGCAATAGGTACTGCTTACAGGGCACAGTGGGTAAAAGTTGATAAGTATATTGATGCTTTGACGGAATCTACAGTGTATTTTTCTGATCACGATTATGTTGTGTTTCTTGGGGACGTTAATATAGACTTGCTGGATACCAATGCGTCGGATACACTTAAATTCAATACCTATTTGCATTGTGTGGACCTTAAACAGGTAGTCACTGAACCGACACATTTCACCAAACATTCGGCGAAACTAATTGATGTGGTATGCACCAACGCCCCCGTGCGTAACGTGTCGGTCACTAAAATCACGGGTAGCGAAGAAGGGCACGCAATGGTTAATGTTGAGCTACACATAAAGAAAGCTAAAATACCACCTAAATATATATATCATCGTCCTATAAAGAACATAGATATGGAAGCTTTTAATAAAGATTCATTATCTATTGACTGGAATTCATTGTGTGATTTGACTGATGTATTTAATACCCATGTGCTCAATATATTTGACAAACACGCCCCCGTTAAGAAAACTAAAGTAAGTTATTTCCACTCTTTACCCTGGGTTACCGACACCTGCAGGCTCATGATAGATCTTCGTGACCAAGCCCGGAAAAAACATCGCGATACTAAATCTGAAGCTGATAAAGTTAATTACAAACAATTAAAGAATTTGGGGGATTTGGGGAATATGAATTCGCGTAGACAATTACATCTGGCTACCTTGCTGTTTGGAGTAATTAAAAGTAAAAAACCGGAATATCTCTTCTGTAAACTTAAATTCTATAACAAGTTAAATGCACGATCTTGTAGACCCCAACTGCTTGTTCATGGACATAAAACTGCTGCATTCAGAGGCAGCTTCCGATACCAGGCGACTAAATGTTGGAACAACATACCTCCGCCAATCAAACTATAAACTAAATATTCATTTAAAAAACAAATACGCACTCACCTGCTAGAAAAGCAAAAACACAACAATCCAACAAGTCGCCGGTAACGGTTGCTGACATGCCAACACAACTTTATATTATAATATGGTTCAATTTATTTCGGGACACGCTTTTGATGTGCAATAATAACAGCGGAAAACTTTATTTTCTTAAATTTCACTACAACAGCACTACCCACATTTATAATTATTGTATTATGTCGTACTTCGTATATTTATTTATTGTGTATCTATATGTCGTGTAGTTTATTCTTGTCTTTAAAACGTTAATTTAACAATCTTCACAACTGATCGCACTTGCACCTATACCTAAGGTTTTAGCTGAAAATCAGCGCATTGCTCTTTGAGCAATATTGTCGCTGAGCCTACGACCTTTTTGTGCAACTGCAGCATACACATCACATCGCTAAAAACTTGTTCTTGATATACTAAAAAATAATTCGTGTATTTCTTTGTGTGTGATTGTGTTTGTGCAGTTTTCACAAATAAACGTTTTATCTATCTATCTATCTAATATAAGAATATTGATAATCAGGGGCGTGCAATTTAAAAAATGCGCATATACTAGCGATCGACCGAGTAGACAACGTCTACATGTCTCTATCCCGAGCGGCAAATTCCCCGTTGCCGGCAATATTCCCAATCTTGCCATTGCCGGTAAATTTCCATTTTGCCGGGAACATTGGCAATATTGCCGATCCACTTAAATTGCTTTGTTATGTCAAAATTCTGATTATTTTGTAAATAAACTTGAAATTTATTAAGAAATAACCGCCTAGGTGTAAGTCGGACTCGCGCACGCAGGGTTCCGTACCATTATCTATAAAAAATCACATTTGTTGTATGAGAGCCCCCCTTAAATATTTATTTTATTTTAAATTAACTATGTATTTTTATAGTGCATATACAACTAAATATTCTGTGAATATTTCATGCCTCTAACTCTTGCTGTTATTAATATTGAGCTTAAAACGTTAAAAAAATCACGTTTTTTGTGTGGGACCCCCCCATAAATATTTATTTTATTCTGTTTTTAGTATTTGTTGTTATAGCGGCAAAAGAAATACATCATTTGTAAAAATTTCAGCTGTCTAGCTATCACGCATAATGAGATACAGCCTGTTTACAGACAGACGGACAGACAGGCGCATGGAAAGACAGACCGACGGACAGCAGAGTCTTAGTATTAGGATCCCGGCAAAACGGGACCGGCAAATTCGGGCCTAGTTGCGGAAAATTTGTCCTCGAGGGAAGTAAGGATCCCGGTTTTACCCTTTGGATATAGAACCCTAAAGAACTCGCCGTATCCGCATCCGCAAATGCGGAACATTTGCATTCCTTTATACATCTGCATCCGCAGAAGCTTTGCATAGATTGATGCGGATGCGAATGCGTATTAAGAGAATAAAAGCCGCTGGATTTCAATGAAAATCTACTTAATAAGTGGATAGTCAACTATTCGTTTGCCCGAATTGTGAACCCGCGAACCTCATATCTCAGTAATCCCTTGACAGATTCAGCTCATGTTTTATAACTTAACAATTAATCGAGTTATAGTTGAACAAACATACATACATACTTACATACATAAATACAAACGCCAGATTGTTCAAGTAGACTCGGAGAACTTGGCTCGCTTCCCTTGCTTGTTTAATTAAAACTGTAAACTCGCGAACCCCATATTTCGGCAACCCCTTGACTGATTTGCTGCTTATGTCCGAACGAAAAAAAACTTATTTTGACACGCGCCTACCAAATTTCCTGAAGATCCGATAAAAGATGCTCAAGTTATCGTCAAATAAATATACATAAATACATACAAACGTTAGATTGTTAAAGTAGACCCTTTGCTAGCTTTGCTCGCAAGAAAAACACTTCCTTTTTGGTTAATCTCTAAAAATTGTGTAAAACATCTAGAATAATACTGTTTTTTATTTTTTAATCTTTAAAACTGACTGACCAAAAAACGGCCAATTACTACGTGACGCTTTGATGACGTCATTAAACAACTTGCGTTCGTTTCGTACCGGCTGGCCGGTTAGTGCGTATTTCTGCGTTAGGACGAATATTTCACACACATTAGATATAAAATGGCTAATCTGCTCACAAGAAAGTCATGTGTTGTGATTACCTGCACTAGTACTACGGTAAAAACACCAAAAAAGCCGTTTTTTCAAGTTCCTCGAGATTCAAAAATGTGAAAAAAATGGTTTAACGCTGCGAAGAGAGCTGATCCTGTAGCGGCTAAAAGTTATGTACTATACTGTTGTGAAGACCAAGATAGAACGAGCGAGTGAAGTGAGTGAAGCGAGCGAAGCTGTTCTCCGAGTCTGTATAAATAATCTGGCGTTTGTACGAGTTATCGAACAAACATGCATGAATAAAATACATGTATGTTTCGAACATGAACTAAATCAGTCAAGGGGTTGCCAAGATATGGGATTTGCTAGTTCACAGTTTAGGTTGTAGCGGGAGCGAGGTGATATGCTCGACCGCCACAAAGGGAAGATCTTCCCGCCAGGCATGGTGTTGCGCCTGGGGAACCGCGGCTCCGACGGTGTTTTGTCGGAGGTTGTATATATAGTCAGTTGCAACCAGAACTCTGAGATCGAGATGTAGAATCTGCTGGCGCCATCTCGTATGATTCTTGTGAACTAGGTATTGTTGCGTTCATTGTTGTTTGTGGTGTTTAGTTCCTCGTTGTGGCGCAGATGTCGCCACAGGACTCCCTCCCAAGACCGGAGGTCTGATAGTTTTTTCCAAGTGCAGTCTGTGCTTTATATAGCAGCTTGCATGTGCCAGATGATTCTTGTCCCAGTGAGTCGGGAGCCTTCCAGTGAGTCGGAAGTGGATTGCTTGCTCGTAGTCTGCAGTGAGTCGAGACTGTCTTGAGCGTTGTCGACTTGTTGGCGCCGGAATGATGTCCTGCCGGAGTGCTACGCTGGAGAGTAGATGCCTCGGATCCAGGGTACGATGCTGCGGGGGATGCGCCGGTCGCTGAAGTCGTCGAGTGAGTTGTGGGTGCTTGGGATCAGGACCAGGAAGCTCGGTGAGTCGGCTGCGATGGACCTGATGATTGACCCGTTGTTGCTGGCTTGCTGTGAGACTGCTGATGCTGCTGCTGACCAACATTGAGTGAGAGAGAGGAACGATAATGACAGAGTTCGATGGTGCTGAAGAAGGCTGCTTGACTGCTGATGATGGAGAAGGTTGCTTCCAATCACGTCGGGGTCACCACTGTAGCGGGAGCGAGGTGATATGCTCGACCGCCACAAAGGGAAGATCTTCCCGCCAGGCATGGTGTTGCGCCTGGGGAACCGCGGCTCCTACGGTGTTTTGTCGGAGGTTGTATATATAGTCAGTTGCAACCAGAACTCTGAGATCGAGATGTAGAATCTGCTGGCGCCATCTCGTATGATTCTTGTGAACTAGGTATTGTTGCGTTCATTGTTGTTTGTGGTGTTTAGTTCCTCGTTGTGGCGCAGATGTCGCCACAGGACTCCCTCCCAAGACCGGAGGTCTGATAGTTTTTTCCAAGTGCAGTCTGTGCTTTATATAGCAGCTTGCATGTGCCAGATGATTCTTGTCCCAGTGAGTCGGGAGCCTTCCAGTGAGTCGGAAGTGGATTGCTTGCTCGTAGTCTGCAGTGAGTCGAGACTGTCTTGAGCGTTGTCGACTTGTTGGCGCCGGAATGATGTCCTGCCGGAGTGCTACGCTGGAGAGTAGATGCCTCGGATCCAGGGTACGATGCTGCGGGGGATGCGCCGGTCGCTGAAGTCGTCGAGTGAGTTGTGGGTGCTTGGGATCAGGACCAGGAAGCTCGGTGAGTCGGCTGCGATGGACCTGATGATTGACCCGTTGTTGCTGGCTTGCTGTGAGACTGCTGATGCTGCTGCTGACCAACATTGAGTGAGAGAGAGGAACGATAATGACAGAGTTCGATGGTGCTGAAGAAGGCTGCTTGACTGCTGATGATGGAGAAGGTTGCTTCCAATCACGTCGGGGTCACCACTGTAGCGGGAGCGAGGTGATATGCTCGACCGCCACAAAGGGAAGATCTTCCCGCCAGGCATGGTGTTGCGCCTGGGGAACCGCGGCTCCTACGGTGTTTTGTCGGAGGTTGTATATATAGTCAGTTGCAACCAGAACTCTGAGATCGAGATGTAGAATCTGCTGGCGCCATCTCGTATGATTCTTGTGAACTAGGTATTGTTGCGTTCATTGTTGTTTGTGGTGTTTAGTTCCTCGTTGTGGCGCAGATGTCGCCACAAGGTCAAACTACTAGAATAATATACATCGGGGCAAACTACTAGAATGATATACATTTTCAAACATATTAAAACTAGTATTTCGCCTTGAACTGTGAACTCTCTAACCCCATGTTCGTATTTCTATTAGCCAAGTCTACACGCCTAATATTTTTTTTTAATTTCCAGTCAAAGAAACTTAAGTCACCGTTATTTATGTAGGTACTAATTGAAATATGTAAAAAAAACTTCGTATTCGCATCCGCATTCGTGGATGTGAACCTTTAATAATCCGCATCCGCGGATGTCGCTGAGTTGTTGCGGATACAACAACACTGGTCTGCACTTGGATGGGTCACCACAAGTAGCATAAAATTTCTTGAGCCCCTCCGTGCTTCGGAAGGCACGTTAAGCCTTGGTCCCGACTGCCAACATTGTACGGCAGTCACAACACAACATAAAGCAAAGGTACATGTAGTCAAGTTCATACTAAGTATATGAACTTGTCTGCAAATATAAGTTTGCATGTTTTTTATGTAACGGAACTCTCAATGGGCGACCGACTCACACTTGGCTGGTTTATTTTTCAGATTACCTACTTAAAATAGTAATTATTTCTAGCCTAAGACAAGTAATATTGACAAATCTGTATGTACCGGCAATTTACAGGGAATTTTGCCGGCAATATTGCCAGTAAATTGCCAGTAAATTGCCGGGAACATTGGCAGTTTATATGTAGGATCTATATTTTTTTAAGATGTCTCATATAATACGCTTAGATACATTTATTTAATGAGTTTTTTAAATCAATATATCTAATATTCTCAATATTTAGGCAATATTCCCCAAAATTGCCACTTCGGGCAATCTTGCCGGCAGCGTTGCCGGCAATATTCCCAATGTTGCCAATGTTGCCGGCAACGGCACATCTCTAGCTGTAGGCTACTTCTGGTTTGTTCTATATTCTAAGGTCTCTATGGAATGCACGGCCCTGTTGATAATATGATTTCAGAAAAAAGTCTATACTCTATTCTTCAAAATAGCACATGTGTCGTTATTTCGCCAAAAAGATACTCTTAACCATAGACCTAGAACTAATTTTTTTTATAGATTTACCATACTGCCAACATAAAAAAGAAAAAAAATTGACAGTCACAAAAAAGACGTCAATTTAAAAAAATAAAGTTTACCATAGATACCATATAGACATCTAGCAAACTTATGTATGTCAAACAGATCTTTGATGTCAAACATTTTCTTATTTTTCTTTGTTTGTTTTTGTATTTTATTTAGTAAATACAGTCGTAGAAAAAGTATTGTATGCAACGTTGTATAAGTACGTCAAAAAATGCTCGATGGCGTCTCCTTACGATGCTCGCCAAGGCTCGCATCGTAACCTGCGCCACTCGCATTTTTTGACCGTTATTATACAACTGTTGCATAAAATACTATTTCTAACTTGCTCTGACCGGAATCGAACCCGGGACCTCTGGGTGGCAGACTAGCATGGTGACCACTACGCCACGGAGGTCGCCCGCAGCCGACCGCTCAACACCCTCCACAAGACGAGAACGGGGGGACGGGGCACGGGAACCCCTGTATTACGCGGGACCTTAGGAGATTTCGTTCTGTATGTAATACTTATATTCATTCGGTGATATTAAATAAATAAAGGCGAAAGTTTGTGTGTTAATCCTAGACGCACAAAAGGCTGGACCAATTTTGATAAAATTTGGTTTGCAGGAAGCTTCCGCGGGTAATACCGCGAGGCACAGGTAATATAAAAAAAAAACTCTACGCCAGATTGCTTCGCACTGTTGCCCCTGTATATTTAATACCCTCGAGCGATCGATTTGCCACGAAAGCTACTGCATTCAGTCCATAATAAATTCTCAATTCACAATCATAAATGCAAATTCAATTTTGTTCCCGGTCAAAAAGGAAAACATAAATCATTGTAGCAGCTCCCGATTCGATTAAAGAAACATACCGCCGATAGTAATTGTATACAGTATCGATTTTCAGATCGAAGAAATGTTTCCGTTCTACGAGAGTAAATTGAATAGAAAATATTTTTATAAGTTGCGTTCGCCGCAATTTATTTATTTGTATAAAGATGTTGATAATATTTCAAACGAATTCGTGGTAATAGCTACAACAAGTTTATTGCTATGTGATCTCTCCCCCCTATCACCTCACGTAATTATTGGATTGGCTCTAAAATTTCGGCGGCAAAACCTGTATTCTGGCTTTACTTTTTTAAGGATATATTACAAGACTTAGGCTTAAAATACCAGGACTTTGAATAAATTACCTTCAACGAGTGTATTTCGGTGGCAACTTGTTTTTGCCAGATCATAAATAAAACATGAAAAAAGTTTCGTTTTACGTAGGCGCCTCTATGTTTCCTCACAATCGCGTGTAAGTCCCCAGGCTTCCTAGATTATGTATAGTCGCGTCCTGAGTACTCAAGGGCTTTGCCCGTCTCCAACAAAATCCGTACGCTAGCTTGAATTTCATAATTAACATATTCAGTAACGGGTTTAGCACTGCTGCGCCCTTAGGCAGAGATTGTTTCTGCGCCCCCATTAAATCCTTAGGCTGACTTTACCCTTCACTAATTGACTGATAAGTCGATTTTTTTTGAATTCTTTAGTACTTCAGAGACACGTTCAATCGTTGTTTAATGTTAGACTAACTAAGAAATCCTTCTAAATATATCTTAAAACTAGTCGTGAAAAAGGTACCGTTTGTACTTACTTAAAATTTGCACTGCACGGTCTAAAAAGCTGCCACATTTTTGGGATAATTTCTTTAAAAAAAAAGACATAGTTTGTTGATAAATTTTTATCAATTCATTTTCTTTCTGAGCGATCTATAATGACTACTGCCTCGTCGAAGAGTGAAAATATAAAGTTCGTTTTTAAAAAATATTTCACTGTAAAAAAAAACTTAATCTGCCCGCGTTCCTGCAACGTAAAAATGCTAGTCATTACCGGAGGGTTAAAATAATTCCAACATTTTCCCGCCAATTTACCCCTCACGCTTTCTTCTTTTGCATCAAAAGAAAAAAAAACAGACAATTGCCCCTTTTCATTGCCCCGTGTTCGTGCATCTGCAATTAATCTTTAAAAAATCCTTTTATCCAGATTTGTAAAGCTGTTAAGAAATTCAATTACTGTCATACACGATTTGTTGTTATAACAAGATGATTCTATTTTTTATAATTGCGATGAATCTTATATTTTTCCCCTTTGAAAATCTTCACAATTTATAACTGAGTAGGTACTATGTTAACAGATTAAGGGTTGTTGCTCACAAAAAGTTTTTTTCTAAGGATTATTACATATGTTTTAGTGGACACCCCTTGTATAATTGTACCTTATTTTTATCTAAACAAGTTTCGAAGATACAAGTTATAAAACATATATTACATACCATTTTAGTCATTTTTCAGCAAAAAACTGTATATGTCCAAAAATTATAGATTTTTTTAATAACTGCGTTTTTTTATCTTGCACTAGCGAGTGCTGTGAGCAAGTGTCTAGTACTAGTAAAATTCAAATACCTAAACCCTTCTTGTTGTGTTTCTGAATTCCGAATTTTCATTTTCCGCATGTTCTCGCCTACAGGTCGAGTATTTCATCCGATTCTCGTGAAATTTTGTGGGCAGGCTCGACAAATTAGTTTGTAGAATATTTTTCTCATGACAGATATTTCAAAATGACGGAAATATGGGGGTTGGGAAAAACTTCAACGCTTTGGGGGTGAGCCAATAGTTAAAAAGATATAAGGGCTTGGTTTGGTAGAGTTCTCGTTAAACCACATTGAGAAACACTTGTCAACAAAAGTCCGAGTTGTATTCAGTTAGGAATGTACACAGTTGTACAACTACCCCATTAGTGTCCCTTGCGGATTGGCACGCGCGTGAGGTGGGTTCTCCTTGCGTCCAGTTATACAAGTTTAACTTCTGACCTGACTGAACAAGAATTTGAAAAACCTGCACTTTGCTGCAGTTACAAGGCTTAAGAGAGAATCAGAATCAGAAATCATTTATTGCACAACTGTGTTTACAAAGATGTTACATTTATTGAGATAAGAGGGATTGCCTCCGTGGTCCAGTGGTCAAGGCATTCGCCTAGTGACCGGAAATTGTGGGTTTGAATCTTACTGGGAAGTGTACATTTTGAAAAGTAGTTTCTAATCTGGTTAGGATATTGCAGGCTTGAGACACCTGATTACCGAAAAGAAAGATGAATCCGTGTTTCGGAAGGCACATATAAGCCTACATAGGTACTTATATAAATTATAAGGTTACGGTAAATAAAACAAGTAAAATAGTCTAACAACTTTATTCTTAAAAAGATAGTGTAACAATTCTTAAATAACCGTGGGTCCCGAACGACATCAAGCGTTTGCTCGAATCTATCCAAGAATTGGTTCTGGTCAACCTTTTGGGTTGCGAAGGTCCAGTACCAGTAACTTCGTCATATCACTTAGGTCAGGTAGCGGACCCCGAACTCTGAAGCGTTACCGCTGAGGATGCATGATGCGGATGTTAACAAGCTATAAGAGAAAATATTATGGTTTAGTAAAGTTTTTGGTTGCTGTACTGAAACTGCATTTGAATTGCAATAGAATATACAATGTCCTTTTTAATTAAGTACAAAAATTTTAAGGGGTGGTTCAGTCCATCATTTTGAACAACATTTCCCAATGAATGTATATCGTAATAAGTAAAAAACAATTAGGTTTCCATACAATATCAAACCATATACAATATCAACCATACAAATCGAAGAAGTCACGTGATATCATTACTATCGAAAATGATTTTGTTTTCGTATTTCGATATAATAGTTGTTCGAAATGATGGACTGAATCACCCCTTAAAATATTTGTACTTAATTAAAAAGGACATTGTATACTATTTAGCTGCTCTGGCCAAGTATGGTTCTGGTGGTACAGAGAGGGTCGTACTCCTGCAGTGGAGACTAAAAGACCTGATGATGATGATATCCTATTTATCAAGACTTATAGGTACCTAAATTCCAACTTTATTTTTACACTGAGCACTGGCAAGTGGCAACAAGAGGAACACACCGGTGTCGCGAACAAAATTTTATCTGAAGCTATTAAAGTAGGGTTCAGGTAACTTGGTTAGACATTGGTTCACGTCGCCGCCTAGAGGAGACGTGAGCGGTTTACGGAAGTGAGGCCAGTTATTGCTTGGATATGGCGATAATGCATATAAAATACATTGATATTTTGATAAGGTATCTAATAGCCATAGTCAATGTTTATTACACAAGTAGTAAGTAACAATGTTGTAGTTTTTTTATTAATTTATTTCAAAGTTATTTCCCGATTAATACTTATCTGTGTTGCTTCGGAGCCTAGGATCTGCTCTTTTGGAGTTTTTGTTATTCGAGATTTTTACATCGTTTCTTATATCCTCATGAGACCATTGACATTATATCATATCAATCAATCTAATACATTGATTTGATTGATTGAGATGATTTGATTTAGAAAATAACTACAAATAGCTTGACAACTAATATATAGACCTAAAATTGTGGTGCACGAATATTTTCCTGTGTTATTTTTTTATTTAACTTTATTACAATACATGTAAATGGCGGAACCATGAGTCGACGAACCAAACGTTATTAGATTTGACAAGGCCTACTAACTTATTTACCTTTGTGCGATGTTGCAATAAGCTCCATCCTTCATGTTGTTATTATTACCCACATCTTTCTATAATTTCATTATCTTTAAATTTTATTTCTATCATTTAAACTTATTGCTCTTTCACTTCTGATACGAATAACATCTCATCACTTATAATTTCTCAGTACTATTGTTACTATAATAAATATATTTATTCTCTGCTTCTATATTAGTCTCTTGCTCTACGACTTCTCTAGAGGTCGTAGAGCAAGAGACTAATAGAAGCAATATTTTCGGTAACTGACCGCAAATTCCGATGCGGTTGTAATCGCATAAAGGCGCCTAATGATGCATCGGGGCCAAGACACGTGTTGCGGTTGTACGGTGCACTATTGGCGGAAGCTGACTGGCACTGGTGATATTCTCTTTGACTGGCACTTAGCTAATTGCTATCGGTACGGGCTGTTAGTGACCATTGATTGTTTATTTATGTAGTGTAATACTAACACTTCTAAAGTTGCAATCGGGAACGCAATAAAATTAGATAAGAGAAAAAGTGAAAAGTTGACACTTTTGCCCTTATTTTGAGTGGAAGAGTGTAAGAGTATGCCTTAAAAAATCTAGATTGCATTACTAATAACGTTCAATAACTTTTTGAAAATGCCAATAATGAGACAGAAAATACATTTCAAATTAAATAAAAATAGGTAGTTGCAAAAATCTGAATTATATTCTACAACACAAGTCTCGAACTTACTTTGGGGCTAGCTCAATCTGTGTGATTTGTCCGTGTATATTTATTATTATTTATTATCTGTGTACGCTTTTCAGCCACGGGTCCATGGGGACCCAGTCCTTTGAGGCGTTCATGGGGCCAAAACCAACATGAAGAGGCCTTTTAGTACCTTTTTATCTAAAAAGTGAGATTATTTATTATCATTTCTCTTTATTTGTTTAAGAACATATATTAGGTTTTTATAATATATTTATAAAAAGCTATAAATATAATATAACCTTAAGCGAATATATCTGATGGAAAGTTTAAACGGTTCGTAGGATCCCAAATTACTTTAATCTAAAATTCCTGACGATTCAAATGTAAAACAACCGTGGAGATAGCCCTAATATCGTAAGGGTCAGGGCTTAACTTACCTGTCAAAATGATGATATCGGATTTGGTCAGGTCAAATAACTTTATCAAAGCGAAGGTTGAACCGACAGCCTAAGTTATCTTGTTACTAGGTAGCAATGGTCTGTTCGGAATATTATGTTACCTTTTACTAGACATACTCAGTAGGTGTACTGTGACGGAGGGTTTATATTGAAGCAGTATAGTGGTCATATTATCTGGCTATGTAATAAAATAAGAAATGGGACCCGAACCTAACGACCTTGGTCTGGATCTGAGTCGTATGAAGACCAAGATCGCTGGCTTCAAGTCCTGCTCAGTTCGCTTAGCATGGCCATGCTTTTACCAACTGAGCTATCACGTGTTCAACCCCGCCCACCATATTTCTGCACCATTGGTGCCATTTTTCAATGACTAAACGAACGGTTTTTTGTATATAAGAAACATTCGTTAAGGTGACTACGTGTTTCAAAAATGGCATAGGCATTACTGATTCCTGCCTCCGTGGTGTAGTGGTTAGAGCGTTCGGCTCATACCCGGAGGTCGCGGGTTCGATTCCCGGCGGGGGCAACGACTTTGTGTTGTTGTCCTAGTTTGGTTAGGACATTGTAGGCTGATCACCTGATTGTCCGTTAAGTAAAATGATCCGTGCTTCGGAGGGCACGTTAAGCCGTCGGTCCCGGTCACTGTCTTTGATATTGGTCGTTACCTAAAACCATGTCAGAGGCCTTTAAGGCGTTAGCCACTAACACACACGAGAAGAAGAAGACCATTTCTTATTTCATTATAGTTTAAGTTTTTTAGCACTGCATCTTGAATCCCTAAATAGATACTAATTATGTAGGTAAAATATTATCTTTCATGTCTGGAATTTTCTAGTTTAGAATCTTGTGTGTGGTGCAATTCTTGAAAAGAGTACGAGTTGCCGATTAGGGAGGTTTATGTAAACATGTATTTCTTATTTCTTATAAAATATAGTATCGTTTAGTTAGTCTCTCATAACACAAGTCTCGGCCTACTTTCTTTGGATCTAGTTCAATCTCAATTATATACACTCACACTTTTTTGCAACTACACAGACACTCACACTTGTGCTTGTACCTATAGTCTTTAAAAAAAGTACTTTATTGACTAAAATATCTTCATCTGTTGCATAATGAGCATAACATACTGTTTGTTAAAAGTTGATAGTTTTTTTAATAAACATATTTTTATAACCTGTCGAGTACTGATACGTCTGATTTATTTAAAATTGGATCTGGACATTACCTTTTTCTTAGTATTAAAATATAATATAAATAATAAAATAAAAAGACATTTGCGCCCAATTAAATCATTTTACTCGTAAAAGATTTTTTAATCCTCACTTGACAATGAAAATGTCTTAAATTGTACCACTTCTCCATTTTACGAGTCAGTGATCTGGTGAATTTAAAATAAACAAAAATGACAAATTGTAGCGTCCCCGCAAGTAAATTTACGTTCCGAGATTAGTCTTTCAGTCTGTTGAGACGGGTAACAGGATAATATTCAAAGTATTATCGGATATAGGTATCTACTTTAATTACACGAGATAATCTGGGTTGTGATCTCTGGACGTGGGATGCATGTTGATCAGTTAACTTAGTCAATGGTCGGGGATAGGAATTAAGGAATGATTGCTGTCTCCGAAATGATAATGACGATGTTACAAACAGACACATTACCACGTCCTTATTCCTAACGGTTTAGACAGAACCCGGAGCTGTCTACGTACGGCCTAAAGGGTACAGTCGCAAAGATTGGAGAAGGAATCAAAATAGTGATGGGTTGCTAGCCGCTTTGCTTATTAACATGAGTTAGATTCACAGCCTTGCGGCCCTAGGTTCTGTTTAATTCTTGGGGACAAAGGCGTAACCATGAATCAAAGTACTTTTTCCCGAAAAAAATTATGCAATATCATTAGATAACATGTTACCTAACTTGAGGAGACAAGGCATTAGTGCCGCCCTTATTTGAAATAAATTCTTTAATTGTAAATGCGGTGAAAATTGCAAATTGTTAATCATAAGATGGACTTTTAAATTAGTTTATGAATAACCTGTCTAGCTTTAAAACGTGTTTTTGATATAAAGTAAAAAAATGTATTAAAAAAGTAATTAAAGTAATTGGTCTAAGAAATTTTCGCCCGTGATAATACTCCCCATTTTCCGGAAGGAAACTCGAATCGCGACGAAGTATTTACTACGCTAGCGAAGTAATTGCCCGATATCAAGTTCATAATATGAGGAAAGCTACATTGTAGATAAGCTTCCTGTATTTTACCTGTGATTTTACTGTGGATACGGTTTTCCACGTATTATAAATTGTTATTAGTATTACGGGACGTACCATAATTAAGAAATTAATTGCGGTAAGTCCCGTAATTAATAACAGTAATTGTGACCGCGAAACTCTAAAATCATATTTCATAAATTGGATACGCTTTTACAAACCGCTTATGTAAGTAGCTGTCGAATAAATAAAACATTTAAAACTATATGATTAACTGATGTCCGTAGACCCAGCGGGACCCTATGCTTATTTAAATTAAGACCTATTTAGTCTAATTAGTATCCATTTCTACCTATCGATTTGCATTCTTATGTTTAAATTTCTACTTCAGTAGATTCACGGTCAAAATAAAAAAAAATCTTCATCATACAGTCAACGGGGCCCTTTAGCCGATTGAAGGGCAATTGATTTGCTGTCAAGTAAAGTCGGGAAATTTCGTAAAAATCTAAAACATTGAATTTAATTCGCCCATAGTATTAATGTTTCTTATCGGCCATTGTCACGTGTCTTTTGATGTGGTTTCTAGACACAAAAGTCTGCCGAATGAAGTGACAGCGGTCGATGCCAATCCGGCTTGGTTATTAAAACTATTTTGCTAATGGACATAACAAAGCTGACATTACACGATATGCTGACTCTGATACAAATTTCATACGGTGGCACAGGTATGGCACTTCATATATTAGAAACTGAGTAACAAATATACCTAGTACTACTACAAACGAAACAATATACGTGATAGAAACATTGCTAATAAAAACTTTTTTTGAATTTAAATTTTAGAACTCTTTGGTAACCTAATGTAATATATTGCATTCATTTGTCATTTGTTTTTGTGAATTGGCGGCAAATCTAAAACTCTTGTTACACGTGAAAATGAACCTAACGCGAGAAAATTTTCGGTCAATGATTTATTATGACTTTCGTTGTGGGCTTACTCAACAACAAAGCCATGATAGGCTGCGATTAGCATTTCTCAATGAAGCCCCATCTCGTGCCACTATTTACAAATGGTTTAACGAGTTTAAGAGTGGACGTAGCAATCTCAATGATGATCCGCGTGAGGGATGTCCTTTAACAGCGACTACTGCAGATAACGTCAGTGCTGTGCGACGCATGATAGAGGAAGATAAGAGAGAGACCTATCAGCAGATACGGGCAAGCCTAGGCATTGGTATGAGTCAAGTTCAAAAAATATTACACGAACATTTAGGCGTCAGGAAGCTTTGTACCAGATGGATTCCCCATACTTTAACCAATGACTAGAAACACCTTCGCATAGACTGGTGTCGCCAAATGTTAGATAAATTCAACGGCGGCGGTGACTCAAATGCTGTATTTGACATCGTCACAGGTGATGAAAGCTGGATATATTGCTACGAACCCGAAAACAAAAGACAATCAGCTCAGTGGGTGTTTCCTTTCGAGGATCGGCCAACTAAGGTAAAGAAAGATAGAAGTCAAGGAAAAAAAAAATGATTGCCTCATTCTTTGGTCGGAAAGGTCTTTTCGCGACAGTTGTGCTAGAAGATGGAAGGACAGTTACTGCAGACTGGTATGTCAATTGCTGTTTGCCTGTTGTCTTGGAAAAAATTCGATAGCAGCGCCCTCGAATCAGGATCCTCTTTCACCACGACAATGCTTCAGCGCACTCCGCAAAACGGACTGTTGATAATTAACTATGGCAGGTGTCGAGATAATGAGTAATCCGCCATACAGTACTGTCCTGGCGCTCTGCGACTTTTATTTATTCCCAAGAACTAAAGATAAAATTCGAGGTATTCGCTTTACGAGCCCTGAAGATGCGGTGAAAGCGTACGAAAATGCCATAAAAGAGACCATGGGCCCACTGCTTTTTTCAGTGGTTCCATCGAATACGACGATGTGTAGAGAGGAACGGGATTACTCCGAAAAACAATAAAAGTATTGGCAACTTTCTTTAAGCCGTTTTTCATTTACTAAACATTTTCAGTGTTACCTAGGTATCTGTGCACATGTCAAACGTGTGAGTTAAACAATCAGGGTCGCCACCATAGAATATTTTGCTTTGCCTGTTTTCATCACTTGGATATCTATAATATTTTCGTTCTTTATTGTTTTCCGTGGATAAACAATGTTAATTTGGACAGTTTCTCACTATTATGATTCAATAATTCTAAGTGACTCACGTAACATCAACGTGCGACTAGCAACAACCCTGTTTTACAGGAGCTTACAAGGCCCAAAAGCGGGGGAGGGGTTGCGGGGACGCCAGACTGCGGGGGATGGTGCGAGTTTCCGTTCTGTATGTAATACGATTATTAATTCTGTGACAGTGGCGTGGCCAGGTGGTATCACACGATTTATTTATGAGTTTCATCATCATATCAGCTACATAAAGTCTACACCTGGATATAGGCCCCCAAAAAGTGCACTTTAAAAAGGAGTCATCATCCTAATGTTTTTTTTGTTGCACTCAGAGAGTGCTTCTGAACTACCAAAGCCGTACTTGGTTAGAGCAGCCAGAGGTCTTGTTAGTTAGACCCTATCTCCTGTGAGATCCATACCAGGACCGTGCGAGCTCAACATTTTCTAAATATTACTCTTTTACGTGCAATTTAAGCGCGGTTCGTATAAATTAAGAAAATACCTACGTAACTGTACCTAAAAGTTATCGAGTAGAAAGTTTGATTACTCGAGAGAGTATACCGTAGGCGTCTCACCACAGCCATTGATAACAAAGAACATTAACTAAATACGGTTGGTACGTTTGATGAATGAGTTCACTTTAAAACTAAACTGAATGGATCCATTCAACCACTACTATGATAATACCCGTGCAATTTTTCTTAGCTGTTATCATTGTACAGAAGTTCTGTTTAATTCTATTATTATCGTAACATTTCTGAAACTTTGATTATTTATTATGAAGAATTCAATTACAGCGATCAGACAATGCTCGAAGTTTAAGTTAACATCTGAATTTTAATGATAAATACCTAAACTTTATTTATCTCAATGGTTAAAACTTGATGGAATGGAGAATTTCGCCAATTGAAATATTATCTAGGACGAAGGTACGAAGTGAAAAGGAGATTGCAAATTGGAATGAATAGGGCTAGCATCAAGAGCTTTTAAACTTTTCCTAGGTCTATAGCAGCATAATGTCAAATAAATAAACCTACGATGCAAATTAAAGAGGTTGGCTTTTTTTTTCTTGACTGGCTAATTTCATGATATTTGGAAGTGTACAAAATACTAGAGAGGTGCTGGACTTGAATCCCACTAGTGGTTAAAACTTTACATCACGTTATGAAGTTTGATTACACATTTACGTCAAAATCGAATCGTTATGAAGCTTCTGAAACGACGAAATCAAAAACCCGACACATGTTCTAATATATACTTATACAATCATAAAATAGGGATGTGGTGTGGACAAAAAAAAATGATTGGCTCATTAGGTACACTAATGAAAAGTATGCTACACCTTTTTTTTTTTCCTTAGCAAATATTGACGAAGATTAAGCGCATTTTTACTTTTATAGATTTTTAACCAATGGTGACGTAAATCACCCCGTTTCCGAAACTTCTAAGCGCTGTATCTTTTTGAATTTTACTACTTTGCTAAACGAAAAAATATGGGTTTTTATTTTTGGGTAATCTAGTAGACAGACTAAATAATATAATAAATTTTTTACCCAGTCGACAACCCTATTAATATGGACTTTGTTTTTGTTACATTAATTCTGTGGTTGTATCATATTTATATCGTATACCAAAATGTGATGTCCTAATTATCACATATAACAACGATATTCTGTAAGTTACGTGTCTACTTTCGGTCCCATTCGGAAAGTTTTCCGGCTTCGGATGTTACGAGTTGCGATAAATAAATAGGGGAGAAATATTTGCTAAACAGTAAACTTTCTTTGCCGAGGCAGGGCCGGCATTAGGGAGAACTACTATCAGAGACGTTTAATTAGTTCCTCTACTACGAGGCAAAGTTATGTTTTACTCGTGTTTATTACACTAATTAATTTTAATTTCGATCGTTGCAACTTTATTTTTACAATATTTTTTGTTAAGACACCACGCTGAGTCTATATCAGATATTTATTAAAAATTATAATTTAAATGGGAAAGGTAGATAGAAAGTTTAAGTATATGGCATTAAAATTAGATTCTTATGTCATTAATCTTTCAACCACGTAAATCACAGACTCAATTGAATTGTTCTGTTCCAAAGTGGTTGAAAGACACACTCGGCCAGACAAAATAGAAATAACAATTAAATTACGTCCACAGCCGTAAGTGTCCCGAAATGTGTTAAATTTGACATTTCTCTTATTTTTTATCCTTCCCCAAACGTTAAAAACATCACAGTGAGAAAAAATATTTTAACTCCTATTTGTTTTCGTAAGCGAGGCTTTAATCGAATGGAATAAATTCGATATCTTCGCGACGACCGAAGTAAGAAAAACTCGTAATCAAAGTCTTCAAAGAAAGTGGATAATTTTCGAGGAATCAGTCTTCGTTTATTTATTTCTGTACCTAGCTGTTACTCGCGGTGGTGTTGCCCATGTGATGGTTATTGGGAGTAGTTTTTGTGTTAATCCACGAGACCTAACTTTCCAGTATAAAAAGTATCCTAAATGTTCATGCAGATAATAAGTTTTATACATGAAAAATTTAATAGAACTCCTTTTAGTGGCTTTACGTGATTGAAAATAAACATCCAAACATATACTGGGTGTAAATGTATAGACACATTCTAGAAGGAGTGACTCATTCCGTTAACGTTCGGTCTTCATACAAACGTGTTAAGCTGAACGGGATTGTCCCAAACTTTGTTCATACTCGTATTGATGAATTGAGTTATCGCATCGAATCAAAAGTTAGTCAAAAGGAAATTAACATTTGGTGAAAGAGAGACATGGAATACGCTTCACCGACGAGAGCGTAGCTTTTAAAAGCAAGAAGAAGTAGAGAAGAGGTACGAGTATCTTATATTAGGTATACGTCAGTACCAGAAAGTTTTGTAATCGCACATATATATACTAATGGCCAGATATACTAATCTGTAGTAGTACTACATTCGTCATGCTTATTATTCATCACAATAATCACGAATAATCAAAAATATTTTTTTCCCATAGTACACAGTACAATATTGAACTGTACACGTATTTGTTTTTCATTTCTCTAAGATACAAAAAACGACAAAGACAGCGCATTTACATTTCGCATGACGTTACGGCTAGGTACGATATTTACTTAGCCCCCACCCCGAAACTTTGAGCGGAGCATCAAAGTTTGAAAATGCTCCGTATCTTTGTGAATTTTTACTTTATTGGTAAACTAAAAAATATGGGTCCATTATTTTCGGATAATCTTAAAGATGAACTAATTACAATCATATTTTTCTGACCCTGTCGTCACACCTATTGTGCGATAATAAAACTCTTTGCTATCTACCTCGAAATGTACTAACATTTGCTTCATCGCCCAAGTCAGTGCCTGTGGCTGCTACTCACGTACGGCAACTTTTGCTCCGCGGTTACAGAATCCCAAACTATTCCGTACCAGGCTAAAATAATCCGTTTTGATTGCCTACTACATGTTATGTAAGCCTACTAGTTTTACACAAAGTTATATACACACACACACACATATATTTGTAACTTAATTACAAACTGGAATTTACTACATGTTATTTCCTACAGAAACAGCACCACCTTAACCTTTTTTTTACCTTTGACCTGCAGTAAGAGATAAATTTATCCTAAATTGAATAAAAATTGTTGATTTTGACTCACCGAAGTTACAAAGGTCGTTATCAGCGTGACGCTACTGTTTAACTTAATAAGTAATTTACTCTTACTTAATAATCTAATATGTTTGCATATGAAATTTAATGAAGTTTCGATCACAGATACTCAAGTTATCGTCGAATACATACAAACGCCATTCAAAGTTTGATTACTTATAATTAAGGCAAAAAATAAGTGCATTTTTCACCAAATTTTAGGACTTTTCGAAGTGAGTCGGCAGAATGGCGGTCGTTAGATTTGTATTAATCCAAGATGGTGGCCGATATTCTGGCAATTTCTAACGCGGATATTGAATGGAAGGTCTCAGAGCTGTAAAATGGAAGCTAAGGCGAATTGACTGCTAATCGAAGTTCTTGAGATGTAAGAGATAAGACATGAATGACAAGGATATTATAGGACGCTACGCTTTTGGGAAGGTTATGACGGAATTCTGATGGAACCATTTTAAATTTTTATACTGTAGGTCTTCTAAGTATTTATACGTATCTGTATAGAAAGTTAGAGCCAAGACAAATGAGCGTAATGTTTTAAGTTGTGCAATCGCGTAAAATGAGTAAAAAAATTACGTTTGTAAATTTTGCGATTCACAAACACTTGTTTTTTTTGGGAAAAAACAAAACTTTTGATACCTACCCAAAAAAAAGTAAGTTAAATACGTACAGGGACAAAGTACTAAAACTATCTATAGTTACCTACTTTTTGCTATTAGAGCCGCAACCCTAGTAAACCATCAACTGAATTGGTATTAGAACCAACTTCAAACCCACTTAAATAGTTCGATCGAACTATTGGAAAGGTGAACTAAATCCAACAGTAAAACTGGTTGCGGGTAGTTTTGTTTTAGTTAAGCTAACGTTTTAGTCTAGTTTGATGTTTGTAATCGATGAGCAGGTGCTGCTTACTTTGTTTTTATAGGAGCTCGATGGATCGGGTCTGCGCAATACTAGCTCTAACGCAAGTTAAACAACCCGGGCGTGGTCAGCACTTGGATGGGTGACCACCAGTGCCACTATGATTTCTCGAGTTTCTCCTTGTTTCGGAAGGCACGTGAAGCAGGGCCCCAGATTGTATCTTTGTATGGCAGTCGTTGAGCTTTGACTAATGTCTTTAGGTTGCTTGAGAAATCTATCACCAGCTATTACACACGAAAAAAAAAATGTTTTCTGTATTGGTGGTTTCACTGATCTTATACAACTAACTATTTGCTAATACAATAAGAATTGAAGATTGAAGTAAATACGTAGAGAAAATACAAATGGGTAGACTTAATTAAGCTCCTTCATACAAACCGTCCAATTAACATCTAGCATTTCGTAACAAAATAATAATTACCTTCTCGTAAGTAAATGTTATGATAATTCAACTGTTATATCCTTTTGAAACTGTAAAATTAATAACGAAATTGTGAGTAATAAGCAAATACCAATATTCATTATTTTATTAAAAGTTACGTGGGATAAATTCATTATGAATAAATTCTTAAACGGTTTACTTACGTAATTTATGTAGGTATTTGGAAGGTCACGTAATACACTAACACTCGCCCTGATGATGATCTTCTAAATCGAACAAATAGTCGGCCTTTTCGACTAAGCATATTACTGTATCAAGTGAGTAAACCATTTAACAATATTCATAACCTATATTTATCTCCCCTTCATCAAAGTGTGTAAACACACTATGTCGAAGTTCGGCATAGTGTGCTGAAACATTTAGCGCATTCTCGGTAGCATCACTAGGGTTCTATATTTTACTGTCATCCATCAAAGAGTTTGTCTTAATATACCTTAACATTATGTATTTTTAGTTGATTTTTAGATAATTTTTTTTTCTTATATTACTCATGATATACATTTAATATAAAAATAAAAAAATATATTTTTCAAATGTTTTTTTTTTATTAATCGAAAGGGTTAAAGCAATCATTTTTTTAAATAAAGTTAATTGAATAAAATTTGTTTTTACATAATTTTGTATAACATAACGATTAATTAGTGAAAATTAATTTTGTTTCAAATATGTACAAAACTCCAGATTAATAATAAAAAAAAAAACAAGAATATCTACTTAGTTTCACGAACAGTTCTGTGGCTCAGTATCAATAAAATAACGTTCTCATGCTACTAGGTTTTACATCTTACACGATTCCCCAATTTTTTCCAGTCCCTCAAAGAAGTAGCTATTATTTTATTTCTCACTTCAACTGCGATAAAACGCGCAGTCAGTATGGAAGTATTCCATTAATAGTACTCGTACGTATTCTATATCGAAATCTGTGTTTTGTCTATTGGGAGGCACGTATACGTCAGACATAACTAGTTTATCGCGCGTGTCTCTATTTGGCGATGTATAGGACAAAGCCATCTGCGAATACGTAGACCTAGAATCCCTAGTGGTTCAGATTATGTGACCTAATTCTACGCTTTTCCTTTAAATGACAATGAGTGGAATTATTTAAATTTTGTGTAGCTAGGCTACGAAAATAATGAACAAGCAGAAGCAAAAAATAAACGAAGGCAATAAGATAAAGCCTCGTAACTTAAATTTCTTCCACTTTGAAAAGATGAGAACATTGTCACTATGTAATAATAAACTCTTTTTTTATATTTAAATATAGTATACAATACAGTACAAAAAAATAAACGCAAAATGCGCGCTGAAGATAAATCTGAGATAGAAATAAATCACATTTTCAAAAACAAACTTATAACGGAACTTTATTCAAAAGTGACCAACCCTGAACATTATCCGTTGACAACAGGTGGAAACAGATAAAGGTGTAGCTAAAGTTTGCAGCTCTCTAAAAGCATTCGCCTAAGAATATCAGAGCGAAGGAAAACTTTATTGCATTTGTTCATCCATAATTTTCTGAAAATGTGACGGCAGAATCTGTTTGTGGACGAAAGAAAGATTTACTATTTGTGCTTGTGGTGTTAGCGAGATATATTTGCGTTAAACGGATGGAAACTTTTATTTTTTTGTATAAATAGCTTATTTTTACCTGACTATGGCGAACCCAAAAGGAGGGTTATGGGTTTCGCCGCTAAGCATATTAATGTTAATCTGTTTTTTCGTATCTTCTATTGTATCGCTGGTACGTTAATGAGGCATCGCCAGAAGCTTCTTAGCTGTACGCTGGTTAAGCTATGTGACGTCACAATAAATCGAATATGGAGCCTTCTATAGGCGAATAAGTAACTAAAAATTAAATTAAATTGAATCATATCGTGTTTGGTATCAAATGAAAGAGCTTTATTAACACGTTAAGACATTTCTGAAATATATACCTGTATCTTTTCGCTATGCTTGCTAAACTGCAAGAATCTTCCCGTGGTCAGGTTTTAGTTTTTAAAACTATATCTGATAACTGTTAACCATAATTATGCGATTGCTCTTAAAAGAATTAGTTTTTCAGAATTTATGTATGTAGTATGTAAGTGACAAATAATAAGTATACTTACAATAAAATAAATGTTTATACAATATATGAATTTGATTGATAGCAGACGCAAATGTAACAAATACGGAAAACGTTTGTTTTCCGTATTTGTTATTTACGTATACAATGTTTTTTCTGGAGATGTGAGGACAGAATTGGTTATACGAAGAATTATTTGCAGATAGATAAAGGCTGCGACGCGTGAGATTGACGCGGAATTCATTCGGTGTTATAAGGAACAAGTTATTTCTTTCTTTTTTACTGTCCAGAAGTACCTAAGATAAATAATCACACGTTTCTTGCTTTTTATTAAATGTGGTGGTGACTAACTTACTATTATTATGTCTTATTATTTTATGATACAATTCTGTATATATTCTTCTTATGTTAGTAAGTTGCCCACTATCACATTTAAGAAAAAAAAGAAACGTGTGTTTATTTATTTATCTTAAGCATGCTTCTAAAGGCTCATTTACACAGCGCAAGATTCTTTCCTGATGCATACACAATTAAATTAAAGCAACAGATCACTTGCAACGTCTTTACGAAACGTCCGCCATACAAATCATTTATAGTTTCAATAAAATGGTGTGCAACAGGTGAGAAACTTGTACTGTCTAATTGGGCCTTAGGACGTGTGTTCTGGTAAAAATTAGACTTCTAAGAATTAGAAATTTTAAAAGCAAAAATTCTAGCTTCTGTTCTAAAATAATGTCTATTCAAGCACGTGTATTTGTATCTAATCTCTCATAAAGTTAAATTAAAAAAAACGTGTAAATTAATCAATCAAAAAGTCATTGTAAAGTCGTGTTGCTCAATAATTGAAATGCCTCGAATGTCTACGTCAAACTCATAACTTTGTTTGCGTGGTCCTACATATTTATATATTTTTATAATAACTTTAAACTTGATGTTCACTATCGGCTTAAACTTACCAAAAAGGATTCAAATTTCCACAAAAGAATTAATTTGAACACAATATAACCTAAAACTTCTGTAATTACTTTGAATCAAAGAAAAATAAATTCCCCTTTTAAATTATTCCTTTTTTCTTTTTCGAAGCAAAGAACATAAAAATTTTACCTATATTCATCCATATTGACGATGATATGTATTCCAAATTTAAAAAATAAGAAATTTGTGCCTTTTATTTATTGTATTAAAACTAAATTCTTTTATTTTCGGCTGATTTTACAATTGTGTTTTAATCCCGTAAGATTTTCTTTTCCACTTTTTAATCCCGAGAGAACCAGCTGTAAATTTAGCTCCAAATGTTTTGGGATGAAAACATCGTTTTTCGAGTAGATGGGATGAAAAGATTTTATTTTACCATTTTGGAGGCGTGATTAACCCTTAGCCAGGCCTGGCGATTATTTTATCTTTATATACAGATAATGGTAGATTGGATGATAATAAAAAAACTAATTTATTAATTTTTTTTATTCCTACAATTTCCTATAAAAAAACCCTCTGGTCTGGATATGACCACTGCCCATTTAAATATACATGATGTGGATTAGATCTTACCACTGCCCAGGTAGGTCACAACATGTAAGTATTGAAAAAATAAAGGTGAATCTACATATAAGCCTAATATTAAAAAGAGGAAAGATTTGTGTGTTTCTTTGTATAAAAATATTAATAAATATTAATGTCTCTGTGATGTAGTGGTTAAAAGACTCTGACACCAGGGTATCGGTTATTCTTCGATCCAAGAACCTATCTATCTACCATACAAACTATTTGATGTGTAAATATGGTTTTGCCTTTATTTATACGGATAAACGCTTGTAGGACAGTGGTTACATAATAACCACAAAAAGTTTTTCCAGATAGGCAGAGGTCACATGTTGACCACAAACTTTCGGGGTAAATATTTCAAAGAAAAACAAATATCATGTAAAACCGAAACATATTACATATAATTCAACCTATCTGCTATTATAAAAACACAAATAATATCACTTACCGGGATTTTTTCTGCCATAATACTAAAAAACACTTTCAATTTGCACAAAAATTCGCTGTTCGACCAATATTTTGACTTTGACAAGCGAAATGTCAAGATTTTTTTTCTAGAGGCGTATTTTTTTTTTCGTTCAGAAATCAACTGTATCATAGACAATAGACGGATGACATTTTGCGGTTTCTAGCTAGCATCTGCTCGTCGGAAAAAAATATTTCTGAGGTGGTTTGCTATGTGATCACTACCTGGCTAAGGGTATACATACCAACCCATCCCAAATTACAGTTTCTAGTAGGTATAGAGTAAAGCCGGACAGACAGACAGACATGGCGAAACTATAGGGATTCTTGTTTACAATGGAATCCTTAAAATAAGAAATTGACTGATTTTTACGACGTGCGTCCTACGTGCGGGAGGGATCCTACGCATTTTTTAGAAAATGAATAAATATGAATACGTATACCAGCTGTTTCATATTCTGTTGCATACTTTTTCTTTGCTTATTATGCACTAGCAAAAGCCCACGACTTCGTTCGCGTGGCCTTTGTGTCTCCGGAAGATGTTCATTCGGCTGAACAACTTTATCTAAGGGGTCATTTTTATATTTATTATAGTTTAGCTGGACCATTATGGTTTTGCATCAGGTGTTCCATTTTTTAAAATCAGTAAAGATAAAAAAGATAAAGAGATAAAGATAAAAAGTACTTTATTTTCGCCAACAATCTACACAACATATAACTTATTAAAATAAAAACAATAAATACAGGGTTTTTATAGTGCAGATTGGAGGAGACTGGAGCCTGATGAAGGCAGGGCCTGTATCACAGTACTCCAGTGCTCCCCGCCTCTGGACAATTACATTTCACTGGGAATATTTTCCCGTTTGCGTAATAATGTATACTTAAGAACTATTATATTAAAGAATTATACTATGCCTTATATTCTTAAAAATAGTATACTTATATATTGCCCAGGCTTAACAGCTAAATAACAAAAAAGTTTCATTTCAATCCGTCATGTATTTCTGGAGATTAGCGTGTACAAAAAAGACAGACATTTAAAAAAATCTTACTTTAATACTACTTATTTCAGCATCTTTTTTTTTTTTGGAAATATATTCAATGTACAGACACATTTTTTATTGTTTTATTATATGAATAGATGGATATAGATAATTATAAGTAGACTTTTCATAAAAAATACTTGTTGAATGAATGTTGGGATAAAATAATAGATATTTTATCCCAACATTCGTTTTAAAAGTTGAAAAAAACGCAAACTTTTTGAAAATCCTACTCGTTGGGATAAAATAATAGATATTTTATCCCAACGAGTAGGATTTTCAAAAAGTTTGCGTTAATACAGGCGTGACGCCAGGGGCTATGTTCTTTCGACTTTTAAAACGATCTCGATTTATTTCTTTCAGACAGCTTTTACTTGAGATTCAAGTAGTTTAAGTAAGATTAAGTGACATTAAGAGGTGGTGATGGATCGACTAAACATCAATTATTCAGTATCAGATTAATGGATCGAAGGACTAGATAAAATTCGACAGTAAAACGAAAAAGCGTATTTTTAAGCGACCGACGCGAACAATGGGAAAGGCTTAATCGCGACTGTCGAAAAAAGAAAGTGGAAATATTATGTGATAAGAAAACGAGTCCAGGCTTTTTTTTAGCCTTCGAAAAAAAGTGGAGTTTTAAAAGTTTGAAGTTGTGTCTGTCAGTGTGTCTGTCTGTGGCATCGTAGCGCGGTAACGGATGGATCAATTTCGATGCGGTTTTCTTAAGTGAAAGCCACTTCTCTTACGGTGGTTCTTAGCCATGTTTGATGGAAATCGGTTCAGTCGTTTAAAAGTTATCGCGTGACAAGATAACGCTTCAAATTTGGGGTTTTGTAATTTACGTGACAAATACTAGATGGCGCTACAATGTTAATAGTAGTTCCACCACTTACCAATAGATGGGATTTGTTAATTTGCCTATAGCAAATAATCTTGTTCGCTAAAAAAGTGTTATTGTGGAAACCTTTGTTTACAGTTCCATTAGATTATTGTAACTTACTAATCTAGTATTCAGCCCTGGTAGACAAAACCCACCCGAATGCCGTTTTATAAGCTTTTATTTAACTTACAATGTATTTTGAGTTACGTATGAATGTATGTTTAGGTTAAATCTTGCAACTCAATTTTCAACAAGTTATCCTCATTCGATTGCTGCATTCAGAATTTTTTATACTTGTGTATACAATTTTATGGAGTCAATGAGATGGAGTCGGGACAGAACAATACAATACACAACTCAGTTATAAAACAACAAAACCTAACTGAGTGGACTCGTTTGATTTGTTTTGCCTAGCATTTTATGGTAGATGATGTCTAGGATCAGCACGGAGACAGAAGGTTGATAGAATAGAACTCAGTAAGTAATAAAACGACGCTACTTTGTCGAGTTTAGGCTTATTTTATAATACCTTACAATAATAATTGTACAAAAAATGTAATAAAAAAACCTTGTTCTACGTATTTTCTTGTACGGATCGTGATAGCCAAAAATCGTTACTAAGTATCTAACTTCCATTATTCATCAGATTTTCAACTATTCCCTCAATTGTCTTTTACGATTTGCACGGGAAGAGATTTAAATTTTCTCCGAGACCAGAGTCTCCCTTTTAAACATCTACTGACTAAAATGTACTCCGTAATGCAAACTGTCCCATCTCAAACTTCGTTACAAAAAATGTCTATCAGAAATGACCGCTGAGTCATTCGGAATACAGATAAATATAAAAAATACAGCTACCCAGACTCTATTACTAAGACTCCGATGTCCGTCTGTCTGTCCGTCTGTCTGTCACCAGGCTCTCATGAACCGTGATAGCTAGACAATAGACATTTTCACAGATGATGTATTTCTGTTGCCTCTATAACAACAAATACTAAGGCTCCCATAAAACAAACTTGATTATATAGATAGTACGAAACCTCACGTGCGTGAGTCCGATTCGCACTTGGCCGGTTATTATATGTGGTTGATGTTTGGCAACTAACGAATGACAGCTAAATATTACGTCACGGACCAGTGACGTTTTAAGTGCTCGAGGTGCGTTCCAGCCCCCTTAGCATGGCACCGGCGACAGCGTTTATCGAGCGTTATCATATATCCCTATCTCGCTCTACAGAATAACAACAAGCGAGACAGCACTAGTCCTTGGCGCGATATAAAATTTATCTGTGATTATCAACGACTCATGCTAAGGGGGCAGGTGCGCACAGTCGCATTCTATGTCAGTTCACAATAGGGGTGACGACAGGGTCCGAAAAGTATGATTGTAATTAGTCCGTCTTTTAGATTATCCAAAAATAATGGACCCGTATTTTTCAGTTTACCAAACAAGTAAAAATTCACTAAGATATGGAGCGTCAAAGTTCCGGAGTGGGGGGCTTGTGACGTCACATTTAAGTAAAATGCGTGCTTAAGTGTGACGTCATGCGAAATTTCAATGCGCTGTATCATACTCTTTTTTGGTTTCTCAGAGAAAAGAAAAAATACGTGTACAATATTTTTTAATAATCTAACCGATGGATCAAAAATATTTTTCCATTCGTCATGCCTATTTGACGTTTTAATGAAGAGAGATTATAAACTATTGTAAATTAATACGTTAGGTATATTGTAAGCAGTACGATACAGTTTACAATTTATCGAGACTTTATAATAAACTATCGCTTTTCACAATCATACGGAAACATAGGTATATAAACTGTCCCATGCCACGAAACTTTGCAATAAATCTTATCCAATTGATTATCGAAAAGTCGCAAATGCAAATAGTCGTATAAACGTAAAGAGGAGGTAGTCTAAACCAAAACTTTTTAAAGTATGAGATAGTCTAAAGTCATATATCAGAAAATTTAACCGCTGAGTCATTATGTATAATATACCCGGTTACATGATGCACATGCTCAGCACAGCCCAGTGTCTTCAATAACGCGACTGGGAATGTAGATCAGATATTCCTTCCGCGATGGAGGTCAATTTACTAACGCAATTGATTTGAAAAAGTAGACTCTAAGAATTTCGTTCGCTCGTTCAATTGGAGAAATTTTTGATTTCAAATTCCTTATAATTAAGACCTATATATTATCCAGGGCAATCAAATTTTGCTAGGTGGCTGTTAAGCTTAGGGAAATCTCATACTAATTCATGTAACATATTGTTTTGGTAAATAAAGCCTCTCTTACATAATCATCTCCTCTCACAGGCCTACTGGAAGAGATCTCTTTTGAGATAAGTAGTGCCTTTGTACAACTTTTATTTTATGAATTCTTTGTATCTATTTTCCGTGTGCATAAATTGGTAAATAAATACGATAGTAAAAGTTTAAATAAATGAATAAAATAATCCACTCATTTCTTAGGGTTTCATTTGCTTTTTGCACATTATCAATCAGTTAAGTAATATACTTACATTTTTATCGTATCATTGTAGGTACTTAGAGTTAGTATTTGAGATGAATGCGTACAGATAATAAGACACGGTAGTAAACGGAAGAAGCCATGTATTTCCGAGAAAATTCTCGGAAAAGTTTTTACAGGTTTCATTTGTTTGTTCCATTTTACGATTCCATCGTTCAGTTGATCCAATTTCATTTACTATGCACATAGCTTATTTTATTGGGCAAGTTGTAAAGAAAAATTAGGTGTATGAAATACCTAATAAGGAAACAAATTCTAATTACTTTGACGAATTTTTGGGAATAATAAAGCTGTACCTAAATAGTGACGAAGTTTCTTGCGGATTTTGATGAAGTTTGGTGGGGTAAACCTGTGTTTCATCTAAACAAGTCGCTTATCATGTTATTTAGGTTGTAAATATATTTTTGGAACGTATTAACCTAAAAAAATAGAATTTGAATAAATATATCGCCCTTTGAAGATATCGCATAAATATGAAAACAGATGCAAAAGAAACGCAAAGACGTTAAAGGAGTATAAAGAAAGCTTTTGCTTTGTGCATAACGAGCCCTTTGCTCCTTGAATATCCCCGATAAATCTATGGTAATCTTGCATCTGACAGTCCCTGACAGAACTGAAAAAGGACTATAATTTTCGCCTCAAGTGTCAGTTCGTCGAGCCGCGAATGCGGAAACCTCGAGGGGGCGAGAGGGGAAAACTCGCCCTTCGTAGCGGCCGTAGCAGGACTCGTAGCGCTCCATAGAACAGCTTTGGCTGCGGGCCTTCAGTGCCCCGGCATCTGCCGTAGTCGACGCACGCGGATTCTGTGACGGATGTTCTCGTGCGCGAGTGATGATTATTACGATGTCGAGTGACGAAAATAATATCAAGTGTTTTTAGTGAGTGTTTAGTTCTTGTGTTCACTTTGGCGGGTCTATCCGACTCACACCGTTAAAATGTAAGTACTTTATGAGACATTTAAGTTCTTTTGCGGTACCGTCATTTAATTAGATTGTACTGGACGGAAATTATCATACTTTGTGGTTCAGATAGAAGGGAATTTAATTTAAAAGTTCCGAATCGTGTTAATAACTTGTTATTTTTACGAGCCAAGATAGACTTAGAGTTTGTAATTTGGAACTGAAACCAAATTACACAGAGTTCAAAACTGATAATGTTCTCTTTTTAGTGGGTAGCCTAAACTCACTTTGGTAATTTTTATTTAATTTACTCCGATTGAGCTCGTCCTAAAGTAAGTTATAAACTTGTGTTATTGGATTCTAACTCAAAGATACTATTTACGTTTAAAACGTGCGTACCTGGGTAGGTATACATGTTTTTAAAACGTACCAAGTGTGATTTAGGACAATTTAAAAAAATAGGTTTTTAATCTAGACATTTTATGACAATGTCACAAACTAGGGACCACTGTTTATTTTAATTATTATATTAACTTTATAATAATTAAAATAAATAGTGGGTAAAGAATAATGAAGTTAAAAAAATAAAGGGCTCTAAAGGACTAGTATCAACAAATCAGGCGACAAATGTAAACGAGTCCACTGGTATAGCCGATTGAGTGGCGGACGGCGCCTAAAGACGCCCACCGCAGTCCGCAAATATATCACTACAGCCGCACTATGACTGCCCGCTTTTAACATTTTACATATTGTCCATGAACATGAGCATTTATGACCCCAAACTATACCAATTTCATATTATATAGTCCACTAGAATCAATTTGTAAAAAAATGTAAAGCGAGCTCCAACTGAACCCTTGGTCTTCCCGCCAAACACCGCTGGGGACCACTCTGCTTTAAAAGCTGTCAGTTCATTCCACTTTTTAAACAATCGAGTAGACAGACTTGTGGTGAAAAGAATTAAAACGAAGTGAAAGATAAATATTTCTATTAGTCTTTTAATACAATATACTTTTTGGTGATAAAATATAATCACTTCGTTTTCAATTATCATGTTTTTATCCCTAAAGGCGTAGACAGAGCCTTAGCCGAGCTAGTTCTGTTCCAGTAAGTCATATTTATGCTCATGGCAGTTGTCTTTCGCAGCCATATGTATGACTCTTTATCATCAGGAGGATTGTACGAGATATTTGCCCATAGATATATAATTTTCTTTCCACGTGTTTTCCTATATTTGCTTGTATTACTGGAGTGCCCTACAAGTTGCTAACCTTGGGGAAACTTTACGTCCTTTTTAAAGAACCTCACTGTTAGCCTCTGGGAAAAATCTAAAATCTGGGGAAAAAATAGCACCGCTAATTCCCTACACATACTTAATACGTGCAATGAGATAGGTTGACGATATAGTCAAAGTCGCGGGTCGCACCTGGATGAGAGCAGCACAGGACCGAGATTGGTGGCGTAGACGAAGAGAGGCCTATGCTCAGCAGTGGGTGGAAGAAGGGCTGACATGATGATGATGACTTAATACGTGCTTATCCCTAATAGGGCAGACAGAGCAAAAACAGCTTTTAGCGTGACGGTGGGCAGGCAATTTATAAAAACAAATATAGGATATGGATGTGGACTGCGTCATAAATAAATTATTCGGTACAGTTAATAAAATAAAACGTCACAAAATAGTATTTACAACATGATTTTAGATTTATTAATGCAGAAAAAATGATATTAAATGCGTTATTCGACCCAAAAAAATAAGACGTCATTCATACAATTCCCATAGAAAAATTTTGTTTTGACGTTTAGTCACGCACTAGATGTCCACGTCAACAAGTCGTGGTCGTGGTCGTAAACTTGGTCACAGAAGCTACGAAAGGGCTGCGGCCAAGTATGCGGCCACTATATAAACTATACTATCTTATACCTTTAAACGAGCAATTCTTGTATATTTATGTATTTATATGTATATAACTTTCCATGATCTCGGAAACGGCTCTAACGATTTCGTGGGAAAACGCGCGTTTTTGAGTTTTCATGCGTTTTTCTTTCCACGCAGAATGTGGTCGCTAATTTCGTTCTGCCGGACACTGGCCGTCTAGTCCAGCGGTTTTAAGACGCGGACGGCAAGAAACGAGTGTTATGGGTTCGAATCCCGCTCGGTGTGCCTATAAAATTCAAAGAGTTCCCTCGATTTCTCCAAGATCTCGTTATCAGATTCTGACTTGGTGACTGAAACCACCTTACAAAGTATACCCTTTCAAACAAAAAAACATTTTTGCAAATCGGTCTACGCGTTTTCAATAATCAGTCAACATACAAAAAAAAGAGATCGCGACGAATTGATAACCTACTCATTTTTGTAGTCGGTTAGTTATCTGGTCGTTGCGGCCACTGGTCGTGGTCGTGGTCGTGGCCGTCTGGTGCAGCCTTATACTTCGCATTGCAATCCTGCACATTACACTAATCGGCCATAGCAAAATGATAAATGGTAACGCGTACGAATGTAGTATCTACTTGGCACTTGTACAATATACATTTTGTTTCTCCGCGATAATAGTACTCCAGCCTCAGCGGTCAAGGCAAAGCTAATTTATAGCTTTGCTTGCTCATTTTGGCTCACATTCGCTGTAATATGAGGGTTTTGGATGTGTGAAATTACGAGGCCGACGGAGTTTCGGGCCAAAGTTCACGAATTAAAAACTTCATGTATATATGTTTATGTAGATTAGTACACACTGTTTCCTTTTGTTTTTAGCATGCGATTTGATTCGAAGTACGTGCTTAGAATGAGTTTTTAAAACCATCTGAGACATTATGTTATTGGCACGTAATAATTGTGTGATACGTGCTTAAGGCATTTGGTTTTGTTACCGGTAGATGGCAGTCGATAAATCATCTCAGTCTAGAGGCATTCAAATAACATTTTTTTACGAAAATAAGCCAAATATATTTGACTAAAAATTATTCTCAACAATAGCAGCTGACAATCGCAAACGGCGCAAATAAGTAGGTATCGTAAATTACTACATATTTAAGCTGCTTGGGAGTAAAATTTTCGGAATATGGACCGTCGGGCTGATGGCCCAGAACTCTTTATTGCTATATCTAGGAAATTCATCGAAGTTTCCCGTGATCACAAGTAGAAAAATAAGCATTGCTATCCAACCAGGCAAATGCTGCCAGCCTTCTGCGTTGCCGTCGGTACAAGAACTTCTTGGCCATTTTATTTGTAAATATTATAAGTGCGTATAATAGTGTAGTTTTAAATTTAATTTGTGTTAAAATAATTTAGTATGTAGGTATCTTAGTTAATATTCGTTATAAATAAGGAAACAATTCTACCCTATCGCCTAATTGGATAAACTTAATATTTCAAAAACTAGCAGTCAATAGCACAAAATCGAGAGTGAGAGAGAGGCCTTTGCTCAATACTGGGACATTGACGGCTATTAATAACAATAAATAATTTAAAAGTCAGCCTGAGCAAATACAAAAAGCCCAAGAAATTCTTAGTGAATAAACGAAGTGAATTGATAAAAAGTTTGTACGATCAATGGAGCGAAACTGAAGCAAACTTGTGCTAAATCTATATCAACCGTTAAATAAGGATGGCCGAAAGATGTTGCTAGTAGTCAGTAGATTTAAAAAAACTTGATTACTGTTTTAAAAGTAGGTATAAATATATGTAAAGCGAACAAGCAGAAAGAAATCCTAGTTTCGAACGAAGTGAATTGATGAAAAGTTTGAACGGTCAATGGAGCGAAACTGATCCAAACGTGAATAAAGATGGCCCGAGGTTGTTGCTAGTGGACTGTAGGTTCAAAAGTACTTGTTGACTGTTTCAAAAGTAGGTACAAATATATGTAGAGAAAAAAGCAAAAAAGAATCCTAGTTTCGAACGAAGAGAATTGATAAAAAGTTTGAACGGCCAATGGAGCGAAACTCAACCAAACGTGAATAAGGATGACTCGAGGTTGTTGCTAGTGGACTGTAGGTTTAAAAGAACTTGATTACTTTTTCAAAAGTAGGTATAAATATATGTAGAGCAAAAAGCAGAAAAGAATCCTAGTTTCGAACGAAGTGAATTGATGAAAAGTTTGAACGGTCAATGGAGCGAAACGAAGGCGAACTTACGCTTAATTAATTAAGCGTTGAATTGAATAAGGATGGCCTGAGGTTCTTTCTAGCAGTTAGTGGGTTAAAAGTAGCTCCTATTTCAAGATGGTTATCCATTCAACTATAAATAAGTTAAAAAGCTAAAAGATTCCAAGTGAATAATGCATTGAATTGATGAAAAGTTTGAACGATCGATGAAGTGAAACTGAGACAAACTTATGTTAACTAGATAAACCGTTGAATATGGATAGGTGAAGGTTTTTGCCAGTGGATAGTGGGTATAAAAGCATTTGATTACTGTTCGAAAAGGACTTTGAATAACCTAGAAATAAATATAATAAAAATACAAATACTTAAGCAAAAAAACAATAAAGATTTAAAGTTGATTAAAAAAGATTCAAACGAAATGAATTGATTATGTTTGAACAATCTATGACGCAAAACGGATGTGAATTCATATGCTTACTGAATCAAGCGTCGAATATGGATGGCTAGAGGTGTTGGTGGGTTTAAAAATGACTTATTTTTTAAGATAACTCTGTTTAAACATACATAAATAAATAAAAACATTCCCAGTTCCCAACGAACTGAATGGATGAAAAGTTTGAACGACCAATGGAACGAAACGGAGGCGAACTTACTCTAACTAAATAATACGTTGAATATAGATGGGCGGAGGTTCTTGCTAGTGGGCAGCTCGAAGAAGTTGGAATTTGAGAATGGATAGCAAGAAAAATATCTATTTATAAATTCAGGTCGATGAACTCTGGAGAAATAAAAGAGAGAAATAGGCATAAAGAAATTGAGTGAAGTATGTAAATCTGTGGACGTCCATAAGTGTAGGCCAAAGTCCTCTGGCTGCTCTGGCCAAGTATGACTTTGGTTGTACAGAGAGAGTCCTGCTCCTACAGTGGAGACAAAAAGACTTGATGATAATAGTCAGTTACTTTGTAAAACTCAATTCTGTGGCTCAGTGACAACAAAAGTACAAACCTTTGAAATAGTTTATTTGCGTTTTTAAAACCCTGGACGATTTCAAAATCAAATGGTACTTACTAAAAAAACCTACTTACCTTGTTTTACAAAAGTACAATCATAAAATTTTCACACCATTTAGTTTTACTTCGTCTTCTTATAGGTACTTATCGGGACATATTTGAGCCCTACTCTGATTCACTCATTTCGATTTTTGTCATTTCCTTTGTGCTTGCTACAAAATCCTAATAAGAAACACTTATATAACTTCGGCGCTACTATTGCCACTATAAGATTGTTTGTTCGATCAACAATGTGAACATCCATCTTCTCAATATTTCCTTGAATACAAAGTGTATCACTTTTCTCATCCCATTGCGTGACATTATACAAACTTCTGTGACCGACTTCGAAAAAAATGTCGCATACCACAGAGTTACCTTTTCGTGTATGGAGACGACATTCAGTGATTTGTAAGTCCTCTTCATCGCATCGCGTTTCCGGGTGCATTCGTAACTGTGCTGCTTCGGACCATCTTTGAAAATGAAATAGTTCCTTAAGAGGGCCCTTCCCGGTCCGTCTATCGTTAACGCGAGCATGGTTGAAAATGCTTGTTGTAAATGTTTCATCCACCGCAATGATAGAAAAAAAAGCAAAGTGAAAAAAGAGAGATAGCACCTGAGCGCTCAGTTTACATCATATTGTACGAAATTAGTATTATTATTTACTATTCATTGAACGGATATTAACTTTTCATAGGGTGCGGAAATTTCATAAAACTTGTTCCAGGTAATACGTGTTTTTCAGTAAGCCTTACGTGTGTGTGAAATAAATGTTTTTTATTTAGAATCTTCATTAAATTTGCAAAGTTTCTATGCAAACATTTTCTTTACTTTTACAATTAATGAGTACTATATGATCGGCCGAAGTTCAGGTAAAATTTGTACAAAAAAGCAGATTTTTGAAGACTTATACTGAATTTGTTTTTCCAAATTTTAATTTCGATAGAAACCTAAATATAGAGCACAAGATTCCTGTTAGTTTAAAATTTTTCAAAAAAGATCACTAACAACGCCATAATCACGTACGAGCGTTTGTATGAAAAGTAAGGCGGGTTGGCCGCCCTTATGATGTTATTAAGAAAGATCTGATAACGTAAAAGGCGACGAACAGACACCTATTTCGAAATCCGATAGAATTATGAAGAACTTAGAATGGTCCTATTCTAAGCTTTTCAGCATTCGATATTATATAAGATTTTTTGTTGATATTAGTAAACTTAATAGAACATAAAAGTACGGAATGAACGAAGAACATAAGTAGCCTTGGCCCTTGATACTCTTTGTTTGCGTTACGTTTGTTACCAGAAGGCTCGTTTTGCGCATAATTACACAGCAATGAACTCTTTATAGGTAAGTATAGCTATACTTGTAGTTTTTCGCCTAAATGTGTAATTTTTTGTTAAGAGTTTCGCAGCAATTGCCATAATCTTCAAGGTCTATTCTTAAACTGGATGTTTCCTGGCAGTTAATATAGGCATCTACTTACAAAATTTTACATTAGCATACAAAATATAGTAAGTAGGTACTTACCTGTGGTAAGTAGTATGTATACTTATATATGACAAAAAAGCATAGGTATGTAAAGAAACTCGAATAATTTCTTCCTCACCGTCGCTTTTTTAAATCGATTATTCTAATTACCCATATCTCGTATGCCTGTTGCTTACTTGTTACATAAAAATACAATACATATGTAAATCAACGCTTAAAGTGTTTGAATATAGTGTAAAGATTAACATATTATATAGTGTAGAGATTAACATTTTTATTAATTTTAAAAAACAATATGAATTACAATTTTAGTTAACATCTAAATTAAAATCGAAATTAAACTCTAAATTAAACTAAACAAATAATAATAATATAAAGGAAAAACCTTACAAATAGAAAACGTCTTCAAAAACAAACGCTTAAAGTATATACGCATAAGTATGCATATCATTTTTGTGTTATTGGTTTTAGGTAATCTCAATCGTTTAATGTCTGCTCTTGCCATTACACTTCACTGGCGCGGTTCACCCTCTACCCGCCGTTAGTCAACTGGAGAGATAAGCTATAAATATTTCTTCGGAACTCGCCTCTAGTGATGCTAAATATTATGTTGTGTTATCCAACGCTGCTTTGGAAGGTGTGGATCATAAGTCAATAAATTTGGTTGAGTTGAATACGATCCATTTGAATTGTACCTGAAATAAATAAATATATAGGGACAAATTACACTGATTAATCTAAATCCAAAGTAAGTTCGAGTCTTGTGTTATGTTAAGATATAAAATATTTGAAAAAGGCCATTTTCCAACTTGCTCTGACCGAGCATCGAACCCGGAACCTCTGGGTAGCGGACAAGCATGGTGACACCTATGCCAAGGAGGTCGACGTACAATAGTGTCTTTATAAATTGAAGCTAGGGTTGCAAGGCCCGGGGTAGACAGAGCCTAGGCTCGTCCCCCACCCCGATAGTTAGTTTAGTTACAGTATAACTAAAGCAATTACCTACGATAAAAGCCAATCAAACGCGCTCGAGCAAAAAATACGTACAGGAAAAGCAAACAATATCAGACTTCTCCTTAACCGGATATTGTATACAAGCAATCGAATGAACACATATAAATAACACTCGTGTGAAGTATCTCTGGTGTAGAAGGTTCCGTATCTTTTATCGATTATTTTAAATGTGAAGTAAATGTTTCCGTCAGCCACGCGGAAATATTTACTTCTAACCCCGGTCTACAATCATCTACCTATGCTAAAGTACCTATTTCATCATCATTTCAGCCGCATAACGTCCACTGCTGGACATAGGCCTCTCCCAAAGATTTCCAAAATGAAAGTAACTATTTACCATTATATTATTTGATTTGTTTTGATTTAAATTGGGCCGTATACATGTCTGCCTAATTAGTCGCATTAAACATTTTTGGCTTTCCATACAATTTGACTGATCAGCTGATCCGAGTTTGTATGGAAAGACAAAAAATATTGAAGTGAAAACTTCTTTAGCGGCGTTGTGCATTGGCTTTTTTTGGAATGGGTAAAAAATCTTAAACTCGCGTCAGGACCACGTGTCCTGATCGAAAATTCGTAAGACGGCGCAGGGCGCTTGCGCGAATGTTCGTGTGTGTTTATGTTACGTTACGTTCGTGTGTGTAATGTGTCATGCTTGTGACATTTGTGACAGACTGTGGTTCAGAAAAGATTTGAAATATTTTATACTGATAATTAAAGCAATTCGTGCAAAATTATTCCCTAACCATTCCAAAATATCAAAAATGCACAACGTTAATATTCAAGTTTTCACTTCTGCCGGCACTCCCAGAGTGCAACCCGTCGTTTTTTTTTCATATTTCGACACGTTCTTTGGGGAATGTTGTTCACTATTACGGACTGAATTCACCCTTAAAATAGTTTCAGTATATTTTGTTAAACCTTATACATTGTATTAGCTGATGCCTGCGGCGTGACCCGCGTGACACATTTTTGACAACCCCACGGGCATCTCACATTTTCCCGGGATAAAAATTATCCCATGTAATAAGGTAACAAACCATCTACCTACATTCCAAATTTTATTTCAATCCGTTCAGCCGTTTTGGCGCAAAACAGAACAAATGTCCACACATACTTTCATAGTTATTTATTTATTACATTAGATAATTACTTTATCGATAAACATATAAATAACTTAAATGACATTAAAAAATATTCTTTAATTAAATAAATATACCTACTATATTAATAAAACTAGTCGCTATAAGTAAACTAAATATAAATATTTAACTAATAATAAAATTAAATAATATAAAAAATGGACCCTTAATAGCTGCGTCTGCAGAGTGCCCAAGAGGCTGGCGGCATTTCACCGTTAAATGGCCAGGCTCATCCATCCACGCGCTTTTCCTGCTCCGTTGTCCTATTGAGGTTTGGACCTCTGAAAAAATGTATTGCCTTCAGGGATATCGGAATAAGTCTCCTATCGACATTTATAGGTCTTTCCATATATCCCCGTCATTTATCAACGTTTTTCCTTTTCGTAAAAACCATTGAGAAATATACAGTTCGCAGAAACAGATGCTACCGTGCGGTGACATACAAGGCCAAGTTTTTTTTAATCATCTTCAAGCTTCCACAACTTAAATATAATTGCTATACGTTAATATAATTGCTAAAGGGTACATCTCACGATTTTTTTGCATGACGGTGGGTATGTAGGTAGGTGGGAAAAGGAAATCAAAATAATGACGGGTTGCTAGCCGCACCGTATAATAACATGATTCGGATTTTCATCATTTCCCCGATCGAGTTTTAGGATACGCAGAAAGACAAGCAGCTGGCAAATTCTAAGTTGGTCCTTTTATACCAGACCAGCATGGAATATGGAAATAAGTCATTTTTTTCTCAATGATGGTGCGGACGATGTGATGTCAAAGTTTTAATGCTTAAAGTAGCATCACCTTTTTAACCAATTTCTAAAAAAGGAGGAAGTTACCAATTCGTCGCGTGTTTTTTTTAATTTATGTTTCCCGATTAATCGAAGACGCCTGGACCGATCTGGATTTTTTTAAAAGTTTAACTTCCGAGCTGGTTTCCACTAAAGTCGGTTGTTTTGAAAAATTATTAACCATTAATAAATACAATGTTTTGAAAACAGATGCTGGCTGACAGATGATTAAAAAACTTGGCAAATGGTACACATCTTTCATCATTTATTTATTATTATTATTTTTTTTACTAGCCGAAGCCCACGACTTCGTTCGCGTGGACTTTATGTCTCTGGAAAATGCTCATCAGGCTGAACAACTTTTACTAATGCGGCATTTTTATATCTCTTATAGTTTAGCTGGACCATTATGGTTCTGCATCAGGCGTTCCATTTTCCAAAATCATTTATACCCTATATGTTGCCCAGGCTTAATAGCTATATAACAAAAAAAGTTTCATTCGGATCCGTCCAGTATTTCCGGAGATTAGCGTGTACAAACAGACAAACAGACAGACATTTTTTTTTAAATTCTTACTCTATTACTACGTCTCCATCGCCCCCAATATTTTTTTTGGAAATATATTTAATGTACAGACACACTTTTTTTACTGTTTTATTATATGTATAGATTAGCACACTCAACAGATTACAAACACAATAAGAAAACAAATTAAGTATTCAGATATTAGAGCCGTTCTAGTCTGCAATCCTAAAACAAGTATGCCTAAAAGCTATACTAATAACAAAGTCAGAAGCTCTAACTTCATGATTGTTATCATGAAGTTAGAGGGTAAAAGATTGTTACACAGTGTGAATCGGTTCGTCACGTTATGTGCCCTGTCATAACGCGATGAACCGATGGTGGCTGAAAAATTATGGCACTCATATTACCGGCAAGCCAATCCATCCATGATAATCAATAACCCATTTATTTTATACTAGCCCGACCCGCGTGTTCAAAGAGGCAGTAATCTGTTAATCCCATAGGAACCTCACATTTTCCTTTGTTTTATTTAATACTCTTTGTGTTAACAATGTTAATCACCAAGTGAAAGTACAGTTTAGTTGTTTTTATTTGATTCTGTAACAAGCATTGCAACTCACCTCGTGGTTTTATTATTATTACCTCTGAATGTAATGATAGTGCAATAACCTCCAACCTTCATATTCTTTCCCACTCTTACCAATTCAAATTTCATTTCTAAATTCAATTTTTAAATTCCAGACATATTCCTTTCTTATCATTCTGACTCATTCTAACTAAAGTTCTCTTCATAATAACATCTAAGTACTTAATTTCTTGTATACCTAAACAGTTCTATTGTATAATAAATATATTTATTCTCTTCCATTTAGTCTCTTGCTCTAGCACCTCTACTATACTCATATAATATGGGAACACGCCTTTACTGAGCTGGGGCAGGTGGAGTTACCACATGTGATATGATTGATAATGCTGACGGTGAAATGTCGAAGTTTAATTCCCAATGTAGCACAACTTTTAAAAACCGTTGATAAATACAAAGTTCTGAAAACAGATGCCGCCGTGCGTCGCTGACACACTTCGCCAAGTTTTTTAATCATCTGCAGCCTGACTTTCAATATGATTGTTATACGGTGTGAACTCCAACTTTAATGCTAAAAATAGCATCGACTTAGAAGTTTGTTTGAAACCGTTTTTTAAGAGCATTTGACTTTTATTTTCTTATTCGAATGTAATGGTAGGAATTTATCTGATAATATTGAAGAATAAAGTTTGAATCTCTGTATGTCCTCCGGTTGTTGGAGCAAAAACACCATCATCTGTATCTTTTTAAATATATAAATTTTATTTAATTGTAAAATAGAACGAAAAGCATCATAGACATTTATCCGTCTATTAATAAATAAATCATTGATTATTAAAGAGTTTCCAACAACAATACATAATGTCTGAATATACGTACCAATATGTAAACGTAGAAAGACTTTGTTTTTTGAGCCCTAATATATTTATATCAGTATCACATCAATTTACAAGTTTCATCATCAGTTCACTCGTTTGCAGGTTTTATTATAAACAAACCAGGCTCTTATCTGTGCACTACGCCCATACTCGTTATCAATGCGAGTAAAGTCTATACCTATGTATAAAATTATACATATACCTTGACTTAACCCTTCACTTGACAAGTTCGCCTTACTAATAGGGTTGCCCTTTGAAGGAAAGTAAGCCTGGGGAGACTAGGATTTACTTTCAAAGCCAATTACTGTAAAAGAGCTTTTACTGCCAGCTTTTAGGGTTCCGTATTCGGAGGAAAAAACGGAATTCTATTACTAAGACTCCGCTGTCTGTCTGTCTGCCTGTCACCAGGCTGTATCTTATGAACCGTGACAGCATGACAGTTGAAATATTTACGGATGATGTATTTCTGTTGCCACTTTAACAACATACTAAAAACAGAAAAAAAAATATTTCACAAACAACAGTCTTGTTTTTTTTAAAAATTGATGAATCCTTCGTGCACACTTGGCCGGTTATTATTTACTATTTTGTGATGAGAATAAATCTCGCTTTGGTAGGTTTGGTTAAAAAATAAATAGAATTTTAATATAGGTACATATTGATGTGTAAAAGTGCCTGTAAAGGTCTAATCCTACTAATATTATAAACGCGAAAGTTTGAAAGTAAGGATGGATGGATGTTTGTTACTCTTTCACGTAAAAACTACTGAATGGATTTTAATGAAACTTTACAATAATATAGCTTATACATCAGAATAACAGATAGGCTACAATTTATAAAGATGTTGTGCGATAATCCTGCGCAGACGAAGTCGCGGGCACCAGCAAGTTACTGAATAAAATATTGGATTTTGATATTGTCCCCTAGTGGCAATTTTTTCATCACATATTTTAAATTTAGACAGCAATTGTAGCCTGAAAACCATAGTCAAACCCGAATAGTGATAGCCCTGCTAACAAAGTAGACGGACAGTTGCCTATTCTGTGGAAAATAAGAACGGTATTACACCAGTATCGATGGCACACGGTTCGTTGCAGATATTTACCGCAAAGGCACGTTCATCAGATAAATGGTCCGTGTTGTGAGGTTTACTATGTAATCAATACTTATTACCTATTTTGTGCCCTAAATAGATTAAAACCACAAAATGATTGTAAAATGTTAACGAACAGAACGAAAAAAGATTTAAAAAATATAACACATAAAATTAATACGCGTCAAAAAACAAATAAAAAACTTTTAATAAATATTGCACGAAATACTTATGGAAAAAGAACAACATCCTATTTTATTCCACGGTTCATTAATAATTTAGAATTTTGTTTAAGACACTTAAATCGCACTTCTTGAACAGCCTATAGATGATGCATTCAAAACCGGTCCTGCAGTGTGCGCTGCGGGCTTATCCGCCAGCGCGAATTAGGTAATGTCGTACTGATCTTGTAGAACAGTTTGTTTTTATTATATTATTAACTACTAACAACTTTAGATATAAGCACATAATTGATATGTGAGTACTAACGTAATATAAGATTGAAGATGTACTCGTATGCTCTCCGGACAAACCTTCGTGGTTTTTGGATGGTATAAAAAAATCTTCTTCTTATCGTGCGTGTTAGTGACTAACACTAGTGTCAGAGTTTTTAAACCGCCTTAAAGGCCTCTGACATGGTTTCAGGTAACGACCAATGTCAAAGACAGTGACCGGGACCGACGGCTTAACGTGCCCTCCGATGCACGGATCATCTTACTTATCAGACAATTAGGTGATCAGCCTACAATGTCCTAACCAAAGTAGGACAACAACACAAAGTCGTTGTCTCCGCCGGGAATCGAACCCGCGACCTCCGGGTATAAGCCGAACGCTCTAAACACTACACCACGGAGGCGGTTTAAAAAAATGTATCTTGTTATGTTATATATTATTTGAAAATAAATAAATAAAAAAAACAATAATAATGTGCTCTCAAAGTGGCCCCATAGAAATTTTATTATATAACTCGAAAAATATGTCAACGTTAACAATAGTTGTGTTCTTAGATTTCTTGTAATTGTCGCTAGAATTTAAATCGGATTTTTGTTTTGAAGAAATTTACAAAATAGCCCCTCGAATTTAGTTCATTCTTTTTCAAAAGCGTTATTTAGTTGTTCTTAGAGTGGCTTAAGCATGTAAATATTTCAATAGTAGTATTGTAATGGTGGGCTAATGAGTACGTAGAAGGGTACTATCCCATAGGGCCTGTAAAGGACTGTAAACTCGCCAGAGCGTCCTGTGGGGGCGCTCCATTAGGCCGGTGTAAAATTTGGGTAACATATTAGATTACATAATGTATCAGTATGTATGCTGAATAGTGAGTATGTTGTTTACATAAATTTAAGATAAAGAGGAAGTATCTGAACATTGCGAATGTTTTAACTGTTTTCACAATTAATGAATATATTGGAAAGGTGGAAGGGAAAAGAGGACCAGGACGATCGAGGCACACATAGTTAAATGAAACAGATAAATGAGAAGGTGAAGTTGTGTCGTACAGTGAAGTAAAATAGAGGCGGGACGAGAGAGATAAATGGAAGAAAATTAATACTCCACCAACAAGATAATATCAACTTAAATATAGACGATGATTGGCTTTTAAACTTTCGCGCTTTAAACAAATGTTTTGTGCTAGGATTTAAATTTTCTTTGGGATTATCTCAAACAGTGTTATTTGTTCATTTTTATTTATGTGGGTATATTAACGGAACTTAGCACGAACTTTATGACAGGTCACACGTTTCTTTCTTACCTCAAGATAGCAATGTAAGTTCCGTATGAGAAGGTTTTTAAACGTATCAATATCGAATAATACAGATGGTACACAACCTAAAAGGTCAGGTAGATTGTACACTTTTATCCCTTGACCCATTAGGCAGACCGAGCTTAGGATCACAGGACCCAAGGAATTGTAAGATGGTGTGTCTACAGGTGGAAATCAATAATCTGACATTGCTAATCCTATTCGGAAGGATCAATAACTTTTCCTGATCTGCTGGATAGGCAACTCCTACATTCTACGGAAACTCTAAATGATCCTAAATAATAACTAGTAGTTTGCCACAAACTTAGACCTCGCGATTATTATTCGCAATTCAGTTTCCTAAATAACCCCTAGATGTCATGTCGCTATCCAAAGTTAGAACGCGATTTGGTTTCGTTTGCTACATAATCGCGGACATTTTTATTAATATTTCAAAAACTACTGAACCGATTTTGATGCCCAACGAACTTGAAAATTCTATTGATATTTCCTACATGCCTTCCCAATTTCATTGAAATTGGATCATCGGTTCGGCATTTATCGCGGTACAAACATACATACATACATACATACATACATACATATATACATACATACATACATACATACAATGTGTTTTCGCCCCAACTCGATTTAGAGACCTTGCTCGCTTCGCTCGCTCGGTCAACTAAGTATAGTTTCTCAGAAATCTTAATTGCGGCGGAAATGGCAAGTTTCCTCGTTACAAGTAAGTTACATTTTTCATTGTTCCTTTCAACTTTCCTTTGAAACTATGATACACAACGTGACGCGAATGAGGACGCCACAAGAATATAGTAAATCTACTTAAACTACACATTTTACCCTTTCTTTGAAAGTTTCATACATAACAAGGATAAATTTGGGAGTTGGGAACGCTATGCTACGAAAGAGTGCCTAGTTTAATTTAATGTTTAAAAGTTTGGGAACAAACGTGACAAATGTACTAAAGTATTAGTCGTTGTGTGATAGGTCGCCAGAAGTTCTAGGTAAACTATCTTTTATATTTATTTGTTTCTTCTTTTAGCCCATTATTGTTAAAAAATTACAAATGTTTGCTAAATCAAATATGGAAAGAGGGAATGGGATAAAACATGTTTTAATTAAAATAGATTGATAACGATTATTATTTTTTTATGAATATGAGCGTAAGTATTTAAGTACCTACAAATATTGGCATTAATTGTCATGTAATGTTTATTATACTAAAAGCCATGTGGCCTGAAAAAAATGTTTGCCCACTGGAACTTTATTAAAAAATATTATACAAGTATTTTTACTCTGATTGACCAATATTGACGAAGATACAGCACATTTAATTTTGGCATGACGTCACGAGCCCCCACTCCGGAACTTCGATGTTTTATAGCTTATGAAATTTTTACTACTTTGATAAACCGAAAAATATGGCTCAATTATTTTTAGATTAAATCACGAAATAAATGAATAATAATACTTTTCTGACCGTCGCTATTCAAAGATATATGTGATTGCTTTTGAACGTTGGTAGATAATAATTTTTGACGAACAAAAAACAAAAATTATTAGGTACATTTGGTAGTCACGCACATTCACATAGTAGATAAATATAATAAATTTCATGAATGTTTGATCGAATATACCTATATAAGTTACAATAGTGAAGTTTTTTTACTGTTATTCGAATTTCATTATACTATAGCGATCTAGTATGGCCAGTGGTTTGATAATTACGCGTATGTCCCTACCACTTTGTCATAATCAATTCATTCCTGATATTGTATCCCCGTTAATTCACTAGTAATTGACGTCGATACAGCACTCGAGCTCTGCGCCACACCAATGATAATACAATTACCCTTACCTTCTTTGATAGATAAACAAATTGTCCCAAGTGGTAAATTATATTGTTGGTGTGTTTTCGTCAATGTAAAGATATACAGTTTTTACTATAGTACCTTTGTAATTGTAAAAAGATACAGTACCTATAATAATTCCTGATAGAATATTACCATCATTCACGAATCATCGGATATTGATTCAGCACTTGAGCTCTGTGCCATGTCTTTATTGATAGTTAAACAAATGTCTAGGCGAGTGGATATTATGTTGCTCACGTATTTTCATGTGAATCATCTTGTTTGTCATTACTGATATTATATTATGGTCAATTCATCAGTAATTGGACGTTGATACAGCTCTCAAGCTCGGCTCTATGCCTTTATTGATGGGTAAACAGATTGTCCCTCTTATATTCATGATTGGAATTTATATTGCTGGCGTGTTTTCAAATGAATTTTGTAATATTGCACATTTATTCCTGTATAAAATAATAATTTTCGATAATACGACGGGAAAATAAAACGACGGGTTGGAGAGGTCTCATTGATTAAGAATATAACTTAATCAATGAGACCTCTCCAACCCGTCTGGCCAGCGTGGAGTGTAGGCCAGGACCTCTGGCAGCTCTGGCCAAGTTTGGCTCGGGTAGTACAGAGAGGGTCGTGCTCCTGCAGTGGAGACAGATAAACCTGATAGTTAGTTATGATGATAATTATATTCTCGTCCCCTCACTTACCCAAATGCGTTTGCAACTCAACATATACAACCCAGCTGAACGATGCTATCATCATCGTTATATCAGCCACAGGAAGTCCACTGCTGGATATAGGCTTCCCCCAAGGATTTCCAAAACGACCGATCGGAAGCGGCCTGGTTCCAATGCCTTCCTGCAACCTTGCGAAAGTCGTTTGACCATCTAGGAGGTGGGTGTCCTACACTGCGCTTGCCAGTACGTGGCCGTCATTCGAGAACCTTTCTGCCCCATCGCCTATATGTATTGCCAAACTGCTAGAGGTTATCTTAAACAGCAGTTAAGTATACAATCTGTGTAGACGTATGAGTATATACAGAACTCAAGCTCCGACCCAGGCTTTATTGGTAGGTAAACAAATTGCCCCACTTGTCTACGCGATTGGAAATTATATTGCTGGCGTGTTTTTTAATTAATTCCGTCGTCTGAATTTCATCGTATTCGAGTTTATTTCGATTATTGCATGGCTTGTTTAATTTGCTCCGTCGCTGTGCCGTTTTGGTGTTTATATTTCAATATTTAAATTGATTTAATTAAATACCTATGATGTGACGTTAGTGAGTTTGGTATTAAGGGTAAAGAGAAAAGGCTCTTAGCAGAATAATTATAAGAATATCCTGGGCTGAAACGTATCTAACACAAGTAATTTTTCTGCATTAGAAAATATTCATGAAAATCACTTAAATTTTTTGAATACCTATATAAAAATTACTTTTTTAGTAGGTACTTAATTAGGTGCATTTAGTAGGTACTTAATAGAAATTGTTCAAACCCTATACTTAATCGTTAAGGCGGAAAATTTTCGTAGACTTGACGCAATATGTGCTTTTCCTCTTCACCCATATATTTTTTTAATCATACGTGACGTCATCCTTCATTATTCCATCGATTATTCTGGATATCTTGGCACGATACAATAAGAGTGGAAACTATTAGCTATTAAAACACACGAGAAGGAAATGGGAATGAGCGAAAATGCAACTGCAACCCATCACTATTATCATTCTTTTTTGCCCACCATCACGCTAAAAATGCCTTTGAGACTTCTATCTGCCAGGAGCCGCAAGACACAAAATGCTCTGTCTGCCACATTATGGATAAAAACGTGATAATATGTATGTATGAAAAGAAAAGGATACATACATACATAGGTACATATTTTCACGCCTGTTTCCCATGGGGGTAGGCAGAGACTATGCATTTCCAAAGAAAAAGATCCAAGTAAGTTTGAAAGATCGAACGTGCAAACTAAACTAAAAGCAATTTGTATGCATTTCCCGGCGCTAAACACCAAAATCCCGTGGAACACGCCCTAAATAAGCGCGGCTTCTTGCCGCTCAAAGGAAATGCAAATTTTACAGCCTCCCTACAAAGTCGCAGCAAAACCGGCGTTCGTCATCTCGGTATCTTATCTCACAGCCCCCTTATGTTGACAAATCCAAGGAAACAAATAAATAGGAATAATAAGCACTGACGTGACGCTATGTGTGTCTATGTTGCGCCATATATCAGTCTACTGCTGAACGTGCTGTTATGTAATTTACATATATACCTTCTTTTTGAATCACTGTATCTTATGACTTATTAAAATCCATTGTAAGTTTAAAAGATCTTTGCATCTTATACATACATCATATAGGTACCTTTAAACGAGCAATTCTTGTACATTTATTTATTTATACGTATTTAAATTTATTTCTGTAATCTCAGAAACGGCTCTAACGATTTCGCTGAAATTTGGTATATGGAGGTTTTCGGGGGTAAACAATCGATCTAGATTAGTTTTGTGTTTGGAAAAACGCGTGTTTTCGAGTTTTTATACGTTTTTCTTTCCACGCAGAATATGGTAGCTAATTTCGTCCTGCCAGACAGTGACTGACTGGTCCAGCGGGTTAAGACGCGGACGGCAAAAAAAGAGTATCGTGGGTTTGAATCACGCTCGGTGACTTAATTTGGTTTTTTTATATGTTTAAGTTTATATTCTTTTTTAATTTTATTGTTTTTAGACAAGTTTAAAAAAATGTAGTTAATTTTTGAGATATAGCCGAGCAAAACTCGGTCGCCCAGGTATTATGTACTTCTACATGAGGTACAAATGATGTTATAAAAGTGTCTTCTGCAGTGCGTAGCTGAACTTCGAAAAACAAATGTGCGAAGAAAATATCGTAGTTACGATAAACTGTTGGTCAACATCTTGTAGCATCGTAGCTCCTACATGGACTGATTATGATGCGGTTTTTTGTTTGAAAGCTTACTTGGTAGAGGGATTTTTGTAAGCTTCAGTGTGTCGGAGATCACTGAATTTATTTTATTTTATTTCTTGTACCTTTTTACTGTGTATTCATGAAATATACTTTCAATATTGCTTACTTCATTGTATCAGGTTAGCCCAGTGTGCGTTGCCCCTTCTAGTGATCCTAATTGCGTCCAATTGTCATTACCTACTTTACTTTTGGGGAGGGGACGCCGGAATTTATAAACCCATTTTCATGTTACGACCCAGTTTGATTGCGTTTTGTTTTAACATGGAAGCAGAACACTAATATACGAGTAGTAATGAAAGGTGTCAGTAGTCCCTATTTAAATGTTGTACTGAGATACTTCAGCACAAATAGTTTAGTTACTTTATAGATACTCTTAATAATTAAAAACATTTAAAAAAACCGGTAAGGTATAATTGGGTATCTATTATCTATTCAACCTATACAAGCTAAAATATATAAGCCTATGCAAGCTTATAAGCGTCAATGAGACCTCTCCAACCGGTCTGGCCAGCGAGGAGAGTGTAGGCCAAATTTTCTGGCTGCTCTGGCTAAGTATGGCTCTGTTAGTACAGAGAGGGTCGTGCTCCTATAGTAGAGACTAAACAGACCTGATGATGAAGTACCTATCATCATCACCATCATTTTAGACCTATAAATAGATAAAAAGGTACCTATAAACAGATTCCATAGTCTCTGCCTACCCCTGCGGGAAACAGGCGTGATGTTATGTATGTATGTATGTATAAACAGATTTTATAAGCAACTTATCTGCGCCCAATACAAACAAGCACTGCGTTGTTTGTCAACGATACTAGAATCAATAGCAAAACATTATTTTCCACTAACCAAGTTCCTGCTCTGTGTTACCCAAACTTGGCTCATTAGATACCAAAACGAGAAACAAATACGAAGTGAGAAACAGTGGGCAACTTCAGGACCATCCGAGAAACTTTGATCAAAGCGACGCAGATAGGCGTGAGAAGAACCGGGAATGACTGCGCCATCGAACAACTTTTGTACTTATGTATAGAGTAGACGTAACGTAGTTTGTAATGCGTAGAGCAGGGGTGCGTATTGCTTGATATAATTACATTTTATATATTTACATTTTAATAACGTTCATAACATATAATGTTAATTTGACATAATCATTAAGGTATATATTTTTAATAGCTATAATATTCATTACATTTTCATTTTAAAAAGCATAAAATCATTTATATAACATTTATGTACACTAAACATCACCTGTTATACAACTTGTGCGGTATACAGGACAAAAAGTATATCATTCAATAAGTATATTGTTGAAAAGACATATCATTCAAAACATATAACTATCAAAATCATATTGTTTAGAAGATATATGACTTAAAAACCATACCATCTAAAAAGTATAGACAGGCAGACGAAAATAATTCAAATTTGGGAAATCTCATAAACTTTAATTTATTATAAAAAAAACTCAAGGTATAGGATAGGTTTATAAATGTGCAAAGTTTAAACAAAGAAGTAGGCAATGTCCATTAAGATATTTTATAACATAAAAGAAACTGTGAATAAGATACCCAAAAGTGGGGGCAAACATAAAAATAAAATATCTAAATTTGTCAGTAAACGATTAGATTAGTAAAAAATCTGACTAGAAAATAGTAAAAAAAGAAGTCATAACATAAAGGCTACAAAAACTAACCAATTTTTTTATTAACAAAAAAAACTTGCCAATAGCCAAGCTATGAAAACAAATTTTTCACTCAAGCCTCAAGGTATGAAAAATTTGGTTACACTTACAAAATGCGCGCGCATTTTGTATGTGTAACCAAAATTTTCCGCCCAAGCCCCAAGGTATGAAAAATTTGGTTACACGTACAAAATGCGCGCGCATTTTGTACGTGTAACCAAATTTTCCGCCCAAGCCCCAAGGTATTAAAAATTTGGTAACACGTACAAAATGCGCGCGCATTTTGTACGTGTAACCAAATTTTCCGCCCAAGCCCCAAGGTATTAAAAATTTGGTTACACATACAAAATGCGCGCGCATTTTGAATGTGTAACCAAATTTTTCGCTCCAGGCCCAAGGTATGAAAGAAATAAAAAAATAACTAACTTATTTTTTACGAACCGAAGCCCGCGACTTCGCTCGCGTGGCACGCGCACTTTATGTCTCTTGAAAATGCTCATCAGGCTGAACAACTTTTACTAAGGCACCATTTTTATATCTCATATAGTTTAGCTAGACCAGTATAGTTCTGCATCAGGTGTTCTTCCAAAATTATTTATACCCTGTATGTTGCCCAGGCTTACAGCTATATAACTAAAAAAGTTTAATTTGAATCCGTCCAGCATTTCCGGAGATTAGCGTGTAATAACAGACAAACAGACACATAGACAAACAGACAGACTTTTTTTTAAATTCTTACTCCATTACTATATCTCCTTCGACCTAATATTTTTTTTTAAATATATCTAATGTACAGACAATTTTTTACTGTTTTATTATATGTATTATATAGATTTAATTTCACTTATTATTGTTTTGTCTATTTTCATTGTAAGAGTATCACATTATAAGAGTTCACAAATAACACTATTTCGTACTTTTAAACGTTTTGCACTTATTTTTTATTTATGGCTAACAAACGAAATATTTGAGGAAGGAAATTATCTATTAATGTTAATACGTTATCAGTAATAAAAATATGTGATTGCGACATATTAATATATTATTTTTAACCCACCTGCATTGGCTTGTCTTAATAAAATTATCCGCAACATACTGCCAGGCGCTATATCAAAAGTTTGTTATATCTAATGATGATTATATATAAAGAATCTTCTACTAATCGATTTATATACGCAATGATTATTATGCTTAATAATATATCTATAGAAAGTTTATTATACGTAACGTAAATAGATTTCAAGAATTTTATACGACTTTAAATGTATACGAAAGGTTTGTTAGGTTAAATAATTATTATTCAAACGATTTTATGGGTTAGAAAAGTATGATTTATGATTTTTATCTTTCTTGATAATTATACCGACCAAAATTATACATTTCGTTGGTATTTATTCAAAATAATATATATATTGTTGTTCTGTCTTATATTACTTACCCGTAGAGCAGTCTATATAATGTAGCTTTGTAGCAATTAGGTAGAATCATCTACCTAATTGCGACAAAGCTACATTATATAGTATATAGCGGGTCATGACTGATTGATTAGAATAATTAAAAATTAAGTGTACCTACTGAATAATTTATTTTTATACCAGTTTTTTACCCAATTATGATTAATAAGTGCCCTGTGATAATAGTGTTTCTTTTCACTGATCTCTATTTCAACATGATTTTAAATTTATTGATACATAAAAAAATATATGAAATTACCTATTTGATTGACTCCAAAAAGTATAGTGATTTTCATATAAATCCCATAGAAAATGTTTGTTTTGGCGTTTAGTTAAAGTGTCTGAGTTGACTTGTTGTCATCTAGCGGATTTTATACGGATTGAAGAAATTGGTGGACAATCAAATATTACGAAAGAAACGTGAAATGAAGTTAAATTACTTTGCTGTGATACATCGCGCAGAAATTTAAAGAATTGCAAATAATTTTACATATAAAATGTTTAGACTTAAATTGCTTTATTATATGTCTGATAAATTGTGACTCTCGTATTAATTAGCACAAAGGCAATTGAACTACTTGGACGTTCAGTCATGTGAATCACCTTTGAGCCCTATTTCTGTCTATCTAGTAAGCGATACAGATGTCAACTGTATTCTTTGAAGCGTACGTGTATCAGATAGATCATAACTTATGATCTATCTGATACCTACACGTACGCGTCAAAGAATCATAAGTCACTTCTTGTCATTTAGACCTCAACGTCTTATCCTCGCCACACATCATACTCTACGCCACGTCTCCCAGATAAAACATTCGCTTTTTGTCTCTTATTATTTCTTTGGCGTTTACATAGCAAGTTAATTTACTTAATATATGTGGAGGGAGGCATAAATGGATCGGCTTGCTCTGAAAAGGAAGACGCGTAAAGAAATATCATGTTTTTTTATGAAGCATTTTTTCATTGTTTGTTTGGTTAAGTAACTTGTGATTGATTTAATATACGAAATAGTTTGTATGTTTGGAATTGGGATACTCTATACCAATAATTGAAAATAAAACAAAAATTCTATCGATTTACCAATACACTTCAAAGTAGATAAATAAAAGAGAATCTATCTTCTTTTTCTTATCGAGTCGAAAGTATTAAATCAGAACCTAGCTACTTACAAGAGAAAAAAACAATACAAGACAATCTATATTATAAGGTAACGATAAAAGATTTTTATCATTCATCATTATTTCCGCATAACGCCCACTAACGTCCGTAAAAGATTTAAAAGAAAGGATTTTATTCGTGACTACTAATACCATAAAAGTACCCGTAACCGAAGGGCATGTATGAAGAGATTGATGAGTTTAGATGAAGCAAAAGAGGTTTGTCAGGATCGTAGCAAGTGGAGGTCCATAGTCTCTGCCTACCCCTGCGGGAAACAGGCGTGATATTATGTATGTATGTACTACTAATACCTGTCTTTTCAATGACAATGCTAAAGTATTCTGCGATGCACAAAAACTTCACTCCAGCAAAATAAGGAATGAAAAAAATTTGTAGGAAATTTCCTACAAACTTCTGTCATCCCTCTTTTTCGTCGGGGGTTAGAAATCCTTCATCTTATAATGACTTTCGACAGTTATACGGAACTCGATTAACAATCCCTCAATTTTCGAGCCTCGATTTCGGAGGCAGGATTTATCGAGAGTCGTAATCAAGTTGCTTTAGTCCCTGAGATGCTCGCTCCAAATCTGAATATCAAATTAAGACTGTGCAATCCCTAGGTAAGTAAACCTTCTTCCTTTTTGGTGTCCTTCGACTTACAATGATAAATTACCTTCTGTCGTGACCGAGCTGCGCTACGACATGTACCATAGAGGACCTTAATGAGGCTAATGACAGATGGATCGCCCTAGCCACATATTGGTCAAAGATGATTTAAATTGAAGCTACACGAACACTAGAGCTATAACTAAGCTACAAGAATGATACATTTCAAAAATACGAAGCATACACTGAGAACAAAGAATGGTTGCTAATAGCAAACATTTTTGCTACACGTTACAAAAATCGAGTGACTTCTGAACTCAGGGCTACTAGTAGTTAAAATGCGTTTTAATTTATAGTTGTAGTTTGGGACATGCAACTATATGGTTCTGCTAATTAGAACAAAAGTTTGGTATTAACTAACCAAATCGCAAGTAGCAAAACTGGATAAGCTATTTATTTTTCTCAGTGTAGCATGTGTAGCAATTCCAAACTACAAACTTTATCCCTATTTTTGTATAGGTGGATCAAAATCCTCAATTTTATAATGTCTTCCGACAATACGGTAGTCGATTGACAATGGCTTCTCGGGGAGGCATAGGATTTATCGAGAGACAAAATCACGTCAGTTGATTCCCGGTATGCTCGCTCTAAATCTGAATATAAACTTTAGACATTATAATCCATGTGTGTTATTTACTGGTAGTAAGTAAAGCTCCATTCTTTTTTATGTCCTTCGACTAATTATGATGTGTTTCAAAAATATGACGCAAATATAAATTGATTGTTGCTATGAATCAAAAAAATTATACCTCTTTTTGCATCGAGGAATTTAAATCCTTCTCCTTATAATGTCTTTCAACAGTTATATACTCGATTAACAATGGTTTCCCTCAATTTCGGGCTTCAGGGAGGCAGGATTTATCGAGAGGCGTAATCAAGTCGCTTGAGCACCAGAGATGCTCGCTTCAAATGTGAATATCAAATTAAGACTGTGCAATCCCTAGGTGTTATTTAACTAGTAGATAAATAAAGCTTTTTCCTTTTCAATGGTACTTCAACTTTATCATCGATAAATAAATAAATAGATAAGGATTACAATCCCCAGGTGTTATTTACTGGTAGAAAGTAAAGCTCCATAATTTTTTCTATCCTTCGAGTTACTATAATAAATTTCAAAAATATGACGCAAATATAAATTTATTGATGCAAATGCTACGCATCAATAAATTTATACCTCTTTTCGCATCGAGGATTCAAAATCCTTCTCCTTTAATGTCTTTTAACAGATGGAACTCGATTAACAATAGCTTTCCCTCAATTTTGGGCTTCAGGGAGGCAGGATTTATCGAGAGGCGTAATCAAGTCGCTGGAGCACTGGAGATGCTCGCTCCAAATGTGAATATCAAATTAAGACTGTGAAATCCCTAGGTTTACTTAACTGGTAGATAAATAAAGCTTTTTCCTGTTCAATGTTCCTTCAACTTGATCATCGATATATAAATACACGTAGATGAGGACGGATCACATTGAGCAGGCCCCAAAGTAAGTTTAAATATGTAGTAAGGATTTCAATTGAAATTGTTTACCGAGTACATTTTATAAGCTACAAATACAATACAATACAAATTAACTTTATTGCACCATGATATACAACAACAACAAGAAACAATATAGGCACAAAGGCGGACTTATCGCTATAAATGCAATCTCTTCCAGCCAACCTTTGGGTGGAGGAAAAATAATAATTTGAAATAGGTGGGCGCAGTAATTATACCTATAGTTAATTTACGTACATAATAATAATACATAAACATAAGTTAGTCGCATGTAACTTGTTAATTTGTAAATCCTACTTAGCTTTGATAGTTTTACTTTGAACTTCGTTATATATACTACTACCGTGATTTTTTTCACGTGTGCGTATACACATAAGTTGGTCGGGAACCCATCACTTTATCGCAATTAACTTCAACGATTTTCATTCCCCATAAAACTATTCGCAAATCTTTTAATACAATATTTAACAAATCCTAAAATCTGTTGACATCGAAATGTCATTTACTCGATTATTCGTTATTTACTATCTCAGTCTATCGTTATTTCTTTTCATATTTTATGTATTTTATCGAAATAACTTAACATCAAAGTTTTGTTACCCAAAAATTTGTTTCCACGTAAGTTTCAGTTTGCAAAATAGTTGAAACATTTGAAACGAGTGCTAGGAAACTTCTATTCATTTTCCTAGGTTAGGGCAAACCTATAGGTTAGGTTATGTTAAAACTGCGACCAACACACGCACGAGCCGAGCGAGCGAAGGGAGCGTGTCGCGGCAGCAGCGGCCGGCGAGTGCTAAGAAACTTCTATCCATTTTCCTAGGTCAGGGCAAACCTATAGGTTAGGTTATGTTAGAACTGCGACTAAAAACTTCTATACATTTTCCTAGGTTAGGGCAAACCTATAGGTTCGGTTATGTTAGAACTGCGACCAACACACGCACGAGCCGAGCGAGCGAAGCGAGCGTGCCGCGGCAGCGGCCGGCGAGTACTAAGAAACTTCTATCCATTTTCCTAGGTCAGGGCAAACCTATAGGTTAGGTTATGTTAGAACTGCGACTAAAAACTTCTTTACATTTTCCTAGGTTAGGGCAAACCTATAGGTTAGGTTATGTTAGAACTGCGACCAACTAAGAAACTTCTATACATTTTCCTAGGTTAGGGATTAATGTAAATAAATAAAAAAAAGGTTATTAGGCACTCTAGTTTCACATCTTTGCATTAATAATTCAGTTTTCATTGCAGCTGTGCCTACGGTGTTTGCGGCGGGAGTTCTTGAGTAGAAGTAATCCTGTATCAAATTTATATAGGTAAAATAGATGAAGCGGGTAACAGACTTTATATTTAGCTAGCTAAACATCACAAATAAGCTTATTTGCCAGACAAATTAATAACCCCCTACTTTCAAGCGTTCAACCCCAATAACTTTTGAATGTCTCTGAAACTGATTTTCACCACACACTAGCTGTGCCCGTGGGCTTCGCTCCCCGTGGGAATTTCGGGATAAAAACTATCCTATGTCCTTCCCTGGGTATAAAACTATATTCATGTCAAATTTCATCTAAATAGGTTTCGTGGTTGAAGCGTGAAGTGGTAATAAACAAACAAACAAACAAACAAATATACAAACTCACTTTCGCATTTTTATTATTAGTAGGATAGGATATAAGAAGCACCGTAAGGAAACTTGCTTTATCGTAAAAATACCGCATTAAAATCGGTTCATCTTCATACGATTCAACAGACAGACACAAAGACGTTGGCGTCATGCATCGGGTGCTAAAAATTAAATATGCATTAGACTTTGGGGTGCCACGAGTGTCAGGTTTGTTGCAACCACTTCCATTCAATTTATGGTATCTTATCAAGAGAGTGCTTTTCGTAATAAAAACAGCATTATATTTTCCAGAGCTGGTCAGTCGGATAATTGTATTCTTAAAGGCAGGAAAGCAGAAAATTGGATATTAGGAAAACGTCAGCCTAACGTTTGAAAAAATAGCGGATTTTGTAATGAATTTACCGCCTTTGGAACAACGTTGTACTGAGTGTATTTTTCAACTACACGATTATAGTTGAATGAAAACATGAATAACTTATTTATTTCCTGGTTTTGATACAGATACATTTTCACCTCTATATCCCTGACGGGGCAGACAGAGCCCGGGGCCGTAATGCCCAAAGGCCACGCTTAGCGTGATGGTGGGCGTTAAGATGGAAAAGGAATCAAAATAGTGATGGGTTGCTAGCCGCATCGCCTATTACCATGATTGAAATCTCGCCCATTCCCTTGATCAGCTTTTACGACCTGCGCGGGAAGAGAAGCAGCTGGTACATTCTAAGTTTTTTCTATTTCTCCCAGACCAGCATGGAAGGACCTGGTTTTGGATATTCTATGGTAATGGTATTTCACTGTATTTATACATTTTTATTGTTTAAATAAATTTTCATAAAATCTTTGAAAAATGATGATGAAAATTGATAAAATATGTATTATATTATAAATGAAACCTGGTGAAATTTTACATATACTTAATAATTTTTATTACCAATTTATATTTCTTCTTCTACGTTATCACAATTGATCTTTTCTTCCACGTTTCATGTCCATAATAAAATAATTACAAAAACATAGAATACACTTGTGCCTAATAAAATAGCGCAATTTGATTAGGTTGATAGAAACACCTAAATAAATAGAGGTTCTCATTGGGATAGCGTTCCGGCCGCTAATGAAACACTAATATTTGGCCAGATTCCATCCAACATTATTTCGAAGACCCTAAAATACCTACTTACTTAATTTACTTTTTCCATTAAGTTATTATATAATATAAAACTCAACGTCATGATTTTTTTTAGATTTTAGAGAACTAGTCTTGAAACAAGACCCAAAGACCATGATTAGCAAGATGGTAGTGATAAAAAGTACTAAGAATAGGTAACTTAGTGGCTCTGTAAGTTGTAGACCTCGCAAGTCATCCCCAACTTGTTGAACTTTACCGGGTAAAGAAGTTGTTTAGACAAATATATTGTTATTAGAAAAAAAGTTGTAAAAGTAATGTGACATTTTTGAATGTTTTTCGAAATGGCTGAAATATGATTTTTTTAAAGATTTTAATCCCCATTTCCCGCCATTTCGAAACACTGTCTTAATAAAAAAAACTAAATGTATACGGAAAAGTTACACAGATTGAGCTAGCCCCAAAGTAGGTTCGAGACTTGTGTTATGGGATACTAACTCAACGATACTATGTATATTTTATAACAAATACATATACAGATAAACATTCAAGACTGAGGACAATTTGAAAAAGGTCATTTTCCTACTTGCTCTGACCGGGGGTTGAACCTTTGGGTGGCGGACTAGCATGGTGACCATTACATCACGGAGGTCGTCTTGATATTCTTCATAATTTTCGAATTTGCTCACAAAATTTCCCGAGAATCGGTTGAAAAATGCGACGTGTAGAAGAGAGCAAATGGAAACCTGGACATCCGGAATTTGAATACGAAAGAATTTTGCCAAAGCTGAAACGGAGACCTTCGATAAACTTTAATTTGATGAAATTTAAGTATTGTTTTAGAATGGACAAAATCTTTATTCGTTCCACGATATTTATAATAAGTAGTACTAAGATATAGTAATTTTTTTTATTATATTAAAATCGGTTGTTTACTGCACCATAATCTTTTTTTACTTTTATAAATAATGCAGTATCAGATTTTAATAATAACTAGCCGAAGTTAGCGACTTCGTTTGCGTGGACTTTATGACTTCGGAAAATGCTCATCAAGCTGAACAACTTTTACTAAGGCGTCATTTTTATATTTCTTATAGTTTAGTGTTCCATTATATACCAAAAAAACTTTCATTTGAATCCGTCCAGTATTTTTGAAGATTCGCATGTACAAACAGACAGTAATTTTTTTAAAACTCTTACTCTATTACTGTCTCCATCGACCCCTAAATTTTTTTTGGAAATAGATTTAATGTACAGACACATTTTTTTAACTGTTTTTATTATATGTACTTAATATATATTATTATGTACTTATGTGTATTATGATTTTTTTACGTTTCAAAAGTGTATTCATTTTACGTAGGTTAAACAATGCTCTACGATAGTCTTTAGATTGTATAAACTTTGAATAAATAAATATTAAGAAACAAAGATACTGTTCGGTACGAAATGCCGCCACGTCTCAACAATTAATTAAAAACACAGATTTTTAAATGTTTTATTTTTATTGAAAACGACACTCTTTCTTGTATTTTACGAAATATTTTTGTAATAATACGTCTTTTTTTTGTTTTAGGTACGTATCTACAAGTCCATCATCATGCATTCAGCAAAGTAAATAGATAATAAAGGAAGACTTTTAGACTTTGTAAGAATCAAGATGAAGTACGTTTATTATATATTTTTTTCTATTAAGATTTTTTTATATTTCTTGACAAAAATAAAGTGCGTCTCATACTGAGTTTTTAAAAAAATGCACACTGGACCTTTATCAAATATAGGTACATATGTGGCTATACAATACACCTATTACAGGCATATACATACATACATAATATCACGCCTGTTTCCCACAGGGGTAGGCAGAGACTATGGACCTCCACTTGCTACGATCCTGACAAACCTGTTTTGCTTCATCTAAACTCATCAATCTCTTCATGCATGCCCTTCGGTTGCGGGTACTTTTTATATACATAGGTATATACATTATTTTATTAATAAATTCTGAAAATTCCGTCTTTTAAGAGTCCTGAATTTTCACATGTAAGGAAGTATTACGTACATTAGTACCTACCTATGTACATCAAATAATCTAGAAAATGATATATTCTTGTAGTGCTTAGTATTAATAATTTTTCAAAACTAAAAGCCGATTTCACCCCCAAAATACACAACCGATTTTGATAAAATTTCTATGGGACCACCCGACACTTGGCTCAACTGAAAAAGAATTTTCCTAATCGGTCCTGGCATTTTCAAATAATCGCGACGAATTTATATCCTTCTTTTTTGAAAGTCGGTTAAAATTAAATAGGTACTTTTTTTTCTAATTCAAAATCAATTCCCAACATAAGCGATTCGAGCTACAACCAACTGAAGGGAAATGTGTCAATTTCGCCGCCATAATCCATCGAGATTACCCGATTATCCGTTACCTGTGTTTGTTCATTCAGCGATAACTCGCAAACTTTCTCTGAGGGATCAACAAAACATTCATGGGTATTTGCTTCCGATCGGGCTGTATTTTATTTGCGAAGATTTCATTTATTAACGAACTCGATAGGGCTGCCTGAAGTAACGTGATATAAATAAATGATCAAAATTAATGGAAATAAAATCTTGCCTGTAAATAGTGTTGCAGAATTATCGAAAGTTGATCTCAAAAAATATTTGGTATTAGCACGTGGTAGTATCAGCACGTGTAAATAGTATCGATTCTATCGAAAGTGTCAATAGTTTTGTACTATCGATTGCCAGTAAATTTTTAAATTCATCATGATACTATTGATAGTATTAGACGTAAAACTATTTATAGTATTGATAATATCGACATTATAGCCATTATCAATAGTATTACTCATAAAGCCCTATCAAAACTATTGGTTTTGCCTACACTATTGATTAGCAGCACTACGTACAATATTCATTTTAATTTAACAACCCTGATTACATTGAGATGATTCGTTTGCATGTAAGTTAAAGATATGCTTATATCAACTATTTACCTACCTAATTTTGTACTTAGCTCCACCTACGAAGTGTGGTTGACCATTATATAAAGTTCTACCTTCATGTAAGAGATTTCTTTGATGAAACTTGATCGCCTGGGCAGTAATGGGGAAGAAGAGCCAAAGTTTATAATTCATATATATAATAAATCATAATAAATCAGTCACTTTCTTTCTGTCGTTCAAAATTATGGTAAGAGTTACTGCTCGATTTTTAATGAGTATTTATTACAAGGAAAAAACCTTATGTAACCTTTTTTTGTGTATGAGTGGTCAATACTGGTGTCTTTCTAAAGACATCTGACAAAGCTTGACTATACGTACGTATACAATGATGATAGCCGGGACTAAAATAAGTAACTATACTCCATTTGGTTAGGTATTTAAATAAATGTCAACAATCTTGACATGTCTTTTTATTGAAATATACACTTTATAAATCAATAATTTTGCTAATTACAAAGTAATTATGTTATAAATTATAAATTACATAATAACTTTGTAATTTGCAAAGGTGTTGATTTATAAAGTGTATATTTCAATAAAAAGACATGTTAAGATTGTTTACACTTATTTAAATACCATAACAAATGGAGTATAACTCAGTATTTTAACGGTCATCTCACGTTGTAGTTTTAATAATATTAAAATAACTATCTTTCTTTCACTTCTTATTTATTGATGTGTACCTGCTCTGAGACACCTCTCACCATTTCACCATGTGAGTTTATTAAGATTTCGTCCAACCTGACAACCCTAGCCACTGAAATTGTGTTCGATTCAGTTCTCTTCCTTATTCTGATTAAAGATAAAGTAAGGATGAATGAAGGAAAAGCTTTTGTTGTATTTTTGGAATTCGATTGGATTCGTCGGATATCATTTACCCACACAATGTGTGATGTGCACAAATTAACCTTATTACGAATCATTCGTAATAATCCTTATTACAAATTACATTACAAATCATTTTTTAATAGATTTAAAAAGAAATTGTAGTGTAGGAGGCGACTGTATTCAAACACGACTGTATTTACTCTTTATTAATATGTTTCTTATAATATCTTATACCTTTAAATAAGCAATTCTTGTATATTTATTTATTTATATGTAGGTATATAAATTTATTTCTGTGATCTAAGAAACGGCTCTAACGATTTCGCTGAAATTGGTATATTGGTATTTTCGGGAGAAACAATCGATCTAGAGTCTTAGTTTAGGAAAATGCGTTTTTTCAAGTTTTCTTGCGTTTTTCTTCCCGCGCAGAATATAGTCGCTAATTTCGTCTTACCGGCCACTATCCAGTACGGTAAAAAGAGTGTTACGGGTTTGAATCCCGCTCGGTGACTAACTTTTGTCTTTTTTTATATGTTCAAGTTTTTGTATAATTATTTTATTGTTATTGATTTTAGACAAGTTTAAAAAAATGTACTTTATGTTTGAGATATAACCGAGATAACCGAGCAAAGCTCGGTCGCTATGGTACTATAGTATAAACTCTATATATATTAACTATATATATAAACTAGACATACATGTCTTACTACACTACAAAGTAAATAGGAGTTGATGCCGCCTTCTGAAATCAATAAGGAGAATCACCATTGAACACTGTTCATCTTCTCAAAGGGCCAATTCAATAAAATTCCTTTTATGTAATGTTTTTATGAGGATAAAGTAAAAAAAAGGCAAAAGTTGTATCGTATAGGGAGGTTAAGCAATTTGACCGAAAACAGTACAGACATGGAAAGCAATCCACCAACAAGAACCTAGTTCTTAAAATTGTTGTTGATGATGAATATTTTAACCATATTTTTTCATGTAAGCATCAAATCAAATAAAATCATCTTTATTGTAGAAACACAGGTTACTAAAAGATCTTAAAATATTTATATTACAAGATGTGAAAGTACTGTTACATAAGTAGGTATAATATCGAATAAAACAAAATAGTCATAAACAGATCACTCCTTGTCCCGCTTACTGCACAAAACTGTACGTTAATATTTAATGAAAAAGGAGGGGAATAAAGGATTTCACTTAGTTTTAATCACTTTTTAGATATAAAAGGAGAAGGAATACCGTTCTCATTAAACTGGAGGGCAAAAATTTGCGCTGTTATTTCTTTTTTAGTGCATTAGTGAAAACTTAGGATTTTTGTTCCTTTGGCCAAAGCCTTACATTTTATCAGGCCTTCCTTGTTAGATGGGTTAGTTCTTTCGTTTTAATAATTCTATCAGAGCTGATGGACTAACAACAGCAATAAGATTTGAGGACAAAAAAGAAACGAAACAAACCCTACAAAAGTAAAATACAAAGCAACACACAAATAGTTGTTTGTGCTTCAAGAGGTAAAGGTAATAGTAGCCAGCCAGGGTGCTATTTTGAATCCGCAGAGCGAAACGAAGGATTCAATACCCTATCAAAGTTCAACTGACAGATACTAACCATAATATTAAATCCATGTTCAGTTTTCAAATTGTGTTTTAATCCTTAAAGATTTTCTTTTTTACTTTTCAATCCCTAGAGAATTAGCAGTAACTTTAGCTCCAAGGATTTTGATGAAAACATAGTTTTTCGAGTAGATGACATAAATACATTTTACAGAAATATTTTCACGTCTATATCCCTGACGGGGCAGACAGAGCCCGGGGCCGTAAGACCCAAAGGCCACGCTTAGCGTGATGGTTGGCGTTAAGATGGAAAGGAATAAAAATAGTGATGGGTTGCTAGCCGCATCGCCTATTACCTTGATTCAAATCTCGCCCATTCCCTCGATCGACTTTTGCGATCTGCCCGGGAAGAGAAGCAGCTGTTACATTCTAAGTTTTTTCTTTTCTCCCAGACCAGTATGGAAGAGACATAAAAATTACATAAAAATGTTTTATTCCACTACTATTGAATTACACATTTGAGAATAATGATGCAGTGTCTTAAATCCTAATAAACACTTGAGTGATTTTTTTAAAACGCAACAAAGAGCCTTTTCTACCAGTCCTAAGTGGACTGGTGTACTTATTGTTATATTTTGTTGTTATGTTTGATTTGTCCTACAAAAACGGAGGTAGTTGACATTCCGATTCTACGTAGATTTGAGAATGGAATAGGGACGCATCGTCTTAGAGTACCCACTTTCGGCTTAAGATTTTAATTAAATGGTAGTCTGCGGAGAGAACTGTTATCTACTCGGGGGGCTGCGGTCGCGAATTCTAGCGGCGGGATATTCGTTTGGCTAAAATAGTTTTTGTATGTGTAATGGTGTAGTGTAGATGTATGAAATATGTCGTGAAATGGTGAGAATCGAACAATCGTAATGGTAAATCGTCACAGTAGCAATAGCAAATCGTTTTGTTATCTTATCGATCCCATAAGATGGCAAAACTATAAGAGTTTCTTTATAGTTTCGCCGTGTCTGAGTCGTTCCACAAACAAAGTCTCTAATTAAGTACAATATTCCTGAGGGTCATTATCCCACTGATTTTCGGGTCGTGTACGTGTGTTCAGCTTTACAACTGCGCTCTGTAATCCTCGACTGTCTCCACAGCCGCCGGGCGTTGTCCAATCGAATACAAATTAACCTGAACACAGTCGCGATCCTGAAAATAATACCCATTGCCCTTTAAAGACCAATTCGCTTTTACCCTTCATTTGAAACGGTGATCACGAAATTCTAATGGCAATATAATTAAGCTGAAAATGATATTATCATCGTATAATAATTTCTTAGCATTAAAGCTTTAATAATTGAAAACTTATTCTTTGATGGCGCTTTTAAATAGTATACCTATTTATAGTAATGGTTATTATTTAATTATATCTAAGTATTTTAAAGCTTAGAATTTCTAGGTATTAATAGTATTATTTGAATTATTCTTGAAAGCTCTTTGAATATATTTTCTATTAGTCGTGCTAATGGCTTCAAAGTATATAATTAAACACAGTGATTTTTAAGATGGCTAGGAAAGTTCAAATTCCGGGAATATCGTGATGTTATTTATTTAAAGAACGAAAATATTTTGGAGAAACTTTATAAAAATTGTTATTTGTAATAGAAAACAGAAAACAAGATAGGCTTTATTGTTTCTCTCTCTCTCTCATCTCAATATATTCCCAGTTGCATCCTCAGCTAATATGCTGCGAAGGAAGCCCGGAGTCCGCTTTTCGGCTTTAATTTTATTTTAATAGTGTTAATTTAATTAAATTGGTCGATAATTAACTAGAATTTTATTTACGCATGACGTATATTTAATTTTAACCGGTAAAGACCCGGACGACATTAAGACGATACCTCCGCCAAAAAGGTTGTGTTGAGTCTAATTTATCTCGCAAAGTATTTGAAATATAAATTTGAAATTTAAGGATATGATTTTTTACTCTTTTCTTAGTTTATTGATAAGATGAAAACATGATTGAAAAGAAAAATCTCGATAGAAATATTTTTCGAAATATGGTCTTACTTAGCAAACTTGTCAATATTATCGCTCGAATAGGACGACTTAAAAGAAACCGTTTGAACTATAAGTAAGATTTTCAGACATTTTTAATAATAACAAGATGAAATTTTGATTGATCATTTAATTTTGCCGTAAATTATTAATAAAGGTTTTGGCGGTTACGACCTATTCGTTCATGTGAATTGGAACCCCAATTGAACACACCCACCGTATACCTCTCTCGGCCCTACGCGCGTCAACTCGCCGAGCGCTATCTCTTGCCACAGCTTGCTCAGTCTGCGTATGGATTCCTTGGACGTAAGACCTGTGCCAGTCGTCCGCACATCCCAACGTTTCGAATGATCGATCTTTTATTTGTAAAAATTAAGTTTTAGGCCCAACAGACGACAGACTAATCCGAGCCGCACTTTTTGGTCTGTGAAAATAGAACCCTATTTTCACTTACTGTTTTACATTGTGATTGTGTACATAAGTATAATAATAATAGGTAAAATAGAAAACGGGAACGGAAAAGCAAGCATGATGAGACAAAAATTTAATAGATGGTAAGTACTTACCTACCTCAATGTTTCTAAATAAGTGGCTTATATTGATAAAATATGTAAAGTTTGTAAGAAAGGGAGTAGGTATGTCAATAAGTGCCTACCAATCTTACTGACTACTCAAAATATAGGTACCTACTAGGTATAAGTTGTATCATACTGAGATGGCACCGTACTGTCCTACTTTCAAACCATAATTACCTACTTATGTTATTTTCATACGTATCTACCTTTTTGTCTAATTCTACTGTTACAAGTTACAACTTATTCTACCCAACTAACATTTTGGATAATATGCACCTACCGAATAACTTCGAAGTAAATCCGCTAATATAAAAGTACTACTGTTTTCAGGCTAAAAAAAAATCCTCTTTTATCAGAGTTTGATGACTCTTTGTCCGCGTCGATCGTCGCCGCCGCAAGAAGAACAAGGAGGTGTAATTGATATGGAGTCGGATTTACAAATTTTATGGATCTGGACAATCAAAATATTTCGTCAGGATCACTACAGGTGGAATGGAAAGGTGTGTATTTTAAATAGAACTTAATAGAATACATACTTTCAAATATGACAATATTTTAAGTTATTTTTTAATCTCGTAAACGGGCATTTCGCCTGGTCGCAGATAGACGGACGGACGGACAGACAGACAGTAAGAGGGGTGTTATAAGTTTGATGCCGATGTCTGTTTGTCTGTGACATCGAAGTTCTTTCAGTATTGCGGTCTGAAATTACCTTTATCTATATAGTTTTGCATATGTATACCTAATAGCATGAAATAAAAATTACAATATGGTATTTGTTTCAGGATGAATTTAATGAAAATATTTCTGGACATCGTATAGTGAACATCAAGTACTTCTTTAAAGAATTAAAGAAAATAGCCACCAGTCGCTTTGTGATTGTGGGTTAAATACCATCAATATTGTATCAGAAAAATGTACGGGAATAACATCAAATTGCTTTTTATCATGCTCCATTTGCAACGAACAATTTACAATAAAGAATTCATTGGAGGATGTTAATAAAGATGGAGTAGCAGGGGCTATGGTAGCAGGTTGTGGTCACCCCCCACTCAAACAAATTAGTGCCTGCCTCCTTAGATATACCAATTATGTCTGAGCGCATTTACAACCGTGCACATGACAAAATATGCGAAAACTGGGGGACCACAGCTTAGGACGAAATGAAAAAAGCTGGACAAAGAGAAAAAGCTGCTGCGATTGAAGAGGGTAAAATAGATAAAAATGGCGGGTGAAAGAGACTCTTGAGAGAAATTACTCCGCTCTGTATGGTGCTGCAACTATGATAGGGAGGCGATTTACACAAGTGCTCTTTATGTGTGTGAAAAATAAATACTGCTGTATTGGGCAATAAATATTTTTCTGATTCTTTGAACATAATGTAATCTTATTAGCAGTTGATTGTCCAGTTCAAACTTTATCAAGATTATTATATTTCTTAGGATGTTTTTTATTTTTATGTTTAATACATCAGTCTCATCGTATAATCAAAAGATATCAATTATTATTGTTATTATGCTATTTTTATTGTATATGTTTAGCAATAAATCTATGAAAAATTGTTTTATATTTTTATTTTGTACACCTATATATATAAATACATTGAAACTATTTTACGAAATATACTGAATATTTTTCTTTTACATATTCCATACCTATGTTTTAATGTGTGTAATTTTCCCCAAAGACCTTATCATTGTATCGAAATATAAGGTCTAACAAAATATACTGAAACTATTTTAAAGGTAGGTCCAGTCCGTGATACTGAACAACTTTCCCCAAGGAACACATAGCGAAATATAAAAAATATATTTTTCATATATCACCCACCTTTGACTGCTATGTGCCTCGCCGCTCTACCCGACACATCAGCTGTATGCAGCAAAGGACGTCTACACACGCTACGATTACACTCATTCACAAACAATCACATGTTGTCCTAGTAGTCATTAGGTAGTCATATGTAATTTAATCAATTCACAACACACTTTGAATTAAGTACCTAAGAAATTAAGATTATTTTTATTATTTCGACAAGTATCTTTACAATGTGCAAACAGTTAATAACGACATTATTCACAACAGTAAAACACATTCCAAATTAATATTTTGATACAGTCAAAAATATTCAAACATCTCATGCGATAGGTTATTAATAAGAAAAATCTAATTTACACTAAACTCGCATATTTTGGAGACTGAACTACCTATTCACTAGAGCAACAAAAGTCAACTGATGTTATTAGTCGGTTTTGTTTCTTGCTATAATAAGTAAAAACATGTTATTCACATGAGGCGGTATTTCTTTGAATATGACAACAAAGGATTTTGTAGTAAAAATTCACCGGTTCAATTTTTGCCGGCTTTTATGATGTTTTGTTTGTTTCTTTTGTCGGCATTTTACTTACAAAAATACTGTTCACAACAAGCAAAAAATGTGCAATAAAATTTAAGTTAGCTCGTGCCTGCGGCGAGAACAAAAGGGGCCATAAATGTTAACCGTGGGAACGCTAACTGAAAACAAATAAACAACAAAAAAACTTTCCAAGGTCTGGTCAGTTTTGAGTTGGAACTGATGCAAATAGCATCGTGCGTACGTTTTCTTTATGCCAAATTATAGCCAGTTATTCATAAATACCTAGTCATATTGTGTGTAATTAAAACGCCAGCCTAGATACTTTTACATCAAACTTAGGTGACTTGCGCCATTTTATTTATTTTCTTATTGTTTTAATAACTTCATGCATCATGTAATAGACGCGGGTCTACTTGAGGTTTAATAGGGTACAGAATAAATACTAGTTGCCTTAGGCAAGTGATATCAAAAATAATAAATCACTCGACTAATTTGATGAATTTGTTTTGTGACTGTGATTGTGTTGTGAAGTCGTGCCATAAAGTTCGAGTGATGTCGCGGCCTCGCGCCATTTAGCTACGTTTGTGGCTGCCTTTAGGTATTGCGGCGATGAGCGGACGGCGCGGCATGTGCGGTCGAAGGTCAGTGTATGTAAAAAATAAACTTCATATTTCACTATATGTTTCTTGAGAAAGTTTGTTCAGTATCACGGACTGAGCCTACTGTTAAAATAGTTTCAGTATATTTTGTTAGACCTTATATATAAAGAACAATATTTTCTGATCAGCCGACCGGTCAATTTGTAACTATATTTATATATTTTGTCTTTTGATTTCTTGGCGAAAGCAACATAAAAGTTGTTAACTTTATTGTATGAAAAAAATACCATACATAAAGACCATAGTAACTAGATGACGTGACTACTTCGATTTGTTTGAGAACGTTATTTTTTTTCGTATTTCAATATACATGTACTGCTATAAGTTGTTCAAATTGATGGACCGAATCACCTCTTTTAACATATTTGTATCTACTGAATTAAAAATATTATTGTAAACATATCTGTCTGCTATCTCCATACGTTCTAAGCTCCCGAGTTCATGAACATGTTCTCGGCAGTGCGCGTAAATATAATATCAAGGAAAGCGCCCCCTCGCGCAATCGACACGATACGTCTAGCTCCGCCCACAAATGAGGTACATAATTTTTGTGGTATCGTCTTAATAAGTGTCCACGTTTATTGTCTTACTATTGTGTCTGGTATTGGCGGTAAAGGAACGGTTAATATTGTGTAAATAGATGATTATTGAGACCGCCCCGTCCAATGAATGGTTATTATATTACAATTATGAACTCTCCCATGCTGGTCTGGGAGAAACAAAAAAACTTAGAATGTACCAGCTGCTTCTCTTCCTGCGCAGATCGTAAAAGCCGATCGAGGGAATGGGCAAAAATGCGAATCATTTTAACAGGCGATGCGGCTAGCAACCCGTCACTGTATTGATTGCTTTTCCATCTTCTCGCCCACCATGACGCTAAAAGTGGCTTTTGAGTCTTGCGGCCCTAGGCTCTGCATAGAGGCGCAAGACCCAAAATGCTCTGTCTGCCCCATTAGGGATAAAGACGTGATAGTATGTATGAACTTAACGTGTGTGTCTGTCTGCGTAATCGTAGTTTTGATGACGTATGACATATTATAGGAAGTCTAAAGGTAGAGCCGATACTTGACCTTGACAAATTAAAAACCATCGCCCGCGACCTCAAGGCAGGGCCACGTAATGAGAAAGAACACAGAGCACCTAGCCACTTTAGTACTATATTATATATCTATTCTGTTACCTTGCTAAGAAAATGGGTAACTTGAATGTAGACGGGTATAATAGGAAAAGAAAGACCGAAAAAGACTTGGAAAGAATGCGGAAGATATGAGGGAGGGTCTGAACAGACATGGCGAAGGAGAGAAATTTATTAATTTATTTATGTATTAACTTTGTTGCACAAAAAAAGTGTACAAATGGCGGACTTCTACTAGTCAACCGTAGGACCAAGTAAAGATATTCTGAAAATAATTATTTTTTGTACCAGATTTTGTTGAGAAGCCAAAGTACTTATTAAGACAAATTAAATAATACCAAACTCGATGGAGTTAAGTCGATTCATTACTGAGTTCCATCGACCATCTTTCGTGACCGTGATCAGACCTTACGTGTCTACCATAAAGTGCTCGTCAAGACAAATCAAACGAGTCCCACTCAATGAGGGAATGTTGTTTTATAACTGAGTTCCGTCGAATATCTCCCGGCTCCATCATAAGAACAGCTCATTGAATTGTCATCCAACTGACATAAGTATGCAAATTTCAGCTAAATCGGTTGAGGATGATAACTGGTTGTAAATTGAGTTCAAGATTGACCTAAAGAAACATTCATACAGTAGGTATATATGCTTATAATTATGGAGGGAAATAAAAGCTTGTAATTATGAAGGGAGTTGACATACAGAGACGACTCCAAATAAGGAAAAAGCGAGGAAAGAAAGCCGTAAGGTGTCATAATTTGAATCTTGTATTATGACTTTAACACATTCCGAGACACACGGTTATAGAAGTAAATATTTTTTTTATTTGGATTAGCTGAGTGTTTCAAAATGTGTTTATTAGGTACTTAGTACTACTATAAACGTCGCTCCAAGTACATATCCTATTTGGTACACTACACAATGCGTCAGTGCGTTAAGTACAGTCAAAGACACAAGTTCGTGATCAATTAAAGAAATTCTATTTACATGAGTCGTTCTTTTGTTATATATTAATATTTGACTATTAATACAATTAAAATGTGACTAGAAGTGGCATAAAATATTTCGAGCTCTTCCATGCTTCTAATTCTAAAGGCACGTTATGGGTATGCACGTACCAGCGGTCATCAAGGAATGACAGTTGTCAAACTATGTCATATCCCTCTTGGTAGCTTTGACTGTTGAGATGCAGTTTGGTTGCAGACATTGCAGTTGACACGACTGCAATCAACCTGCAGACCGACTGCACAGTTCACTTGCAGCTGGCGTGCAGCTTTACCGCATCTCGATCGCACTTCGACCGCTCTCTGTCTGAAAGCCAACCGTACGGCCATGCATCTCAACTGCAATTTTGCAGTCCGCGTGCAGTCGAGGTGCGATCCATCACAAAGCTGAGCTGACTCATAAGTATAAGTCTAGTACATAAGATTTTATTTTTGACATACTTAGTTGGTGCAATAAAGAAATTTATTTATTATTTATTTATTTACTATCGGTTTGGGCACCATTGATGAACGCGGCTATTTGAGATAAGAGCAACCTGCGCGGTTGCTCTTTGAATTACGTCGAGGAAAAAGCAAAACAGACTATATAATTAAAACGCAGATTTTAGTCAGTATTAGGCTCATTTTTTTGTATAATTTGATGTTTTTTATTGTATTCATATCTAGTTTAGTTTTTAATTATTTAGTTTCATCTCAGTAAAATATATTTGTATTATTTAAGTTAATAAAATTTAATATTTATCAGTATAAATACGTAGCAATATATAAATAATAATATAGTAGTTACTCACGTATAGAGGAAGTAGCTGACTCTATACGTGAGTAACCCGTTTTCTAAATCAAACAATAATATAGTTATAAAGAATAATATAGTTTGGCCGTTGACTGTACCTCCAGCCTACTAGGCTAATCTGTTTAGGTACGCATTTTGTTGCGTATAATTCGCCGATTACGCCAGGTATGTTTGTGGTAAACAGGCTTTACGAGCCAAAATATCCTATTCATTATTCAAGGAATACATTATTATAATGTTTCCTAGGAGGTGTTGGCTGGGAATATTTTTATTTCACACCATTATATTAAGTATATTTTCTTTTGCTATTTGTAGATGTGTGGTTTAGTTTTGTATTTATTAGATAGGCATAAATGTTAAAAAGGTAAGTTGCAATTATAGTGAAGCGAGTGTATTTTACTTCTACTTTGGTATTCTAATAAGATTTTTGGACTGTATTAGGTGCACTAGATATTATAGTATCTACTACTAGTAGCCAGACTACTAGTAATATTATAACATTTGTAACGTCCCACATACTTAGAGACTGTTTCCAACAAAACAACAAAGAAAGCAACAACAACAAAAAATGAATTAAAATGCCATCGACGCCTACAACACAATCTATTATAAGCCTGGAAAAGATTCCGTAAATTCAGTAAAACCACACACGAAAAATACAAAGAGAGAGCCGAATCGCACAAAGCGAATTCTAAATCAGTTCGCGAACACGTCCCGGTAGTTAATTTAAGAATAGAGAATAGGTTCTTTATCGCTGAATACAGTCCCGGTGAGCCGGCCCTGGATTTCAGCATTCTATTCAATATTTACTCGAAGGCCGACACGCTAGCCTTTGTCATAGATCAAACAAATTAATAGACGGTGCGTTTGAGACAGGGCTGCTAGAACACAATTTTTCCTATTTTCATGTTCTTTTTTCTAACAACTTTACGTAGTTTTTATACGACTTAATACCTTTATAAAAGATACATAATGGTTGTGATTAAAGACGAACAATAATTAGGAATTAATAAAATAAAATTAAACGATGGCCTCAATGAGGTTTAGGTAGGTGTGTATATAAATTTGCCACATGTACTTGTGTGGCATTATTAGTATTAGGATTAAGATTTATTTCATATTCTATAGTATAGATAAGTATGTATTACATTAGATCGGTACGATAAATAGTGATAAATCTTACATTTTATTGTTTTATTTATTAAATCTTTATTGACCATAGTTTTAGATGAGAGCTTATTCAGCTTACACTTATTATTGTAACAAAGAATATTTCCCACTAGATTAAAAGTTAATGTTTTTATTACTAACAAATGACGGACTACAATTGTCTGGATTATCTGAATAAATGAATTGAATTAAACCAGGACTATTTTCCCCTTATCTAGCAACCCTGGTTTACGAGCGAGGTCAGAGGCTTCGAAAAAATCCTTTGAAAAGTATTGCACTTTTGATGCTACTGCATGGCTCGCAGGGTTTTGTCATGCAATGTGTTAATAAAAGCCACTTGACATATAGAGTGTGGTTCAGCGCACTTTAACGTTATTTAAGCTTAACTAAGCGTAAAAAAGTACGTTCAAGTAGGCGGTCATACATACATACATACTATCACGTCTTTATCCCTAATGGGGCAGACAGAGCATTTTGGGTCTTGCGGTTCTATGCAGAGCCCAGGGCCGCAAGGCCCAAAAGCCACTTTTAGCGTCATGGTGGGCGAGAAGATGGAAAAGCAATCAATACAGTGATGGGTTGCTAGCCGCATCGCCTGTTAACATGATTTGCATTTTTGCCCATTCCCTCGATCGGCTTTTACGATCTGCGTGGGAAGAGAAGCAGCTGGTACATTCTAAGTTTTTTTATTTCTCCCAGACCAGCATGGGAGTAGGCGGTCGGTACTTAAAAACTACCTAAATCTCTTTTTTCGCTAATATCGCTAATTAATTTATAGGGTTACAGTATCAACTCTAATGTTGATGGTGGTACACCATTAGCCTACAGCCATTCCAGCTACACGTCCACCATTTGTAGCTTGAACAGGGAATCAAGACAGTGTCGGGTTGCCAGCTGCGTCGCCTGATTTCATTTGAGATTGACATGATTCCTCGAGATTTCCACCTATTCCGTCGACCAAGGTGAGAATAGAAGCAGCTGCTACACTCTACATTTTTTCTCAGAGACTAGCAAAAATGTTTAAAAAGTTATTCGTTCGAAAGTTGCTTACAAAAAAATATATATGCCTATTACTAAGCAATCAATCCCCCGTTTACTCCAGCTATTTAACCGCCGTTAAGTTAGGTTAACCCTCAAGTCTTGCATTTTTATGAGTTGACAGAAGACCCTAATTTACTTTATGCCTGTACTACCGTGAACGTAAAGCGGTACGCTATAATGACCATCTGGGAATAGGGTAAAGGTGTGTTCTCACTTACTGCGAGGAAAAACATTAAAAGCGTTTTTAACCGACTTCAAAAGGAGGAGGTTATTAAATAGACTACGATTTTTTAGTTTGTATGATACGCGATATCTCCGTCAACCGTGAACCGATTTTGATGATTTTTTTTTATTTAAAAGTCTTTACACGAAATTGGTCTCATATTAATTTGGTTAAGACATGATGAAGAATTTTGGAGATATGGAAAAAACTCCGAAAAGAAAATAAAGTCTTTTTTTTTGTTGTTAAAAACTAAAACTATTTTTACATTGATTTAGTTTCACCTGTCCCGTTGTCTATCTGTCTGTCTTTCCAGTTTCCGGTTCCCGACTAAGCTGAAATTTTATCGTGTGGCAATGCAATGTTATGATGACATGGAGCTGATCTGATGATAGAGCCGGAAGAAACTCTGAAATGAAAGGATGCAACCCCATCGAGTTTGGGCTTGTAGGGACACACGTTTGATTCATCTTGAGGAGTAATTTAAACTTATAAAAATTGGTTGTTTGTAAAGTAGGTTTACGATCGAGATGTTTACGTGATAACGTCGTTTCACGGAATGACTGGCAGCGCTCGAGATGAGACGGGAGATCGGTCCGTCTCTCTCTCGTTATACCTGCGATCGCGCTCGTGAGGTTTTGGTGTGACACAAGTTTCTGAACATGTCACCCGACTAAAACGATTTTAAAGACGTTATCACGTCAAAATATATATTTCTTGTCGTGTAATTTACTTTTACCGTGTAATTTACTTTTTTTACTTTTTTTGTCGTGTAATTACCTTGCGATACTAACTCTCATAAAGACGTAGTGTATCTGTGTACATTTTCTTGTCAAGGGTTGAAGTCTGTTTTTACGTACTTATTCATTTAACTGGCTCTAATTACCGTGCCACCTTTACATTTTGCCTACTACGTAGTCAAAATTTATTTATTAACTGCTAAAAAAAATGACAGTAATTACCTAACCTGCATATTTTGTCTGAAGTTGGACCGAATTTATTTAACTGTAGCTGTAATTATAAACTTGTATTTTGCATCGTACTGTCATCGCGAACGTCATATCTCTGCAAGTTCTGCAACCGAGTTGGCTCATGTTCAAACCTAAAAAATCTATTGGATGATAAAGCTGCTCAAATATACTCTAGTTAACGTCGAACAAATATGTTTACATACCTTATATAAATGCCGGATTGTTCAACAAAACGCAAACTAACTTTGTTACTAGGTTTAAACCATTATCCGACCAAATGAAGTTGACATTTTAAGACGAGACACTGGCATATTACTAAATGTTAACTTCATTTGGTCGGATAATGGTTTAAACCTAGTAACAAAGTTATTTATTTATTTTTATTTATTTATTTAAAAACTTAATTGCACTCAAAACAAACATTAACCACATACAATGATAAACAGCTGTACAAACGGTGAACTTATCCTTATTAGAAGGGATCTCTTCCAGTCGACCAGACAAATAAAGGACAGTTATTATTATTAATAGGAAGGCAGAACCACAGAACAAAATACAAAAAGTTAGTCTTCTTTTTATAATAAGACGGTAAGAACTTGTTTCGTATGCTCGACAATCTAAACTTTTTAGTTTAACCCTTCTTACAGTTGGGCACGTAAAGGTGGTGCAAGCGTGCAAGCCTTTATAACGTTAAAACGTTAATAAGTTGACGTTAGTTGAAATTAATGTTTGCTGTCGTTAACTGTTATTATGTGTTAATGAGATAAGTTGCGCCGTTAATTTGACGCATCACGCAGTTTGGATAGTTGCTGGTTTGCTGATAAACGGCTTTAGGGACCATAAGCTCTGATGACGTCATTATATGACGTCATCGAGCAACACTGACAAAGACACATTTTTGAAAGGAAAATGTGGATCAAAGAATGAGTATACGGAATCTAATGTTTACTAGTAAGTGATCTACGGAGTATATAATTAGTACTTCACCCCTTTTGACCCTGTCTTAGCATCCACTTGGCAGAATTTCGAATAGGTTAAATTTCATGAAGAATTTTATTTCCATCAATCGCATTTTTCTCGAACATGCATACAACAATAGGGGTGACGACAGGGTCCGAAAAGTATGATTGTAATTAGTTCGTCTTTTAGATTATCCAAAAATAATGGACCCGTATTTTTCAGTTTACCAAAAAAGTAAAAATTCACAAAGATACGGAGCCTCAAAGTTCCGGAGTGGGCTTGCGACGTCACACTTAAGTAAAAATCATGCTTAAATGTGACGTCACGCGAAATTTCAATGCGCTGTATCTTTATTATTTTTGGTTTCTCAGAGAAAAGAAAAAATACGTGCAGGATATTTTTTAATAAACTAACCGTTAGACCTAAAATATTTTTTTATTAGTCATGCCTATTAAATGCCGGATTATCCTAAAAGAAACAATAGCAATATAGGTACATGTTAACAAATGAATTGCTATGGAGTTTGGGTTACGCTTAGCTTTATCTTCTCCAAACATAATATGCATATGTGTGTCACCCAAGGATGCCACAGACAAAATTGAGTCTTCTTATCGTGTGTGTTAGTAACTAACACTAGTGTCTGAGTTTTTAAACCGCCTTAAAGGCCTCTGACATGATTTTAGGTAACGACCAATGTCAAAGACAGTGACCGGGCTTAACGTGCCCTCCGAAGCACGGAACATCTTACTTATCCCTTAGCCAGGCCTGGCGATTATTTTATCTTTATATACAGATAATGGTAGATTGGATGATAATAAAAAAACTAATTTCTTATTTTTTTTTATTCCTACAATTTCCTATTAAAAAAACCCTCTGGTCTGGATATGACCATTGCCCATTTAAATATACATGATGTGGATTAGATCTGGAGGAAGGTGAATCTACATATAAGCCTAACATTAAAAAGAGGAAAGATTTGTGTGTTTCTTTGTATAAAACCTTATTTAAATATCAATGTAACCCCGAGTATCAAAATTTTGGGTATTGTCGAATCCTTACTAATATTATAAATGCCAAAGTGTGTATGTATGTCTGTTTGCATGTATGTATGTATGTTCAGCTACAAAGCTTCAGAGTCCAGGGCCCGTAATGTAACAAATATAATAAAACCATTAGTGATAAATGGAAAATTCTTTAATTTGAATAATGATGAACTAACTGATGTCTCATCGTCTTCTGATGATGCGTAAATGTCTGCCAAGGCTTTTTCAATGTCTGGGTCACGAAGACTTCGCTTCATCTGAAAAGATTAATAAATATTAATGTCTCTGTGATGTAGTGGTTAAAAGACTCTGACACCAGGGTATCGGTTATTCTTCGATCCAAGAACCTATCTATCTACCATACAAAATATTTAATGTGTAAATATGGTTTTGCCTTTATTTATATGGATAAACGCTTGTAGGACAGTGGTTACATAATAACCACAATAAGTTTTTCCAGATAGGCAGAGGTCACATGTTGAACACAAACTTTCGGCGTAAATATTTCAAAGAAAAACAAATATCATGTAAAACCGAAACATATTACATATAATTCAACCTATCTGCTATTATAAAAACACAAATAATATCACTTACCGGGATTTTTTCCGCCATAATACTAAAAAGACACTTTCTTTTTGCACAAAAATTCGCCGTTCGACCAATATTTTGACTTTGACAAGCGATAAGTCAAGTTTTTTTTTCTAGAGGCGTATTTTTTTTTCGTTCAGAAATCAACTGTATCATAGACAATAGACAGATGACATTTTGTGGTTTCTAGCTAGCATCTGCTCGTCAGAAAAAAAATATTTCTGAGGTGGTTCGCTATGTGATCACTGCCTGGCTAAGGGTTATACTACTTGGCTATATTTTACAAACGGCTTCCTCCTTCGAACAGCAAGTTCATTAGATAAAATGCTCTCAGTCATTACAGAACGGAGAATTAAATTACATGTAAAGTAAAATTACATTCAAAATAAAACAAATTAAAAGTTTTATATTTTATTATAATTTGTTCTCATGCAATTCAACGAAGAATGAAAGCGGTAATTAGTGTGGCAGATGGGCAAGTTAAAAGTAACTTCGTCATGTAAGCGACTGCTTGGTCTAGGAACAGATAAGGTGATTCTTCATCAGGGTTGTCAACTTTGCCCTGAACATTTTTATGCAGGAATATTATAACAACAGCAGTTACAGGACGAGAAGTGACTATATGGTAAGTCCTTTAATCATATTTTACTACATACACTGAGAGAAAATGAGTGTCCTATGTGCTGGAAGCCACTTGGCGGAAAAGACCTTTCCGACCCGAAATACTGTTAAACAATAAGTACTGACTTATCAAACTATCACATAACACGAAACTGTTGTCCGTTTGAAGGTTGGCCTACAGGAAACCATGTTGTTTCTACCCGAGGGCCTAAGTGTTCCGCCTTGTTAAGTAACGGACAGACCACAGATTAAGGACAAAACAGATGAAGCTGTACAATACTTCAATAAATCTATATAGATAGATGTATGTATTTTCTCGCAAACTGAATATGCTGCATACACTTTCATTACGTTTACTAGTGTTTCAGGAAAGAAAAAAAACTTAATATGTTGTAGCTACCTCTGTTCCTAGGTTCCTACGCAGTTTGTGAAAGCCGATCGAAGAATGGGAGGAAATCTGAATCATGTCAATAGACGATGCGGCTCACAACTACTATTTTTCCACCTTTTGATATATTTTACTATTTGATACCACATGTGATACTCTTTTTCAACCTTCGCGTCCATTATTATTGTGAAAGTGAACTTTGGGTTTTACGGCCCAAGGCTCTGGCTACCCCGTTTGGGTAAAAAAATAACTAAAATTAACCTTCATGGAAAAAACCTCAAATGTTTTAGGAGCTACCATTGGGAGCCATACCAAGAAAGCTTAATATCTGTAGTTATGTATATTTTGTGTGCGTACTATGTACATAGTTATACAATGTAAATTTCAGGCTCCAGATTACCAGACCAAGGTTCGTGTGTATACATTATGCATCGAACATTAAGCTCTTACCATAGCCTTAATATTTCCTTAGCAGTATTTAATAAACTGGCTGGATTTTTGTACAGTTAGTAAACTAAGCTGTTTTGGGTATTTTTCTGGGTCAAAAATAAATTATTTGGTACTGTTAAGGCAATAAAATGTTATAAAATAATGTCATGAACATATTCATTTTTAATGTGATTTAAGATTTATTATTGCAGAAAACCTGATATTAAAAGCGCCATTCCACTTCTAGAAACTATGACTTCATCTGCTTGACTTTTAGAAAAAAGTATCTAATTTTGCTTATTGGAAAATAGCGGATTTGCTGGAAAACATACGAAAATCAAAATTTCAGTTCAGTAAATATGTACCTAGTTATCTTCTTTCTTCTCCTTCTTTTATTTAAGAGCTGCGTGCTTGTCGGCGGAGTGATTTACACTACTAATGACATAAAAACGCTATTTTTCAACAAGTCAAATCAGATACTTTTTTCTAAACGTCAAAACAAACAGTTTCTATGAGATTTTGTATGAAATACAGGCAGATGACGTCATAGTTTTTTGGAGTCAAATAGCGCTCTTATTTTCAATTTTTCTGCAATAATAAATTTAAAATCACGTTAAAATAGATATGTTCAAAGAGAATTGACATTATTTTGCGACGTTTTATTTTGTTATCAGTACGAAATAATTTATTTTTGGCTTAGGAAAACACTCAATTGTAAACGTGCCTACCATGTCGCTCTTTCTTCCGCTATGTTTTTCCTCCTTATACAAAGTGAAAGGTATATATCCATAATAAATCAAACCACAGGCTATAATACTAGATGACTATAGTATATTGATAATAAAATAAAAGTAAAGGCAATTTGTATGGGAATGTCGTTCTTTTTAGGGTTCCGTAGCCAAATGGCAAAAACGGAACCCTTATAGATTCGTCATGTCTGTCTGTCTGTCTGTCCGTCCGTATGTCACAGCCACTTTTTTCCGAAACTATAAGACCTATACTGTTGAAACTTGGTAAGTAGATGTATTATGTGAACCGCATTAAGGTTTTGACACAAAAATAGAAAAAAAACAATAAATTTTGGGGGTTCCCCATACTTAGAACTGAAACTCAAAAAAATATTTTTCATCAAACCTATACGTGTGGGGTATCTATGGATAGGCCTTCAGAAATGATATTGAGGTTTCTAATATCATTTTATTCTAAACTGAATACTTTGCGCGAGAGACACTTCCAAAGTGAAAAAAAGTGTGTCCCCCCCCCCGTAACTTCTAAAATAAGAGAATGATAAAACTAAAAAAAATATATGATGTTCATTACTATGAAAACTACCAGCGAAAATTAGTTTGAACAAGATCTAGTAACAAGTTTTTTTTTTAATATGTCATAAACTGCAATTTACCTTTCATTTAATCAACTCAAATATAAAAATTTAAAAAAAAAATACTACTACGGAACCCTTCATGGGCGAGTCCGACTCGCACTTGGCCGCTTATTTTGTTTTATAGCCCGTGGTTCCATTTATTACGGTTTATGTCCTTTTCACGTAGTATGTTTTCATGTTTAAATTTTTATTTATTTAATTAAAAAAAAAATTAAAAATAAAAAAAATAAAAAATTTATCTTATCTAATACCTAGATAAGACCTAGGGGGAGACCTTTGTCCAGCAGTGGGAGTGATATATTATTAAGTTAGTTACGAGTTGTTTGCTTTATATGCAGGTAAGATAATATGAAATATGTGCAAACCGCATAGTTTTCGCTTCTCCCTGACCTACCGCGATAACATTACGTGTGTTTAACCGACTTCTAAAAAAGAGGAGGTTATCAATTCGTCATCTTTTTTTTGTATGTTCACAGATTATTCGTAGACGCCTGGACCGATTTCGAAATTTCTTGTTTGTTATATGCTTGTAAGGTCGTCCCATTATTTTTTATTAAAATCAGTTGGATAGATTAGTGTTAAAGTCGGTTTTTAGTTTTGAAAAATTATTCACGTTAAGAGTGTTATTTTAGTATGCTGAGGTAACTTCGCACTGATGTCAACAAGATACCATGCAAAAATCAAATATAGATACAGTAAACACGGTTGTTTTCAAGCAGTTACTAGTGTAACGTAGATAGATATATAATTCTAATTCAAGAGTCACGATTTTTATAAAAATAGAAACAACAGCTTAGACAAAATGAATATAAACAAGTTTTTGTCAGGCAATTCAGACGATTCGCATTTTCGCCTATTCTCTCAATCGGTTACTACGATCTGCGCGGGAAAAGAAACAGCTTATACATACATACATTCTGAGTTTTCTTTCTTCTCAGACCAGCACGGACGGACTTAAAGTATATTTCACGAGTAAATAGTAATTTAGTTTCATGATATTCGCAAACAACGCTCTGAATCTGATAACACCGAGCGGACTCGTAAATCTCCAGGGCGCGAGCTGACTGGGTGCTGATAATAGACTGAACATGACCTTTTATCTCGCTAAATTAGCTTCTTTGCGAATTTTTCTTCCTTTTTATATTACCGTACCCAAAGGGTAAAAACGGGACCTAATTACTATGACTGCGCGTCTGTCTGTCTGTTACCAGGCTATATCTCATGAATCGTGATAGCAGATGATGTATTTCTGTTGCCGCTTTAACAACAAATACTAAAAACAGATCAAAATAAATATAAAGTTGTGGCAACAAACGTTATTTTTTTATATAATGGTACGGAACCCTTCGTGCGCTAGTCCGACTCGCACTTGGTCGGTTTTATTGTTTGTTTTTGTCGTGTTGGGAAAATGCAGGTAAGGGAAAATGTTCAGTTATCTCATAGGTTATTCTTTTTATTATTTTATTCTATATATTCTCCATACACATTACATAAAAAGGTAATTTATATGGAGAGTATGAACTATAAACATGCGGTATCGTTAAAATTCTGGCATGCCAAGAATAAAATTATCGTCCATGCTATAAATTTATTTTTAGATATTAGTAATGATTTTGTCATGTAAAAATTATCATCTATGCTATACAGTTATTTTTGGGGTTCCGTAGTAAACAAGGAACCATTATAGTTTCGCCATGTCTGTCTGTCTGTCTGTCTGTCCGCGGTCCTACTCAGAAACTACAAGTACTAGAATGCTGTAATTTGGCATGGATATGTATATTAATCATGGCGAAAAAGTCGTAAAATAAAATCTGGAAAAATATTTTTTTTTAGGTTAGCTGCCATACAAGTGAAGAGGTAGTCAATATTTTTTTTCTCGACAAACACATTGTGTGGGGTGTCGTTTAATAGGTCTTTCAAAAAATAGGATTTAGGGATCCGTTTCTGAAATATTTGGGTTTAAAGTGAAAATTTTTGTTGGAGGCAAGTGTCCCCCCCCCCTCTATCTGCTAAACGGTTATATATGGCCACGTGAAAAAATTCACAGCTATAGTATATATAATGTAGTTTAAAGGAAAACTATCAGAGCTAAGTAGGGTAAACAAATTAAAAAGTTATAGGCGATCAACTTATAAAATGTACTCGGAAAAAGAAATTTCATACAAATTCAATAGATAATTAGTTTTTAAACGTTTTTAGTGGCATAAACTCAAAGTTGGCATTCGGAACTACGGAACCCTACACTGCGCGTGGCCCGACACGCACTTGGCCAATTATTAGATATTAGTACCTATTGATTTTGTCCTATTGCATTAATGATTTACATATCAGTGGTGTCGGGGTATGGGGATGTGGGATAGAATTACTGCACATATTTATACACAAAAAATAAAAAGGTTATTGTGCAGACACACTTGTGTCGTGGAAATACCTCTAAAATTATAGATTTTACAAGTAGTTCTGAAAAAATATTGCAAAAATTGTTCAAAAATTTTATTAATATTTACTGTACAATTTATATCTATTAGCAATAAAGGTAAATGTAAGACAAAACAAAATTACCTTTTCTTTAAAATTGGTTTAGACACATCTAGAGGAAGGAGCTCTGGAGCACTGTGACACAGGCTTTACCTTCATCAACGACCTGTCTCTATTATTCTGGAATGATTCTGTTAAAAATATTATCTGTTTATTTTTCTCCAACAATGTGGTACAAATTCAATTCAAATTCAAATTTATCTTTATTCTCATAGGATATTTATAATATCTTTTAAAAATAATCATTTTTGCACGCCTCATAAGCGAAGCGTTGAGGTGGGTACTACTGTCACTTCGCGCAAAACATCTGATTTTTCAAACTTAAAATGTCTTTATGTATCATACATTGCACTTGTAAGATAATATATACACACACATATTAAGAAAAAAATCACAAACAGTTTAAAAAAGTTCTGCCTTGGACGTCCGTGTGTCTGTATGTGCGGAGGCTTTTCTTGTTAACACGATAACGACCGAAATACTTTACTAATCGAGTCTTTTTATTCTCTTACGCTTGAGTATGCTCAGGAATAGAACCCTTTCATTTTTCAGGGTCTGATTCGATGTGGTTTAATTGTTATTAAATAAACAAAAACAAATATCGACTGTTCTTCATAGTTTTAGTATATCTATATATATCTTTATTTTTCTATATGCGTAAGAATAAAAAAAAAGTTATGGACCCTTTGAGGCGTGCTCTTTTGGATTTTCCAAACTTATTTTTTAATATTTAATAAATATTTATTGAGAAAAGAGAAATAACAACAAAAAAAAACTAAACTAAACTAAGCTATAAAATCAACTTACACAATTATGCTTAATTAAAAATTATGATAATCGTCATTGTTTGTTAACGTTAAATGGTTACTTCCAGCTAAGTTTACTACCGCACAGTTTGGAAAAATAATCAATTTTTTACTTTTTAACCTACTTTCAAAAAGACTTTTCTAGACCTATGTATGTTCACCGATTTTTCGAAGACGCCTGAACCTGGACCGATTTGGATAATTATTTTTTAGTTTGAAGGGTAAGGGTGCTTGTCAGGTGGTTTCGGGTATTTAATTTTATTATTTTATGATTTCAATGCCCGGAAACACATCAAAAATAAAAAAATCGGTCAAATGCGAGCCGAACTGTTACATGAAGGATTTCATACCTCCGTACAATGTTTTTCAAGTAACTAGTTAATCATTATAAAGATCGAGTTAAAAACGCAAAAAAACACGTTTCTTGTATGACGACAATTTTAATTTTTAACTTTATCTTATTTTTAGTATTGTTTTTATAGCGGCCACTGTAATACATGATTATCGATTACAATTTTACATGTATAGCTATTACGGTTCAAGAGATTGAGCCATGTGAAAGACAGACGGACAACAAACAAATAGCGGAGTCTCAGTAACAGTTGGTACCCTTTGTGTACAAAACCCTAACCCAAATTTATAGCCCGTAGGAATACCTACGTATTTAGTTATATTTATATTATTAAGTATTTTTTATTTAATCAATTTTGAGATACAATGACAAATCCGCAACATGCTTCGTCAAAAATGTAAACAGCAAAATATCCGTAACATGCTTCGTCAAAAATGTAAACAAAAAAATATCAGCAACATGCTTCGTCAAAAATGTAAACAGAAAAATATTCGCAACCTGCTTCGTCAAAATTCTTAATCTAAGAGACCGCTCCGCATCGTTCCTGGCCCAAAGGTTCCCATTATACTGGCTGCATTTCCACGTTGAATGGCTATGGAAAGTCTTTGAGCCAGATAAGATACGGAAAGAAAGTCATTTGTTCGATCAAAGAAACTCTTCGAATGATTTCGTTTTGTGCATGGTGCCTGGGGTATCTACCTATATTATTAAACTTTTAGTTCTGACTTTTATATTATTAAACTTTTAGTTCTGAATGGTTAGGAATATTTTTTACAATGTATTCTTAAATAACAAAATGAGGAAATGAAACTAAATATATTTTACAAGAACGCTATTCAGAGCGACACGTGTAAGTACCATACAAAGTAATACGTATATGATATAATAAAAAACGACGGGTTGCACTCTGGGAGTGCCGGCAGAAGTGAAAACTTGAATATTAACGTTGTGCATTTTTGATATACGAAACAGCAGGCGCAGGCATACATTTCCGCCGCGCCGTAGAAAGAGAGGGGGATACTCCCTCTCCTACGCCGCGCCAGCTGTCTACTCTCCATCCGTCTTACGAATTTTCGATCAGGTCACGTGTCCTGACGCGAGCGTGTCCTGACGCGAGTTTAACATTTTTTACCCATTCCAAAAAAAGTGCACAACGCCGCTAAAGAAGTTTTCACTTCAAAAATTTTCCAAAACTAAAAACCGACTTAAACACCGAACTTTACAACCGATTTTGATAAAATTTCTATGGGACCACATGACAAGTATGCCCTTTCAAACTAAAACAGAATTCTACGAATTGGTCCAGGCTTTTTGGCGAACATATATTAAAAAATATGAACATACAAATTTATAACCTCTTTCTTTTTAAAATGAGTTAAAAATAAAGTTTTTAGCATAACAACGGAATACCTAATCAGCGTCAAATATAACGCGCTAAAGGTGTTCATTCGCATCCTCTGTCATTACCATATCTCCCTGTATTCAGTTCACGAGATATCTGGAAATAGGTACGTGTGTTTCCGTGAATGTTCTGTAACTGATGGTCTAATTTCCAAAGTAATTTGCACTCTGTCGACTGCGTGATAGAGTTGATGTTTGATCGTGATGCAGATACATGCGATTATTAAGGATTTTCGCACATTGTAATAATGATTTTTATTATAATAGCTTTTCTGTGTCTCCATTTAATTTTTTTATATTTTAATGTACTATTTATTAATGTTGGGTCTGAAATCTGGCGTGCAAAAGAATTTGCAGCTATATCTCGTAAATAATATTTGTATTATTGAAAAATAGGCTTGAAACTAAGCAGTTGTCATAAATTATAGTCCTCAAGGCGTATGACTAGATGACGCGGAATGTCGTGCTACGTTGCAGGCCAAGTTTCAAAAACTAGAATAAACCGGTGCGGGCCGTGCCGTGCCTCAGGCCGATGTCTCACCTACACTATCTGTGTGCACTCACACAAATGCAAAGCTGAGCTTACGTCTCGAGAGCTGTATCATCGTATGAATTTTTGAAATTGATGAAACCTTTTTTGTTTATCAATCACTGTACAATACCTAAGTAGTTGTACATATATATTCATCAAATTATTCATTTACTTTCTCTTGCAAGTTCAAGTTGGTTTTCATTTATAGTACAGTAACAATCCAAAAATATAAAAAAAAAATGTATAGATACTTACCCATATATTTACCGGTCCATAATTCATAATATTCGTAAAATTTTATGCCGTCAAAATGTTGATCAGAACAATAAACATATCTGAATATTTTTGTCCCTAAAATGACATAATATGTAGATAGATATCAGCAACGCAAAGGAACACCCACACGATGTTGTAAAAGTTTACTGTCAAACGCTCTCAGATAACTATAAAACAAAACGAAAACACCCTTTTTATTGTTTCACACGTTTTTATGCCGTGAAAACGTGTTTTAATGTTTCGTGTTTATTGTCCACATTTTACTCAACAGCGATGCTTACTGTAATCTTAATGGTAAAGTATATTTGATACGTCGTCAAAAACGCTATATACTCGTATCTACAGCTAACAGTATATGGCTTTAATAACATAAATGTGGAAATTTTATGCGATTTGTTCGATTTTATTTGAAATGTAAATGAGAAAATGTGACGAAGCTAATTTATGTGGACTAGTATTAACCACTAAAACATTACCGCATGGATCGATACAATACTATGTACCTACCTACACTCTTTACTATTACCTAGCAATAACAGAGTCAGAAAAGTTTTTTTATGTTTAAACGTTATGAGTAAACTTAAAGGAAAATAAATATAGGTATCTTACTAGTTTTCATCTTATTTGTGAGTCGATACATAGACTACACAATAAGGGAAGGCAAATGCGCGAGCTACAGTAAACAGAACCCTTTTTAGTTCTTAATTAAAATAAATAAATATGAGGCCAGATTTATGCGTCCGTATAGACAACGATTTTTTAACATGTTTTGTCCTTTTGTTGGGCAAAGGTCTCTCTCATCTTCTTTTATTTTTCTCTTTCTTGTGTAAGTCTTGACCATCCGACAATAATTCCTAGAAAATGTCGTGTTGTAAAAATTTGTGACAAGCTTTATGCCGCAGCATTTTCGAGATAACTTCAGGTTAAATTAACAATGGTGTTAATGTAATGGCAAGCTGAGTTGTTGGTTTTTGGCCGTAGTAGAGTTGATATAAAGTAGCGTATCAAACATAGGAAAAATACTTTTTTTGGTTAAATTCAAAATAGGCCTATCTGGGAAAACGGCCTTACACCGCAGCGGCATTCCAGGATGAGATCAAGACAAGTTACACAACAATGACGAAAATGTGATAGCAGGCGTTGCTTTTGCTGTTTTTTGGTCGTACATATATGATATAAATTAGCGTATCAAATAATCATCAAATGTTAATAAATAGAAAAGGGGACTTACCGTGAAAAAGGCCTTATGCCGCAGCGGCATTTTCAGGATGAGATCAAGACGGGTTAATTAACAATGATGAAAATGTAATGGCGGGCGCGGCTGTTTTTGGGCTCGTTAGCTTGTTTTTCTTGTAAATATTCGCGGGCTCGAGATGCTCGTCATGCGAGGATTTCTTTTTATTTTCGGCGGGAAAATTTTATGCCATAGTCTACGTTTCCAGTTGCTGTAAGTTTTTTTACTATATTTTTGTAAATAAATAAATAAAAAGTGTAATTTTTACAAGATGTAAGTGACATTTATATGTGTTATATCGGATCACGATCTATACTAAAACTGACTAGGTATGCCAAGAGAAATATAGAAGACTAGTGTGCATGTTGAATTTTAAATTTAATTTTGCTTAAAGTTCTTTATTCTGCAAACTTTTATATGAAAATTGTTATAATGTATCTTATATGTAAGTATGTTTGTTTGGGTCAAATCTTGCAACTCAATTTTAAAGCAGTTATCCTTAACGATTTAGCTGTTTTGAATATGTGCGTAAGTCGGATGACAATGAAATATTCTTATGGTATGGTATTAACTAAGGTGGTCATAGGCACCCTGTAAGAATACAACACAACCCCATTGAGGTTAGGCTCATTGCAAAAGATTGTACAAAAACAATTTTTTTTCAATGAACTTATTTATTTAAGAGGAAGTAGGTACGTCCACTACCTAATCTTTACACCTTGTATATCCTTAACTAAACATACACTATCACGTACATACTATCACGTCTTTATCCCTAATGGGGCAGACAGAGCATTTTGGCTCTTGCGGTTCTATGCAGAGCCCAGGGCCGCAAGACCCAAAAGCCACTTTTCATGGTGGGCGAGAAGATGGAAAAGCAATCAATACAGTGATGGGTTGCTAGCCGCATCGCCTGTTAACATGATTTGCATTTTTGCCCATTCCTTCGATCGGCTTTTACGATCTGTGTGGGAAGAGAAGCAGCTGGTACATTCTAAGTTTTTTTTTATTTCTCCCAGACCAGCATGGGAGATTAACTATGTTAACTATGTTAGTTATATATAAAAAAAATTCAAAAATTGGTACAAACATGCATACGACATAGTTCTTTGCTGGAAGTATATTCCTTTTGTTTGTACCATTGAAATTAAATTCGTTTTAATCGAACATGTACACAGTTTTTCATTTTGTATTAATATACTGTATATGAACCATTAATCGACTATTTACTATTAAGCATTAACAAACTGTAACTACTCTTAGATTTATTTGTAATAGTAATTCACAACAAAAACATTGACATGATGAAAGCCCCGGCCAGACTAGGATAACCTGTACCCCAAAAACCAGTTCTTTTCTATTTTTAAATTCTAGATAAAATACAATAATTGCTGTAAACATAGAATTTATTATGGATTATTACATTAATTAGAAATAAGGCTATCAGCTATCACAAGGTGCACATACACAATGCACACACCTATATAGCTAATAGCATTGTATATATGCCTATATACAATGCTATTAGCTATCACATGCATGGGCCTTGATTAGAATTAGCGATTAAGATAAATTGGTTTGATTCAGCCGGCCATTTCTAGGTCAAGCGTTCACCACAGCTTAATATGAAGATCTTCCTAAGTCTTATGCTCTATGACCTAAGTGGATACCTAAAAGGAGGTGATGGTAAAGTGGTAAATATTTTTAAAAGGTGATTAGTGATTTTTGTAGGAATGTAGCTTATCGTCGCTTGTGGAGAAGCTGTACATATTGCAAAAGCGCGACGTAACAAAATGTCTGGTTCTTTTTGGCGTGGCTAAGGTCCAACGCAGACGACAGACTATCCGTGACGCACTTTTTAGACTAAAAAGTGCGGCACGGATTAGTCTGTCGTCTGTGTTGGGCCTGAGTTTAACTTTATTGTACACCAAAAAAATAACAATAATTCAAATATATACAAAGAAAAAAACATTAAGATGTACAATGGGCGGTGTTATCGCTATATAAAAGCGATTTCTTCCAGACAACCGATGGATGGAGAGAATATAGTGAAACTTTAGAAGACAGGGTGTACACAACTAAAATAAAAAATGTGGTTCGCGATTACTTTTGCAGCTAATAAAGAAATCTTTTCACAGCCTTTTTGAAGAACCTCACATTACAATTAAAATAAATATTAAATAAATAAAAAAAATATATGGAGACAAATTACACTGATTGAGCTAGCCCCTTCGGAACCTCTAGATGGCAGACAAGCATGGTGATTAGATATATTTATAAAATGCGAATCTAGTTTATAAGCAACGCGGCCATCGCTATTTTGATTTCTTTTTCCACCTTCTCGCCCACCATCACGTTTCTGGTCAAGTCGAAATGGTTCCAATATACATAGTTTCTATTTCAAAATTGGCCTTTGAGTCTTGCGGCGCTAGGCTCTGTATACTGAGAGCTGCAAGACTCAAAATCTGTTTGACCCTTTACGGTTAAAGATGTGACGTATGTATGTATGTTGTCTATTATCAGATTTTCCGTGAAAATTACTCTTTTGTGTTAGTCGTCTGTTAGCGAATGGTTGTTTCCTCTGGCAGTCAATTAGCAAGAGTTTTACGGCATAACCGTCCGCGCGAACTTCGCTTTGGCTTTTATTTTTGATGCCAACTCAAAACTGGGTTCTGTGAATGTGAAAAATATGGAAATTTTTATTTCACTTACATACTTGCAAGCCTTCAAATTTTGTGCCTAAAACATGTTTACTGAATTTTCTTGTCAACAGGTACAAGATTTGTACAAAACTTTGTCATGTCTCGTTAACTAACTGGGTAGACAGAGCCTAGAGTCGCAAAACCCAAAGGCCACTCTTAGCGTGATGGTGGCCATTAAGATGGAAAATCTGGATTAAAGTAGTGATGGGTTGCTATAGCCACATCGCATTTTAACATGATTTAGATTCTCGCCAATGCCCTTCATCGGCTTTTACGTTATGCACAGGAAGAGAAGCAGGATTGGGTAAAAGTTTAAATTTTTTTGTTTTCTCTTAGCAAGGAAGTACTCGTACCTACTCTACTAGGACAATTTTTGTACTTATTCTTATAACATTCGAACATCTCAAAAACAGAGCTCCATATTCCTACATTTCTCAAAAAATAAAAGCAAAATACGAAATATTACGAGATATTTCACATCTCATTTTCCACTTGTGAGGAAACGTCGTGCAAGCCACAATTTTTAGTTTATGGTGCTAATATAACAAGTTCATAGCTCCCTAGAAAAGGGCAAGTGCAGATTAAAATTTATAAGATTACACCTATAAATATAAAGTGGAATCATAAAATAGGGTACTTTATGAATATTTTATAGTTAATACGGACCCGTGTTACAGCTGTGGGATTTCGTAGTTTTTAGGGTTCCTTTCATAGCACAGCCAACGGGACCGTATTTTGCCATACCGTATCTTGCCTGGCGGAAAAGCAACAACGTACGGCAAGCTATGTTTTATCATCATCATCAGGCCTTTTTCTCCACTGGAGAAGCATGACCCTCTCTGTGAAGGCGCTGGGAGGCCGCTTATATCGGTTACTTGAAAATCTCCAGCAGTGGACGTTATGCGGCTGAAATGATGATGACAATGCTATAACTCTTCAAAATATTGATCATTGCATAAGCTAAATATAATGTTAAACAATTACGGAGTTGCGGAACCCTCCAAATGGAAGTCCGGCCCGTATTTGTTAGTTTTTTCTTTTTTGAAAGTTTATTTCTAGTGTCTAGGTGGTGAATTATTGGAAATTCAAAACATCGAAAGTGCTGCCTGGGCAGCGCGGAGTTTGTGAGAAGTTTTAATTATTGAATTTTGAACAAAGAAGTTTTATGCAGTTTCTTGTTAGCGCTTCTGAAAGACTGCTGAGACGTACAAATGATGAGAAAAGTTGTATTCAGCACTGTTTGTTTAATGTTTTACTACTGCGTGGCTTCGAATAATATCTGTGATTGGACATTTAAATTATGTATCAAGTTTTCAACAATTTGCAAAGTGACGTATTATCCTGGTACTAGATCGGTCAATATTACAAATTTGAATTGACTAAAATTCATTCGGGTAATATCATTTATACATAAAAACAGTTATTATTCGTCTTCTTCAATTAAATGTTTGTTTGTTTTTCGTGTGTGTAAGTGGCCAATAATGGTGTCAGATTTTCAGGCTGCGTAAAGGCATCCAACATAGCTTAACGACTGCCGTACAATGATCACTGATGATAGCCGAGACCAAAGGCTTATACGGGCCTTCGGGAGCACTAAGGAGCTCGAGAATTTTTAATGCTACTTGTGGTCACCCATCCCAGTGCTACTTTACTCGCGAAAGCACTATTAATGCGCATTTCCGCCGGGCTCCTCTTTCGAATAGCTTCTCAATTGAATAATCGTCCGCCTTCATTCAATTTCAACAATTATATTTATTAATTGGTACAGTCAAGTTTTTTGGAAACCCAGCTAAATGGGAGAAAAATCCGAAAAGAATCCTTAGGCTTAAGGGGCTACCTGAATTTTCCGGGGTCCAGTGGCGCCCCCATTTGAAATAAATTACTTGAAAGGAAACAGTTATGTCATTTAAAATTTTGTCTTGACCAAACCCTAGATAACCTTTTTAACTATTTTATGAGCAACTGTTTATTGTTTAAGGTGACAAAGTGAAGCTTTTCTATGCACATTTGCAAAAAACGGCCGCTTTTAGCTAATGTGCGTAGAAAAGCTTCACATTCTCACTTTAAACTGTAAACAGTAGTTCATAAAATAGTTTGAAGGTTTATCTAAGGTTTGGTCAAGACAAAATTTTGAATGATATCACTGGTTCCTGTCAAATGATTTATTTCAAATGGGGGCGCCACTGGACCCCGGAAAATTCAGGTATGGCCTTAAAAGTAACACATCTAAGAACGCAATAAGATAAGAGACAATATAAATCATAAACTATAATAACTTTTACTAAGTACAAAGTTTTACTTCCGTAAGTTGAGTATTTTGTAGTTCCTTAATTGCGGAAACCAGCTCAAGAATACCACTTAACACTCGCCCAGATTGATCGCGTGCCATGCAGCAGCGCTTTGATTAATTTCGTTAGGGTAGAGCTTCACTTCCAATGATTTTTATTTTTATGGTTTCATGAAATAGCAATAGAAAAAATATTCCTAACTAAGTCGAGTTAGGAATATTTTTTTAAGTATAGTCCTCATTTATCAGGGGTAAACTAGGCTAGGGTTAATTAATTAACGTTATTAGTTTAGTTTAAGTTGGTTTTCTTGTTTTTTTTAATTTATTTGTTTAATAAATATTAGAAAAGGTATTTTATTACAATAAAATGAGATTTTTTGTGATAACATCTCATTAATTTGTCCTCTTTTCCGTAAATACGGGCTATAAATAAATACGGATTTCAAATGATTAATTCGTATAGAGAGTGATAAAATCACGAAATTGAATCGATTCGGATATCATCAATATTTTTTAAATGTAAGTTATTAATACGAGTTTTGTCTTTATTATATACTTAATTATTTAAATAAAACTCTGTGCATGTATGAAGCCTTTATTTTTTAGTTATTTATGTAGCCTAAAATTCTATGTATGTTAAATTTTTACTTGGGATTAGATTGTGAATAAATAAACATTATTGGCAAGAATGGATCGATTAGAATTTTAGTTTCTTTTACTTAGCTTTGCCGGCTTATTATCCGATTTCTAGGTATGTTAGAATTAGAAGTTACCTAGGTCAAAAATAAATTATTTGATACTGTTAACAGAATAAAACGTTACAAAATAATATCACTAGTATCACAAATAAAAGTAGTAATAAACAAATCCATTTTCATCGTGATTTTAGATTTATTATTGCAAAAAAAATATATATATTAAGAGCGCTATTTTACTCCAAGTAACTATGACGTCATTAGTCTTTATTTCATACAAATTCGACGGAAAATATTTGTTTTGACATTTGGAAAAATTACCTGATTTGAGTTGTTGGAAACTACTTATTGTAGACTAGCCGAAGCCCGCGACTTCGTTCGCGTGGACTTTATGTCTCTGGAAAATGCTCATCAGGCTGAACAACTTATACTAAGGCGGCATTTTTATATCTCTCATAGTTTAGCTGGACCATTAGGGTTTTGCATCAGGCGTTCCATTTTCCAAAATCATTTATACCCTATATATTGCCCAGGCTTAATAGCTATATAACAAAAAAAGTTTCATTCGAATCCGTCCAGTATTTCCGGAGATTAGCGTGTACAAACAGACAAACAGACAGACATTTTTTTTTTAATTCTTACTCTATTACTACGTCTCCATCGCCCCCAATATTTTTTTTGGAAATATATTTAATGTACAGACACACTTTTTTTACTGTTTTATTATATGTATAGATATAGATTTATAATATAACGGAAGATGGCTGGTGCCAAATATGATGATTGATATGAAAAGAATATGATTGTATTGTTAATGTAATTAGGCACCTATTGAAAACAGTATGTTCATGAAAATCAACATCAGCTGCAATTGATAAAGCTCATATTTCATACACATTCCATCATACATAAAAACCACAAATTGGTAACGAAATATCGTTAATTTGAATCGAATATTTCCAAATATAGGCGATACAAATAAACCACTAATCTGCAATCGCGAACGTTTTGCACTGGGAATTGAATAAATGCAAACAAATTATGCAAAGCACCGTAGAGGAGGTTCGTGTATCTATAATCGAGCGTCCATATTTAATTGATGCAATTTTCACGGGCGTAGCTAAAGGGGGCGGGTGGCTATGTTCACCGTAGACTTGTATCCCACTCAAGGAAAGTGTTATTAATTAACTTATTCATAAATACGACTGCAGACTGAGTTTATGAATATATAAATTATTAAAAGGTTTTTCTAGGATGCGGAAAGAAAGACTTCCACTGGAGTGCAAGCAAAGAAAAAAACAACATAGCTGCTTTTCCTTTCGCAAAGTTGAAAAAGTTTAAACTTTCTCTAATATATTCGTGTACCGTAGAATGCTACGCATAAGCTGGACGGATCACATTACTAATGTTGAAGTTCTAGAGCGCATGGGCAAAAAAGTAGAACTCGTTCGAACCATTAAAATAAGAAAAATCACATATCTTGGTCTCGTGTTAAGAAACCCACAATATCATCTACTCCAGACCATAATGATGAGTAAAGTTGCCGGAAAGCGCAAGGTGGGACGTCGCAAAATGTCATGGCTGAGGAACATCCGACAATGGACTGGTATCAAAACTGTAGAGCAACTGTTCAGGCTTGCTATGGACAAACTAAGATTTAAAGAGCTGACTGCCAATCTTCAGGAATGAAGGGGCACCTAAAGAAGAAGAAGAATATATTCGTTTAGGATCTAATCTATTTTCGTTACATCGCACATCCCCCTTAGCATTCTCATCTCCGCCAGACGCATCTTATAAAATCTTACTATTGTGTTTAAAGGTGGACAAGTTGAAAAGCCATCATCTCACGTGGTATGTCTACGTCATGAGGAGGCATGCCGAATATATGGCTAAGAGAATGGCGCATTTAAAGCTGCAGATCGATCAGAAGAGTAAGAAAGAAGAAGACTGGAAATTATGTGTAAGGACAAATACAAAGGAACGAGGGCTAGTGCAAATATGGTGTATGACAGAAGTAAGTGGAGACAGTTTACATACAGAGTAATAGGGTAATGGCGAGGAGAATGATGATGATGATGACACGTGAAAAAGTTAATCGAAAAATTTATCCGGATATATCTCAGAGCTGTTTTAAGGATGCGATGGACTGTCAACAACTGTCATATCATTAAGTATGATTCTCATTCTTCTTAGTTCCAATATTCTTGCGGTCCTTTATCTTTTCAAATCAAATCAAATCAAATCAAATCAATTTATTTGCATTTCATGTAATGCTTTTTCATAAGCACTTAAATAATTACATAATTAAAAAGCCATCGCCTGACCTGGTATGGCCACGTAATGAGAAGGGATGCCGAACACCTGGCAAAAAATATGGTCGACTTAAAAGTAGACGGGTATAGAGGAAGAGGAAGGCCGAGATAGACGTTGAGAGAATGCGTAAGATTGGACATTACAGAGATGGCAAAGGATAGAAGGTTATGGAGGAAGTTGACATACAGAGCCGACCCCAAATACGGGAAAGGCAAGGAAGAAGAAGAAGCTAAGAATTCAGAAAATTGACATTAATTCAACTCTTACTATAAATTACTGCCGGTGGATCTATCGGCGTTATTTGTGAGTAAATATATATATGCTCTTTGGTGCCTAGGTTTAAATTTCGAAAAGGGTGGCTACCCATAGATGAAATCAATAGATACGCCTGTGAAAATTTCTGTTTGTTTTCTAAAATAAATATACCGAGTTTCCGATACATTTCGGACCTGATTTTGGGTTGTGATTTAAACAATGACCTTTTATGGAACATAGTTATTTAATGTTATCGAATTATCAGTTATTTTTGTAATGCAAGAATTTTGGATTCGCTCATAAAATTATTATAATCCTGTTTATTTAGGCCTAGATTATGTTACATAGCTTCAAGTTTCGCAAAACGATTATAAAGTGGATTTTTATCGCCCTTTATGAAGAAACTTATTGTTCTAGTGCTTATTTGTGAAAAACTAAAAGGGTTTTTACAGAAAAGTGTATGCCCACGCTAGTCGTCGACCATCGCGCAATAGTTTTTGAAAGGAATGACAGACCGTCAGCTCAGTCTATTTCCCGACTTTACAGCATTTTCAGGCGCCGTGTATTTTTTTATGAGTTGTCGACCTTATGTAAATGCAATCTCTGCAGAACGTGCCTGAATCTTGATTACATGCGCATGGCATAATTACGTACATGATAGTAATTGCGCTTGCACTATGGTTGCACGTTACAGAATAACAGATGTTCTCTTTAGTGACGACACAACTATAAATCGACACAATTTGTGTGTGCAGATTGATTATCATTCACATGACGACCTCTGTGGCCCAGTGATCACCGTGCCATGCTGCCACTCCGGAAGTCCCGGGTTCGATCCCCGGTCAGTTCAAGATGGAAAATGATCTTGTCAGATTTACCTGGGTCTTGGATGTTTATCTATATAATGTATTTGTTATATATAGTATCATTGAGTTAGTATCCCAAAACACAAGTTTCCAACTTACTTTGAGGCTAGCTCAATCTATTTAATTATTATTATAGATTTTTGAAGTGAAAACTTCTTTAGTGGCGTTGTGCACTTTTTTTGGAATGGGTAAAAAATCTTAAACTCGCGTCAGGACCACGTGCCCTGATCGAAAATTCGTAAGACGGCGCAGGGCGCTTGCGCGAATGTTCGTGTGTGTTTATGTTACGTCACGTTCGTGTGTGTAATGTGACATTTGTGACAGACTGTGGTTCAGAAAAGATTTGAAATATTTTATACTGATAATTAAAGTAATTCGTGCAAAATTATTCCTCAACCATTCCAAAATATCAAAAATGCACAACGTTAATATTCAAGTTTTCACTTCTGCCGGCACTCCCAGAGTGCAAACCGTCGTTTTTATTTATAAAATTAACTTTCATTGTCTATTGACGTCAATGTCAAATGGTTTTTTGACATATGAAAATTTGGGAAAAGTGATTTAGGATGTGATAAGTTTTTTGACTAAACATTATTGATTCCACTTCCAATCGGTCGTTTTGGCCTTGCATTGGGGTAGACTTTAGAAAATAGGGAGTATGCAATAAAAAAATATTGTGTTATCTAACCAGTTTTTCCATAAATATTCAAAAGTAAAGTACTAAAAGTGAAAACAAAATAAAAATTTGTTACAAACAAACGTGATATGTTCATTTTACGAAAATATGCCTATCTCGTTCGCAAAAACGCTATTTTCTATAGCAAACGTATAGATGAGGATGTTGACGTCACTAGTCCATATCGGAATTCTCTTTCTAATCCTAATTTTAAAGAATCACAAGTTCGTCGCTGATTAAAATATTTTATAAATTCTTTTATATTTGTTTACCTACGTTTTCGTTAATAAGGATTTTATTAAGCAAATATAAGAATACGTATATATTCTCTATTTTATAATATGAACATTTGCCCCAGATCAGGGCTTAATCAGTAGCTTTTCTCTTTCCCTGCTGCACCGATGACGTCAAGGTATTTTCAGGCAGGAAGTAAGGTACCCGATTTACCTCTGCTGGCCTGTTTTGTGGTCACAATTCGCGTTCAATCGCCGCGTTGCCGCCGCTGATTGCTTTTGCTTCGCTGACAATTTATTACTTGGTAGCTCTTTGTCGAGGTAATTTACGTCATTATTGTATTTCGATCATGAAAAAGCTCTCTTTGCTTGCTGCACCGATGATGTCAGGGTATATTTTCTGGCAGGAAGTAAGGTTTTTACACGATTTATCCCTGTGCTGGCCCGTTTTGTGGTCACAGTGCACAGATTAAATAATAATTCGCGTTTAATCGCCGCGTTGCCGCCGCTGATTGCTTTTGCTTCGCTGACACATTATTACTTGGTAGCTCTTTGTCGAGGTAATTTACGTCATTATTGTATTTCGATCATGAAAAAGCTCTCTTTGCTTGCTGCACCGATGATGTCAGGGTATATTTTCTGGCAGGAAGTAAGGTTTTTACACGATTTATCCCTGTGCTGGCCCGTTTTGTGGTCACAGTGCACAGATTAAATAATAATTCGCGTTTAATCGCCGCGTTGCCGCCGCTGATTGCTTTTGCTTCGCTGACACATTATTACTTTGTAGCTCTTTGTCGAGGTAATTTACGCCATTATTGTATTTCGATCATGAAAAGGCTATTAATTTTCTTTTATAATGATAAAAGTGACTTCTTACAGTTCACAACACGACAAAAGTAGATGATGAAAATTTGGAGATTTTACATACCTACATTATCCCTATTATTATCCAGACACACACAGCAATTTGGATCTCACGGCTTTAAGCATATAGAGCCTATAGCTGCAAAAATTAAAGGACACTATTAACGTGACAGTGAGCAAGAAGGTGGAGAGGAATCGAAATAGTGATGATTGCTAGCAGCATCACCTAATAACATGATTCGCATTTTCGTCCATTTCCTCAATCGGCTAAGCTTTTTCATTTCTCCCAGACCAGCATGGAGGCTTTCTTCCAATTGGAGTTTTTACTCTAATAAATTTGATTTCTTTACCGACTTCCAAAAGAAGAAGAGGATATATGTTTTTTTAAATATGTTCCCCGATTATTATTGACGATCTCCGTGGCGTAGTGGTCACCATGCTAGTCCGCCACCCAGAGGTCCCAGGTTCGATCCCCGGTCAGGGCAAGTTGGAAAATGGTCTTTTTCAAATTGTCCTGGGTCTTGGATGTTTATCTATATATGTATTTGTTATAAAATATAGTATCGTTGAGTATGTATCCCATAATACAAGTTTCGAACTTACTTTGGGGCTAGCTTAATCAGTGTAATTTGTCCCTATATATTTATTTGTATAAATTTTGTTGTTTTGAAACTTATCAATCAAATATTAGTGTTAATCATAATTTTTCATTGCAAGAAATGTTCGAGCTCACAATCAATTAAAATATCGATGCTAACATTTAATGATTTCAGTTCGCAAATAAACAAGCCACATTTAAATGCGAAGTGAGAACGTATCAGTATCACGATAACGTCACGTTATAACAGTAACTGTTACGGCAGGGTAACATAACAGTTATCGTAATTACAGTGCACCTCGTTACAAATATGCAAATGTTGAAACAATGTTCCTGGAATATTATTTTAAAAGCATTTAATTTCTTAATTAAAACAAACAGTTACTAACATAATTCATTTTAGAAAATCGGGTCAACTCAGAACCATTCAGCTACTGGTCTTAAATTTATTATTCATTTTTCTCCCATGTCATGATTTAAAAGAAAGAAAGGATACAATGTTCGTATAATGAATCGAAATTCATGTTAATTCTACTTTGGATCTTACAAAAAACTAACCGTATCAATATTGCGATAATGTCACACTGTAACAGGTATTGGATACTTCCGCGAAACATAACATTTAGCGCAATCACGGTGCATTTCATTACAATTATGCAAATGTTGAAACACAATGTTCCTGGAATATTGTTTCAAAAGCATTGAATTTAACATTCGTTTTTATTCAATTTAATGATTAATTTTCTACAGTTTTACGGTATATAATTTGTACCTATGTCATTAAATCCTTGCAATTTCTTTAAATTATTTATTGCAACTAACATAAATTTAGTGGCCGTTTCAGTATCGCGATAACATCTTGCTGCAACAGCTATACGGTTACTGCTGCGTAACATAACAGTTATCGTGATCGTTCGTTACAAATAATGCTTTAATGAAAATGCTGAAATTAATTATTCTAGAATCAAATCTTTTTACTTTAATTATATACTTAGTTTATAGTAGATACTTTGTACTACATGTAATAATTCATTTCTTTATAAAATTTTGCATTAAGACATATATTTTCACTTGTGATAATATTTTAAATGTTTTAAATATACAGCACAGGCTGTGTGGTTAATATGTTTATGTATCTTCAATTAAGTATGTATTTGATAACATATTGTATACAACATTGCGTACCTATATAGATTTTTAGGGTTCCGTAGCCAAATGGCAAAAACGGAACCCTTATAGATTCGTCATGTCTGTCTGTCTGTCTGTCCGTCCGTATGTCACAGCCACTTTTTTCCGAAACTATAAGACCTATACTGTTGAAACTTGGTAAGTAGATGTATTATGTGAACCGCATTAAGGTTTTGACACAAAAATTGAAAAAAAACAATAAATTTTGGGGGTTCCCCATACTTAGAACTGAAACTCAAAAAAATATTTTTTATCAAACCCATACGTGTGGGGTATCTATGGATAGGTCTTCAAAAATGATATTGAGGTTTCTAATATCATTTTATTCTAAACCGAATACTTTGCGCGAGAGACACTTCCAAAGTGGAAAAAAGTGTGTCCCCCCCCCGTAACTTCTAAAATAAGAGAATGATAAAACTAAAAAAAATATATGATGTTTATTACCATGAAAACTACCAGCGAAAATTGGTTTGAACAAGATCTAGTAAGAAGTTTTTTTTTAATATGTCATAAACTGCAATTTAACTTTCATTCAATCAACTCAAATATAAAAATTAAAAAAAAAACTACTACGGAACCCTTCATGGGCGAGTCCGACTCGCACTTGGCTGCTTATTAAAGATCAATTACGAGCGGTAGCTACTAAAATGTTTTTGACTATTATATAATCTACAATAGTCAACCATGTATACAATTTATTTCACAAAAATAACCGCTCCCTATTTTGGCAGTTATTTATTGTATTTGCCATGGGAACAGATACAGGAAGCTCGTCCGGACCAGCCCCAGAAGTAATTTGTTTTTTATTTGCTCCTGAAGAAGACATTTCCCTGTTTTCGTCGGCAGTATAACTGTTTTTTTCGTTGTGTCTAAAAGTGCCCTTTTTCGTATAATTCACAAGTTTTTTGTCTGCATTTACGAGTTTTCTGTACAAAAAGTACTACGAGTACTACTTAATTGTTCGACATTATAATATTTTTTAAGATATTTAAAGGTTTTTTTATTACTTAAACTTAAAAACGTATTATAAATTGTATTAATATATAATATACGTATTTGCTGTCTGTCTATATACTTTATATTCTATCTACGTAATAAGTAACTACTAATCTAAAAATACTTTCTATGTGATTTACCTTCCATCTTCTTCCCTAGACCAAGCCCAAACTGGATGTGTTTGAGTTTATTTGTTTCTGAATTCCCATCCACAATGTCATCCAAATGATTTGTCTCATCATCTTCATCATCATCCCAGATCTTTTTCCGCCCACTGCTGAGCATATGCCTTTTTCACAGTAAATTTATCTCATCATCATTAGCTTTCAAAAACTCACTCCTCACATGCACAGAATTAATAATAGTGCGGGAAGTAGCCAATGTATGGAAGGTGCAAATTTTGGTATCGGAAGAATTCACTTGGCACACATGTAATATACGTAAAGTTAAGCTAATTTAGCCCGGTAGCCATCCCCCACTCCCTGGGAGGTAAGTAGGGGGGGCATTCAAAGTTACTCGCCGCCACGATTTAGAAAAAAAATCATACCAGCTTCTATTTACCTAACACCTCAAGTGTGGTATCATTTTCTGATAAATTAGGCATGAGGAATTCAATTTTGAGTACAAGTTTACATTTAATGTAAAGATTAATAGTAAAAAAGGGAAAATATTGACGAAAATATTAAAATCGGATAGCATTTTTTTTTATTTTAACTGATTTATTTTGCCAGAATACCTGTATTTTGTGCAACAAAAAATACTATGTTAAAGAATATTTATCTAGCTTTTAAAAAATATATACTTTGTTATATATAGCTGTCAAACATCTATCTGAAAAAAAATCGAACATGGCACGCGGCGGCGCCTAGGAACTAATCCAACCGTCTCGTCTCACATAATTTGTTGCAAGTATTAAGTTGTGTTTTAATTCAAAATATATAGAATACATACTTTACTTAATTATTAACTGTCGCTTATGGTCTAATGTATCAATAGTCGTATTTTTATATTAGTTAATTTTTTCATAACATTTTCCACCACATTGTCATAATTCGGTACGTTTTAATAGTTCTCTTAGACAGTTACACCTAACACTGCACCGTGACTTGCACTTGCACTGAATCAGTTCACAACAAGCGGTAGCAGCCACTGGTGCAGTAGTCCACTTCGGTTTCCAATTATTTAGTCCAATTTTCTATCCCTTATCCTGGAACGTTTTTGAATCAGCTCCATACGTGCACCCCATGGTAAACAGCTCGAAGAAGATTTTGTTATTTTTTAATAGCCTATATAGTGTCCCATTGTCGGGCAAAGGCCTCCCCTTCATGTTTCCGCGATTCACGATCCAAGGCAGCTTGCTACCATCCACTCATGTAACTTTCAATATCGTCCCTCCATCTTTTCCTCGGCTTTCCCCTACGCCGGCGTCCTTCTGGAACCTATAACGTCGCCTTTCTTGCCCATCTTTCCGGTCTTATACGACAAACATGTTCGGGCCACTCCCACTTCAGGTTTGCCGTTTTGACACCCACATCGACAATTTCGGTCCTGGAGCGCAGTTCAGTGTCTCGTAGAAGATGCTGCTGATTTATGACAGCTATATATTACAAAGTATATATTTTTTAAAAGCTAGATAAATATTCTCATAGTATTTTTTGTAGCACAAAATACAGGTATTCTGGTAAAATAAATCAGTTAAAATAAAAAAAAATGCGATCCGATTTTAATATTTTCGTTAATATTTTCCCTTTTTTACTATTAATCTTTACATTAAATGTAAAATTATACTCAAAATTGAATTCCTCATGCCTGATTTATCAGAAAATGATACTACACTTGAGGTGTTAGGTAAATAGAAGCTGATATGATTTTTTTCTGAAGCGCGGCGGCGAGTAACTTCGAATGTTACTAACTACCCCCCAGGGGGTGGGGGATGGCTACCGGGCTAAATTAGCTTAACTTTACGTATATTACATGTGTGCCAAGTGAATTCTTCCGATACCAAAATTTGCACCTTATGACACTACTTCCCGCACTATAATAATATAATAAGTATTGCATACCGAACGAAATCTCCTAAAAATCTAGCTCAATGGAACACCGACAGGCAGGTCAAATATAAATTGCATAATTTGAAACATAGATAGGTGTAAATATTGCAAGTTGAATGTTTGAAAATGTACAAACGCTATTTCCCTTGTGACGACAGGTTTTTCCATATTATAACCCGGAAAATATGAATAAGATATTCAAGTCGTGGATCTCAGTTATGATAAATTATGATGATTAATGGCAAAGTGGCCTTAGAGTCCCAAGAACCATAAATGACTCTTATAATACCATACTTATTATCCGTTTTATACTTTGTAATATATCTGGCACCGATTCTGAAACTTATCTCCGACAAACGTTTCTCTGCCGTATGATCCGCCGACAGAATGTTTCATTTATGAGTTGTTTAATGACTGATCCTTTCTACTAAGAAAAGGTTTTCCTTTCTAACGATTCCTCCCAGAGCGAAACGACGACAGAACCTGTCCATCACGAACGTTTCTCCGACAGACGATTTATTCATGAGTGAATTGACGACAGAATCTTTCACCAAAGGATTCGTAGACAAGCTTTGTCGACGAATCTTTCTTTGGTAAAAGAGTCACTTTTCGTACCAAACTATGCCTGGTTTTATTTACGCTATCAGTGTAAAGATTACACGTTTGGAACGGTTAAATAAAAATATTTGCGATGATAGACAGATTTAAAAGGTTAAATAAAAAAATATTTGCGATGATAACACCGTCATCATCGCAAATATTTTTATGTTTGGTGACATTTAATCCTACTAATATTATAAATGTGAAAGTGAGTCTTTATAATTGTTTGTTTGTTTGTTACCTCTTCACGTTTTAACTACTGAACCAATTTGGATGAAATTTGGTATGGATATAATTTAAGGCGCGGGGAAGGACATAGGGTACTATTTATCCCGAAATTCCAACGGGGAGCGAAGCCCGCGGGCACGGCTAGTAATTTATAAGTCTGTTCCTATGATATTTTTGTTGTACTAAGAAACAAACAATGAATACTATAGGCATACAGAACTTGTAGTACTTTGTAAGTCGCGGAAAACAGTCACCGGTTATTGAGACCTTAGTTTGGTACTCGTATTTGTAACGAACACCACACAGGTGGTATTACTTAGGTATTCCGCAGTATCAGAACACTATCGTATCCGCAATATTATTGTATTGACACCATCGATCAGAGTCTCATTTCATGATATCGACTCGGCTTTGGAATTTTTGCATTATAGATATCATGATGTTTGTAAGTGTTTGTATGTACAATGTAAATACAACTTCCGGTATGCAAACATTCCTATCGTTTAAATGATTTACCCGACTGCGTCAAAAGGAAGGTTATGTTTCTATGACACACTGCAGCCTAAACGGGTGGATGGATTTAAGCTTGAGAGGTGTCGTTAGATTCGCTTTAATTCTGAAGGTGGCACTGGGTACTAGATAAAAAGGCAGTCGGGTTTTTGTTTTCTTAGCAGTTATAGCAGTTATTAGTTCTATGACCTAGTACTTAATTAGGTTATTAACACTGTTAGGCTTCCTAAGAATTGATAAGGGGCGCAGTGTCAGTGACGCGGAATAAATGTTTTGATAAGACAGTAAGAATCATATTTTTTTGGGAAGAGAGTTCATCCAGAAATAAATTATTATGAATGCGGTCGGCTCCCTACAAGCACGTTTTGTCTTTTAACTAATTCCAGCTTCAGCCTAATACTTTTAAGGAAGTATGTTTTTATAACAGAATTTTATAATTGAAAGGCAATTTTTTAAAGTAAATAAATCAAGCTCAAGGAAAAATATGTGAGTCGTAAGTACTAATTAAAGCTATCGCACTAGACACTTTTATTAATTCTGAGGCACTATACTTAGTTAGAATACCGCACAACGCTCTTGATCGAAGGTGCAGTGAAGCAATCACGAGTAGGAAGCCAATTTGCAATTTATGAGACCTCAACAATCACTGCAGATTTGTATATTGGTAATAACTATTCATGTAAATGTATTCTATGTTATTAATTTTGTAAAACAAAGGCTATCCTATCTTAAGTCATTTAGAAGACTGGAAGATAGATCAGTATTAGCGTTATATTACCCTTTTTAGGGTTCCGTACCCATAGGGTAAAAACGGGACCCTATATCTATATATGCGATATAAATATATATATAGATAGATATGCGATAGCTAGACAGTTGACATTTTTACAAATTATGTATTTCTGTTGCCGCTATAACAACAAATACTAAAAACAAAATAAAATAAATATTTAAGAGGGGCAAAAATACTCAGTTGTATTTTTATTTTAATAATAAATAAATAAATTAAAATAAAATAAATATTTAAGGGGGTTCCCAAAAAAAATTAATTTTTATAGATAATGGTACGGAACCCTTCCTGCGCGAGTCCGACTCGCACTTGGCCGGTTATTTAGAGCAGTACTTGCTTATGTAAATAACTAACATCGTTATTGTTAGGTTTTTAACCTATACAGATACATCCCACTTCTGGACAAAGGTCTTCCCCATATCCTTCCATTCATTCCTATTCTATGTCACTTGCCACCAATATAAAATATAAAAAAAATATATAAAAATCTTTAAAATATATAAAAATCTTTATTTTCAAGCCAGTAGTTTAAGTAATACAAATTTCTGGGAACCACCTAGTAAGCTTTGAAAAAGCCTGTGGCAGGGGGACCCGCTCTTCCAAACACTTAGTATTAACATAGGCCTAGTTTACAAATATATTTTCATCATCATCATCATCATATCAGCCACAGGAAGTCCACTGCTGGACATAGGCCTCCCCCAAGGATTTCCAAAACGACCGATCGGAAGCGGCCTGCATCCAGCGCCTTCCTGCAACATTACGTAGGTCGTCTGACCATCTAGCAGGTGGGTGTCCTACACTGCGCTTGCCGGTACGTGGCCGCCATTCGAGAACCTTTCTGCCCCATCGGCCATCGGATCTTCGCGCTATGTGCCCCGCCCACTGCCACTTTAATGAGCTAATCCGCTTGGCTATGTCAGTGACCTTCGTTCTTCTACGAATCTCCTCATTTCTGATTCGATCACGTAGAGAAACACCGAGCATAGTCCTCTCCATAGCCCGTTGAGCGACCTTGAGCTTTCTTATGAGACCCATAGTAAGGGACCACGTTTCAGAGCCATAAGTCATCACTGGTAACACACATTGATTAAATATATTTTATAGCTTTAAATATATTCTTAGTTCTGCGAGTATTGACATGGGTGAATGTTGTGTTGTGTGATAAGTGAAGATGTGTGGATGCGTGAGAGGGTGTGTACGTGTGTGTGTGTGCGTGTGTGTGGGGGTGTGCATGTGAGTGTGAGAGAGTGTGTTTGTGAGGGTTTATGTATGTGTGTAGTAATCATTACTCATTCCTGGTGGTAAGTGAGAAATTATAATAAATAAGAAATAGGTTATGTAGTTCTCAACCCTACGATAGAATCTTGGAATCAGAGACCACAAACAGACTACACATAAAATTATGAACTGTCGTCAATTATTTGTGGCCTCCATTGAGTATATTATCCTATATAATCATTTAATTTTGGTTAATAATGAGTTTTTCTGTCTCATCATAGTCTAATGGTAACAGCCATTCAGTTATTAAGGTCTTACATTTATATTTTCTGAGTTTATGAATATCTAGTTGTTCATTTAAATTATTATAGTACCTGGGTGACCGAGCATAGCTCGGTCGGTTTCATCTCAAACATTAACAACTTTTTTCAAACTTGTCTAAAAACAGTACAAAATAAAAAATAATATATAAACTTGAACATAAAAAAAAAACAAAAGTAAGTCACCGAGTGGGATTCGAACCCGTAACACTCTTTATAGCGGTCAGCATCCTTAACCGCTGAGCTAAGCAGATGGCGGCCGCGGCGACGAAATTAGCGACCATATTCTGCGTGGAAAGAAAAACGAATGAAAACTCGAAAACGCGCGTTTTCCCAAACATAAGATTAATCTAGATCGATTTTTTACCCCCAAAAACCCCCATATACGAATTTTCAGCGAAATCGTTAGAGCCGTTTTCGAGATCACAGAAATGTATAAATAAATATATAGTACCTGGGCGACCGAGCTTTGCTCGGTTACATCTTTAAACTTGTCTAAAAACAATGCAAAATAAAAAATTATATATAAACTTAAACATAAAAAATAAAAAAAGTAAGTCACCGAGTGGGATTCGAACCCGTAACATTTTTTCTAGCGGTCGGTATCCTTAACCACTGAGCTAAAATCAAGAAAGTCGGCGCGTCGAAATTAGCGACCATATTCTGCGTGGAAAGAAAAACGCATAAAATCTCGAAAACACGCGTTTTCCCAAACATAAAACTAATCTAGATCGATTGTTTACCCCCGAAAACCCCCATATACAAATTTTCAGCGAAATCGTTAAAGCCGTTTTCGAGATCACAGAAATTTAAAAATATATATATAAAACATACAAGAATTGCTCGTTTAAAGGTATAAGATATATATATACATACAAGAATTGCTCGTTTAAAGGTATAAGATATATATGCCGATATAATATAGTATTGTCTTTTAGCAAACTCTGTATTGCTTTGATGAATAGAAGCGACCTTGGGCCTCCTCCTAGCAGTTTGTTTGGGGTTATAGGGTATTGTTTTGTGTAATCTCAAGGCTGCTGATAAAATGAATAATTTCCTGACTGAGAGAAGTTTACAGAGTTCATAAAGTTCCTTAGTAGGATATCTTAGTTTTTTGAAGAACATTATTTTTAACAAGTATCTCTGGGCCCTTTCCACCTCTAGAAATTTAGTTTTTGTAGTACCAATTTCTTTTAAAAACCCTGACGTCATTACATCAAAATATCCACCCCGTTTATCACGTCCACCCCGTTATAATATGACATCTTACTTTATTTAATAAGCTTCTACAATGTCAGTCAGCACAACAAAGTATATATCAACCTAGCGCAAAGCTCTGTATTTAGATATTTAGATCTAAATTAAATACATTTACAAAAGAGTTTATAATTAATCTACATATATGACGGTCCTTGGTCTGTCCTACTTCACTTCAACTCAGAGGGCTTTAATGGTGCTTCGCCATCGTAATTATCTTGGGCTACGGCGCGACATTCCATGAGCCTATTGATTTCGGCCAGAATGAACACAGGCTTAAAATGCGCTCTCATTTGGCCAGTCCGACGGCCAAATCCTACAGGTAAATTTCAATTAACAAATGCACGTATGAAGCACACAAGTGTTTGTAGTTTGAAACACACTCTCCAAACCTCAGAGCGTTTCTGCTGGGCCAAGCCCTACAGCATATTGGAAGAAGTAAATGGGATGTAAGCCCATTGCGGCGTAGGTGACAAGTGGTGTACGTATTCATTATTTGGCTACTCCGTGCTTCGAAAAGCACGTGAAGCCGTTGACCCTGGCTGTCAACATTGCATGGCAGTCAGACAAGCTGTCGCTCTGGTGTTTAGAGTGCGCATTTTAAGTACAAAATCCTCATTGCTTCCCGCATGCCGCGGCATAGCCCAAAACAGTTGCGGTGATGAAGCACCATTAAAAGCCCTCTGAGGTGAGGATGGCTAAATGGAACGTCACGGCTACCCTACAAGGCTACGCGCTTTACTTCAGGTTAGGTTAGCCAAATTGTCTTCATCTCCGCTGCAACTGTGCACCTGCAAGATCTGCTTGAGACGGCCAACGTTTCGCTTTATTTGCCTCGAGCATATTGTCAATGTGGTAATGAGTAAGTTGATTAGGACTTAAAATACGAATAATAAGTTTATTTGTATGTTTGTAGACCAAAAAATCTCATTAGCTCGAATTCCGTATAAAACAAAGCGTGCCTTCATGAATGTATGTACTGTGCGCTCTGCAGTTCTGCACTTGGCGTGCGGCAGAGCGATCACGTTTTGACGTACTGAGAAATCCAATTTGCAATTTGTGCGACTTTCCTTACGACCAAAGATTCATCAGAAAGATTTTCTTTAATTTTTTTTAGTTGTTTTTGTTATGTTAACGTACGTATTTTATAAAATAAATTCAGATCAACGATATTTGAGTCATTGTCGAAAAAACATGAATACAATAGCACAGCTGAGAATGCAACCGGAAATGCGCTAAGATCAAGAAACATACATGAAACGTCAAATTGTTTAATTAGACAAAGAAAATTTCGTAAAGATTCGCTAACTTATATATTTAACCAATAAAATATAGGTTTATTAATGAACCAATAAATTTATTGACGTTAAAACATGTTGGTTGCAGGTAACTTAAATATAACAATAAAAGCCATTTTCTTTACAAAGCATTTCGCTCTGTGCTGCGCTCGGCGCGTGGTGATGCAATCACGTTTGGGCGTACCGCGGAGGTACATTAATTTGCAATTTATTAGATCTTACTTCTTAAATACTGACGAATCATTTCAGAAATGTTTAGTTTATAATAACTCAGTACCAAATGTAACTAAACTATATAAATAACGGTCATTTTATTTGAGCAAAGCACTAGCGCTGCGTTCAACGTGTGGTTGATGAAATAATCACGTTGTAGCGTACTGCAGAGCCAATTAGTAATTTATTAGACCTTACTTCTAATACTCACAAAATGTAAAAAAAAATGGTTTATAATTACTAATATATTGTAAATTAACTACTTATATATAAAATACATTTTTATCCGACTTCCACAAAAGTGAGGTGATTATCAATTCGTCACGATCTTTTTTTTATGTATGTTCAAAGATTATTCGAAGACTCCTGGACTGATTTGGAAAATTCTTTATTGTTTAAAAGGGTATTCTTACTGCTACTATCCGAGGTGGTCCTATGGAAATTTGATCAAAATCAGTTGTGTAGTTTGGGGATGATGTCGGCTTTTAATTTTGAAAAACTTTGCCGCACTATAGTGCTGCGCTAGGCATGTGGTGGAGCAATCACGTTTTGGCGTACCGCGGAGCCAATTTGCAATTTAGGAGACCTTACTACTCGAGCACTGATAAAATGCTCTTTTCCGTTAATAACACACAAGAATCAAAAATATTAAAGGTTCTTTTTAATCTTATGGAAAACAAATGTTCACAATTATAGTCTACTTAACAACCTCTTAAAATATTATCACTTAAAATACTACAATCTACCACGCGTGAGTTCGTCCGCGTAAATATAATTTATTGTTAGGTACGTCTAGTAGTGGGATTCAGGTGCACACCCTCTTCAGCTTTCACCTACATTAACGATTATAAAAGTGTCACTTTCCCTCCACGATGCGGTATTTTTTTATATTTTATTCTATTTATGAATAAGAATTCAAATAAGCCTGAAAGAAATAACTTATTCTATTTTCTTTTTTTCAGCCTATGTTATATGCTGGACTAAAGTAGGTATAACCTAATATGCGTTTATAAAGATTGTAATTCTCTTTACAAGTATTTATACACAAACATACATATTTTCACGCCTTTTTCACGTGGGGGTAGGCAGAGATTATAGATTTTCATTTATCCTTGCAAACCTCTTTTGCTTCGTCAACACTCATAACTCTTTTCATGCATGCTCTCCAGTTATGGGTACTCCTTACATCACCTATACAATTATTATACCTAAATAATTTACGGCATGTTTATTAGTTCAAATGTCGTTCAAAACACGGCGCGGTGCGCTCGGCGGTGAAGCAATCACGTCTTGGTTACAAAATAACGATATTACAGATATTGTACAAAATACTATATTATAATAACGTCTACATTACAATAAAAACAAATTGCAATTCATGCTCAGAAACAAATAAATCAATAAAAAATTAAGTTACAACCTTAGCGTTTCCGGTGCAAAGGTATCTATAACGTCTTCATCCTTTAAGTACTAGTAAAGTCAGAAAATACAGCCTTTTATGACCAAATACCACTTTTAGAGTATAGGTACAAAGGTGGAAAGTATAGCGTAAGTATCGAAATGAATCCGTAAGATTTTCGCGCATACCTTTGTTCAAGCCTCCGTCACTTCCTGGCAGTAGCACGAAACGAAAAGTACATACCACTAGCCGTAAAGCTGGTCGAATAAGCACTAAATCAATTTTATAAAGTTCATTTTTCTTTATGTTTAGTTCAAGTTTATTTAAATAAGGCGCAGGTATTTTTCGATTTGTAGGGAATTGGTGGATCTGTTACGTTAACTTTTAGTAATCTTTACCGATATATATGAATTTTTGATAAAAAGAAGAAGCTGGTATTTTCAACGTTTATTTTTTCCTCAGAACAGCATGGAAGATTACAGATATAAAAAAGGTTATACAAAATATTCCTTCCCTTCGGAATGTTTTCTTGTAGATTATATTACACTTTTTACATTATACATTACTAGCTGTGCCCGTGGGCTTCGCTCTCCTTAAGAATTTTGAGATAAATACTATCCTATGTTCTTCCCTGTGTATCAAACTATATCCATATCAAATTTCATCCAAATGTGGTTGAAGCGTAGAGTGGTAACAAACAAACAAACAAATATACAAACTCACTTTCGCGTATTAAGGTTTGTGTATTAATGTAAACAAGAACACGTTGCGCATGAAACATATTTTTATTTTCGCTATTTTGTATCGGAGCATGGTGCACTTTTGCAATATACTTATATGCAATTTTGTTGTGACTGGGACTTTGGACTTAGTTGTTATGTAATATCGCTAAAACTTTTAAGACAATAATGAATATTCGCTACCTATGTTTATTTTCGCTATTTTGTGTTAGTGCACGGTGCAGGTTGCATATTTGCAATTTATGCGACCTTGTGACTGTGAATTATTGCGGGAAGGATGTGACATTATTTGCTTAATTTTGACTTTGTTACGTAACTTCAAAAGTCAAAAGTAAACATATACGGACGTGTTTTCGATTCAATATATAAAAAAATAGACTGGCTCAATAAGGATTTTAATTTTCCGTGATTCATTTTTTAACAGCAAGATGAGTCAATATTACAGATTAAATTACCCTGAATAGATAGATATATGGTTATTAGTGAAACCGCAGACCATACATTTATACGTTGAATTAACAGTCCGAAGTCCGGAGTAGTGGTAGTCATTATAGTTACTGATGCAATATTTGCGACGAAAATACTTCGCATCTACTGTAAATGTCACGGTATTAATAGATTTGGCATTAAATGTAAATCTGAGTTAACTGTTTAGATTTATTTCGGGCATGTAATCAAAACTATATTTAGAATAAGAATAAGGTTATTTTGGGAAAGGGTTAGACATATTGGCAGGTTCTTAATCCTTATCCCAGGCTCAAACTTTAGCGAACCTGGGACGGGTGAAATGTACAAAGCAGAATGGGGATATTTTTCATCTAAAGGTTAGTAGATATTCAATTAGTGTCATGCAGTACACAGTGATATTGCAATATATGAAAGCAATATAATATAAGTTAAAAAAAAATACATTTTTTTTAATAAAGCTTTTCTTGTGGAATCAAAGTACTTATTAAGACAAATGAAATAAGCTCAAATTTGAAGGAGTTTCGTCGTTTTATTTCTCAGTTCCATTGACCAACTTCTTCACCACTCCTGTTCTATCTGGGGTCCGGCGTCTCATCTCACTTTTAAGAACTAAATAAATACTACGTAAGCCAGGACATTGAAAGGCCCAATCCTGCTAATATTATAACCCAAGGCATTGTCTGCCATAAAATGCTCGTCAAGACAAGTCCTACTTAATGAAGTGATGACTTTTATAAAGTTCCGTCGAATATCTCCCGGCTCCATTATCAGAACAGCTCAACGACTTCATAATATTGTATTATGTCATCCGACTTACACAATTATACCAAAAAAACATTCATACATACAAGATACATATTATTGCAAGTCAAATAAAAGCTTGTAATTTTTTTTATTTTTTAAAATATAATGGGTAATACCTACCCGACTTCGCTTCGGTATGTTTAAGTGTGAACAAAACACTATTTGCCTTCAACTTATATCTACCTCAATGGAGTGGGTACCATAGTTTGTGGTAATGAACAATAACAGATGATATGCTGTGCTGCGACGCGTGAGTCTTATGGTTCAATCTTAGGGCACGCCGTGTTTGAATTATTCATAGAAAATTATTGTGCTTAGTGGTATCTCTTGTGGTTGTTATTATTTGTGTGACTGTGTTTTACACATACATACATACATATATCACGCCTGTAATTTCCCACAGGGTTTGGCAGAGACTATAGACCTGCACTTACTAATATCCTGATAGACCTCTTTTGCTTCATCTACACTTATCACCCTTCATGCATGCTCGCCGGTTACTGATACATCTGACATCTCCTTTATAGGGTTCCGTACCCAAAGGGTAAAAACGGGACCATATTACTAAGACTCTGCTGTCGTCGGTCCGCCCGTCTGTCTGTCTCTCTGTCACCAGGTTGTATCTCATGAACAGTGGTAGCTAGGCAGTTGAAATTTTCACAGATGATTTATTTCTGTGACCACTATAATAACAAATACTAAAACAGAATAAAATGAATATTTAAGTCCATACAACAAACGTGATCAACAAACGTTTTATATAGATAGACTTAGATTATGTGTGACTTCGTGCACGAGTCCGACTCACTCTTGGCCTTACTCACTTCATACTACCATTTTAAATACTTTTTACCTAAGAAAACGTACGTAATTACGCGATAAGTTAACTTATTACTTAATAACTTTCCGAAAAAATGTTTGAAACGTTCGTGAAGATCGCATCAAAATCGATCCCAGTTTCAGAGTTTATCGTGAGTAGAGACAAATACCTCAATTATAAATGCGAAAGTAACTCTTGTCTGTAATCTCTTCATGCTTCAACCAATGCATCGATTCAGATGAAATTTGGTAAAAACTATATCTATATAGTTTTTATCCCGAAATTCCGACAAGGGGCGGAGCCTGCGGGCACAAATAGTTTATAAAAGTATGGATATTAAATTATTTCGATCTAAATCACGGTTTAAACCATTTTAATAGTTTCTTCCATGTTGAGCTGGGAGAAAAGAAAAAACTTTGAGTGTACCAGCTGCTTCCCTTCCCGCGCAGAAAGTAAAAGCCGATCGAGGGAATGGGCGAAAATGCGAATCATGTTAACAGGCGATGCGGCTAGCAACCCATCACTGTATTGATTGCTTTTTCATCTTCTCGCCCACCATATGACGCTACTCGTAAAAGTGGCTTTTGGGTCTTGCGGCCCTAGGCGCTGCATAGAGCCGCAAGGCCCAAAATGCTCTGTCTGCCCCATTAGGGATAAAGACGTGAGAGAATGTTATGTTATGAATAGTTTAAACGAAGTACGCGATGTGATGATACCTTTATCATTATGGAATTTTCTGTAGGATTTTTCTACGCAAATATTTTTTTTCTATTGTTCTTAAAAGTTCAATTGAAGTCAAATACCAATGAAATCCATTGATTTATTTATTAGGTATCACATTGTATTTAACAAGCTTCCTACTGTTGTTAAGAAACGACTGTACATTAAAGACCATATCACATACTCATAAGTATGTAATAAAGACAATAGAACCCGTTAATGTTACTATAGACACATATATGGCTAGTGGCAAGGTCGCTATATTATTATACCTGAGCTCTACACTACTTTAAATTACTCATACACGGATCATGTCATATATGGCCTCTTCAAATGTACAAAACAAGTTTGTTTGCTTGGCTAATAATTAATATTGTTATTAAAAGTATTTATTATTCATAATTATAATTATTACTATGTATAAAAGTATTATATTGTTATTATGTATTTTTATAATGTTAGAAACATTTTTAACAGTAGTGTAGGAGCACCAACCAATGGTTTACATACACACAATTACATTTTTTATGTGTAATACATGTAATTTTGTGTATTACCTTATTAACTAACCTTAGCACGTACACGTACACTGTGATAGCGGTTTGACCCCAGATAATGGAACATTTTCCCGGTCAATTAGCCGCTAGTTCCCACAGCGATCAGCGAGTAGCACAATGCCCTGGTGTCTCACTGTTGATCCTGAACACAATGCTGCTTACATACAATTCTTTTACTAATACATTATCGACGTTTTCTTTTATTGAAAAAGTGAAGTTCTTATAGTCTTGTCAAAATGACTGAGGAGCTTGGTGGACTTGTGGGCATGACGAATGGAAAAACATATTGGGCCCATCGGTTAGATTATTTAAAAATATTGTACACGTATTTTTTCTTTTCCTTAAGAAACAAAAAATTACAAACATACAGCGCATTTAAATTTCGCTTTACGTCACGGCTAGGTTTGATTTTTAACGCAAGCTCCTCCGGAACTTTCTTGTATATTTGTGAATTTTTACTTTTGTGGTAAACTTAAAATATTAGTTAAATATTTTTGGATAATATAAAAGAAGGATTACAATCACACTTTTCTGACCCTGTCGTCACATATTGAAGTGGTGACCGAGAGTGCGATGAAATAACTCTAGTTCCCTTGTGTTGCAGTCGGCACATTTAGTCGTTAGTCCCCGGAGTATGAAATGAACCTCAGTAACAAAATTCCCGGAAATAATCATCATTGGTTTGTGACTAGTTCGTGCATATGTATTTTAGATCAAAGAGCATGTAACTTTGACTTCTATAAACTAACACCAGGATCTATTAACAGCAAAAGAGTCTTTCTAATCCACAAACGCATTATGCTCCTTTATTGCATTGGTTGCAGCTTTTATATCATGCGTAAGTTGTGGTCAGCGAAATATTCCCAGATAATATACATTTTCCCGGTAAATTAGCTCTTTTGTGTTCCCATATAGCGATCAGCGAGCAGCACAATGCCCTGATGCTTCGCTGTTGATCCTAGGGACAATGTAATCCCTTTACTAATGCATGATCGACAATCTCATTCTTCGTTATAGTTTATGAGTACAGTAGCAGTACATAAAGAAGTGAACGAACAGGTGGGCTCTAAAGGACTCTTATATCCAGAGCCGAAAGATAGATATATAATAATTAATTTTTTAACAAAAAAAAAAAACCTACTTCAATTTTTTTCAGGAGATTCTTCCATATCTCCAAAGTTCTTCATCGTGTCTTCACCTAATTAATATGGGACCAACTTGGGAGTAAGGGCTTTCAAATAAAAAAAGAATCATCAAAATCGGTCCACAGTTGCCGAAGATATCGCGTCACATACATACAAGAATTGATAACCTCCTCCTTTTTTAAAGCCGGTTAAAAAGAATATCAAGTCAAGACAGAGTGTGCTACCTCCAATGATCAGAAAAAAAAAACAAAATAATGATATACCCTCATATTTATAAAAAAATGTGCTCTCCTAAGTATATTACCAACCAGCTGTGCCCGCGACTTTGTCCGCGTGGAATAGTTATTTTGGGAATCATATTTATTTTTTGTTTACAAACCTACCTCCTCAGCTTTATTATAAATACATAAATATAATATAAATACCTGTAGCTGTTACCCACAACTTATTTTAGACACATTTATTTGGATAAAGATTAATATTATTATGTTGATACAACTCTGACAAAAATTTGTAATAATGCATTAATTTCGACCAAACTTGATTATCATAAAAACGGTTATTGTGAGTTTATCTTAAAAGATAGACATATACTGTCGGGGACATTTTTTTAGATAATTTATAGAGGAAGAATTCGTTCATACATATTTTTTTGTGTATCTCGAACGGTTTTCGCAGCGCACGCAACGGAAGCCCTCAAAGATAAATAATTTTCCACATTTTTGACTGTTTCTTCGCTCTTATTAGTCGCAACATGATGTTGTATAGCCTAAATCCTTCCTCGATAAATGATCTATCGAACACAAAAAGAATTTTCTTATTCGAACTAGTAGTTCCTGAGATTAGCGCATTCAAACAAACAAACAAACAAACAAACAAACTCTTCAGCTTTATAATATTAGTATAGTATAGATTTAAGAAGTTTTAAATAATTTAAACAATTGACAGAAACAGTGTTCCTAATTCAGTAGCATAATAAATAGCTGATTAAAGGAATGCAAATAGGAAATGGGTAGCGGTTAAGTCAGGGTAATTTTGGTTGTCAAATTATGACTAGGCTGATCTAATGATACTCCTCCTTCAGTTGTCGGCTGACTGACCCTCCACTATTGTTACGATCTCTGGCTTTTCCAGTGCCTTGGTTATCAGTTGTTTTTAGGGTTCCGTACAGAAAGGGTAAAAACGGGACCCTACTACTAAGACTTCGCTGTCCGTCCGTCTGTCTGTCTGTCCGTCTGTACGTCTGTCTGTCTCAAGAACCGTGATAGCTAGATAGTTGAAATTTTCAAAACTTATGTATTTCTGTTGCCGCTATGAAAACAAATATTAAAAACAAAATAAAATAAACATTTAAGGGGGCTCCAATACAACAAACGCGATTTTTTATAGATGATGATACGGAACCCTTATTGCGCGAATTTATTTATTTCGAGTAATCTCGTTTCCCACTACTGGGCAACGGCCATTGTACTATTAGTTTTTGTTCTCTAATCTACGTTAAGTACATAAAAGCATATTCTCTCATCTTAGCTTATTACACGCCAAGCCACATGGTTATAGCGGCTTAAGAATGATGATGACTGCCATTTGCCTACGAGACTAAGCTGATTCCTTCTATAAATACATTTAAGACAGTTTAAGGACCATTGGGACGTCCTATAAGCCATCAAAGGGTCCATTCGTAACCTCAATCGTCATTAATATGTCGTGAATGGAGATAATCTTCCTATCCTTAGCAAGTGAAGATGGTTATTTCAGTAATATAGTGGTGACGTTATTATTTACCTTCCATGGGCCGTGGTCGTTGATTGCAAAGCTAAAATGGGGTTGTACAATGTTCAGTACCCATCAACTTAAAAGTATAAACGTATATTGCACTAAAGTAAAACAGTGCTAAATAGTTTTGAATTCAAAAAATAATCTGTGGATCGTTAAGAATTAAAAATACCTCTAGTTCATCCGTTTCGGTTGGTCGGTTTAGTTGGTCCGAGTGGAAGTCATTATATTCATAATTTTTCAACTGTGCTGGTAAAATGATAGTACTAGATAATAGTGATATTAATAATATATGTACCTATGTACGCTTTATCCCTGATCTGAGACAGAGCATTTTGAATCTTGTGGCTCTAAGCAAACAGAGTTAGAGCCTCAAGCCTCAAAGGCCACTTTTAGAGTGATGGTGACCCCGACTCACTTTACGTTGGGCTAATACTGGACTGTTTTTCGGTGAATTGAAGAGGTATCAGGAATTTTTTTTCTCAATTCCTATAAAAGATTTTCAAATCAAATTAAAAATAAATAAATATATAGAGACAAATTACACTCATTAAGCAAGCCCCAAAGTAAGTTCGAAACTTGTGTTATGGGATACTAACTCAACGATACAATATTTTATAACAAATACATATATAGATAAACGTCCAAGACCCAGAACAATTTGAAAAAGGCCATTTTCCAACTTGCCCTGACTGGGGATCGAACCCGAGACCTCTGGGTGGCGGATCAGCATTGCGACCACTATGCCACGGAGGTCGATCAGTTCAAAGGAGTCGCAATTAATCGTGCTTTCGTTGATGAGGAGTGAGAATGAGGAATACATTTTCTATAAGTCATTTTGTCGTTTCTTTCACTTCAGCGGCTGCCAAGTTATACCTTTGTGAATATTACGTTTGCTTGAGTAGGCACACTGCCATCTGTCTTCTCTCATTGTTGCACAATTGTAAACAATCGATTCGCGCCGATAGAACACATCCGCGAGAATAATTGCGCTATAATTAACGTGCTTGTAATTGCACCTTTATAGATGTGCCAATGAATCGTAGATCAAAAGGTACTATGTATATGTCTATACGTCGACCTCCGTGGCGTGTTGATAACCACGCTAGTCCGCCACAAGGAGTTTCTGGGTTCGATACTCAAGTTAGGGGCTATACTTAAGTTGAAGAAAGTATTTTTTGACATTGTCATGGATCTTGGGAGTTTTGGATGTTATCTACATATATTTATTTGTTCGTTAATTTAGTTTCCCTTAAAACAAGGCTAGCTTAATCTGCGTAATTTTATAATTCATCCTCATCTATTTATTTATTTATACATAGTACAGCATAAATAGGCAGGTTAGAGTTGTTGTTGTAACTTATACGTATTAGATCATTGGAAGGCAGTTTAGTCCAATATTTTAAACAACTTTTTCTAAATACTGTTTACCAAATAAAATGTATCCCACACAAATTCCAGCTTATCAGAATCCCACTCATATTGTCAAAAATCTTTTTCCCGCCAAAGAAAAATCTCCAATGATAAAGCAGCGAACTCTTGCGCATGCTCTGTTCGGCACGGCAGGCTTTAGACGTTCTAGCAACGTTTTAATAAAATTAAACATGTCTTCACATAACAGAATTATTTTGGCTCTTTTATACTCAAGCAAAGAATACCATTTTTTCCCTTGATGACTGATCGCCAGTTCTCGTACTATGTTGTGGAACTGCATGCGTCTAGTTGGCCCTTCGCCAACTACTCATATAAATAGCTAGGGTTGCCGTGCATCCGAACAAAAAGGGCCAGGCGACAGGGTTGTTTGACTAAATATACTTGCCATATAATATACTCCCATGCTGGTCTGGGAGAAATAAAAAAAAACTTAGAATGTACCAGCTGCTTCTCTTCCCACGCAGATCGAGGGAATGGGCAAAAATGCAAATCATGTTAACAGGCGATGCGGCTAGCAACCCATCACTGTATTGACTGCTTTTCCATCTTCTCGCCCACCATGACGCTAAAAGTGGCTTTTGGGTCTTGCGGCCCTGGGCTCTGCATAGAACCGCAAGACCCAAAATGCTCTGTCTGCCCCATTAGGGATAAAGACGTGATAGTATGTTATGTTTTCCCTGAAAAAAGAGGTACATTAAGAAGAAAATGAATATTTGTTCGGTGATGTAAGTTTAATAGATACTTATGTTTTTGTAGGGATTTAACTACGGTAACCGCATATCAGAATCAGGTAGGCTGTTTGCTGGTTCTTCGACTTAGTTGTATAAAAACACAAATAATAATTTAAACACTTTTGTAATTTTCTATGTAAATAGGGATGATACTGAAATAAATATTAATTATTGACTTTTAGATTATTAAAAATATTGCTAGCTTATTTTTTTTTGTTTTCTCTGATTAACTGACAAAAATTACGAAGATGAAGAGCGTTTAAATTTTGCATGACGTCACGGCTTCTTACGATTTTTGCAGAGTTGTCACAGAGCCTGCCACCTGACCCTGAACTTGAATACTGTATTTCTTTGTGAATGTTCTATTACTTTTAGATAATCTAACTATTACTACTTTTCTGAACTAGTCATCTTTCCTATTGAGCACACGTGGTGTGGCACTTGTAATTTTTCCTCGGCCAAAACAATTCAAGCAATAGTTATTTAGTATTCACATAAGTCACAGTCAGCTAATACGAGTATACTCTTAGACTTAATTTTTTGTAGAGTCAAAGAGAAGAGTTTGTACATACTACAACAGTATAATTGTGAGTAAAGCCGAGAATGAGAATATTGTAAGAGTATCAAAGTAACCAGCTCAAAAAAAGTTACATTTTTAGAATATCTAAGGCATTTTTAATACTATAACTAGATACACAACACTACCAAGTAATAATTTCTATAAATGTATTTTTCCTGGCAACCCTGTAAAAAGTACGTGCAGGCATTTGTTTCAGGCCACTTCACTGTTGCAGGCCAATCTGGGCCATTGTTTGTCGCTGTTATCCTGATGAGCTGGGGTATTGACAAATACTTCTCATTATGTGAAAAGGTTCTATTTAGATTATCTAATTTATAATATAATTATTTTATGTGTAATATACTTAATCATTTAAGATAGCGAAAGACCTTTGCTTTTTGCTTTCTATTGACGACTTCCGGTGGTTAACACGCCAGTCTGTAAGAATTCTGAAGACCTCCGTGGCGTAGTGGTCACCATGCTAGTCCGCCACTCAGCGTTACCGGTTTCAATTCCCGGTCAGGGCAAGTTCGAAAATGTACTTTCAAACTGTCCTGGATCTTGGATGTTTATCGTCGATATGTATTTGTTATAAAATATAGTATCGTTGAGTTTGTATCCCATAAAACAAGTCTCGAATTAACTTTGGGGCTAGCTCAATTTGTGTAATCTGTTATTACCTACATATTTATTTATTAATTAAATTCTAAATAGCTGTACGTGGTAAAGAAGAGGAGCAAAAAATATACATCCATCATAGCGTCACATTTACATAATGGTAATGTACACGACAGCACAGAGGCAGAGACCAACACGACAAATTAAATTGCAGGGGACGTGATGACACCTCCACGTGATGCATCGTTACGTGTGTGCGTATCGAGCTGTCACGTCGCTGATTCTTTGTTTTTGGAATGTTTTTTACCTTTTTTGTTAGGATTTACAAATTTTCTCGACTCCTTAAATAAGGAGCGTGTGTCATCTTTGCAACTCTTATATAATATGGTCCTACAAAATATACTGAAACTACTTTAAGGGTATTCAGCAATGATACTTTACAACTTTCCTCAAGGAACACATTTCGAAATATGAAAGTAATTTTTGGCCTTTCATGCAAGTTAATCGATCAGCTGATCCGAGTTTGTACACATGTGTTTCTTAGGGAAAGTAGTTCAGTACCACGGACCGAATCACATTGAGCGTTTTAGCTATAACATAGTTTTAGCTATTTTAATTCCGATTAACGGTTATGAGCATTTAATTTTCACGAATAAGAGAGACTCAATTCATTGGGAATTCTAAACAGCTGCATCTGTTAAAACAGAGGAGCAGCAAATATATATCCATCATTGCGTCAAATTTACATAATGGTAATGTACACGTCAGCACAGCGGCAGAGACCAACACGACTAATTAAATTGCAGAGGACGACGTGATAACACTACGACGTGGCTTATCGTTACGTGTGTGTGTATCGAGTTGTCAACTTCGCTGATTCTTTTTACCTTGTAAGAACGTTTTACAACTTTTCATTGACGGAAGCGGCTGACTCCTAATCTAAGGAATGTGTGTCATCTTTGCAGCTCTTATATTATACCGAAATACAGTATCTTACGTTTTAATAGTGTAAAAGTAACTCTTGCAAGCTTTTATTAACGAGCGTTTAAAGTAGCTATAACAAAAAAAAATAAGTTATTTTAATTTAGATTTACGGTTAAGAGTTTTAGCCATTTTAATTGAGATTTACGGTTAAGGGCATAAAAGTAAATATCGCTCATCTACGTGAGTATGAGAGACTCAATTCATTGGGAATTCTAAACAGCTGCATCTGTTAAAACAGAGGAGAAGCAAATGTACATCCATCATTGCGTCACATTTACATAATGGTAATGTACACGTCAGCACAGCGGCAGAGACCAACACGACAAATTAAATTGCAGGGGACGTGATATCACCGCGACGTGACACATCGTTACGTGTCTGTGTACTAGGATCGTTTTTAGTTATTTTTGTTGTTAACATGTTGCATAATAACTTAATAGGTAGGTAACTAAGTATGTAGCTTAGTGATTCTATTCTACAGCATATTTCGTAAAACATTTTCAGAACGTAAAAAATCAAATACATTAGAATTAAAGTACCGGTGATTTGTACTACTTTAAATACTTTTGTTTCGCAAAATTAGTTTTAATTTTTACTTTCTGACTCGGCGACCAAAAGTAGATCTTGGCCTCCGACACCAGAGAACGCGCCTGTTGGTTCTTATTTGGTTATCTGGATTTCTCTGAACCATGCTGGATTGGACTGGAAAAAAAAACACCTCGCCTCTGCGTATCGTCAGCGTTCCATTTATGGACATCGTTTGGCAATAAAGCGACAACATAGGGGTTGCATTTATTTAACAGGGTTGGCATTCGTTCGCCGAATGGGCGCATGTCGCCAATTTGCATATTGTTAAAAAGGCGGACTTTAAAACATATTTTATTGATACTGGCGGTGTAATGTACGTTTTAATGAATTGCGCGGTAAGTAAGTGTTTGCATGCAGTCGTTGCGGCCATCTGGCGATCAATCGACATAAAGTACAGAAATTACAAAATAAAACTTTTTTTTATTCTTTATTTATTGAAATTGTCAAGTAGTGATTATGTCACCCCCGTAAGGTATAAAAACAATAACAATCATCAACCATTACATTATAACACAGCTGAATATAGTTGTGATAGCCTTCTGGCTTCCTCAGATAGTGGAGACGCCAGATAAAACTTTCAAATACCTACATTAAGTTTGTTTTATATGACTTAAGTATTAAGGGATTAAGTATAAGGAGAATTGTGTAGATATTATTTTACTCCTGGTTGATGAGATAGTTTTTTAAATAAAGTTATTTGAGCACATTTTGAGCTATACCAAAATACATAGGTAGGTACTATATTCTATATTGTACATCATACTATACTATACCTACACTGTTACGTTACAGCCAGTTGCTAGGTCTTTTAGGACAGAAATTCCCGTAAGACAAAGTGGAATGCCTACTGGGAGTACTGGGACTAGCCCAATTGCTGCAGTCTACTCGTGTGGTTTTTTTGGAGCCTGTAGTCAAATTTATCTCATGGATTACCATGTTACCACAAAAGTAAATACTTAAAATGACGAAAATATTCAAATGACTGGACTATTTGTATAAGAATGAAGAGTTTTTATACAGACAGTATTGTTTCACACAAAAAAGTTATCCATATAGACATGCTTACCTCTACAAATATGAGAAGACGGTATGCAATACCATATCATCATCATCTATATTCAAGAGCTATGCTCTTATCGGTTCATACCAGTAACTAACCAATTATTTTTAATATTTAAATTATCCTTCTGTTATCTCATCATTTTATCTTTTTGTAGTAAATATTGAAATGCATTTATCGGGCGATACTGTGGCGGTCAGAACGACCTTGTGTACAACCAGTTTAATCGGAAATGATTTTTTATCTATATCTGTTAAAGTGTTTCTGTACATTAAATATATTTCCCAAAAAAATATTGGGACGACAGAGACATAGTAATTGAGTAAGAATTTAAAAAATAAATGTTTGTCTGTTTGTACACGCTAATCTCCGGAAATACTGGACGGATTCGAATGAAACTTTTTTGTTATATAGCTGTTAAGCCTGGGCAACATATAGGGTATAAATGATTTTGGAAAATGAAACACCTGATGCAAAACTATAATGGTCCAGCTAAACTATAAGAAATATTAAATGGCGCCTTAGCAAAAGTTGTTCAGCCTGATGAATATTTTCCAGAGACATAAATTTCCATTTAAAGTCTATTTTATACTACATACAAAAATTTATTATTAGAAAATGTAGCCTGTTCGATTGAGAGAGAGTGAGAGAAATAAACAGAAGTGATCCTTCTGTAGACCGGAAACTAGACTGCAATTTAATTACTTTTTTTTGTATCTTTACATCATTTAATCAGTTGCTGAACTAAACAATAAAGGGAGAATCATATACACTAGATTTAAGACTATATCACGCGTCTATTCAGCATCAGTGTACATTGTAATCGGCGTAGTATTCCCAGATAATAGAACATTTTCCCGGTCAATTAGCTCCTTTGTGTAAGCGTCAGCTGATACCTTACCGTTGTTCCTGTCTGGAGACAATGCTGGTAAATAACCAGTGATTCCTCTATACATCTCAACATTAATAATGATTCTAAGATAGCAAGCATGTTTTTTCAAACATATAGGTACCATCTAACACTGACAAACGTTGGTACGCTTAGATAATGGTTTACTAACTGTAACTCACTTAAAATAATTTAAAATTCTATTAAGAATACGCATCTATAAGAAGTTATTAGTAGTGACATGGTTTTGATATTTTTGAAAATTTAAGTCATTGACGTTTGGTAGAAATAACATAAAGAAATTTAAAAAAAGAAACATTCGATGTAGTGTCATCATCATTTACTTTGTCCCATCATTTACTTCACTTTGTCCCATCATTTGGGGAGGAGCAGTATGCGCAGTAGGCCTTACGGCCTGGCCACAGCCACTGGCGGTGCGGATTGCGGTGCGGCAGGAGGCGCTGCGTGCGGCGCGGTTCGCGGTGGTATGCCACAGCTTACATGTTGCGACAGCGGCGGCGGCAGCGGTGGACGTATTTAGAGAACAGCTAACTATTAAAATAGAAGGGAATTGATTTTTTTTTCGATCCATAATTTTTTTAAACTTGCCTATATTTATGATGTGAATTTTTTGACATCCATGATGCTGGTCTACTCAGTATTTCACTTATAAATTGTTTCGTATTCTGTATTTATATGAGCTCAACGCGCGGTAAAAACAAAATGATTTGTTTCGGTCGCGCGACGCTGATTACGTCCACCGCTGCCGCCGCTGACGCCGCGCCGAGCTGTGGCCACCTCGATACTCGCGCATACATTTGTTTCATCCGCCCGCCGCGCGGCCGCGTATCGCGCGACTCCCCCCGCGCCGCGCGCCGCGCCGCAATACGCGTCGCCGGCAGCTGTGGCATACTCCATACATTCCCTACCATTTGTTTTCGCCGCTCACCGCCAGGCCGCGCCGCAATCCGCGCCTCCATGGGCTGTGGCCAGGGGGTTACTCTCCAAATTTTTCTATCTGTTTAACTGTCTTCAAAAAAAAGGAGAAGGTTATTAATTCCTCGCGATTTTTTTTATGTATGTTCACCGATTAGTCAAAGATGCCTGGATCTATTGAGTTTTTTTTTGTAACGGTATTCTTTCCCATATAAATTTTATAAAATACGTAGACTGGGGTAAGTTTTTAGTTTTAAAAAAATTGTCAGCACGATTTGGAACTAATGCTAATAATGAGATAGGAACATTTTAAACGTAATGAGTATTATAAGTGTAAACAAAATCGGGATCAAAAAGTAGCAAAGAGGATGCTTACTTAGAAGCATCATAAAAACACGGATACTTGAATCTTTAAATTAAGTAGATTTTTCCAGTTCTTTGATGTAAAGGAACGAGGGATTATTTCTTTGCTTAATTAGTTTCGATCTTGAAATCTTAAAACTCTTAAGGCTGAGTGCAGATTATAGTCAAGACAGTCAATATGAACTGCCTCCGTGGTGAAGTGGTTACGGAGGTCGCGGGTTCGATTCCCGGCGGGAGCAATGACTTTGTGTTGTTGTCCTAGTTTGTTTAGGTCATTGTAGGCTGATCACCTGATTGTCTGTTAAGTAAGATGATCCGTGCTTCAAAGGGCACGTTAAGCCGTCGGTCCCGGTCACTTTCTTTGAGATTGGTCGTTACCTAAAAGCATGTCAGAGGCCTTTAAGGCGGTTTAAAAACTCTGACACTAGTGTTAGTCACTAACACACACGATAAGCAAGCAAGTCAATATTGCCTAATTTATAATGTGAAGGTGCGCACACTGGAACAAAGAAGTATAATAATTTGACTTGTCTACTGCCGACAATGACAAGTAAGACTAGCAATTGTTAGTTTATTTTTAAATGTATGAGATAAATCCATGGAATTGTATGTACATAAATCTCATCATGACAGAACTGACTGGTTTGACTGTTTTCTAGTTTTAGAGCCATCCTCGATTGAAGGTGAGGTGAGGAGGTTTGATGTATTTTTACAACCAATATGTCAGATAGATACCCTATCTCTATCTCCATCAAATGTTGTGAATATGTATGTCTTTTTTATAAAATATAGTATCGACGAGTTAGTATCCCATATCATAAGTCTTGAACTTAATTTGGGGCTAGCTCGATATGTGTGATTTGTCCGTATTTATTTATTTATCCATGTGTAAATAAAGAAACCATATAGATTAATAAAACTCAGCGACTTATAGACCCAATCCGTCCTTATTATAAAAAGCGGATTATCTTTGTCACATGGTTTAAATCACATAGGCCCAAATTGATCTTGACAGCAGAGCTAGTGGCATTTTTCTAGACTAGAGTTCTATCTTTATTTAAATTGGATACTGTTTTAAGGCTAGAACGTGTTTTATAATTATAACAAGTCTATCTTAAGGCAGTTGTTAGGCCATACTTGTAAGACAAACAGTTATGTCCCAATCTGCGCACGCTCTTATCCTCGAATAAACTCCCATGCTTGGTTGCTTTGAAAAAGTCTTAATAAAATTGAATGTGCGTAATCGGTGGAATTACTTGGGATTAATCCCGGCAGTTAAGGTTGCTTACGGAGAATATAAAACATCTACTTATCAAGGATTGGGAAAGATGTGAAAAGACTTTTTAGTAAGTAACTTAGCGAAATAATTGCAAATGATTTTATTTCCCGCATGGTTTCAAAATTCTGTTATTAGAATGAAACTAAATATGTACATACATACATTGTAGGGTAGGGTCCACCTCAGTCATGAACCTTGCAAACATAACACCCTTTTTCATAACATTCATGTATGGTAGGCAAAAATATTATTTTTATATGTGTATGTAAACAATACAAGGAGCTCAGTGGCCTAGTGGAAGTGCGCATTACTAGCGCTTCTGCAAGTAAAGCGACACCGGGCCTGGTTTGAACTTGGATGGGTGACCACTAGTGACATAAAAAAATTTTGAACTTCTCCGTGCTTTGGAAGTTACTTATGTAAAAGCCGTTCGGTTATGGCTGTCATCATTGTATAGCAGTCGTCAAGTTTATGTCAGATGCCTTAAGGCAGCTTGAAAAATCTGACGCCAATGTTAGCCTTTTACACACACGAAAAATAAAAGCAAAATATAACATTTCTTTTTTGGGGTAGTCGTTTATTAAAATTTATGCATGGGAGGCAAAAAGAACATCTTTTACATGTTCTTTTTTATTTATTTAATTTATTGTTGTTATGTTAATTATAATATAAATTAAATGTTAAGTTTAAAGTACTAAAAGTTAACCTTAAAAACGAAGCAGAAAAGATAAATCAAAAGAATTAAATTAGGGTGTTTATAATTAATTTCATAAAGTATTCATCGGTTTAATAACAAAATTAACCAACAAAAAAAAAACTTTATAAATATATACCAAATTTTATACTATAACTATAGCCAAAAATACACCACTTTTTTAATAAATGCAAATTATAAACTGACATAAATTTAAAAACGTATAATAAATATACTTAAACTCTTATTGAAGCATTGCTTTTTCGCGATAGTGTTGAATTACAAGCGTCTTGAAGTGATCCTTGTTTATGCTTTCATAATGTTATCGGGCAGGGCATTCCAAAGACGTGCGGCCGGAAAATTACATGAACGTATGTAATCTAGTAGTTCTGATTCACTGTGTTCCGTGTCACGCAGTATCTTAATGAACAACTCCAGCTATCATGCAGAGGAACGACAAGTTTAATCTGGCCGAGACAGTTTCTCTCATTAGCAACTCAAATTTGAGACTAGACCAAGTTGTAGGCATTAGCATAAGTCTATCTCTCGATCTATAAGATCTTTGTACTGTTTTCAGATCGTGGTAGCTTTACCCAAGTTTCAAGTGAGTGATAGTTTATAAACTATAGAAATACATAAACTTTTTTCAGGGCGAAATATTTTATTTCAGTTCATGATGTTGATTAGTATTGTATTTTCAATCTTTCTTAAATACTTCTTTTTGGAATGTAATAAATGTTTACACTCTAACAAAAGTCTGAGGGGGAAAACCAACATAATAAATATTAATTCTTTTTTACAATAAAAATTTACTATTTCTAAATACTTTGTTGTGATTTGAAAATCTTATGTTTAGAATCCTCCATAAATGCGTCTCTTAATATAATTCATTATCGAGTTTCAATAAACAAAATATTTGTAAGATACGAAAAAAATATTAATAGGCGTTGGGTGCAAGCCGCTTTAGATCGGTCATTTTGGAAATTTTTGGGAGAGGCCTATGTTTAGCAGTGGCCGTTATGCGGCTGAAATGAAGGTTAATATTTGGCCGAATGTGGTGGAAACGTCGGCCACGTCGGTCTGATTTTTTACGTGAGTATCCCGTAACTATCATCATCAGGCGCATAACGACACTGCTGGACATAAGCGTCACCAAAAGATTTCCAAAATTACCGATCAAGAGCGGCCTGCCCGTAGCTATATAGTAATGTATGTGACTTACCTTAGTTTTAACCAAAATATACGAATACACGTAAGAAGATAAGACAGAAAAACTTTGATTTAACTTGAAACAGCTAACATCAAAGATAAAAGTCAAAAATGTAACGAAACGAAATAAACTCAAGTGCGACCTTTCAATAGTTAAAAAAAATACATTTTACACGTATAAACAGAATCATTTCACACGAGAAAAACGAAAAAAGTTCCACTCCAACTTATTTTCGCGGAAATATTTCAATTTTATTGCGTCAACTTTACGTTAACGATGTTTTCAGAGCAAAATCTGCGTAAAACGTATCGTTCCGATACCATATTCCTACTCGGCACTAACTTGAATATTTTTCCATACGTGAAAATACCAGATTTATTTTTCACGTATTTAAATTGTTGCATTTTTCAATTGGAAGTTGGCATTTGTTTTTATTTGGCAACAGAATCAAGTAGCCAAACATTGGTAAGGTTTGTAGTTAGGTAGGTAGCTTTTGATTCGACAATTTTTGCTAGGCAAATAAAAAAACGACTCAACGTTCAAACGTTCATCCCCATAACTTTTGAACAGCTGAATCGATTTCCATCAAACAGAGCTAAGAATTTGCGACTTATCGAAAGAAAACTTGCTTTCACGTAAATAAAACCGCATTTAAATAGGTCCATCCATTCTACGGCTACGTTGTCACTTACAGACATACAGACAGGCATCAAAATATAACACCTTCTTTTTGGCGGGGGTTAAAACCACCAAAGAGACAGTCGGTTGTATTCTAGTACAAACAATTTTTTCAATATTTTTATTAGATTTAATTTAAGTTTGGTTATTGTTATTGAAATAAGAGAGGGGAGGTCTTTGCTCAGCATGACCTGAACGGCTAAATAAATAAAAATAGAGACTTATTCCGTAAAATAATCTATACGTATTTATCGGGCAAGGACAGCTTGAAAAATCGTGGTTACTGCAAATATACAGTAGTTACCATTACTCCTCCAAAATCAATTAGGTATAAAATAAAGTTTTGAAAACAAATGACAGCTTGTCACCTTACACTACTAAATGTAGAATACTACTCTAATCGGTACACATTATGAAATCTAGCACATCTATAACTAGGACAATAATTGCAGCGCATGCGAATCTTCATTGCATATTAGACGACCGTCAATGTATTTTAGTCCTTGTGCTTCAGATGATAGAGTGTGCAATCGAATGCTCCAGAAAGCACATGTTGAGCCAAGTACTATTAATAAAGACATTTCATGAAAATAAACAGCCGTTGCGCACTCAGACTTGTGTCCTACAAATATATCTCATGTTTATACAACAAAGTATTTTATATGGGGTAATTGAACTATTTTATTTAATAAAGCGGTAGTGCTGTGCGTCTGTAATATGATAGTATCAGTACCTATTACATTTTATTTGGAAGTATAAAAGTTAATCCTCAAATAAACAAATAAAAGCATTTGAAAAGAAGTAATTTAAAAAAAATTTAAAGAAGCTTTTATCTAAAGATTCTCCTCAAAGCGAATCAAAGGAGTCCAAACTCGATGGAATTGTGTCGTTTTATTACAGAGTTCCTATGGCCGTTCTCTGGTTACATCATCAGATCAGCTCCATGTCATTCAAATATTGCATTGTCACACGATATAGATATAAATTTCAGCTTAATTGGAAACCGGGAAGTGGGTCAAATTTTACTTGCAAGATTTGATCACAGACAGAACGACAGACGACGGGACAGGTAAAACTAAAATAAAAGCTTGTAATTATAAGCTTGTAAAAACCCGAATGCGTACATTTTTCCGAACATACGCTATTTTGCTTTTGTTTTTTTAATATACCTACAAAGTGTCACTGCAAAGCGTCAGAAATATACATAGGTGCAAACATCCATAATACGTGTACATACCAACACTTGAAAAACAAAACCCTCCTGACGCAGTCGAATAAATAAAATCATCATGCTCGCCCGCTCTGTAACGGAATTTTCATTGAAAGCCAAGCCGGCAAACCAAACATTACGGCAAGAACGTATTATTTCACCAGCAAACTGAATTATTGTTTCGACGTGCTTTGCAAATTGCTGAACAAATTGAACTAGACGCGCTACTGGTTGCTAAAGGAATTTATGCATAGGTTGGGTACACACTTTATTTGATATGGGCCAACAAAAAGATAGATCCCATCAAAAACAATACTTGTCAAAAAAACCAAGTCTCGCAACTCAGTTGTTCTGCGGTAAAAAGTTGTGAGATCCATGTAATACCAAGTCGGTTATTAATTTATTCAGTCTCTACTTAAGCGACTTTCTGTCTTAATACGTCCAGTCTCTAAGACCACGATCGTGGTCCATAACAATTGAAAATCAATTGTGTCTGGAATCTCCGTACTCGAAGCATTAAGTTGTTACGTAATAATTAACAGCATCTTATAGTGACGCATATCAATATTAAAATTCTGTAATGTTTTATATAAATATATCGAGACTTGGCCATCGCACTAAATAATTGAATTTACATGTGTTTTCAGGCGATTGAATTTACACGTGTTTTCAGGCGATGGCCAAGTCTCAATATATTTATATGAAAAATTAAAGAATTTTAATATTGATATGCGTCACTATAAGATGCTGTTAATTATTACGTAACAACTTAATGCTTCGAGTACGGAGATTCCAGACACAATTGATTTTCAATTGTTATGGACCACGATCGTGGTCTTAGAGACTGGACGTATTAAGACAGAAAGTCGCTTAAGTAGAGACTGAATAAATTAATAACCGACTTGGTATTACATGGATCTCACAACTTTTTACCGCAGAACAACTGAGTTGCGAGACTTGGTTTTTTTGACAAGTATTGTTTTTGATGGGATCTCATTTCTTTTTGTATTTTGTAGACAGTTCTACTTTTTTCCTTTTCGGTACCTTCTACTTATTGTATATATGTATATCGCACCGCGCAGCGCGTAGTAACGGCCCACGCTCACTCGCTAGCATCGCAGCGCGTGGTATAATAATTAATTTACAACCTTACGCACTCGTAATAAGTACGAATACGCACGTAGGTACGTTTTTTGCATTAAATAATTTAATTTACTAGTGTTTTCATGACGGGAATACCCATTTTTTGCTCGATTTGGCAGGGGCACTACCATGCGCCTATATTTATATGGGACTAGCTTAAACCCGCGGCTTCGCACACAATAATAATAACTTCCGTAAAACATCGTTACGAATAAAGCCAATATTGAAAAATTTAACTGAAGACTTGGCTGTATGGGCTCAATTTTCTTTGCGGTCTTTTCTAGATTTTTTAGTTTTTCCTTGATTCATACACCAAACACTACTTATATTCCAAATTTGAAGCTTCTAGGTCTGCTAGAAGTGCCTTAGAATTTTGATGATCGGTGAGTCAGTGAGTGACAAAATTAAGAAATTTGACCCGTTATAATTCTTAAAATACTGGTTCAAATTGAATGAAATTTGAAATATACCGTGTCTTTACAATGCCTGCATGGTTACTGAAAATTTCAGTCTTCTAGTTTTATCCACAACGAAGTTACAGGGGGTCGAAAATGGTCTGAATTGCTTCGAGAAAAGGATGGTACGGCCGTGACGCTTTTTTGCTCGACTTGGTGGGGGCACTGCCGTGGGTCTGAATTGCTTCGAGAAAAGGATGGTACGGCCGTGACGCTTTTTTGCTCGACTTGGTGGGGGCACTGCCGTGCCCCCAGATAGATAAATCGTTTATCTGTGAAAACTGCACACACACACAACATACAGGTTTTTAGCGATATGACATGTATGTACGAGTATGCTGCAGCAGCACAAAAAATGTCATAGGAGGTAGGTAAAAAAAATACATATCGTAAAGTTTACGATACAATATTTAGTTCCTGTTAGGCTGGTTTCAGTTGTGCTGGAGATCCGTACACGGTATTACCGGCCGAACCGTATAAATCTCCCGCAGAACTGTGAAAACCGCCTTATAGTCCATTTTTTAGGGAATTTTTCGGCGATACATTTTTGTACTCGTCAAACGATGTAGTCACGCGATAAATTAGGAAATACTATCAATTTTTAAGCTATTGCATAGCTTCTATCGCAGGCCTTGAGCGCGAAGACCGAATCCAGAAATTCCGTAACGAAAAAACCTCACGCTCCTCACTCCGCCTACCATGTAGGTTGCCGCTTCGTCTCCGTCGTCCGTTTGCGACGTTGCCGTCCTTCCTTGTATCGAACCACCTTAATGCAATAGCTTTACCGCGGCAGGCCCCGAGTACCACACGTCTTTTTTTTATATACTATCAAATTACATATTCATCTTTAGGAAAACTATGCCTATATGTCTTTAAAGCTGTAATAAAACAATTTATCTCGGCTAACACTGGGTCTTACGGCTCTAAGCAGACCGAGCCCAAGGCCGCAAGACTCAAACTTTTAACTTTTAGCGTAATGGTGGGCGAGATGCTGGAAAATGAATAAAAATAGTGAAGGGCTGCTAGCCACATTGCTTATAGACGGAGAGCTGGCTACGGAAAAGAGCAACGAAACCCCTCTAGTTAGTATGCCATACTATCATTATTTATTAATTCGAGCGCCTGGCAGCTTTTCCCTGGTGGGTGTGAGAGTGGATGGGCAACCAAGGGGCTTCAAAATCGATTGAAGGTATACAATTTATAGAGCTCTGAGTTTGGTGTCCAGTCCCTAGATCGGCTTCTACGATCTGTATGGAAAGAGAAGCAGTTGTTTTGTCATATGTTTATTCAAATCATTGCCAATGTCGTTCTCGAGGCTAAGTTCAGCTTTGCAGTAGTGTGAGTGAGCGCCAAGTAGTCAGTCAAAAATATTTTTTTAAATTAGCCGTTCTGGGCAAAGGCCTCCCTCTTTCCTTCCATAACTCTCTGTCGCTGGTTTTAACTTTCCAATCCTGTTCGAATGCTTTTAAGTCAGCTGCCCATCTCGTCTTCGTTCTACCTCTCTTTCTCCGTCCATCCGTCGGAATCCAGCCTGTGGCTACGCGCCTACTTTTCTTGGTGTATACGGCTGACGTCACCTGCTCATGCTCAATTCCATTTTAGCTTAGCTGATTTATTGCCCACATCTGTAACTTTTGTGATAGATAGTAAAAAAATTACAAAAATAAAACAATGTTATATTAGAAAGAAATAAACCATTTTGATTATTAAAAAAAAACTCGATATTATGTTATTTCACTTATTAATAATTCAAACACAATTACACTGTCCTCCAATTCACAGGTCTTGCATGATCATCCTTTACTTGGTTGTATGAACATTAGGACGCTTATTATCACTGAGGGATTCCGAGATTCACTTTCCGGATTTTTCTAGTCCAAATATAACTTATCAGTACGTCAAGTCACCCAATGATGTGGAAGGAGTAAAGAAGAAAAAGCCGAAACCATTTGAACAAATTGTCTGTGGGTTAACAACTGGTCGCTGGTCTGACTTTGGAATGCATTTGTGTAAAAAGTTTTACAATCTAAGTCAACCCTCTTTGAGAAGCAATACAAGTTACGACAGGGTCAGAAAAGTATGATCTTGATTTGTCCGTCTTTTAGATTATCCAAAAATAATGGACACATATTTTTCAGTTTACCAAAAAGTAAAAATTCACAAAGATACGGCTCATCAAAGTTGCGACGTCATCGCTAAGTAAAAATCGTACCTAGCCGTACGTCATGCGAAATTTAAATGCACAGCGCATTTAAATTTTGCATGACGTACGTTGTAATTTTTTGTTTCTCAGAGAAAATAAAAAAATACGTGTATTATATTTTTTTGTAATTTAACCGAGGGGCCAAAATAATGTTTCTATTCCTCATGCCTATTAAAACACTAAGTCAGTGTATGTGACTGCTCCTATTTCAGGCTGGAAACCACATAGCCGATTCAGAAGTAACATAATATCAACATTTTAATTAAATTACTGAAATACATATTCGGAATTTAATCTACCTACCTAGTTATTATTTAAACAATGAGGATACGGGACAATGGTTTAATTAAACCCGGCCAAATCTTGTGCATATGATTATCCGGCTTCATATACGCGCATACGTTTATTGCGGGGACTAGGCATGTCCCAACCTTTACCCGAGGCCTAGGCCACGACACCGTTAGTATGATTTGCGTTTTGCGCCAAATAAACATACAGTCAACTGCTTTAGTACATAAAATAATAAGACTGTCATTCGAGGGTACCCATTTTCAGGAGAAGACATAATAACTAGTCGCAATTTAGTAGATACAATAACATAGGGGACTAGCCGCAATTTATTCAAAATAACAATTGAGACTAATTGCAACTTAGACGAGTTGCGTTTTAGACGAACTTCTACATAGACTTTGCATTTATCACCATTCGAGACTACCAGATAGTGTACCTAACTCCCTATATTGTTGAATTACAATATCCAACATGGTTTTATATCATTAGACTACTTGTAATTTCGAGAGTTGCTATTTAAACGAGTTACAAGTTGCCTTTTTGATGAGTTTTTACAGAGACTACCTAACTCACAATATTGTAGCATTACAACGACAAATTAGGTTTTATATCATTTTGTATCGCTCAATATAACTTGACTCTTCATTTATTGTCTATTTATATATTTATTTTTGAATTACATTATAAAGACCTCAGGCCCTACGTAAGTAAGTTTTCATTGTCATATTAGAAATCTAATTTAGGAGAAAACCTTTTAGCAGAAGAAGCATGTATCATTTTGGTGAACAGTTTTATCAATTGTTAACGTTAGTCCGCATAAACACGGTTAGCATTATGAGCACAAAGCCACGAGACACGTGATATTTCATAAATCACAATTCCCAACTTTGTGACGTCTCAAAGTTGGGAATTGTGATTGAGAAACAAGTGTTATACAGATATAGACATGTCACGTCTTTATCCCTAACTGGTTATTCGCAAATTAGGGCTAAAGACCTGTAGGGTTGGAACGCAGGCATGGCCGGTTCCGTCGTCCACTCTCGCTCTAGAAAATGACGGTTCTGAGCTACAGAATAGGACAGCATAATAGGAAAGTGCCTTACTTTGCTGACAGATGAGCTCAACCATACAGGCCACTATAAGGCTTTAGATGACCAACCACATTTCAACATCGTTTTGACCGCCAAATTGTAGTTCAGATGCAGTTTCATTGAAGTTGGTATACAATACAATACAAAAAACTTTATTGCACCGAAAGAAATTACAATTTTGGAACACTTATTAAATAGCAACATGTACTGGGGTACAAGAGGCGGAGGTATGATTCTAATGAAACTGAAAACTACACACCGACTGCAAAAAAGTATTTTCTGATTGTAGTGTGATAGTGGCCGAACAGATAGCGGCACAAAACTCTAGCGTTGACCTTGCTTGCGCAGAAGTCAAAAAATTAAGCTGTACTTGTGCGCGCAGTATCCCCTCTACACTTCACTCAGCCACAGATCAGGTACAGATATCCTAGATATCTGTACCGTGACTCAGCGCTAAACTTACGTGCCGCTACTTGTAAAGGTGGAAAAGGGGAATTAAAATAGAGATCCGTTGTTAGTTACATCGTCTAATAACGTAATTCAGAACTTAGCCCATTTCCTCGATATCGGTGTTTATGAGCTGGAAGAGAAGCAGCCAACATGAAGCGTATGGAACAGTGGAATATGCAAATGTGTGTTATCGTTGTACAAAACTATTGTCAGTGTTCAGTGCACATGCGAAATAAGCGTAAATTGCGGGAACGATAGCGTTATGTTTAGTTTGAGCAATGTTGCACTATGTAATTAATGTTTGTTCACTTAATAATTCATAATTTACGTCAAAATGTATCTATATTTCATGGATGCTAGCAAGATTATCTTGCTTGTATCCATCAAACATATATTAATTGAAACGATGTTTCTTTTCGGACGATACGGACTTGGCAAAAAAAATATGATTGGTCCGTCACTTTTTTAGGCGCTGGCTTGGCTTCTAATGCATCCCATAGTAATTTAATATATTCCTCTTTGATATATGTACCTATAAGTATGTCTGTAAGTAAATTTTTATCGATTCTTTTTTTCATCGTCTCGCCCACCAGATCTCTTTTTTTCTTGTGTGTCAGTAATTATTATGTATCTATATTACGTACATCAGATCAGACTTTCTAGTTTAAATTTGCGAAATAAATTATCTTTAATAGAGTTTAGTATAAACACTAGTATTTCCCAAGTTTTCTTGAAATATGACAAGAATTTCGTGCCCGTGACAAGTCGCGAGATAAACCCTGTGAAAGCGAGATAGCTCGTGCCTCGGAGGTTTTAATTAGTGCGAGATTTCATTTAATGCACTTCGCGGCTGCCTTAGGATCTTGAACAATATGCGAGAGTGTGGAAGTTGCGCGTGAGTGAATATCTTTTTATTTTACTCATAGACCCAGTTTTTTTTTGAGCCCCGACAAAAAAGAGGAGTGTTATACGTGACGTTAACGTCTGTCTGTCTGTGGCATCGTAGTGTTCGAACGAATGTACCGATAACGATGCGGTTTGATGGTTTTGCATGTTTGATAAAAATTGGTTCTGTCATTTATAGTTATTGGGTGATACAAGCAAGTAAGTTTAGCGCTGAGTGAAGTGCAGAGGTGATACTGCGCACAGGTATTAATTTTTGACTTTTGCGCAAGCAAGGTTAGCGCTACAGTTTCGTGCCGCTCCTGTAACGCTTTAATTTCATTTTCTATGAGTAAACATTAAATTTGTTAATCATTTGTGAACTGTATCCACTGTTATATTTGTGAGAAATCATAAATATTTCAGTATTTTGGAACAAAGTTCCTTTTCGTACGTTACAGACTTGGCGGATGGTGGTTAGACGAAAAAAGTGTAAGGTTTTTCTGTCACTTTTTTCCGTCACAAACTTTTTAAGGCTGGAATTTTATGGGGTTTTTAAAATTTATCTCATATTATAATTAATTTGCTTGTTACAAAGCGTTATTTACTTTCTATGATAAATTATTATTTAAAATGTACATGAAAGGTTAGTAATTTTATCAATTCTGTGTACAATTTGAATTTGCATGAGTAAGTGGACATAGTTTGAACGTAATATCGAGTTTCAATATACACAGTATAACAGATAAGTACAGTTACCAAAGTACATCAAAACTTTAACCGAAATGGGCGTCCAGAATATTAATGTTGCTCCAATGTTCGCGATGACACTGCATTATCTACACTGTGGAACTTTTGATTTATGTTTTATTAACTAGATTTTCTCGTAATTTGAAATCATGGCCGCTGTTTAACTTCTTTGTACTTTAATAACTGCTACAAAGTTAATTTGTACCTATACGTATGTAGAGCAGAGAATGTCAGTAATATGAATTTTGATGGCATGCGTAAAAACTCACATTTTATAATGCATGTATCCTGACTTTTTGGAAGACAGCATAAGTCTTAGGTGGCTGTACATTATTGGATATTATTTAAAGGTCAAACTCTGTGGCCTAGTCATTATGCCAGACTGTCACACTAGAGGTCCTCGGTTCAATCCCCGGTCAGGTCAAGATGGAAAATTCTCTATTTTAGATTGACCTATGGGTCTTGGATATATAAAAAATGGAAAATATAGTATCGCTGAGTTAGTATCCCATAACACAAGTCTTGAACTTATTTTGGGGCGAGCTGAATATGTGTGATTTGTCCCTATATATTTAATTATTTATAGGTAAGATACATGTCACGTCTTTTCCCATATGAAATGGTGAAAGCACATGGAAGTGAAGATGGATACAGACAAAGACAGTTTTTTTTATATAGAGAATCAAAAATGGCCTTTGGTTGGTTGTCTCATCGCGATTCTTGCCAGTTTGACATACCTATGCGTGGAAAGAGAAGTAGCTGGTACATAAGTAGCTGGTACATTCTAAGTTTTTTTTTTCTTCTAGAACTTCATGGAAGAAACGTCGTATTTTAGTGTGTAAAATACATCGTAAAAAATATTTTAATAAAGTAAGAGAAAATAAGTAGACTGATAATTAGGGTAAATTCGCCACCAAACCCGCCATAAATTCCATCCACAACTAAAGATAAAATTAGGGACCGAAGATAAAAAATGCAAATGAAAGCAGTTCTCGTTAAAAAGTCACATCCCACACGATTTTTTACCAAAAATCCACATATCGTCGTTTTTACCGCGTTTTATATCATAGCTATATTTTGTTATTTCGTAAAACTAGATAACACAAGTAAACTAATAAATTTTCAAAATAAAGGACCATAAATATCTATTCGATAACTCACTTACGCAAAAATGAAATGCACTATATAATAGTGAAAACCGCATAAAAATCGGGCGCAGTAATTTCAGCGTTTATCGAGTACAAACAGATAGTTATAAGCGCCGGGGGGTCTTCATTTTATTTAATTTAAACTCTATTAAACAGTTTAATAAATATACAAGTGGCGGACCTAATGCCATATGTCATTCTCTCCCGTTCAAACATTAGACCAAGTAGAAAATTTGTTTATAACTTTATTGTACCAAAACAAATACATAATGCAAAGACAACTTACGAAAGAGCAAGTATACAAAGGCGGACTTATCCCATGTAGGGATCTCTTCCAGTCAACCTGCGATTGAAAGGATATTAACTCAATTCAAATTAAAAAATATGTGTGTTTGGCGTGAAAAAAATCGTGAATAAATCGTGAAAATTCAATATAAATTAAATTTTATATGCAGGTGTTTGTGATTGCTCCTTTTTCCATTCGTAACTTATGAAAGTTCATAGTTTAAATAAAAGAGAATTTGAAACCAGTAGCGGCAGATAAAATGCAAATGAGAGCCGTTCTCGTTAAAGTCGGCCGGGTCGCAGAATTGAAACCAATTGGAAACTGACGCGACAGACTTCTGATTTTCTTTGCGTCCTCTAGACTTATATTCAATTACCTTTAGATTTAAATAAGACCACATCCTCATCTATACATATAATAGAACAGTAAAAAAATGTGTCTGTACATTGAATATATTTCCAAAAAAATAATATTTGGGGCGATGGAGACATAGTAATAGAGTAAAAATAAAAAAAAATCTGTATGTTTGTTTGTACACGGTAATCTCCGGAAATACTAGACGGATTCAAATGAAACTTTTTTGTCATATATAATTGCTATTGGAAAATAGAATACCTGATGTAGAACCATAACAGTACAGCTAAACTAAAAGAAATATAATAAGCGGCCAAGTGCGAGTCGGACTCGCCCATGAAGGGTTCCGTAGTAGAAAATAACATAATATAAAAGTCTTGTAGTATGTTTTTTTTAATTTTTATATTTGAGTTGATTGAATGAAAGGTAAATTGCCGTTTATGATGATGACGTATTAAAAAAAAACTACTTACTAGATCTCGTTCAAACCAATTTTCGCTGGTTAGATATCACGGTAATGAACATCATATATTTTTTTTAGTTTTATCATTCTCTTACTTTAGAAGTTACGGGGGGGGGGACACACTTTTTTCCACTTTGGAAGTGTCTCTCGCGCAAAGTATTCGGTTTAGAAAAAAATGCTATAAGAAACCTCAATATCATTTTTGAAGACCTATCCATAGATACCCCACACGTATGGGTTTGATGAAAAATAAATTTTTGAGTTTTAGTTCTAAGTATGGGGTACCCCCAAATTTTACTGTTATTTTTCTATTTTTGTGTCAAAACCTTAATGCGGTTCACACAATACATTTACTTACCAAGTTTCAACAGAATAGGTCTTATAGTTTCGGAAAAAAGTAGCTGTGACATACGGACGGACAGACAGACAGACATGACGAATCTATAAGGGTTCCGTTTTTGCCATTTGGCTACGGAACCCTAAAAATGACTTAGCAATAGTACACATTGTACACATTGTGCAACCTGATGAGCATTTTCCGGAGTCATAAAGTCCACACGAACGAAGTCGTGGGTTCAGCTAGTAATTATTATAAGTATTACATACTGAACTGGGTTTCTTTCGGCGTAATCTTCCCAGTAGTGGTCGTTCCGAAACGCTAGTAGTTTTTAGCTTTTGCACTAAAATAATATAAAAAATGACCTTAAATAAGAGATACATTTATCCTACATCGAATAAAAAAAATTTGACTTTGACTTTGACTTTTACAGAACGGAAACAACTCCTAAGGCCCCGCGCGAATCCCGTTAGACATAAAAGTATCAATCATTTCTCAACGACGCGATGTAAGCGCTCTAACAGACAATCGACAGTATGCCCACAATAACAAACCTGTCGGCGACCGTCGCCGACCTATTTTTTTTTTTTTTTTATTTTATAGGGACAAATTTCACTGATTGAGCTAGCCCCAAAGTAAGTTCGAAACTTGTGTTATAGGATACTAACTCAACGATACTATGTTTTATAACAAATACATATAATAATAGATAAACATCCAAGACCCAGGACAATTTCAAAAAGGCCATTTTCCAACTTGCCCTGACCGGGGATCGAACCCGGGACCTCTGGGTGGCGGACTAGCATGGTGACCACTACGCCACGGAGGAGGAGTAATATTTTCAGTGTATTTAGGGGTGTAATAAGACGGAGTGGCGGCAAACATTGGGATTAGGTACGTGCTTTTCAAATCAAATATTTTTAAGTGAGTTCAAATCGTATAAGGTCATGGAAATACAAGCAAAAATAATGAAAATATAAACTAAGCTACAATGAGACCTCTCCAACCCGTCTGGCCAGCGTGAAGAATGGAGGCCAAGTTGCTGCTCTGGCCAAATATGGCTTTAGTAGCACTGACGGGGTTGTGCTCCTGTAGTGGAGACTAAAAAGACCGAGACTAAAGTGGAGACTAACAAAAGGTAAAAGGTGATGAGTTCAAAAAAGTTGTATTTGATGCATCTTTGTTCTCATAGGCACGTATCAAAAGTAAACCAGTAGCGACAGATAAAATGCAAATGAAAGCCGTTCTCGTTAGAGCCGCTCGAGGCCGCGGAATTGAAAGCAATGGCTGCAATTGGAAACTGACGCGACAAGCCGCTGCGGTACTTTCAGTTTTAGCGCACCCTCTATACGCGAATGTCCTCTTTTCATAACTGTAATTACTGTTTTTTATTTCAGTTATTCGACGCGTATTCTTCCGGTTTGCAACTTAATTGATTTGTCTTATATAAACCTGTCGTGTGGTTTCCGGCAGAGTAGAATAGGACCACTCCAGAACTCCCCGTGGATGTCGTGAAGGCAACTTAAAGTTTATATAAATGTGAGACCTCTCCAACCCGTCTGGCCAGCGCGGGGAGTGTAGGCCAAATCCTCAGACTGCTCTCACCAAGTATGGCCTTAGTAGTTTAAAGAGGGTCGTTTAAAAAGGCCTGATGATGATGATGATGAAATTTTTGTAAAGATACAGATAATTTTTGTACTACAGCAAATATCTCCTATTTTCGACTTTACTCCCGCCTTGCTCATACAAATATATTTGTATTATGTACGAAATCATTGAAAAAATTAACTTTGTTTCATTTATTTAAGTAACACAAGTTACTGGTTTAAGAAGATTTGAAGTTAAATTATTCCGTCTACACTCTACAGCTAGATGTGTACAGACGTACCTACAGAAAAGCCTACGCCATATAAGTCAGAGAGCCTGAAGCGCATTCTTTTCAGCCCGCTCTCAAGTATTTTAATTACTGAAGCATTCTCCTACAGTAAGCCCAGCGCCGCTGCTTCGCATAATTTTATGAGATTTCTCTTCTCATCAATTTAATTAGTGTGTAAAAACTGAGTTTATTAAAATATAACCTTGATTTTATATTGCATTTCATGTCTTTGGACTAATACAAAAAGAAGAACTTTCGTATTATTTGGTAGATAAGAATAATTTATTAAAAATAAAAAAACGGACTTCAACGCCAAACTACGCAAACGATTTTGATAAAATTTCTATTGGTGGTCTCATAGAAATTTAATCAAAATCAGTAGAAACTGACAATTTGAATTAATATCCTCTTCCTTTTTTGAAGTCGATTAAATGTACAGAAAAGCCTACTCTGTATATAAAGCTTAGAGCGCATTCTTTTCAGTCCGCCTTCAAGTATTTTAATTACTGAAGCATCTCATACAAAAGCCCATCTCCGCTGCTTCGCATAATTTTATGAGATTTCTCTTCTCACCAATTTAATTTAGTAAAAAAGTACCTATGTAAAATAAAATATAAACTTGATTTTATATTGCGTTGGCTTTTAATATAAAAAAAGAAGGAGAACTTTTGTACAATATGTAACTAGATAAGTATAACTGGGTATTTTCCTAAGTCGAAAATAAATTATTTTGTACTGATAATATAATAAAACGTCGCAAAGTTATGCCACTTGTCTTTGAACATATCCATTTTAACGTGATTTTAAATTTATTATCGCAGAAAGACTGATAATAAGAGCGCTATTTGACTCCAAAAAACTATGACGTCGTCTGCCTGTATTTCGTACAAAATACCATAGAAACTGTTTGTTTAGAAAAAAGTATCTGATTTGACTTGTTGGAAAAAAGCGAATTTTTGAAAACCATAAACAGTCTTCACCACAAACTATACAACCGATTTTGATTAAATTCCAATGGGACCATCTGACAAATATTTATTTGCTTTTTAGACTACATATGTATTACACAGTCTACACTACACAGTCAAAGCTTAAAATACAACGAAGGTAGGGAAATGTAACAAAAATATATTTGAGATCCTCATAATGAGCTCTTTCATTTAATTTTGATATATGACAAAGTAAGGTTTGCAAAACTTTTTTTAAATTTCCTAATTTGTCCCCTAAAAATGCACCTATAGGATTACACTACTCTACTAATTTTCATCTGATTGGGTCCGGTAGATTCGGCTGTGGCGGACGATAGACAGACAGACGTCCGAGTAATCCTGTAAGGGGTCCGTTTTATCATTTCTTGTACGGAACTCTAAAAAAAGAAAAGCAGTAACTACATACTTGTCGTATTTTGTTTTGTTGATGACAGATTAACTTCGCTAGGCCTAACACCAATAGACATATTGTCATATTGACAATGTCTCGTTAAGGTGCATGAGTTGTGCTCCTGTACTCGCGTTGTTTGTGTGTATTATTGTTGCTCGATAAACTATTAGGTTGGGGAAAAATTCTTTTCGCATATAGTATGTATGAACTTGTAATAAAACCACTTTGGCTATACTATTTGTACCTGGCTGGTTTTGGTATCATTTAAAAGTTTAAAATTTAAAGAAGATAATTCCAAATTCAAATTAGGAAAATGCGTGATTTTCATTTGTTTTTCTTACCGTCAAGATGAGTGAATCTAATTAAGAAATTAGATACATTTTTAAATTTTACTACCAAAAAGGTAAAAATGCAAGGCAAGCCGCAAAAAAATTTGCGATGTTTATGGGCCTAGTGCAGTGTCTGTGAGAGTAGCACAAATTTCAGTTTAAGCGTTTTCAATCCGGTAATTTTGATGTCAAAAATGCACGTCGCTCTGGTCGCCCTGTTACGGATAAAATGGATGCTATTTTTGAAAAAGTGGAGCAAGATCGGCATATCAGTAGTTACGACGTAACTGAAGAACTGGAAATTGACCACAAAACAGTTTTGGCGCATTTGAAAAAAAATGGGCACCTACACAAAAAAGCTCGATATTTGGGTACCTCACGAGCTCTCTGAAAGAAACCTAATGAACCGTGTACTCATTTGTGATTCTTTATTACGACGTAATGAGACTGAACCATTTTTGAAGAAATTGGTGATGAAAACTGGATCACATACGAAAAGAACGTGCGAAAAAGGTCATGGTCAAAGGCCGGTCAGGCTTCACAGACTGTGGCGAAACCCGGGTTAACTCGCAACAAGGTGATCCATCGATTCAGCCTAGAACTCTACTGTTAACAACTGATAATATTTAAAGCAAGAAGTTGAGATAAGGCGGCCGAAATTAATCAACAGAAGGGGTGTGGTTTTTCATCATGATAACGCTAGACCTCACACATCTTTAACCACTCACCAAAAATTAAGAGAGTTTGGCTGGGAGGTGTTAATGCATCCGCCGTATAGTGCTGACCTGGTACCTTCAGATTTCCACCTGTTTCGGTCTCTTCAGTGTCAGGTTAACATCACGAGAGGACTGCCAAAACTAATTGACGCAGTTATTTGATCAGAAGCCCCAAAATTTCTATAGCAATGGAATCACCTATAAGATGGCAAAAAATTATCGAACAAAATGGTACCTACATACTTTAGTTAAATGTAAATAAACTATATTAAAAAATGTTTTGAATTTTCATATCAAATGCAAAAAGACTTTTTCCCCAACCTATTTCAATTAAGCCTAGCTAACTACTACTAACTTGTTATCTAATTTTATGTTACTTATACTAATAATAAGCTCATCGAAAATGATTCTATATTTTATTCTACATGTTTTTCTATCTAAGTAAGTGAATATCTTCGTATTTTTTGAGAAAAAGATTATTAAAATCAATAAGTATATGAACACTGAACAGGTACACAAGAAAAAAAACCTCTTCGCATAATTATTGCAATTAATAGAAGCCCACTGCTGCCGTCGCCTTGCATTATTTTAAAAGATTTATAAGACTAGCAAGGCTGGCGACTCTATAATCACGTTTAACTAGACCTTTTCCTCATAAAATAAGCTATTTATCAAATACTAAAACTGAACTAGATATTTTTCTATTATATATTTTTTTAAATTATGATTTTTTGGAGGAAAATAAATATACATTTAATTTATTTAATTGGTTTTGTTAAGTTGCGTTGTAAGACTGTTTTGTGTCCTAATATATAAAATAAAATAAATACATTTTTTTCACTTTTTTAGCCTGTCCTGGTGTCCCAATGCTGTTAACATGTTCCCATTTTTTCAATTACATACATACATAATATCATGCCTGTTTCCCACAGGGGAAGGCAGAGACTATGGACCTCCACTTTTGCTACGATCCTGACAAACCTCTATTGTAATTATAACATACTGGCTGTGCCCGCGGGCTTCACTCCCCATGGGAATTTCGGGATAAATACTTCCCCGAGTCTCAAACTATATCCATACCAAATTTTATTGAAATCAGTTCAGTAGTTGAAGCGTGAAGAGGAAACAAACAAACAAATATACAAACTCACTTTCGCATTTATAATATTAGTAGTATTAGTTGTATAGTATAGTAGTATAGTATAAGTAGTATATTTATAATATTAGTAGTACATTAGTATTAGTAGGATAAAAATTATCTAAACTCTTCAGCTACACAGATACACAGAGAAGCCTCTTAGCAAATCCCGTATGTAATGCATTCTTTCCAGTCCGCCCTCAAGTATTTTAATTACAAAAGTATTCTCCTACAGAGGCGCACCGCCCCAGCCTCGTGATCATTTTATGAGATTTATAAGACTCAGGCTCTGGACTGGCAATTATATTAACACGTTTTCTTATTTTGCTTTCTTTTCTATGTTTTTAGTAAAAGTTACGTACCACAACATCAATAAGGTTATATCTCAATATTCTGCGTGGAAAGAAAAACACATGAAAACTCGAACACGCGTTTTCCCAAACATAAGACTAATCTAGATCGATTGTTTACCCCCAAAAACCCCCATGTACCTAATTTCAGCGAAATCGTTGGAGCCGTTTCCGAAATCACAGAAATACATTTTCATATTAATATATAAATATACAAGAATGCTCGTTTAAAGGTATAAGATGTATTTAGATACATTTTTATGTTAAGTAAATAAATAAATATATATGGACAAATCCACAGATTGAGTTGGCCCTTAAGTAAGTTTGAGACTTGTGTAATAGGATACTAACTTGACGATACTATATTTTATGACAAATACATGTAAAGATAAACATCCATAGCTGATTTTATAATGTAAAAAAAAAGATTATAGTGAATCTTAATTTAATTTTGATTGTTAATTAATTTATGAAAACATAGTCTACCGTATTGATTGAGCTAACCGCTAATTAATTTAATTATTTTCATATGTATTTTGAAAGCAATAATCTAATTAGATACATGTTACATAATACAAGCTATAGAAGTAGTAATATTATTTTTCGTTTTTTTGAAATTGATATAATATACAAAGAAAAGAAAGAAGCAGTGTGGTCTCCGGCAGAGTAGAATAGGGTCACTCCAAGTCCTCCCGTGCATGTAGTAGAGGGCGATTTAGGATGTCAAATACTTCGGCTTCAAAATAAAAGCTTATACAATTTTTTTTAATTCAAACTTATTGACAATAGTAATATAGGTCTCTACAAACAACCGACCAGCAACCTACAACATTAATAAAGTTCGAAGTAGATTTGGTTTTACTCGATTACGAGGAATTAGTTCATAAAGAATAAAATACATAACACTTATTTAAATTACTCATATGCTAACACATGACACCCATTCCTGAGCTTAAGGGTAACGAGTAACGAGACATCTGTGACTTTTCATAACTGTTTTTTGCGCCGTACCGGCATTATCAGGAGCAAGCTCATTTGTTATCCCCGCAAAAAAGACATGAAATACGTGTGCGTCGACCTTATTTAAGTGAATATGTTTTTCTAAAGAAATCTGTAGATGTGGCTTTTTAGCTTTCAAGAGAAGCTTGGCAGGGTGGGAGTGGGAGGGGTGATTTAATTTTTTTTTATCAAGCGAAATTACTCTGTAATTACCTCCGTGGCGTAGTGGTCACCATACTAGTCCGCCACCCAGATGTTCCAGGTTCGATCCCCGGTCAGGGCAAGTTGGAAAATGGTCTTTTTCAAATTGTCCTGGGTCTTGGATGTTTATCTATATATGTATATGTTATAAAATATAGTATCGTTTAGTTAGTATCCCATAACACAAGTCTCGTACTTACTTTGGGGCTAGCTCAATCTGTGTATTTTGTCCCTGTATAATTATTTATTATTTATTTACTTCGTTTGCAGAACAATTTGTAGCCCATGCCGGATACTACTTGTATTTTTTAAACAGGGTATCATGAAACGAAAGCTTTTTTGCAAGGAAATGAGCGTTAATTTAGTGACCAGTCCTTCAAAAAAAAAATTTAAGTTTCATTTCTTATTTGTTTAATGTTAGTTTTATACGAACTTTTTAATAAGGTAATGTGAGTGTACATACATACACATATTATCACGCCTGTTTCCCACAGGGGTAGGTAGTGAGTAAGTCACGTCTAGTGTACAATTCACGAAAAAGTCGAGCTAAAGTATTTCAACTAGAATTGGTAACTACTAGACTTGGTTTTAGAATCAATATAAATAATGCGACATCTTGAGAAAAATATAACATCGTTGTCGTAGGTTTAGGTTCTTATATCTCTCTCACTCTTATGTTATATTTTCATCCCTTTCTAGTTTTTAAGTTAAATTGGGAGGGATTTAGCCAACTTTGGGACGTATCCAACGGCCAAATTAGTAACTTTTTGGTATCGGTCCTCCGCTGGTATGCTCCCCTTTGGCACGATAAATATTTGCATACTTGTAAAGTATTTAGAATTCCATTATTATGTTGAAAGCGTGCAACAATTAGTGAAGTTGGGTTATTACTAAACTAAGTAGAAATTTGATGAAGTATTTACTGACGTATTTACTGTGTAAGTACTACACGGCTAGACTCAGTGTTTTATTCCCACAAGAAGTGATTTTACTATGCCTATACCTAGAGGTCGGAAATTAAGCAATTGACAGCTGAATTATATTACTTAAAAGCTCAGATGTATAATTTTATGCTGTAGCCGAAATTTGCTAGATTAGAGGGGATACTTCGCATGGGAACAGTATTAGTTTTTGACTTCTACGCAAGTAAGGTTAGCGCTAGAGTTTCGTGCCGCTATTTGTACAATCTTCTTTGCCTGTTATGTCCCACTGCTGAGAAAAAGTTAAATTCATTCATTCATTCAAGTTAAAACAAAAATACAAATACAAAAGCTTTTTGTGTAATTTTTCAAAAAAAAAGACTTCAACCCCAAACTGCACAACCGTTTTTGATAAAAATTTTATGAGAAACAAAAAAGAATTTTCCAAATCAGTCCAAGTTTTCGTTCGAATAAACATACATAAAAAAAAGATCGTGACGAATTGATAACCTCCTTTTTTGGAAGTCGGTAAAAAATCACGTACACCGTTAATCTTCACAAAAGTGGGACATAAATCTACGATCAGGGTTTTCAAAGGATCGGCTCATGTATCAAGGCGCCAGGATCTGAAAATCTAAGGATAAATAAAGGAAATTCGTACCTTATTTCATTAGCGAAGGAATGTGAGAGCGGCGTGTGTCTACTCTATCTTGATAATATTTATCTTTAAGTACAATATTTGCGGGCAAAAATATCGGAAATACGTACTGTTATGTGGTACGTGTATCAAAGAAAGGAGATGACCTGCTTTCTTTAATATTATTGAGTATATTTTTTAAATGCTAGTATCTTGAATTTTCTCTGATTGTGAGGAAATTCAAAATTTTTCATTATATTTAGTCAGTTACAAAAATATTACTTCTTGGATAATGGAAAGTACAATTAGCTAACGTATAAATATCGCACGCACGTTAAATTATCACCTTAGGATATTCCAATAAAGTTTTAGTATTATAATCATGAGGAAAAATCCTACTAATTTTATAAACGGGAAAGTTTGTAAAAATGGATGGATGGATGGATGTTTTTCCAATAAAGTTTCAGTATTATAATCATGAGGAAAAATCCTACTAATATTATAAAGTTTGTAAGTACGGATGGATGGATGTTTGTTACTCTTTCACGTAAAAACTACTTAATGAATTTTTAATGAAACTTTACAATAATATAGCTTATACATCAGAATAACAAATAGGCTACAATTTATAAAGATCTTGTGTGATAATCCAGCGCAGACGAAGTCGCGGGCGTCAGCTAGTTTAAAATAAACTGCAAGTTAAGCCCGGTCGCCACCTATTGAACTCCTTAGTAATTATTTAGTAATAAATCATCCTATGTCTAATTGAAAGTGGTCCCAATTGCCTATTAACGAATATCATAATCATTTCAGCCACATATAACGTCCACTGCAGGACATAGGCCTCTCCCAAAGATTTCCAAAATGACCGATTTATAAAAAAATGGTGCCTGGGACAAATTTCATGCAGGGCGACTTGTTTGGCTCGCTCCTGTACTATATTTTTTCAAACTTTGCAGTACTTAAGCCACAATTAATCCATATGAGATAAAAGAGTAGAAAATTACTGGCTTAGAAACAGACGTTCTTGAAACAATATGAACGAGAAAAATAAAACTAAAGACCTATGCTATGATGTAGTAGAAAAATGAGACAAAAAAATCCCAGCGGCAGATATCTTGAAAAAATAGAGTATATTTCGAGGAACAATGCCTTCTATATTACGTATCATAATGAGGACGCAAACCAAAGACTTAAGCGAGCTTTTATTTATTTCTTTTTCATACATACATACTATCACGTCTTTATCCCTAATGGGGCAGACAGAGCATTTTGGTCTTGCGGCTGTATGCAGAGCCCAGGGCCGCAAGGCTCAAAAGCCACTTTTAGCGTCATGGTGGGCGAGAAGATGGAAAAGCAATCAATTCAGTGATGGGTTGCTAGCCGCATCGCCTGTTAACGTGAGTTTTACTTTTACGGTTGCATCTTTAGCTGTGTTGCTTTGGAGTCTGGGATGCGCTTTCCCAAATTTTCTTCTTCAAATATAATTTGACGCTCCTGAGGCTTAGTGGTCACCATGCTATGCTGCCACTTCGGATTAGATCCTTGGTTAGGTCAAGATGGAAAAGGATCTTTTTTAGATTGACCTGGGTCTTGGATGTTTATCTATATGTGTATTGATTATAAAATGTAGTACCGTTGAGTTAATTTTCCATAACACAAGAACTTACTTTGGGACTAGCTAAATTTGTGTAATTTGCCCATATATATTTATTTATTTAGGTCAATGGTCACCCAAGGATGCTGAAGACCATGTGAAATCATAAAAGAAATTGACGGCGCAGTTTCAACAATTTGGCTATAATTTAACGACTGGCTCGACGTCAACCCTCTCTGAGAACTTTTGAATCACTTGACTGGCGCTTGGTTCAAAGAGCTGATACTCAATTTGTTAAGCGTAGAATGATTTTAGTTCAAGTAATTATCGGCCTACGCATCAAATCGCATGCCGGCGGGTTGCCGGCGCTTAACGAACGGCCTGGCTGGTTTAACCAGATAGTAACGACATATTATAATATCGTCCATAATCGCTAACGCTTATCCCTACCCTGAGCACCACTCCGCGGCATGTAACCAACTCGTGCATGAAAATGTAAGACTGTTGCTCTTTTGTCCGCGGTTCATTCATGAATGTAATGATGCCTCCGCTCATATTGTCTATGCTTCATATACATATTTTGATTAAAATGTTAATAAGAAAAGAATCGGGTGAATCGGTTAACGATTTTTTATTTGATCCTAAATTGTTACAACAAATTTAGAGACAAACATGGCAAAATATTTTTGAATGTAACTTTATAACAGACAGAACTTGTTATACAAAGTTGAAAAATTGTTTAAATATTCAAAAGGCCAATTATTTCTAAAACGTAAATTACATAAAAATGTATGTATATTTTTTATCTTTACCAACTTATAAAAGTTAATTACCCTAAATAAAGGTGGTTCAACATTTTGACGGACATAGATTTTAAAAGATAAATAGATATAGAGTACATTTAAAAGTATTTGAAAAATTATTGAAACATCGACGAAAAGACTTTGATTTACAACTTTGTAAGGAAAAATAGTTTTATTTCAAAAATAAAAGCGAAGCACCATAAAATAGCATCAAACTAATAAAACAAGGGTGAAGTACGTTGTTTAATTAATATTTCACTCAGTAAGCCCTCATACATATCGTAATTATGCGTTACAAAAAATAAAAAGTATTTTATATGTTTTCGTACGTTCCTCTCGTAAAATAATTGGCTTAATTTATGAGAGCTTTACGAATGAGGTAATTAAATTAAACCTTTGTGCATAAAAAGTGTTCTTAAATTATTTTTATTGTTTTCAATATTGCTTTTTGAAACATGTTATTATTCTACAGAAGTTTCTGTTAATGGTGGATGCCAACCAAACTGTTTAGGCAGTGCCTCTGTGAGATGAGTTCGATGGTCACAAGCCGCAACTATCTCCCGAGTTTGAACTCATTATGGACGGTAATTTGGAACTACCAGTTTTCGGCAAAGAAAAAAATCGTAAGGAAACCTGCACAGTGGTGATTATTAAAGTTAACAACTGTGTGAAATTAAGAGAACTGTGTAAATGGCTAGCTCTTACCGTATATAAAAAACATTTGAGCATCTTAACAAGTGATTGTTCATGACTATTTTCTGGTTACTTTCAATTTATTAACATAGAGGCTTTGTCATAGATAAGAGAAAAGACAATTAAGTACATAAGTAGATAAAATAGAATATTCCTGTGTTCATTACATTTATATTGATTCTATGTTTGTGTTACAGTTTATGTATACTACATAAGTGACATGTTATTCCCTTCAAAAGAACTCAATAACAAACGATTTAATACGATTGTAGAAAAACCAATTGATTTACAAATCGAACGAAAATACTTCCATGTTTATAAATGAAAAGTATTTAAGGGACCAAAATTGAGATATTAATGACTGCCATGTTTTTATAGGCTCTTCAGATCAGCGACACCTGCTGGAGACAGTCGCAAATCGTCTAGCAATAGTTCATTTTTGGCACAGAATTGGACTCATTTACAATATACTTTATTATTTGGAGCGATGTGGGACTCCGCCGTCGTAAAATAAATAATGTACAGAATTGACTCTAGTAGCTCGCTCTAGCTCATCATCATCATCAGGCCTTTTAGTCTCCACTGCAGTAGCACGACTCTCTTAGAACTAGTAGACCCATACTGATTACTAGATTCCTCGTTGAAATGGACCACCCAAGTCCATTTCAACGAGGAATCAACAAAAAGACCAAGATTTTTGACCACCGGATCAAATTTCATAACGGCTCCATTATATACTACTGGCAAAACTGCGTTCAAATTAGATTAACGTTTGCCCACTGCTGCGGACTCTTTTCCAAAGATAATATGCATGTCATCGGTCACCTAAGGATGCTAAATACCGTTCGAGGAGAAACAAAAATCAGAATTATTACTTAGCTAGTTTCATGACCAGCCACCTGCCTGTCCTCAACCCTCCTTAGAAATGCAATTGTTTAATTCAAACCAAAACTTCTTTTTTTTTGTAAAAATACGTGTCAAAAGATAACATATCATCAAATCAGCCACACCACGTCCACTGCTGGACATAGGCCTTAAAGTTAAAATAAAAAAATGTAGGTTAAGCACTTTGCTTTCTATACACAGGCATACAAATGTAAATAATATTCAATTTACAAACGATTGTAGACTTTTATCATTGAGCGTTATTGCACGCGATGTTAGCTTAGTCCTTCAGTCGCTTGAGAAAAAAAGAAATGTGGTCCGATTTGAGGCACGGTACGTCACGGCAGTGCACGGCACGGGACATATACGGCACGACACACATCACGGCGAACGGCACATCTGTACTCATTTTAAAGCATATTGCCATTAATAACTAGAGGACAGACGCTTTCGGCGACAAATTCCCGCCGGCACCTGAACACCTCATTATTTTCAATGAAGACGCAAAATCGCATTTCTCATTCTGTCGATCCGTCCGTTCCTTTGATGAGCGTAATGCTTTACCACAATGCCGTTTAGTGTTTTGTGTTTGATTACAGAGGTGCTATTTTTCAAACGTGGAGTCACTAAACGAACGATTTTTTGTATGGAAAAACCATTCGTTTAGGTTAGTCCTCGTTTCAAAAATAGTACTTCTGGTATGGTAGCTTTAGGTGACCAGTTTTTAATTGATTTCCAAAAAGGAGGAGGCTGTCAATTTGCTGCGATCTTCTTTTTTTATGTATGTTCATTGTTCATTCGTATTTAATTTCAAGTTAGTTTTAAAATTAGTCCAGACTAATTTAATAATTTTTTCCGGGGGTGAAGTTGGTTTTTAGTTTTAAAAAATTGTATTAAATCATTTCGGCTGTAAAAGACTAAGTAGAAAAGATTTTCTTTTACGCCATATAAAAGCAAAACAATTTGATCCTAATCAGTTCATTACATACAGAAGAGTTTTAAAATTGCTGTAACGCGGAATATACTTAGACACCCACTGTTTCTCCTTGTATATAAGTAGCGGCACATAAGTTTAGCGCTGAGTGAGGTGTAGAGGGGATACTGCGCACGGGTACAGTATTCCTTTTTGACTTCTGCGCAGGCAAGGTCAGCGCTAGAGTTTCGTGCCGCTACCTGTACATGTCGATCCAAGATCCTTATATAGCTAGCAACTCCATTTCCATCTTGCTTAGTTTAATTTTGAAATAGAGTTAGCTTTATCGTGTTTTCACCGGACACCAAGGAAAGGTTGTGTGTTTCGTCGATGTATTATAAAATTATATGATAACTATACATATGAGATTATAAGGGTCGTTGGAAACGTCTTAACAGTTTACTGGTTATAGGCTATGTGACGTCACACTGAATTATATGGCGCCATCTATAATGAATTAAAATATATTTTAGACGATACGTAATTTCCCATTATCCAGCCGAGTCGCATTCGTCGATAGATCTCTTCCTCAAAGCAGTTAATGCAAGCAATTACTGCATAGTAATCGCACTTTTCAGTAAGAATGTCCCGTAATCAGGTTTTAGTTTTCATACACATCTATTCGTCTTCTAAATAAAAATAACAATTTCCAGAACCTTCAGAATACACATGAACAAAGACATAAAAGTGTCAATCATTTCATAACGACGCGATGTAAGAAAAAGAGAACGTTTCGTTGTTGTCTAAAATTTTATTCGCAAAGAAAGTTTTTACATTCCGTGAAATCCGTCAAAATATGACAGAAAGTACTTTTTGCGCGAACTTATCAGCAGTAGGTTATTCAAGTTATAAAGTGGGGCGAATTCACAATGGTGTCACCCTCCGTCACAGTTAAGATAGGTCAGAAGACCAGCTCTATATAGATGAGGCACAGAAATAAAAATTTTCGTCGATTTATTACGCTGGCGTGTTAGGGAAATAGTCCAGCACATATAAATATAAATAAATATATAGGGACAAATTACACTGATTGAGCTAGCCCCAAAGTAAGTTCGAGACTTGTGTTATGGGATACTAACTCAACGATACTATATTTTATAACAAATACATATATAGATAAACATCCATTATATATATATATTTTTTTTTAAATAATTAAGTATATACAGGGACACAATTTTTTTTCATTTTGCATTTAATCTATGTATAGTTATTAGTATAATGGGACTTACCGCGATTAATATCGTTTTTTGCCAGATATTTTGACGGTCCTTCTGCCATCATGGTCGCTGGCCGTCTGAGGAACTGCGATGGATGTTCGGCTGTCAAGGGTAACCATATCGGTCTACCCTCTTTCTTTGTCGTTTGTTGCATAAGTCCTTACACACAACACTCTGACGGTGTCCGTTCGGGAATGGTTTTTAGTTATTCGCACACACTTTTTACAAAGCTCAATCACTGGATTCCACGTAGCCGATAACTTGAAGCCATATTCCTGATTAAAATTGGGATGCTTCTTAATTTCAATCGCCTCTCTAACTAAGCGTATCTCTCTAACGAATGTAAGAGGGTTAAGTCGCAAGTATTTTGGGTTAATGTAGCTCAATCCAGTGATTAAGTCCAGTGATTGACTCCAGCTTGTGAAAGATGAACCGTTATGGGTTGCTCTTAAACCACTACGGCGTCCTAAAATTAAGCAACGAAGTGGACTTTCTGAAAGAGGCTTGTTTTGTATTGTGGCACCCTCTGTCGCCGCACTTCATTAGTCACTGTTAGCTCGCCCTTTGTTCTCTCTCGGCCAATATAAACTGTTTTTTGCAGCCAGATTAGGTTCAGCACCGAAATTGCAGTTCTGTTCATGGCTTGACTTTTTTTTTACTTTGCTTATAAGGTTTAGATTTCTGCGCTTTTTCAGCAACGTATTTTTGAAATTTTTAGTTAAGAGTGATGACGAGGCAAAAGAGGTTTGCAAGAATCGTACTAAGTGAAGCTAAATAACATGTCCAGTTGAGAAAATGGGTAAGAATTGCAGTCTGTTAAAAAAACGTGTGGACGGCCTTCTTAAATCCAAAATCTGATTGCAATTTCGCGGGGTGCTTTCATTTCAGACCCCTACGAAGTCCCAGTGAAACGCTATGAACGAAATAAGTGTAATTTTCTATAATCCAGACGCATTCATCTTCAACCGTAAAGTTCGTATAGTCCATGTCAATTATTCAAATCTACATCTAAATGATTCCCTTAAACTGCAAAAACTTGTATGTTTGTTTATCGTGAGCTCAAATATTAAGTTTTCTCTAACCGTTGCAAATCTTAACCAGCAAAGTTTGTGCTAACCGTGATGTTAGTAAGTCTTCTCGAAATCACGTTATATTTTAATTTTAATCTGACGTTATCTTCTTATATGCAAATGTCTTAAGACTTATTTTCGGCGTAATTAATGTTTGTAATTGGTCTCGTATAACAATATGTACCTAATGAATACTGAAATTTTTGTTAAATAAAAAAAAAAGAACTTTTATATAGTATCATAATCATCAGGTTTTTTAGTCTCCACTGCAGCAACACGACCTCCTCTGTATTACTAGAGCCATCATTGGTGAGAGCAGTCAGAGGATTTGGCCTACACTCTCCTCGCTGGCCAGTCTGGTTGGAGAGGTCTCATGATGTTTATAAGCTTTGTTTAGCTTAATTCCTCTGTCGTCTTATACGATATCCACGGGAAGACTTGGAGTGGACCTATTCTACTCTGCCGGATACTACACGGCGAATTATAAATGTATATTATAGTAATAGGGACAAAAATAAATTCGTGCCACTAAACACGGTTTTTTGTATGCAAAAAACAAAAGTCTAATGACGCAGCGTTTCAAATGCGGCACTACAATTTGGCGATGAAATTGGATGTATAAGAACACTTAACTTAGGACTCCTTGATCTTCTTCTTATCGTGTGTGTTAGTGACTAACACTAGTGTCAGAGTTTTTAAAACGCCTTAATGGCCTCTGACATGGTTCTTTAGGTAACGATCAATGTCAAAGACAGTGATCGGGACCGGCGGCTTAACGTGCCCTCCGAAGCACGGATCATCTTACTTATCAGACAATTTGTTGATCAGCCTAATGTCCTAACCTAACCAAACTAGGACCACAACACAAAGTCGTTGCCCCCGCCGGGAATCGAACCCGCGACCTCCTGGTATGAGCCGAACGCTCTAACCACTACACCACGGAGGCAGTTGAATGAGGACTCCTTGATGAAAAGTGTTAAGATAGAGTTTGCGTTCGTTTGTTTTGTCATTTATATATTTTCTAAGCATGCAAATATAATTATTTACGCCGAAAAGATTATTAATCATTTGACAAATCATCATTACTGTATTATAATAGGTATCGATTATGAGACAAACATTTTTAAGGTTTTTTGTTAGTCTGCCTACTATCCGTTTATCCGCGTTACCCAAGATGATTGTTATAAAATATACCCGTTATTTCATGTTTTTCTAGTTCCATATTTTAAATGTGTATTCATTTTGTTTCAGGTAAGAATTGCTGTAAAAACATATTGAGAAAGACAGTAAGTTTTTATAAGCGATATTATAAGGCCTAACCAAACACGCCGATCATTGCCATAAAGTGCTTATTTTCGGTTTTATTGCGTAGTGTAAAATAATAAAGAAGATTTCGCAGAGCGGTTGGTAAGTTACTTAATATGTAGATTTAAGTTAAGCTAAGGCGACGACGTAACATCCACGGGTTCACTTGAGGATATTTCTCTTAAAGTGCGGCGTACACAGAGTAAAGTCACTCTGATAATAGGCTCGACAAACGGAAAAATATTTCTGACCCATCGGTTAGATTATTAAAAAATATTGTACACATATTTTTTGTTCTCTCTGAGAAACAAAATCGACAAAGATAGATGGGAATTTACAGCTACATAATCCTCTTAACCTTTAACTACAAATAAAAGTAAATCGTTCGCAAGGCTTGTGCTTGAGCTCTGATAGCACAAGAAATTAAATGTACAATTTTTATTTTTGTTTACGTTATTTCTGTTGAAATCCAGTGGCATCTTGGTTGGCTTTTACTACTAGGAATGAACGCAAAGATAATAAAGAACGGATAACGTTTCAGTCTACATCCATCCTTATCCTAGTTTATGACGTAGTGGGGTAGTTCGCGGCGCCGCTTGGCAGCCACTGCTGGACCCTCTCCAAAGATCGTAAATTTTTCCTTCCCGGGATCTTTTTGACCCATAAAAGTATGTTCGATAGAAAATCGTAAGACATGCGAAAGCCCATAAAGTTTTAAGAATATGATACTTAGATTTGTTTTTCTAGTTTAGAGTGCTCGCCCACATTTGATAATAAAGATAACCGATTTTTTATAGGAGAAAAATAGAACGTACTGATTGCAATAGTGCAATGTACACGTCCCTACAAAAAGTAGGTTAGAAATAAATACAAAAGAAAATCGGCCCGACTATCGGTCCTACAAAATGTCTGACGTGGGCGAGCACCCTTAATATCTTAAAACACCGTAACCCGTCGAAGTGATTCTGATAAGAATGATGATGGCTCAATAATTAATCAGACTTTAGGGATGTGGAGAGGATGTGACTGGGTAAAAAATATATATTAATTTATTTAGTCCGTCAACTTTATTATCTAAAAATGAAGTTCCCATATTTTCCGTTTAGCAAATAGTAAAAATTCACGGTATCTGTTACTTTAGTAATTATATTATCTTTGCTTCTATTCATCTAAACAGCTTCAACAGTAAATCGTTCCCATTTTTGTGCCCAAGTAATTCCAAAATGGACAAAATAATGTTACCGTGTATTCACGCTCAAGCGACCTCCAAATCTTTAGTTAAAAGCCCCGTCTGCCGCTCAGAGTAAGTGATTCGTGAAAATCTCCTAAACGGAATTTCACTCAATACACATCCTGCTTAAGGGGTAACCAGCGAAACAAACTTAAGTAAAATGTTATGTTAATTATAGAACAGCGGTTGTTTTCTTTTTTTTTAATGATGTTATTGTTCAGGAAAATCTTTTTCAGATTGACTTGGGTCTTGGATGTTATCCATGTTTGTACTTCATCTTCACCATCATCTTTAGGTCTTTTTGTCACTACAGGAGCACGACCCTCTCTATACTACCAGAGCCATACTTGGCCAGAGCAGCCAGAAGACCTGGCCTACACTCTCCTCGCTTGCCAGACGGGTTCGAGAGGTATTATTGATGTTTATAAGCTTTGTTTAGCTTGTATTTATATTCTATTCTGCCGGATACCACACAGTAATTAAACACGTATTTGTTATAAAATATAGTATGATTGGGTTAGTATCCAAAAACACACGACTCGGACTTAGCTTGGGGCTAGCTCCGTTTGTGTGATTTGTCCGTATATATATTTATTTATTTATAATAAATAGTTTGAACTAGCTTTACATACTCAACTTTTGTCTCTGCTTATTACTACCTTCTGTAAACCACCTCCTTGGCGTAATGGTGTACACGCTAGTCTGCCAATCCGGAGGTTCTGGGGTCGATCCCCAGCGAGAACAAATTGGAAAATAGCTTTTTTCAAATTGTTCTGGGTCTGGGTATTATTAATCCGCCGTTAAATTAACCAGGGTGTCAGCTTCCTGCATACAAAATTTTATCAAATATATCATATCCATATTCAACATGATTTTAGATTTATCAACCCAAAAAAACTGATATTAAACCCTATTTGACTTCAAAAAAGCATGATGTCACAGTTGTGTATTTTACAATAACGTTTGGAAAAAAATGTCCGATTTGACGGATTATAAGAAATACGAAAACAAAAGGAAAATATGATGTCTGATTTAATAGGCGGTCTGCCTATTAAATCAGACATCGTTTCTAATAAATAAAATATTGATTAATTTTACGTCGATTTCCATGATTTATTTAAAAATCTAGACTAAAGAATGATTCTATTTAAGGCTTTTGTATATTTCTGCATAATGATATTCGGCTCCTCCATGTTACTTCTCGAGAGCATCCTAGTTTTACATCTGAATTTCATAAAAAAAATGGGCTATGTTGTCACAAGAAGTTTTTTATCTAACACGATATCGACGTTTAACGTATTATGAACTATAACGTCATATTTTGAGTTTTGTTATGATTCTACGTGTAACTGTCAATGTCTAACTTAATTTTGCCAACGTTCCAACAAATAAAAGTTAGAAGTTGTGTTCTACCTAGACGTTGAAAAGATGACAGAAAGACTTGAGGAATGTAGGCATTTCCACGGCGAAGAACAGTTTTAGCTAATGTGCGTAGAAAAGCTTCACGTTCTCACTCGAAACAGCAAGCAGTAGTTCATAAAATAGTTTATTGCAGTAGTTCATAAAATATTTTATATAAGTGTAAAAGGGTTATCTAGGGCTTGGTCAAGACAAAAGTTTGAAATTTAAATTATTTATTTCAAATGGACTGGACTCCGAAAAATTCGGGTATGGCCTTAATCCCGAAAATGTCAAGAAAAGATATTAATATGACCGAGATTTTCAGTATGATTGAAACTATAAAACGTCCATTCATTCGATTGACTAATTCCATCAAGTCTATAAACAAATTCAAGTGGCTCTGAAGTGCGTTGGCTGGCATCCAGACCAGAGAGTGCACTGTTCAAGTTTTACTGGGCTCCTTATAAAACTAATCGGTGTAGAGCATTCCCAATTGCAGGATATAAAGAATAATAGCCACTCACCACTTGTCAAATCAAATCAATTTTATTTATTTGACTATCTTTATCCTCCCTGGTAGTACAGAGAGGCTCGTGCTCCTGCAGTGGAGACCAAAAAACCCGATAGTGAATAATAATAAAATAATGAATCTAACTTTATAACAATGCATGTAAATGGTGGACTTAAGCCCAGGGGTCTTTTCTACAACAGGTGTTTTTTTGTGTAGGTTAATAATAAAGAAGTTTCGCAATATAATATGTCACATTACGAGTAATAGTAATAATTAACTAACACATTTTTAGATCTATCCATATTATTATTGATTGAGTAAATATTGTATAAGTATTAATTAGCAGTAAATGAATGGTAGACACACTTAAAATTCCAACTCAGTTCGTTGAAGTGAATTCAATATTATTATAATTAAAACTTTAATTTTTTATTTAAGTATATTCAATAGGTTTCAAATAAATTGAAATATCCAACACGCTTCGTTAAAATGCTCAGAAACTGTGTCCGCAATATGCTTCGTTAAAATTTTCACAGTTAGTAATCCGAAACCACCGTACCGTACTTCGTCAATGTTACAGCAATTTTATTCACAATATACTTTATGATTTTAGTTCATGAATTTAAAAGTATTTAATACATTATTTTAACCGAACGATCAACAACTTTTTTGATGCCTGAGGGCCTTGTGAAGATGCGGAACACGTATACGACGTCCGATGTTGCTGCAGCAGCATGGGAGATCATGCATCGACTGTTGGTGGCGGGTGCACACGGGCTGCTGGTGGCAGGTATGCTGGGACTAACAGTAGTAAGGGCGCCGGCCGGCAATAGTTTGCATGAACTAACTGATGGCGGAATCACACAAAGTAATTCAAATCACATAGTATGTAAATTTGACTTCTGCAAAGTAACACCTGAATCTATTAACTATAAATTATTTTGTGAAACCAAGCAGACACCCGTCGCCTTATTAATATATGGGAAAATACAGTCGTAAGAAATACTCTGGCATAACCGCACTCGTGACCATATATCCTTTTTATGAAGACGTAAAGCATCTGTGATACATGGTCTGCGACTTGTGCTTTGTCACGCCCGCAACATTATACGAGAGCAATTTTCTATTCTAAAATATTTTTGACTTCAGGTATTAAATAAATAATTTTATAAAACCAGGCCAAAACCCGTCACTTTATTATAATATACGGGAAAATACAGTCGTAAGAAATACTCTGGCAAAACCGCCTTCGTGACCATATATACTTATTATGAAGACGTAAAACATCTGTGATACATGGCCCGCGACTTGCGCTCTGTCACGCCCGCAACGACATACCAGACCGATTTTCTATTCTAAAATATTTATGACTTCAGGTATTCAATAAATAATTTTATAAAACCAGGCAGAAACCCGTCACCTTATTATACACGTAATATACGGGAAAATACAGTCGTAAGAAATACTCTAGCATTACCGCCTTCTTAACCATATATCCTTTTTATGAAGACGTAAAGCATCTGTGATACATGGTCCGCGTCTTGCGTTTTGTCACATACCAGACCAATATTCTTTTTAAAAATATTATCATTTTATAAAGTAACAATATTTATAAATAATAATATAGCAACAAAGTTTGTTAGTTCATTTCTTATGATTACATATTTTTTTGATGTCCAGTAAAGTTTACTAAAGGACTTTAGACAAAAAAATATAAGTTGATAGTTAATGTAAGTAAGCTTTTTGGTAAGTGAATTATAAAGGAAACTCTTAAGACTAAATTAGATTTATTTTCTCATCGTCGGTCGTTACGTATAACACATTAAGTAACATATAATATATATAATCTACGACATTGCTATATTGCGGTTGTAACAAAAGCCTTGTAAGAAAACTAAAGAAAAGAAGAAAACTAGAAGAAAATTTCTGAACCACTTTTCGTTTCTAAGTCGGAAGTTTAAAAACTTGACGTTTTCTATATACATGCTGAATTCTAAACAAATATATTTTTTGTGTATAAATTTTTCAAAATTGTTATATTGCGTTTGTGACAGAAGCAAAGGGTTGTAAGAAAGAAAACCAGACATAGGAAGTAGAATAACATTTCTAAAGCACTTTTCTTATACGCTTAATTGGCGGCAGTTAGCGTTTCTCTCGGTGTCGTATTTCTACGACGAACGTTAAAATGTCGTAACTCCTCGTATATGTTTCATGTTTCCAGAACAATGCTGAATTTGATTTTCGCGTTGAGTACTTGCATGTCGTAAAGTGGTTCGGGTAGGTATTTAAACTTAACTGAAGCAAGACATTTCTAGTTTTCATTAGCAATTACTACTATGTTAAAATAGAAAACAAACATTTGTAGCAATAATGAATAGTAATAAAATTGTAAATGTCTCTTGGTGGTGTTTTGTTGCATTGTATTGTATTGTTAGTTTTTTTGTTGTTTTTCGTCTGTGTGAGTAGCTAACACTGGTGTGAGATTTTTCAGGCTGCCTAAAGGCATCTGACTCTGACATAGCTTGACGACTGGGTAACTAAACTAAAAACTAAACTTAGTGGGTCATATTTTTATTGACAGGTAGATTTTACTATGTCGGTTTTATCATTCATATAGGTAGATTATTTTTGTTATTTAAGTCTATACTTAACAGGCGCTTTAACTTTTATTTATTTTACAAAGACCTTATTACAAGGTCGGTTTGTGAAAATTCTTGTTATATAAATAAATAATACTATCTAGCTTTTTTTTAACAAAACATGTATGGAAATAAATTAAGAAAGTCATAATCACTGAGCTCAAGATTATTCAATTCCAGCGTAAAAATGTAAACGGTAGCAAGCAAGATGTTCCCGAGCTTTTATGAACTTTTATCAAATTTCCATAAAGCTGTAATTAACCGGGCCGCTGCCTCGGATCGCGGGAAAAATGATGTAATCTGGGGATCACGTAATTGCTGGAAGGAACTTATGCTGAGGCGATAAGGATCCAAACCGTTTATTTTTATATAAGTAGGTAGCGGATTTTTCTTTTAAACGTCTTTAAAAGTAAGAGCTTTTTAAGGGGATAGATACATGATTTGCTCTCAGAGCATTTTATATTGCAGTCAACGTGCACCCAAGGTCATTTAGCTTCCGAAACCTTCTGATCCGTAAAGGAATTGTCCGCGTAACGTCGTGTGGTTTCCGGCACGTAATAGGACCACTCCAAGTCTTACTGGATGACGTAGAAGGCGACTTACAAAATACAAGCTAAACAAAGCAATCATTATCAATAACCATCAATAGGATCTTTCCAACACGTCTGGCCAGCGTGGAGAGTGTAGGCCAAATCCTCTGGCTGTTCTGGCCAAGTATGGTTCTAGTAATACAAAGAGTGTCGTGCTCCTGTGTAGAGACCAAAAATACCTGATGATGATGATGTGATGACATGAATTTTCCGGGGTCCAGTTCTGCCTTTATTTAAAACTAGCCGAAGCCCGCGACTTCGTTCGCGTGGACTTTATGTCTCTGGAAAATGCTCATCAGGCTGAACAACTTTTACTAAGGCGGCATTTTTATATCTCTAATAGTTTTGCTGGACCATTATGGTTCTGCATCAGGCGTTCCATTTTCCAAAATCATTTATACCCTATATGTTGCCCAGGCTTAATAGCTATATAACAAAAAAAGTTTCATTCAAATCCGTCCAGTATTTCCGGAGATTAGCGTGTACAAACAGACAAACAGACATACAGACAAACAGAGAGACATTTTTTTTAAAATTCTTACTCTATTACTACGTCTCCATCGCCCCAAAAATTTTTTTTTGGAAATATATTTAATGTACAGACACACTTTTTTTACTGTTTTATTATATGTATACTCTAATAGTTTTGCTGGACCATTATGGTTCTGCATCAGGCGTTCCATTTTCCAAAATCATTTATACCCTATATGTTGCCCAGGCTTAATAGCTATATAACAAAAAAAGTTTCATTCAAATCCGTCCAGTATTTCCGGAGATTAGCGTGTACAAACAGACAAACAGACATACAGACAAACAGACAGACATTTTTTTTTAAATTCTTACTCTATTACTACGTCTCCATCGCCCCAAAAATTTTTTTTTGGAAATATATTTAATGTACAGACACACTTTTTTTACTGTTTTATTATATGTATAGATAAATAATTTTAAAGTGAACAGAGATATCATACAAAAATGTGTCTTAACCAAGCCCTAGATTGCTATTTTAACTATTATATAAACTAGTGTTTATAGTTTAAAGAACGTAAAGAACACACAGTTGCGTAAAAAACGGCCACTTTTAACTAATGTGCGAGGAAAAACTCCACGTTCTCACTTTAAACAATAAACAGTTGTTCATAAAATAATTTGAAAGGTAAATGTAGGCTTGGTCAAAACACAACTTCGTTTCAGTACTTGTATTTATAAATTTATAAAGTGAAACTGATAAAGAAGAGCAGAAATTACGCATTTGACGTAACATCTGAACCTAAATATATATGATATCGTTATCATCATTTCAGCTGCATAACGTCCACTGCAGGACACAGGCCTCTCCAAAAGATTTCCAAAATAATCGATTTAATATGTAGCACTTCATCTATTGATAACAACCAGGACCAAACACATTTCTATTGAAGCAAGGAAAAAATCAAGATATTTTAAGCTTTTTATATATGGTCACTAATTTTAGTTCTATAACCATGCTTACCTTTACTACTCATAAGCTTATATACGCCCAATTGCCAATGTCAAATTGAAGTAGTTCGAATCGAATATTTAATTAACAATATGCTTTTTGACAAGAACTGGAAATCAATCGCGCAAGATAGAGATCAGTTAGAGACCTTTGCCCAGCATTGGGACAGTATAGACTAATAAAAATAAAACAATAGGCTACGCTTTTACTCATATATGTACGTGTCTCCGCGCAATACGAAAGGTATTGCGGTATTGGTAAAAGCGGAAATTAATATGAGGAAATGTAAAACGTAATGATGCATACGTGTCCCCAAAACTCCTTTTGCTACAAAAATCACTGCAAATCCTTATAAAAATCAGATTTAATTTTCGATCAAATTCATACAGGCTCAGAGCTCACGTCTCCTTCGATTCTCTTTTACGTTCACATCTCCATTATTTCTACACAACTGAACCGTGTAGACCTTTTTTCATCTTATCAATAGCGCTCTTTGAAACACGCCGTTTTACGTATCACTATAAAATAAAGATGCTACAGAATATAAGTATGTAAATCTAGAGGTAAAATACAACGAGGCAATGCCTGCAACCGTAGCGATATAGATTCTATATTTTATTTAATATAATGTTTTATTTTCAATTAGATATTTTTAAGTTTATAGTTTTCTTTAAGTATTTAGGTTAATTATATTATCCATTTTATTTATTGTTATATACTTAATTTGAGTTACCTAGAGATCAATAAGCAACACTTTGCGTTGCAGTAAGAAAGGAGTTTGCAGCGTTATGAAATCTCCTTCAGTCGTCTTCTGAGCGTTGTGATGTGAATTAGTAGAATACCATGTGCCATTACCACTTTATTCTTTAACGATGTGTGTGTAGATACAAGAAAAAAGACAACTGTACCCTTTGTACAATGAATTTGTGAATAGATTACAGTACCCTATTTTATTTTAAATTTATTTAATTTTATAACAAATATTGTAACAGGCGGACTTAGGGCCCAGGTCCTTGTCTACCAGGATTCCTACCTGATGTACCTGAGTGGTGATTGTGTCAAAAGCCTATTTATATTGGAAGAATAAACTGACGGTAAAGAAATAAAAAATAAATGTCCATATGTTAATGATTATAAAAAAGAGAATAATAAATAAATAAATAAAAATAATTTTGTTTACTGCAGGCAACAAAACATACAAGCACGTTATTGGCCCAAATTTATACATATCTTACAGACTAACACACATATAATATAAAACTTAAAACTATTTTAATCCTGATTCTATTAAATATTGCAACTGAACTTTTATCAGATCTGTTTTTCCAGTTGCTTTATTATGCTTTATCCTTCTGTACTTCTATAATGTGTAACAACGCGTGAAGTGAGGTTACTTTTGGATCGCGTTCAGAATTTCCACGTCATCAGCTTTTATTTTTTTTAAATTATCAGATTCACAAACTGTATAAGTATGCTAATGTTTTTTGATCTAACTTTCCTGAATACCTATTTGAATTGCAATAAAACTAGCATAAATAAAGGTTTATGAATAGAAATCTGTAATTAAACACATATTTAGAAAGTGTTGATGTATAGTAATAAATCTTCATATAAGCTAGCAAAAAGGTATTCAAAAAAATCTAAAAAAGTAAGCGCAAAAAAAATTTACATATAAAGTGTGTGAAATTTTATCACAGCTTTTGACGGAGGATAAGTGGTAAGCTATATTGTATCGATAAAAATCGTAAAGGGGTTTCCTATTTTTAACTTATAATGATTGTTTGTTTTTTTTTTTGTAACAAACAGTTATGAATTGATGCAAGATCTCAAATTTACTCCTCACTTCTAACGATTGTAGATTAACTGGTTTAATAGATTATAGACGTTGTAATTTACTATCCTTAGGTGGTCGAAAAGATTTGAAGATTAAGAGCCCGCTGTAATCTTTTTGCACGCTGGCAGCGGACGCACGCACACAACGACATGCCGCTCACACACACAGAGCTACGTAGGCGACGTAAAGCGCGGTATAGTGCGCTCGGCGATCGTTGATGTTTTTTGGTTAAATATACTGGTGGTACATTATGTTTTGGTGCAATAAAGATTTTCTAACTTACTAACTGGTATAAACTAACAGATATTATTTAAATTTTGGTAAAAGTTTTATTACAAATGCCATCCTAATTTAAATGCGAGTAATAATATATGAATACTAAATCCTTGAGTGCTTTGGATTACGGGTAATTAAAAAATATTATGATAAAATAATATGATAAATCGTGAAGGTGATAATAATGGAGACTTCTATTCTTTAACTTATACCTTTAAACGAGCAACTCTTGTAGGTATATTTATTTATTTATATATTTATAAATTTCGATGATCTCGAAAACGGCTCTAACGATTTTGCTGAAAATTGGTATATGGGGGTTATCGGCGGTAAATAATCGATCTAGATTAGTCTTATATTTGGGAAAACGCGTGTTGTCGAGTTTTCATGCGTTTTTATTTTCACGCAGAATATAGTCGCTAATTTCTCCGCACCGGCCGCCATCCGTTTGGCTCAGCGGTTAAGGATGCGGACCGCTAGAAAGAGTGTTACGGGTTCGAATCCCACTCGGTGACTGTTAATGAGTACTTTTGTTTTTTTATGTTCAAGTTTATATATAATTTTTTACTTTGTATTGTTTTTAGACAAGTTTAAAATGTAGTTAATGTTTGATATGTAACCGAGTAAAGCTCGGTCACCCAGGTACTTTAGCAAAGTTGAGTATTATTTAATTTGTATAGAAACTTAAATAAGGCAAGTTTTAGCAAATTAGGTAGTGCAAAGTATTACTTATCATTGATTGTAAGCCATATTACTCCGTATTACTCTCTACATGGTGATTTTTCAATGGTTTTAGTGCCGAAAGCCACTTCATAAGGATCGTTATTAATACCTAAATAACTAGTTAAAATAAAAATTCAGAAACAAAAAATCGTGAGATCAATTAGTAGTACCACCACCTGGCCGGCCCGACAGAGTTCATCGAGCTCACGCGGCAGTTTTGGTCAGGCGTAACTACTATTAAGTATTACTTTTATTTAAAACTCTTAGATCTGTTGTAGCTAATAAGTATCACGATTTGTAAACAGTATTGGCAGTTGTCATAAGTGTTGCTAAATTAATAAAACCTAAGTGGAAGTCGATTGATACAGTTGGTACGTTCGTACGGTCGGGTATCTGTGGCAAGTTGTAACGAACAGACGGATATTTTAAAAATTGGCAGCACTAATTGACCGGTTGGTGAGAATTCATTCTGAATAAATAATGAAGGTAGAAATTAAATGTCTTTGGTGAACATTTTTTTACAAGATTCTGGGGCATTGACGGTGGAGATAAATGGAATCTATGCGAATCTTTTATTTAACACTACGTGGTCTCGATCAGAAGTCATTTTCGCAACATTTTTGTCTTGTCATACACAAATATGTATAGAAGAATTTTTTTACACGATGACATTTTTTTCAAAAACCAATGAAAAGTCAGCGTGTATATCGAATGAAAAGGAGTTTAGGGAGGTAGCACACGGTGAATTCTTTGGTAGCTATGCAGTCGCTGGTCATAAACCGATGGAGAATGTTGCGATGCAGTAGCGCGTTCATGAAACACACGAATAAAATAAATAAAACTGTAGAATAAGGAAATTGGTATAATTTGTCTGAGTATACATTTAAAAAGTACACATACAAATCTGCTTGACAGGAAACGCTACATTTGCTTCTGATTTTCGATTAAAATTATTGCAGAAAAGCCTCATGTTAGCACGCAAATCTGACTACCGTTTTAAACCTTGCGTGCTCAAAACAAATAATATCTAACATATAAACGGATTTCAATGAAATTTAGCACAATGATGAGAAATAGTGTCGCAAAGCTACTAGAAGTAGAGAATTCCAGAAGAATTAGCAAGTTCTAAAATAATGTGGAATGTTCTAGAAATTTATAGAATAATCCAGAATGATGAAGAATTAAAAAGAAGGTTGTGGAATGTTTGAGAATAATCCCGAGTTAACATCGGTCAACCAACACTAACATTCTAAGTCGGGGTGACGGAGGGTCAAGCACATGAATTTTCTAGAAATATCTATTCTCGTACCTTGGCAGGCGTATATAAAAGTGGTGAGATAACTTCAAAGAGATTTAACAAATATTATCGGCGCGTAACCTATACAACTTCAGTGACGAATTTTGGACTATGACTGCATGAAGACTTGGACAATGGACGTTTCGAAGACCATATTAGTGTGTCAATCTTTGGTTGCATAGTGAATAAATTCCCTAAGAAGAGTGTTGGCATTTTTTTCCAAATCTCAAACCCCACTTTCGTAACAATAGCTAGGATATTTATTGAAGGTACAAGCACGTCTTAATTATAATATAGGGCTAATAGCTGCAGGAGTTTCATTGAACGACATTTAAGCGGATCGATGATTTCCAGTAGTAATAATTTATGATAAAAATTTATCAACCGGTCTTACATTTTATTTTCCCAAATCTCATCGTCTCGCCTGATAATTTCAGTTTTAATTAACAAATCAGGTCCAGTCTAGACACCAAACTGACAAACGTCTTGTCTAGTGACTTACTTAAGCTTACTTTTTGCCTTTTGCAGAATTAGTGGCACCATAGTATTTATTTTTCCGTTCACATTATCAACGTTCTATTTTTAGCTCGTTTGCTCATTCTATTTTTTTTTTTCGTCCGCATCCTCCAACATAATCGGAGACTGTATTCTCCAAATTGGGTGCGTATTGCTTGATATAATTACATTTTATATATTTACATTTTAATAACGTTCATAAGATATAATGTCAATTTGACATAATCATTATGGTATATATTTTTAAAAGCTATAATATTCATTAATTTTTTATTATAAAAAGCATAAAATCATTATTATAACGTTTATGTACACTAAAAATCACCTGTTATACAACTTGTGCGGTATACAGGCCAAAAAGTATATCATTCAAAAACTGTATTGTTGAAAAGAGATATCATTCAAAACATATACCTATCAAAATCATATTGTTAAGAAGATATATGACTTAAAAACCATACCATCTAAAAAGTATAGACAGGCAGACAGAAAAAAAATTTGGTTACACGTACAAAATGCGCGCATTTTGAACGTTTAACCAAACCATTTACTCGATTATTCGTTATTGACAAACTCAGTCTATCGTTATTTCTTTTCATATTTTATGTATTTAATCGAAATAACGTAACATCAAAGTTTTGTTACCCATAATTTTGTTTCCACGTATGTTTCAGTTTGCAAAATAGTTGAAACATTTAAAACAAGTGCTTAGACACTTCTATCTATTTTCCTAGGTTAGGGCAATCCTATTGGTTAGGTTATGTTAGAACTGCGACCAACACACGCACGAGCCGAGCGAGCGAAGCGAGCGTGCCGCGGCAGCGGCCGGCGAGTGCTAAGACACTTCTATCCATTTTCCTAGGTTAGGGCAATCCTATAGGTTAGGTTATGTTAGAACTGCGACCAACACACGCACGAGCCGAGCGAGCGAAGCGAGCGTGCCGCGGCAGCGGCCGGCGAGTGCTAAGACACCACTATCCATTTTCCTAGGTTAGGGCAATCCTATAGGTTAGGTTATGTTAGAACTGCGACCAACACACGCACGAGCCGAGCGAGCGAATCGAGCGTGCCGCGGCAGCGGCCGGCGAGTGCTAAGACACTTCTATCCATTTTCCTATGTTAGGGCAATCCTGTAGGTTAGGTTATGTTAGAACTGCGACCAACACACGCACGAGCCGAGCGAGCGAAGCGAGCGTGCCGCGGGAGCGGCCGGCGAGTGCTAAGACACCACTATCCATTTTCCTAGGTTAGGGCAATCCTATAGATTAGGTTATGTTAGAACTGCGACCAACACACGCACGAGCCGAGCGAGCGAAGCGAGTTATTATGTGTACCGTTACATATTGAAACATGTTTTTATGAACAGTTTTATCGATAACTTAATATTTTATATGAAATGTTAGTTCGATATACCGTTTTTCTATAAAAGAAAACCATTTTAAAATATATATTTTTTTAAATGTTGTTATTATAATATGAAACTGCGATGATAAACTATTCTTTTTATTATGAAAAAAATGTATTAAAAATCGTGGAATAGTTTTCTGGGAAATGAAATTCGATGTCAAAAAAATTTGTATTCTAATAGACACCCATTTTTTATATATTAGCCATATATAAAAAATAAGTGCGTATAACAAACGAAAATTTGAGGAACGAAATCGTCTACCAATGTTAATACGTAGGTACATTATGTGATTGCGACATATTAATGTATTATTTTCAACCCACCTGCATTGGCTTATTGTAATAAAATTATCCGCAACATACTGTCAGGCGCTATATCAAAAGTTTGTTATATCTAATGATAATTATATATTAAGAATCTTCTATTAATCGATTCATATACGTAATAATTATTATGTTTAATAATATATCTAGAGAAAGTTTATTATACGTAACGACCAATAGATTTCGAGAACTTTATACGACTTTAAATGTATACGAAAGGTTTGTTAGATGGAATAATTATTATTTAAACGATTTTATGGGTTTGAAAAGTATGATTTACGATTTTTATCTTAATTGATAATTACACCAACCAAAATTATATATTTCGTTGGTATTTATTCAAAATAATATATATTTTGTTGTTCTATCTTATATTACTTACCCCTCCAAATTAAAGTTTTTACTAACAAATTTTTGGAATAAAAATGAATTTAACTATTTTTTATTGATTTTTCAAAATTTGTTTCATCTTAAATTTGGGGTGTGGAGGACGGCATCCGGTGCCAGCACTCAGCTGCCGTGCTACACTCCCCAAATGAGTACGGCAAATTAAATATAAAAAATCTTTCAATAATTATGTTTGGTTACGTAGACGATATTAGTGAAATCGCATTTTCATGTAAACTGAATTTCTTAAAATGGCCGCTACATCGCGTCCCTTTCCACCGCGGAGCAGACAGTGCCTGCGCATATGGCCTAGGGCCACACCAGCGCTGAACACCACCGCCCAGCGATGGAATGGGAGCAACATCTTCATTTCAGAAATACGGGGCAATTAGGGAGAACTTGATAAATTTTCTATTTCTTTTCAAGTTTGAAAAATTTATCCGATAGCCCATTATATTTACGACAGTACGTTCAACGACACAAATAAATTACTATAAGTAATCAAGTTTTCCAATGATCAAATCCTATCAGTCACTCTATGGTTTGCGCACGTCATCGCACAGTGACTACGAGGTCGGCGTTGGCGCAAAGAAATACGTCCTCTCGCTGTAAGCGCTGCGCGCGGACTGCCGTAGGAGGGTAAACCGCATCCTATTTAAATAAATTTTTATGCGATATGATTTTATTTTTTTACATTATTTAAAAAAATATAATTATGATGTATTTGGCATATTTAAAAAGGGCATGAAATGGCGTTTGTAACGTTATTTTTATTTTTCTAAAATAGGAGCTCAAAATACAAATACAAGCGACTTTATTTACATCGATTTCGGCGAAAATTACGCAACTTGTTGATTTTTTTTCCTTGTGAATTTAAATAAAACAATGAAAAAAGCTTCACTCATGTCAGAAAATACTTATTCAGCTATATTTGTGTATTTTTTTTACCGGGTGTTAATGATTAAATCATTTGAAAATCTCGAAAGCCCCGCCACGCGTCTTGCGAAATTTGGCAAAACGCACGTTGGATTCCAGTGAATTATACTAAAACAAGCAAGTTCATAGGCAAAATGGTTCACTCATGCTAAATAATATGATATTATCTTTCATAATATATAAATAAATTTAATGATAATCCTGTAGTTTTCTCAAAAACATGACGCAAAGTTGAGTGAAATTTGTCAAATTTAATAGACGGCCTCTTAAATAGATCATGTTACTCTATCGATTACGTGAATCTTGAATTCCATATTATTGGTAAGTAATCACTCATCGATCGGTAATATCACATTCTATACAGCGTGGTACAGCTCTCGAGACGTAAGCTCAGCTTGGCATGTGTGTGAGTGTACACAGATGGTGTAGGTGAGATACCGGCCTGATGCACGGCACGGCTCACCGAGAAAAGGATAGTCTAATGAATTATTTAGCATTTAAGTAATTGACATTCAAGGTTAACAAATAAGTTAGTGGACATCGCCATATTGCGAAAAAGAATGGAACTAAATTTAATATGGGACTTTACTGTTTATTTCGGGATTGTTAATAGGGCCAACAGATTAAATAATTTTTCAAAACTGAATACCGACTTCACCCTCAAACTATACAACCGATTTAAAAAAAATCTATGGGATCATCTCGAAAGCATACTTAAAAAAAAGAATTTTATACATCTCTCTAGTTGCCTTCGACTTGATAATCTCTTCCATTTTTTGGCATGTCATGCCATAATTTCAACCTCACTAACTTAGCAGCTGAGTTGTACCTACATTTTTACATTCTCAGGGCGGGAATTACAAAAAATGCTGAAAAGCTTCTTTTAAATATTCCAAACCTGGCGTGGTATTTCCAAAATTACCGGTGTCTTGGATGAAAACGGCAAAATTTAATCAGTGAAGATGTTTTCGGCGTTTTTCTCGCGTTCGCTATGTGACCCTGAGGAGTCGTGGGCGTCGAGGCGTAGGCAAAGGGTGATACCAAAATTGTATTGCCTAAACTTGATCAGATGCCCGTAAGAATGTAGGGCATTTCTCATTTAGGCCGAAAAAGAATTATAAAACCCTTTTTTACCCAAAAGGGACCATCCATAAATGATGAGATATGAGATTAAACATGAGATTTTTTTTTCCTTAAAAAAGTCCTCCTCCTCTTTGTCACAGTTAGTCGTCATTTTGAGATCGCCACCCCCTAGAGTGACGTTACAGATGCCGATATTTTAAATATTTTAAACAAAACAAGCAAAGCTACTAAAAATTTACCTGATAAGTAGGAAATACCTATTTGAAAGTTTATTAAAATTTATTATTAATAAAATTTTTGTGTTTTATTTCTTAAATATAGATTTTGTATTGTGACGTAACGAACTTTAACGACATACAAATTGCCCGGGCGGCTGCAGTTAGTTTATTGCATTGATTTACTGTAACTCATTTATTAAATCGATTCCCGTCCATTCCCTTGATCGATCTGCACGGGAAGAGAAGCAGCTGGACTTTACGTTTTTATCCGTTCGCCCAGTTCCGTTCCCGTCATCGTCAGCATGAAGAAAATTCTTTAAAGGGCTTTCATATCCAGTCTTAGGCAACTATTAATAGCAATTAAGTGATAACTCCTCTCCCAACATCTCGGCGCATGCCGCTCATTAATATTAATAAATCGAAATGACGGCGCCGAGAGTCTCAACCCTTGCTACATTTTTTATTAAAACTGATTTATTATACTGAACACTGTCCAATCCTTGTCAAACACTTTCAGTTCGTCAGCCCATCTCGTCCTCGGTTTTCCTCGTCTCCTGCCATCCGATGGAACTCAGTGCGTAGATTTGTGAGCCCATCTTTAGCAGTAGGACATAAGTAGTAGGAAATGGCTAGTAAAAAAAATGTTTACAAGGTTTTTCAGTCAGATAGCATTGAGTGACACCCGGAACAGCCCTATGATACCTTCTTGCAGAAATGTATGCCTCTCTTACATAAACATCTCCACTCACAGGTCTACTGAAAGAGATCTCCTTTGAGATAAGTAGTGCCTTTGTACAACTGTAATTTTGTAAATCCTCTGTTTACAATTACTGTGTACATAAATTGGTAAATAAACAAATAAATGTCAGTGAAAACCGCATCCAAATTAACCCAATAGTTTCAGCGGTGATTAAGACGCACAGACAGACTGAAATGCCGGGGGCTTCATTTTAGTACTAGCGACTAGCCACGGCTTTGCATTGAGCCTACTCGGAGAAACGCTCTATCTAATTATATTTTAGTGAAAATTACATCATGTCGACCCTGTAGTTTCAATCAAGTACATACTACTTCAGTTCTTAAAGTGAGCAAGCAGAAAGTGAATTCCCTCCTAGTTCTCTTTTACGGCGTAAACTGCTTCAAGCGGGACCAAGCGACATGTTCATTAATAGACGGACACCAGTACATGCGAAAGGGATGGCAGTGTTCGTCGTGACAGAGATAGACTTAACACGACGCTTGGTCCTGCTTGACACAGTTTACGCTCTTAGACAGGGCAAATTTTTCACACGCATATCTTATTCCTTTAAACGAGCAATTCTTGTATATATATATATATTTATAAATTTCTGTGATCTCGGAAACGGCTCTAACGATTTCGCAGAAAATTTGTATATGGGGGTTTTCGGGGGTAAACAATCGATCTAGATTATTTTTATGTTTGGGAAAACGCGTGTTTTCGAGTTTTCATGCGTTTTTCTTTCCACGCAGAATATGGTCGCTAATTTCGTCGCGCCGATTGCCTTGTTTTTAGCTCAGCGGTTAAGGATACCGACCGCTAGAAAGAGTGTTACGGGTTCGAATCCCACTCGGTGACTTACTTTTGTTTTTTTTGTTATGTTTAAGTTTATATATAATTTTTTATTTTGCATTGGTTTAAGACAAGTTTAAAAAAATTTAGTTAATGTTTGACATGTAACCGAGCAAAGCTCGGTCACCCAGGTACTTTATATATAAATAGAGTTAAAGAGAAGACGCCTGTGTTAATAATAATGACCTGTGTGACGAACTGAGAAAATAACAAGGATGATAATATTTTTTAAAAGCGTGAAGATGCTTAAGCTTAGTTTTTTATTCCCTCTCAAAAATTGTACTCAAACTGTCCTTAATTTCTCATCCCCAAGAGAGAGCAGCAAATCTTGTCCGAAAAAGAAAGATAAAGTTTCTTTTATAATATTTCTTAAAAATATATTTCCTGAAGGCGACAATCAAATAATCCCAAGGGTATCACGGCATGTCAACCTAGAACAACGCCCGTTTATGGGACCATAAAACAAGCTTAGGATAATACACTTTAGGTACGCGTTTAAAAGTTGCCTTCGAGGTGTGTTCACATTAGGTAATTATGAGCGGGTACTTAATTCATCCTGTGGTTGCCTGCAGAGTAGAATAGGGCCTCTTTAAGTCCCGTGGATATCGTAGAAGGCGACTTAGGACTAACAAGCTAAACAAACTTTATAAACATCAATGAGACCTCTTCAACCCGTCTGGCCAGCGGGGAGAGGGTAGGCCAAGACCTTTAGCTGCTCTGGCCATATATAGCTCTAGTAGTACAGAGAGGGTCAAGCTCCTGCCGTGGAGACAAAAAGATCTGATGATGTTGATGATGACTTACTTAAATGTCTTAGTTTTTGTAGGGAACCTGTTACTTCATATATTAACATCATCATTATTTGCAGCCCTGTCAGTAACACCAATATTTTGAATCAAATTCCATGTAGGAGGTTATCAATTCGTCTAGATCTTTTTTTAAGTACCTTCTATTCACCGATTATTTGAAGATGCCTAAACCGATTTGGAAAACTTTTAGTTTAAAAGGGTCTTGTCAAATCGTCCCATAGAAATTTTATCAGTTAGTTTTTAGTTTTGAGAATTACGTCAGATAGCTTTTTGCTTTATGTTATACCCTTTTTCAAAAACTTAACTTATTTAACTTAGACATGTTTATTCCCTATCATCAATATTTGAAATTGCAAGAACAAGACAAAACACATTATCAACGAAAAATATTTAGCAAACGTTTGTGTTTTTTACGTGTATAGGTAATATAGTGTAAATAAAACAATAATTTATCTGAAACACATAACTTGCAACTTAGTGAGTTGAATTACGGATCACTATTTATATGCATACAAATTTAGGCTATAATATCACATAGCATACTGGTTTGATGCACAATCGTTTTTAAGCATAACGTCCTTTCGCATAATGGAGTATGCATAATAATTTTAAGCATAATGTACCTAAGCATAATCATTATTTAGCCTTAACATTTTAAAGCATAAAAGGATGTAAGTAGGATGTAAGTTGTTTTTGTGTATGTATTAGTTTCGCCCTAAGCTAGAGTCGCTCGGTCGCTTCGCTCGTTTGCTCGTGTTTTGGTCACAGGAAACCTAACTAACCTAACCTATACTCTGTGGCAAAGATTTTTTTGTGTCTGTGTTATTTTCGCCCTAAGCTTAAGTCGCTCGCTCCCGTTTTACTCATTTTATTCGTAGAAATACATTTCCTTATTATTAAACTTATAGTTACTATGCCTATGGAGATTATGCCAATTAACATAATGCCGTAACAAATTAGCCTAAAATATAATTATGCCCAACTACCAGTGTGCCAAAAAACAACTTATGCCTAAAAACTATTATGACAAAATATTTTATGCCAAACCCAGTATGCCAAAGCATATTAGGACAAAAAAATATGCAAAAAAATAAGGGTCCCTTGAATTACTTCCTTCTTTTTGGAAGGCTGTTATACCGAGTCGCAAAATCGCCACCGCTGGCGCTTGTCACCACATACACGCACCAATACTTTGACTGTCAAGGAATAGGTAATTTCCCTGAGTAATTCCTGATCCAAGGAAAAATGGTTTCCATATTTTATGAGATGACTTACCAACGGCGGCTTTATCGCTGAGAGTATTGAACTAAAATTGAGGGGATATAATCAGAGTTGGGAAGAACACTAAAGTACCGCCCGATGACGCGAACTTTTCCCAAAACTTTCCTAATGTTCTGATTCGAATATATTCTTGACTACTTCTTCAATTATTTTGTCTGAGGGATATTTTTTTATCAGGGGTTTACGAAAGAAACTTATTTAGATTGTAGGATGTAATGCTAGTAATTTATAATTGTCTTGTTATATGTGTGATTAGTTTTAACGAGGCAGATGAAGATTTAAAAAAAAAACTTAAATTCTCATATTATGTTAAGAATTTGTAAATATCAATTAAGGTGAAAAAATAATCAATTTAACTAAAGGAAAAAGATTGTGTTATATAAGTCTGATGTGACAAGAAATAAAAAAAGGTTCACCGTCCTTAAAGCTTAGGCATGAAGTACAGTTGTAAAGGAAAATTTGAAAGAAAAGAGAAGTTTTCTCTACCATATTAGCGCCATCTTATCTCAACATGTTCTCAGTCTTCTCCAATATTCTGAATGCCAATGGTCACCCAAGGGTCCCCACAAAATGAAGAAGAACAAACAGGAACCCTTTTAACAAAATTGTCAGTCGTTTTAAGACCGGGCTGCCTGACGTCACACGTTGATATTAACAAAATGGTACAATTCGCTACTTTCCTACAACATCGGATACTTTTTTAAACGTCAAAACAAAAAAATTCTATGGGATTTGTATGAGATATAGTCTAATGTCGACATAGTTTTTTGGAGTCAAATAGCACTCTCAATTTTTCAGCAATAATATATCTAAAATCACATTGAAAATTGATATGATCATGACAAGTGACATTATTCTATGATGTTTTATTCTTCTTCTTCTTCTTTTTCTTCTTCTTCTTCTTCTTCCTTGCCTTTTCCCTATTTGGGGTCTTACTATTTACTAGGTTTTACCAAATAATTTATTGTTGACCCAGAAAAGTACCCCATTGGCAGTGCACTCGTGTAAACGTGAGCAACGTAGGTTCGAATCTCACTTGTGGCGAAATTTTACATCACTTTTTAATTTTGGTCTTATTTTGGCTCGGAAACTGTACGGGCAATCTATAAGATAGAATTTTCATTTGTTGTCCTATGATGTCACCACTGTTTCATGAATTTAAAAACATAATTTTCACCGCGTGTGGACTGCGAGATATGTGCGTACACGAAAAGCCGCGGATGTACAGTCGGCATAAAAAGTTGTTTACCGAACAGAATTTATCTTTACTTCCCACGCACCCCATTCACTCCAAAAAATGACAAAGCATTTTTTACGCAACTTTGCAAGGTTTCAAATGTTTTTGACATGCTTACGCAATAATCTTTCTCTCTTTGGGGATAGCCAGACCCTAGGGGTCACAAGAGACCTTAAACTGACTGAAAGTGAAATTAGGCTGCTAGCCCACCTCCTTTCTGAAAAAAAATCTCTTGGTCAGTATTTGTTCTCGTATTTGCTTTCTAAAGACTGGTATAAATGAGTTAAGAAATGTTATTAAAAGTTTTAGCTGTTTCTCTCTCGTAAAAGTTGGCAAAGGAAATAATGTAAGTCCACAATAAATTGATTGGCTAATTAGCAACCAGTCGCTATCTCTAATGCCCATAATCAAACATTGAGACTTGCTAAGCGAGGCATTTTATTGCTTTTCACATATGTAGCAGCATAAACCTTGATAGGGCATTGCAACAGAAAATAGTGTAACGGCATGCAAATTTTTAGTTACTAATTTATGAATAAAATTATTATTTAATTACCTAAATTAAGATCAAAGGAGACCATTCAGGCGCCATACATTTTTGGGTCCACATGTCAAACTCTGGCTATGGAGGCGGCCAAGATTTCTATTGTTAGTACTACTAATGGCGATCATTTGTTAGTATGGCATGAAACCTGTGGGGTTATTCCACAACTTTTTATTTCCTATTAAAGATTTATTTCTTTCATACTTTTTTTCCAAGTGCCCGCCAGTCTCCGGCGATGCTCTAGGTTGTTAGCACTAGTGACGGTGAGCAATTATTACTATGGCATTAAAAGTGTAGGGTTATTCCACAACGATTTATGGGCTTTTGAAAAGTGAACTTTTCATACATTTAAAAAAAAAGTGCCGGCCAAAAGGCGGCCACAATTTCTATTGTTAGCATTACTAATGGCGATCATTTGTTAGTATGGCATGAAACCTGTGGGGTTATTCCACAACTTTTTATTTCCAATTAAAGATTTATTTCTTTCATACTTTTTTTCCAAGTGCCGGCCAGTCTCCGGCGATGCACTAGGTTGTTAGCACTAGTGACGGTGAGCAATTATTACTATGGCATTAACAGTGTAGGGTTATTCCACAACGATTTATGGGCTTTTGAAAAGTGAACTTTTCACACATTTAAAAAAAAAGTGCCGGCCAGAAGGCGGCCACAATTCCAATTGTTAGCATTACTAATGGCGATCATTTGTTAGTATGGCATGAAACCTGTGGGGTTATTCCACAACTTTTTATTTCCATTTAAAGATTTATTTCTTTCATACTTTTTTTCCCAAGTGCCGGCCAGATTCCGGCGATGCACTAGGTTGTTAGCATTAGTGACGGTGAGCAATTATTACTATGGCATTAAAAGTGTAGGGTTATTCCACAACGATTTATGGGCTTTTGAAAAGTGAACTTTTCATACATTTAAAAAAAAAGTGCCGGCCAAAAGGCGGCCACAATTTCAATTGTTAGCATTACTAATGGCGATCATTTGTTAGTATGGTATGAAACAATAAATGGAAATAAAAAGTTGTGGAATAACCCCACAGGTTTCATGCCATACTAACAAATGATCGCCATTAGTAATGCTAACAATTGGAATTGTGGCCGCTTTCTGGCCGGCACTTTTATTTTAAATGTGTGAAAAGTTCACTTTTCAAAAGCCCATAAATCGTTGTGGAATAACCCTACACTTTTAATGCCATAGTAATAATTGCTCACCGTCACTAGTGCTAACAACCTAGTGCATCGCCGGAATCTGGCCGGCACTTGGGAAAAAAGTATGAAAGAAATAAATCTTTAAATGGAAATAAAAAGTTGTGGAATAACCCCACAGGTTTCATGCCATACTAACAAATGATCGCCATTAGTAATGCTAACAATTGGAATTGTGGCCGCCTTCTGGCCGGCACTTTTTTTTTAAATGTGTGAAAAGTTCACTTTTCAAAAGCCCATAAATCGTTGTGGAATAACCCTACACTTTTAATGCCATAGTAATAATTGCTCACCGTCACTAGTGCTAACAACCTAGTGCATCGCCGGAATCTGGCCGGCACTTGGGAAAAAAGTATGAAAGAAATAAATCTTTAAATGGAAATAAAAAGTTGTGGAATAACCCCACAGGTTTCATGCCATACTAACAAATGATCGCCATTAGTAATGCTAACAATTGGAATTGTAGCCGCCTTCTGGCCGGCACTTTTTTTTAAATGTGTGAAAAGTTCACTTTTCAAAAGCCCATAAATCGTTGTGGAATAACCCTACACTTTTAATGCCATAGTAATAATTGCTCACCGTCACTAGTGCTAACAACCTAGTGCATCGCCGGAGACTGTCCGGCACTTGGAAAAAAAGTATGAAAGAAATAAATCTTTAAATCTAAATAAAAAGTTGTGGAATAACCCCACAGGTTTCATGCCATACTAACAAATGATCGCCATAAGTAATGCTAACAATTGGAATTGTGGCCGCCTTCTGGCCGGCACTTTTATTTTAAATGTGTGAAAAGTTCACTTTTCAAAAGCCCATAAATCGTTGTGGAATAACCCTACACTTTTAATGCCATAGTAATAATTGCTCACCGACACTAGTGCTAACAACCTAGTGCATCGCCGGAATCTGGCCGGCACTTGGGAAAAAAGTATGAAAGAAATAAATCTTTAAATGGAAATAAAAAGTTGTGGAATAACCCCACAGGTTTCATGCCATACTAACAAATGATCGACATTAGTAATGCTAACAATTGGAATTGTGGCCGCCTTCTGGCCGGCACTTTGTTTTTAAATGTGTGAAAAGTTCACTTTTCAAAAGCCCATAAATCGTTGTGGAATTACCCTACACTTTTAATGCCATAGTAATAATTGCTCACCGTCACTAGTGCTAACAACCTAGTGCATCGCCGGAATCTGGCCGGCACTTGGGAAAAAAGTATGAAAGAAATAAATCTTTAAATGGAAATAAAAAGTTGTGGAATAACCCCACAGGTTTCATGCCATACTAACAAATGATCGCCATTAGTAATGCTAACAATTGGAATTGTGACCGCCTTCTGGCCGGCACTTTTTTTTTAAATGTGTGAAAAGTTCACTTTTCAAAAGCCCATTAATCGTTGTGGAATAACCCTACACTTTTAATGCCATAGTAATAATTGCTCACCGTCACTAGTGCTAACAACCTAGTGCATCGCCGGAATCTGACCGGCACTTGGGAAAAAAGTATGAAAGAAATAAATCTTTAAATGGAAATAAAAAGTTGTGGAATAACCCCACAGGTTTCATGCCATACTAACAAATGATCGCCATTAGTAGTACTAACTATCGACTTCATGGCCGCCTGACAGCTCGAACTTTGACTTTGGGCCCAATTTGAATTTTCTCCTTTGTCTGGTAGTTTTTTAGTTAATGTCAATTTATTTTTATACAAAGTCAGTTTTATTGACTTATAAAGTACTAGCTATTTTTGTTTATTTAAATACTTTCTAATGTAATTTTTTTATACTTTGTTAATTTATATCCCTAGTCTCCCTTAGCTCTGTTTACTCGGCCTTTTATTATTAATTTCTTTAACTGCTGTCAGATTTCTAGAGCTGCTTAAACAACTGACGTAACTCAATAACTGGCTTTGTTACGCATTAGTGAACTAATGTACTGTGCAGTTGGTGTGAAGTTTCCCTCACTAATTGGTGATAGTTGAAAATAACCTTACATAAATACAAAATCAGAGGTGAAATTACACGTAGTGAGAAGAGAATCGAACTCATGCCTCACAGATGCACAGCCAGTGGGTACAAAAAAAACTATCAAAATATCAAGCGCCTTGGCAGCGTGGGGGCCGGCATACAAAGGTAGACTTTACGAAGCGTGAATAAGGTTTAAAGTCAGGTGGGGAAGGGTGGTATAATGCGACCGCTTGAGGGCAAAGAACGTTAGGTACCTACTACGCCTCAGTACTACGTAATCTACGGCAACGCGACGAAACGAAATTGATACTTTTAACCTAAACCGTTTGACCACCACGGTTTCACCAGACAATCCAAACACTCCAAAACCATCAACGGATAAAGATGTGTTAAAGAATCTATATCTTAAACGCCAGCTTCTTTTATAAGAAGCAATAAATTCAAGGGTAGCGCATTCCTTGACATAAATCCACGGAATTCTAATGTCGTAACGACTTTGCTTATTTATTGCTCGGGCGTAACTGTTTCGGTGTCCTTTCGATTTGACCTTCACCTTTTAAGACGTCAAAGGGATCGTCCGAAAGCCCATTGAGAAACGGATTGAGAGAGATTTATTCTACATAACTGAGCAACTTATAGCGACAATGGGCGTGGTCCTCACTTGGATGTGTTACCACAATTGGCATTAAAATATCTCGGGCGCCTCCTCCTCCTCCATTGCTTTTACCGCTTTTTACCTATAGACCAACCGGAATGCACCACTGATTATTTAGTTGGGAAGGCTTACAAGTCCCCTTACCCTAGACCGAACTACACTTTTCCATACAAACGTAGTTTACGTTTTATTTCGAAATGACATGCCAGATTTCGCCAAAATTTTGTAATTTCAAACCTATTGCAATTATCTAGGGTTATAATCTCCGACACTAAAAATGTGGACTTGTCATAGAAAATAGAATATAGTATGTTCATTTTTGAACATCAGTCTACTACATTCTTTTATTTTTATCCAGTTTATAATTTTACCGTCGGAAAAACTTTTTATGTTATAATAGTATTATGCATAACAACAGATTACAGAAACGTCATTTCGTAGAAAATTGTTTCGCTTAGAGCGAAACCTATACTATACAGGTTACATATTGAAACATGTTTCTTTGAACAGTTTTGTCAATAACTTAGTACTATAAATAAAATGTTAGTTCGATATATGTACCGTTTTTCTAGTAACGAAAACAATTTTAAATATTTTTTTGATAAAATTTTGTTCGGTAATATTCGATTTATATTTAAAAATCGTGGAATAGTTTCCTGGGAAATGAAATTTGATGGCAAAAAAATATATATTCTAATAGACACACCCGCACATTCGCTTACATTGTCTGAGAAATAAAATAATATTTTAGGTCATCATACAACCAAACATCAGACAGTGAATGGAATAAAGCCAAAAAGGTTAAAACGGTTGAATAGATAAAAGCGAAGGTATTTCAATCGGTAACATATTTATATAGCAAAAAGTTAACCCTGCAGCGAAGGAACAAACGGACCCTACGCGGGTAGCGTAGGGTACGTTTATCCCGAAAGCCGCAGACCGCGGCCCGGATGATGTCTCAACGGTTTTGAATCAACGAGCTTTTATTTATGTGTAATTGTTTGCCTGAAGGTTCCGGCTCTCATAAATTTTTAAAAAGAAAAATATATAAATCTATGGTCCTATTTAAGACTTTTAAGGTTCCGTACCCAAAGGGTAAAAACGCGCCAGTTTCGGAACGAACACTGCTGGGAAGATTACGTCGAAAGAAACCCAGTTCAGTATTGATCCCTACCCAGCTTAATCTTATGTTTCGGATAGGAGACCCACCCTTCGTGGTCGCAGACAGACTGGCTGTATGCGAAACGTTGTATAGTATTCTACTCTGTCGTCACCACACGCGATACATAACACCGAAATTCATTTCACCAACTGTGTCACTACGTAATCACCAAATTCAGTGCACAAATTCGATTTCACAATTCCGCCCGTGTGTGCCTCATAACATATTCAACATAACGATAGGAAGTACAGACGCAGATGCGGCCCGTTGTGAGATTGGCTCGCCGGATTATATTAGTTGAAACTAGAAGAGCTGAAGGCACCTAAGTAGGTAATACTTATATTGGATTATGTGCGTGCAACGAGTTTTGTTTGTTTTTCGTGTTTGTAAGAAGAGTAGATATACTTACTTACGAAAGTAACTTGGGTTAACAGGTAACATAGGGAACTCTATTTATGCTTATCCTGGATGGCTTGAAACTCTTACATCCTATATAATGTGTTTTGCATTACAAGACTCCAAAATATTTAAAATAACTAGGTTGATAAAAAGATAGATCTCGATTTTTTTTAAATGAATTAGGACGAAATAAAGAAGAACCAATTTTTTTAGATTAAGCATTAGGTCAAACTATGATTATGACAAAAATATTAGTCATAATGAAAATTAGGAAAATGAATGGGATCACACAACTAGTTTACGGTAAGTGCCCATTTGTAGGTATCTCTCATCATTACACACCAACCTTATTTCTTACAACCGATTTCAGCAAGTTTCATCTTATAATATCTATTCGCCAGTTTTTATTCGATTGAGGGATAGACAGACACATTCAAAATTTCGCATTTACCTACACGTCTATTAGTATAGCACTTTCCCCTTGCAGTATTTTGTATGCATTATGCACTATGTATGATTAGTGGATAAATAAAACAGGCCTTGCATCTAGCGCATACGGAAGCAGGATATTGAAGAGCCCCATCTGGCGAAGCGATTTTTTACTGTGGAAAAGAAATGGCTCTGTATTGAAGGAAATAAAAGTTACTAGTATGTTATAAATGAGAGTAACTTTATAACAATAACGTGAATGTAGGTTGATGTAGTTAGTACCAACTCGAAAATAGGTACCTATATTTCGTAAAAGGTATAGAATACATAATGTATTATGTAACCCATAAATAAGTAAATAAATAAAAAAAAAGTAGGGCAATTCTTTTTTTACGGGCAAATCACATAGATTAAGCTAGCCCCAAAGATCGAGACTTGTGTTATGGGATAGGTACTAACTCAACGATACTATATATTATAACGAATACATATATAGATAAACATTTAAGACCCAGGTCAAGCTAAAAGATTATTTTCCAACTTGACCTGACCGGGGATCGAACCCGTCACCTCCGGTATGATAGCGTAGAATGATGAGCACTAGGCCACAGAGGTCGTCAAATTTAGGCTATTTGATTATAAAAGATTACATCCGATTGCACAAAAAATGTCGTCCTGTTCATCTGTTGCCGGAGAGACACTACTTCAGTACTTTAGTAATTATATAATCTGGAACATTATATACTTTACTCGTACCTATCTGTTTAATGGCAATCCATTTGCTGAAATTCAGATCCTGCTATTGTGTACATTGCTGGTTTTGTAATGGTACAATTTTGACCAATCCTTGTAAACAGGCAATGTACGTAAAATCAGCATCACAAATTCAGCATAGTAGATTCCCGACTTATGACTAGTCATCCCTAAATGAGTAATACATTAGCTAAAATATACCGAGCCAACCGAAATGTGGAATTAGAGGTGTTTACATTTTTAGGATGATGTTAATGTAGACATGAGGTCACTTAATAAGCGTCTTGGGCCCTTCATAATCATTCTGCAAATATACAGAGCTCACTTATAACAGTTATAACCCACCAGCTGTCCCTTTGCAAACAATAAATGTGAACGTAATTAAATCTCCCGCACATTCCCAAGAGATCAACCTTCTTTAATAATCACTAGATTTCGTTCACGCGTCTACTAACGAGATCGCGCTAATGGGAAGGGTGGGGATACTCATAAATAACTGAATAACACTTAGTGTAGGAATGGCGACCGTTCCAAGCCATCCCTGCGGCCTATACGAGCAATTAAGGCGTAATTCCCACTGCGTGGTCAACTTGTTTGCCACTTTTATAGTTGTGGCGACATAAATGTTAATGTGGGAAGTTGACAATAAGGAAGATTCGGGGGACCGCGTGTTGTGTAGGGATTGTAAGTAAGGACAGACTCATCTGTGTCCATCATGAATCCTACTGGCTATATGATAAGCGTGGAAAGTCCCGTTGTCTACATATACACGCTGACTTCCAAAACGGCCGTGTGATCTCGATGAACTTCGGCCGCGGCGGCTCACGATTTTACTTTCGAGTTCTAGTCACCATAATTTGTTCCAAAATTTTTATTATAAAGATCCTTATAAAATGGCCTTCGGCTCCAAAACCGATGAAAATTCACCGTGTATACCTATCATATATACTAACTTATGTGATAATGGGTAAATCCTCTTATCTTTTACATACTGTTTGTATTTGAGTACATAGAAGGAATCTTCAAACCTATATATTTGCCAGTCATCTCGCTCATCATACATATTGGCGCTTGTATGACTGAACTGGCATAATTCATAGCATCGCTGTAGTTCCAATCTCATAACATTGGATATGCTCCAATTCCTATCATATGCCGCCGCGTCGATCGCATAAACACAAAGTATACTTACCGGTAATAGATTAAGACGACTAGCTCTTAGCCTCCATTTTAAGTTCTAGTTCTACGTGGCACTGGTTTATATTGACGGTTTATATTGACGGACTTCGTTGTAGAAAATTATGGTCATGAGTGATTTATAATATATATTTTTTATTTATTTATAAAAATTTATCTTTAAACATATTGTGTATTTTTTTATTACTAACAATTACAAAAATTATTATAGTATCAAGGATTTCTTATCTGATAAATTGTAAATCAATCGATCAATTTGTAGAAATCTAAATTAATATCTAAATTACAATCTAAATTAAAAAGCTAAATCAAAAATCTAAATCTTGATCATGTGGCATGGTGCCAAGAACACTGGCTGCATTTCCGCGCTGAATAGTTACTGCAATCTTCTGCGCGAGATATGAGCCAGCCCTCTTGTCACCAGCGGCGTCGACAAGCCGAGGGGTAATTTTTTTGATAAATTTTTAACTTTATTGTTCAACAATAAAAAATTACTACAATTGGCGAACTTAACGCTAAAAGCGTTTTACACAGTCACTCATATAGGGATAAACACTTATTTGTTGCGGCGCAAAATAATTCTCTACTTTCGGGACTATATAATCAAAGCTTTCGAACAAATCAAATCAGACACTTTTCTCTAAACGTCAAAACAAACATTTTCTATAGGATTCGTATGAAATACAGCCAAATGACGTCATAGTTTCTTAAAATCAAAAAACGCTCTTGATATTAATTACTTCGCAATAATAAATCTAAAATCGCGTTGAAAATGGATATGATCAATGACGAGTCATATTATTTTGAGACGTTTTCTTTCTTAACAGTGCCAAATAATTTAATTGACCCAGGAAAGTACTCAATTCAAATCATTACACACCAAATAGAATATATACAGATTAATATTCTTATAAGTACTTATTGACCGAGCGAGCGAAGCGAGCAAGGTCTCTAAATCGAGTTGGGGCGAAAACACATTGTATGTATGTATGTATGTATGTATGTATGTTTGTACAGCGATAAATGCCGAACCAATGATCCAATTTCAATGAAATTGGGAAGGCATGTAGGAAATATCAATAGAATTTTCAAGTTCGTTGGGCATCAAAATCGGTTCAGTAGTTTTTGAAATATTAATAAAAATGTCCGCGATTATGTAGCAAACGAAACCAAATCGCGTTCTAACTTTGGATAGCGCCATCTAGGGGTTATTAAGGAAACTGAATTGCGAATAATAATCGCGAGGTCTAAGTTCGCGGCGAACTACTAGTAATAAATACACAGGTGGTAGACACTCACAAAAATGACGATGTTGATTAGTAACAAAAAAGTAAAATAAAGACTAATTTAGGAGATGATATTGCACTCTCTTCTTGAAAGAAAATTTGTCAACGGGCAAAGCATTCCAGAGTCGTGAAGATTGTATGTCAATCATACGCCACTCATAATATCTTCTGAGGTGTCGCAGACGTTCTTGTACAGCTGATGACATAATTCTACAAAAATTTTACGTGAAGTCTAACTTTGGTTTGATTGACGTAGATAGGTATACATTCCTGGTTAGGCATCAGTACACGCAAATGCTCAACTTGTGACGAACGTGAAAATCGCTTTTATATAGACAGCCTCGTGCCACAATTGCTATCTCCTGTACTGGTTACGTAATCGGATGATTCCCACGTTATCTGGTGTAGCAAGCGGCAGTAAAAGTCGTGGCAAAATTATAGCTGTGTACATTTGCTAGTCGTAAAGTAAAGGCGCTCGATAAAATTGTTTGCCTCCGGTTGTCCTCTATTTTTCGGGTAGGTAGGTTTACGTATTTATTGGTTGGTCAATAAGTCAGTTTTTAACCGACTTACAACAAAGAAGAGGTTATCAATTCGTCGCAATTTCTTTTTTATGCATGTTCAGTTCGCTGATTATTCGAAGATAAAGTAGGTACCGATTTGGAAAGTTCTTGTTTTTGTTTGAATATTTGTTAAATGTTTCCATATAAATTTTCGAGGATTACATTTACCTAGTTATAAATTGAAATGACGGTAGTTTTAATATGTGAAAACATTAAAACAAGAGGCAACAAAAATATTTTTTTTAAATTACGTTAACAAAATATCAAAACCATTAAAGAAAATATACATATAATAAATGGTAAATAAAATAAGTGCCACTCAAATTTAGAGCTTTTTTTGTTAGATACCTACGTCTGTTTGATTACCGTTAATTTGAGATAATCTAAATTCCTTATTACAAGTCCGCCAAGGGTTAAGAGTGTTCTCTGACTTCTATAATTAGAACTCTGATCTTTTTTTACAAATAACTCAAATATAAAACTTGGAACTTGAGTGAAACCCTAAAATCCCTGTACAAATCCCAGGAACTTATTCCGAATGAAAACCAAGTATGGATACTGTTCTGTTTTTTTCGTTTGCTTTGCTAGCCTACTGATACAGATATTTGGTTCGATCTGCACAAATATTACAAAAATACCTATATCAAGTTCTATCTTTGTACAACGCCATCTATTTTAATATAGAGCAACTAATGCCATTTATACAATCTCCATTTATAAAAAAACTTGAGTCTGAAAACGGAAACTCAGACCGTCTTTTCCAACCCTAAACAAGATGTTATAATTGGGTTCGTTCAGAAACTCTCGTGAATCATAGACGTTGTCTTTGATAAATTATGGAACTAGCTCTTCGCCAATTTGCTGATAGTCTTGCCTTTGAGATGTACGTTAAAATTATAAAGAAATATTAGTCTTGCGGTCTAAATATTTGTTTATTAATTGAAATTGCTTAGACTTTTTGCTTAGTTGATTAGTATTTTCATCAATCTGTATAAAAAATATTTACGTATCTATTCCTTCTTTTAGAAGATCTAGTTATGTTTTATGTACAGTATGTAAATGTACTACTGACACAACTTCAAGGAGTAAGGCTGCGTTTCCACTGAAGCGGAGCAGAGCGGAGAGGAGCGAAATTGACCTATCACAATGCTCGAAATCTCCGCTTCGCTGTTTGAATTGAAGCGGAGTGGAGATTTCGAGCATTGTGATTGGTCAATTTCTCTCCGCTCCGCTTTGCTCCGCTTCAGTGAAAACGCAGCCTTACTCAGTCCGTCAGATGTACACATTTTTCAGTGGGATTGCTGGAAACTTAAAAAAATTACCATTTACTTCCGGACTGCGATGAAAGGGTTATGTTTTTCGCGTGTATTTTGCATTAATAATATGTAAGTTATGTTTAAATGGCTACGTTTAGCACGGTGGTGGACGTAATGATCGAAAATCATCATCATCTATTTGAACAGGGCAGTAAAGAACGGTTTTGTGTTAAACAGTTATTCGGCCAAGGTTATTTCGGTCTATTGTTGTGAGCTCTAGCTATGATTTTGTGGGAAGTATGAATTTCTTCCAATTGTCTTCCTCGTCCATACAATAAAGTTAAACAACTGGCGGGTGAAGATATTACTTAATATTATTATTCAGTTAAAGAGAACTAGATGAGTAATTAAAATCACTATTTTCGATGGCTATAGAGAAAATAACTCAAAAGTTTGCACCAAAAAAACTCGGTAAAAATAGCGAAGCGCGGCTGATACGGTAACGAAAAGAATTCCAATTAAGCAAAAATAATGTTACAACGGTTCTTCATTAGTGGAGCTCGTCACGTCGCTAATAACTAGATTGTGTTGCGTGTGATGATACCAGTGTAAAAGCAAAACTTTTTTTCGTTTTTCACGGCATAAAAGTTCAGCCATTTTTGATTTGTTTTTGTATTGTCGTGAGTTTGTTTTTAGGGTTCCGTACCCAAAGGGTAAAAACGGGACCCTATTACTAAGACTTCGTTGTCTGTCCGTCTGTCCGTCTGTCTGTCACCAGGCTGTATCTCAAGAACCGCGATAGATAGACAGTTGAAATTTTCACAAATTATGTATTTCTGTTGCCGCTATAACAAGAAATAGTAAAAACAAAATAAAATAAATATTAAAGGGGGGCTCCCACACAAAAAACTTGATTTTTATAGATAATAGTACGGAACCCTCCATGCGCGAGTCCGACTCGCACTTTACCGGTTATTCTTTATTGCAGGTGTGTCACTTACTTACACCTATAAAAAAAGTTCTTGAAGTCAATGCTAGTGCCAGATTTTTAAAGTTGCTTAAAGGCCCCTGACGTTGCTTAACGACTGTTCTACAAAAATGTAAGCTCAGACTAATTAAAGAGGAACGCATTAGACTTACGTCCGCAAGTCCCAATCGCCACATTTAGCGTGATGGTTGGCGAGTAGAACATACATACTAACACGTCTTTATCCCTAATAGGGCAGACAAAGCATGGCACGGCTCTAAGGATATAGAGCCTAGGGCAGCAAGCTTCAAAGGCCACTTTTAGACTGATGTGGGCAAGAAGGTGAAGTAAGGAATTAAAATAGTGATGGGTTGCTAGCTGCATCGCCTTTTAACATGATTCAAATTTTTTGCCCATTTCCTCGATCAGCTCTTACGATGTGGGCGGGAAGAGAAGCATCTGGTACGTTCTAAGTCTCTTTTTTCTTTTCTCTTAGACCAGCATGGAAGTTTGGCGTGAAGGTGGATAGGAATCAAAATAGTGATGGGATGCTAGCCGCATCGTCTTGATATGACTAAAATTCTCGCCTATTCCCTTAATCGGTTTCGACAATTTTAGCAGGAAGAGAAGCAGTCTTCCAGACCAGCGTAAACGGTTAAAAAAATGGATTTTTTGATAAGAAATGCTGCTCTATTCCATTCCTGTCCTTATTTACTAAGTTCTAGTAGTTCAAATTTGGTATTTTAGCTGTCAACCTGTAAACAATAAACCCGTGGACTGTGTTTCATTTTTATGGCGCTTTTATAGGTTTTCGATAATGCCGCTTCGTTCCGGCAAGATGTGTGGCGATTTGAGCGTATTTTCACAATTTTATCTGATTTTATGACCGTCCTATTGCAACTTACTGGCTTCAGCAACAATTTAAACTTTAAACGCTGCTTTTGTTATATTGTTCGGCTATTTTGCTGCCTTAGCAGAAAATGACCAAAGATTTTATGTATTTTCCTTTTATCAAACTTTATTGTAACAAAGTACAAATATACTTTTAACAAATGGCGGACTTGATGCTAAGAACATTTTCTCCCAATCAACCATAGGGATAAACAGAGAAAATTACCTATGCGGCTCCTTTTTGTATATTCTAAAGATTTCTTATTCTCGGCATCACCAATGGAATGACTGGTAGATAAAGCCCACGGCTTTAAGTCCGCCTATTACATATTTTGTAATAAAGTTACATAAATAAATAAAATAAATATTACTAACAAATGATATGTGTTACCTGATTTTAATAAATGAAATTCAAATAAAGTTTTATTACAAAATAGCGGGGCATGAATGCGGAATGACTCGGAATGAAGATTTTATCGATTTTAATTGTTTAAAAAATGATACTGCGAATAAGTCTATGAATAATTGTTCCCTTTATTGCCTTTAGCACAAGAATTGAAAATGAAAAATGTTTTATTTACGTAAACAATAATGATCTTACATAACTAGGTGTTGAAGTCTCCTTTTAAGCTATAAAAAATGCCTGTGCCAGGAGGCTCCGCTCTTCTATATTTACAATTTACTTTAAGATCGTGTAAACAAATAATATATTATATACTATAAATAGGCACGGCGTGTGCATGTGGGTAATTGAATTAAATGTTGAATGTCAGTAGTTTCGTCATAATCTTGAAGAAATATTACAATAATTGGCCAAGTGCTTATTAGGCCACGTGCACTGTAGGGTTCCGTAGTTGCAAATGCCAACTTGTCTAAAAACTAATTTCCATTAAATTTGTGTGAAATTTCCTTTTCCGCAAGTACATTATATGTAAATTCTTTATTGTACAAAAAGGACACCTCAAAATACAGTAGAGACCTTTAAAATGATTTAAATAAATACATAGGTACATAAGTCCCAACTGAAAAACAATATAGTGTCGCGTAGGATGATAAGTGATAATGACAATGTCAAATTGTCAACGTCACAAATTCAAACTACGAGAATTCATCTAAAGGGAAATTTCGTCACTCACGTCAGCACACGATTGGCCTAGCGGTCTTGGTGTTGGACTGTGAATCCATAGACCCCAGGTTCAAATCACAGTCACGAATAGTGTTTTTGAAGTTTTGTAAGAAGTTTCTAGATAACTCTAGATTAAATTGGAATGAAAATACGGGCCAGAAATAAAAGAAGACAAAAGAAAATTTATGACTTAAGTTTGGAACTTTGATGCGATATTGTTCGCATCCGGGGGGTATATAAGCAGAACAAGGCGCGGCCTACGCCAGTTTAGTTTGAAAGTAAAATCCGAAGAAGGAAGAAGGAAGAAGAAAAAGGAAGAAAAGTAAAAGTGGAAGTAGTGAGTAAAAAGTAAAGTGTAATAGTGAGTGAAGTGAAGTGTTCAGTGCAGTAAATACGCGCGAGAGACGTATCCGCGCGCGACAGTGCAGTGACGTTTACGCGTGTGACAGTGCAGTGACATTACCGCGCGTGACAGTGCAGTGACGTTTCCACGCGCAAGACAGTGCAGTGACGTTTCCGTGTGTGTGACAGTACAGTGACATTCCCGCGTACGTACGTGTGACAACTGTGAGTACCCTAGAGTCGTAAATAAAGGCACTATTCTATAGGATTGGTGTTTCCTTTCCTATCCCCAACCCACTCGCGTGACAATTGGTGTCAGAAGTGGGATAGGAAAGATGCCGATCGTGCCTAGAAATGAGAGAGGGGTAACCACTCGAGCGGGAGCTGCAGCGGCAGAGGAACAATCGCCCGAGGAGTCCAACTCTGGCGGAGCCGCGACAACATCAGCGGATGTCCCACCAGCCGCTCCATTGGAAATGAACGCGTTCCTGCAGCAGATTACCGCCATGATGCAAGAGCAAGCACGCCGCCAGGAGGAGCAAGCACGCCGCCAGGAGGAGCAAGCACGCCGCCAGGAGGAGCAAGCACGCCGCCAGGAGGAGCAAATACGGGCGCTGCAGGAGGAGCAAGCACGCCGCCAGGAGGAGCAAGCACGCCGCCAGGAGGAGCAAATACGGGCGCTGCAGGAGGAGCAAGCACGCCGCCAGGAGGAGCAAATACGGGCGCTGCAGGAGGAGCAAGCATGCCGCCAGGAGGAGCAAGCACGCCGCCAGGAGGAGCAAGCACGCCACCAGGAGGAGCAAATACGGGCGCTGCAGGAAGAGCAAGCATGCCGTCAGGAGGAGCAACTTCAGTCCTTTTCCAAAGATGTTTTGGCCGCGGTTCGGGCCAACACAGCCCGGATGGATGACTTCGAGAAGGAAGTTGCAGAAGTAAAGGGGAAGTTGCTGAAGTAAAAGGGACGCTTCAACAGCTTGGTAAGGAAGTTAAACTTCTCAAAGAGTCTGGCCCTGTCACTAGCTCTGTGGTCGCTCCTTTTACCAAAAATTTAAAGGTGCCACCCTACGACGGCAAATCCTCTTGGGCTGCTTTTAAACTGCAATTGGAGACAGTTAAAAAAGCCAGCCATTGGGATGAGCACGAGGCGCAGTCTGCATTGACCCTGGCACTTCGAGATGACGCTCTCTCTGTACTGGAAGCACTCGGCGCTGGAAAGAAGGAGGTCACCTACGACGAACTCATAGGCGCTCTGGAAGCCAGATACGGTGACAGTCACCTGGAGCATGTATACAGGGCGCAACTTAAAGATCGTTGTCAGCGGGCTAGCGAGACCTTACAACAGTGGTCCGTTGAAGTGGAAAGACTGGTCCGCAAGGCATACCATTCATCACCATCCGTCGTGGAGGAGATGCTCCTGCAGGTTTTTATTGATGGGATACGGGATCCCGAAGTACAGGGCTGCTGTACGACTAGATCACCACACCACTTTGAAAGAAGCAGTGGCTCACGCTTTGGAAGTCGAAGCGGTTCGTCATGACTCACGAGCTCTGAGGCTACGAGAGGTTGTAGTCACAGAAAACAGTAGACGACGACCCTACAACCCAATGTGCTATGAGTGTGGAGAACGGGGCCATATTCGAAGCACTTGCCCGAAGCGTGAACGTACAACTTTCCGACGTCAGGTGGATGCAGCGGTTTCAACGTTGGAGCAGCCACAGGAAAACTAGAGAAGGCCAGGGCTGTGGGGTGGGCGCTGGCCGGTAGTAGTAAAGCCCCAGAAATTCTTGTGAAGCAGACAAGCGACGGAAATACTTTAGTGATAGACGGATTAATTAATGGAAAACCTTGCCAATTGACGTTAGATACTGGAGCTTCACGGACAGTCATCGGCAATCACAGACTTAAGGACATTGGAGGTCGGTATATTCAAGCAAATAAAAATATCACGTTAACTACTGCTACCGGCCAACGAATCTCATCTGAAGGAGAAAAAATTGTAGCCATTAAGATCGGGGCAACACTTTATTGGCAAAGAGTGATTGTCGCAGGCATCTCCGACGATTGCATTATTGGTTTGGACTTTCTGCAAAATCATCAGTGCAATATTGACTTGAAAAATGGTGTTCTAAAACATGGCAATGATGAAATTCCGATGAAAGGAGGAAATTTTGGTAAGGTGTTATGTTTGAGAGACACTGTCCTTAGTCCTAGATCCCAAACGATGGTCCCTGTTATGCTTCCGCCTAATAATGGAAGCGGACCACGGAGATGTGCCATTATAGAGGGAGGAATCTCAGACGCATCATGGATTTCGGCTAGAACCTTAGTTGGAAGTGGCCAAGTTGCGTTGGTACCTGTTCTGAATCCTCATGACGTGGAGCAAAAACTGCGAAAGGGAACGATTGTAGGAAACTGTGATGAAGTAGCCTGGTTGAGGAAGTGTGAAGAGGGGCAAAAGCGGAAAATTACGAATCAGGAAGAAAATGTCGCAAGGTTTCTGGAGGGTTGCAAGGGTAATCTTACTAAATTGCAATTAATAAAAGCAAGAAACTTCTTATTGAAATATAGCAATTTATTCTCTAAAAATGATGGAGATATTGGCAGAACTGGTTTGGTAAGACATAAAATTGATACAGGAAATACAGCACCCATCCGGCAGAGACCAAGACCTGTTCCTTTTGCCCGTGAGCAGGAAGTTGAGGACATGATCCAAGAGATGAAGAAGAATGGCGTGATAGAACCTTCATCAAGCCCATGGTGCTCTCCGATAGTATTAGTAAAAAAAAAGGATGGATCGACTAGGTTCTGTGTGGACTATCGGCGATTGAACGATGTAACTAAAAAGGACAGTTACCCACTTCCTAGAATTAATGACACTTTGGATTCACTTTGTGGCATGACTTGGTTCTCTACTCTTGATTTAAAAAGTGGGTATTGGCAAGTAGATTTGGATCCTAAGGATAAAGAGAAGACTGCGTTTTCAACCGGCAAGGGTTTATGGCAGTTCAAAACTATGCCATTTGGACTATGTAACGCGCCAGCAACATTTGAAAGGTTGATGGAACATGTGCTGGCAGGTATACTAGGAGAAACCTGTTTGGTCTATTTAGATGACATCATTATAATGGGAAGAGATTTTGATGATCATCTCAAGAAGCTTGAAAGCGTGTTTTCAAAACTACAGAGTGCAAATTTGAAGCTAAGTCCAAAGAAATGTTCATTTTTTCAACGTCAGGTCAACTACTTGGGTCACGTTATTTCAGAACAAGGTATTGCCACTGACCCTACTAAAATAAGTGCAGTAAAAGATTGGCCAACACCAACAGATAAGACACAGGTACGAGCATTTTTGGGTCTATGCTCTTACTATCGAAGATTCGTAAGAGGATTTTCCGATATCGCGAAGCCATTACATCGGTTGACAGAAGAGAAACGAGCATTTTCTTGGGATGAAGATTGTGAGCAAGCTTTTCAGGACCTCAAAATGCGTCTATGTGAAACCCCTATCCTCGGATATCCTGACATAGAAGGCAAGTTTATTGTAGACGCTGATGCAAGTAACACCGGTATTGGAGGTGTTCTATCTCAGCAAAGAGGAGATCAGGAAGTAGTAATCGCCTACTTCAGCAAATCTCTTTCAAGGCCAGAGAGAAATTACTGCGTAACTCGCAGAGAATTGTTGGCTGTGGTTAAGACATTGCAACATTTTAAGAAATATTTGCTTGGCCGCAAATTTCTGGTAAGGACTGATCATGCTGCATTGAAATGGTTATTGGAATTTAGAAATCCTGAAGGGCAGGTGGCCAGGTGGATTGAGCTACTCCAAGAGTATGAGTTTGAAATTGAGCATCGAGGAGGAAAGAGTCATGGCAATGCGGATGCTCTGTCTCGAAGACCTTGCCTGGAGGACTGCAAGCATTGCAATCGGCAGGAAGAGAAGGAAAAAGTAAACATCCGGCTAATCCGTACTGATTCCGTAGATGAAAATTGGACTAATGACGCCATGAAAAAGGCTCAGGAACATGATAAAGACTTTCAACCACTATTGAACTGGCTACGAAGTGGAACTAAACCAAAATGGTCAGAAGTGGCCGAATACAGTACGGCTACAAAGAGTCTTTGGGCGCAATGGGATAGCCTGGTGTTACACGATGGATTACTCTACCGAAAATGGGAAAGTACTCAAGGTAAAGATTGCCATCTACAATTGGTCGTCCCCAGAGAGAAGATAAGGGAGATTTTAAAAACTTTCCATGATGGTACTTCCGGCGGACACCTGGGGATAAGAAGAACTCTCACAAAAATTAAAGAACGTTTCTACTGGTTACACTGCCGAGATGATGTAGAAGACTGGTGCCGTAAATGTCAGAGTTGTGCGGCAGTTAAGGGACCACAGACTAGAAGCAGAGGAGCCATGAGGTTGTATAATGTTGGAGCTCCTTGGGAACGAGTAGCTCTTGACATAGCCGGACCGTTTCCAATTACGAATGCTGGCAACCGGTACATTTTGGTAGTAATGGACTACTTCACGAAATGGCCTGAAGCATTTGCACTACCTAATCAGGAGGCTACCACCGTAGCGACAAAGCTTGTGAACGAAGTATTCTGTAGATTTGGTGTGCCATTGGAGATGCACAGTGATCAGGGTCGAAACTTTGAATCACAGGTATTCCGAGAAGTCTGTGAAATCATGGGAATCCATAAGACTCGGACGACGCCGTATCACCCGCAGTCAGATGGAATGGTTGAGAGGTTTAACCAAACATTGGAACGGCATCTGGCAAAAGTGGTAGAAAGCCATCAGAAAAACTGGGACGAGTATATTGCACTATTCCTCTTATCTTATAGGACTGCGGTGCATGAGACCACTACAGTTACTCCAGCATATGCCAATTTTGGAAGAGAATTGAAATTGCCAGCTGATTTGTTATCAAGTTGTCCACCAGATACCCCAAAAGGAATAACCGACTACGCTAATGACCTTCGGATTAAGATGGTTGACGTCTATGAGCAGATTAGAGAGGCTGGGCTTAAAGCTAGTGAACGGATGAAGACTCGTTACGATCGAAGAGCTAATGGCCTCAGCTTCGAGGAAGGAACACTGGTTTGGCTTCATAATCCGGTGAGGAGAAAAGGGAAATCTCCAAAGCTACAACCAAGTTGGGAAGGACCTTACAAAATTATCACCAGAATTAACGACGTGACCTACCGAATTCAGCGTAATCCTCGCAGTCCTCTCAAAATAGTTCATGTGGATCGATTGGCACGTTATCATGGAAGCAATAATGATCGGGACGATCATGTCTCGAGAGGGGGCAGTGTCGCGTAGGATGATAAGTGATAATGACAATGTCAAATTGTCAACGTCACAAATTCAAACTACGAGAATTCATCTAAAGGGAAATTTCGTCACTCACGTCAGCACACGATTGGCCTAGCGGTCTTGGTGTTGGACTGTGAATCCATAGACCCCAGGTTCAAATTACAGTCACGAATAGTGTTTTTGAAGTTTTGTAAGAAGTTTCTAGATAACTCTAGATTAAATTGGAATGAAAATACGGGCCAGAAATAAAAGAAGACAAAAGAAAATTTATGACTTAAGTTTGGAACTTTGATGCGATATTGTTCGCATCCGGGGGGTATATAAGCAGAACAAGGCGCGGCCTACGCCAGTTTAGTTTGAAAGTAAAATCCGAAGAAGGAAGAAGGAAGAAGAAAAAGGAAGAAAAGTAAAAGTGGAAGTAGTGAGTAAAAAGTAAAGTGTAATAGTGAGTGAAGTGAAGTGTTCAGTGCAGTAAATACGCGCGAGAGACGTATCCGCGCGCGACAGTGCAGTGACGTTTACGCGTGTGACAGTGCAGTGACATTACCGCGCGTGACAGTGCAGTGACGTTTCCACGCGCAAGACAGTGCAGTGACGTTTCCGTGTGTGTGACAGTACAGTGACATTCCCGCGTACGTACGTGTGACAACTGTGAGTACCCTAGAGTCGTAAATAAAGGCACTATTCTATAGGATTGGTGTTTCCTTTCCTATCCCCAACCCACTCGCGTGACAATACTTATTATAAAATAGGTAAGTACGTAACGTACATACGACATACGTACATTATTTAAAATATAAACACTTTTATATGTGTTTTGTTCCGCTAAACGAAACTAGAATAATTTACAACAGTATAGCTACTTGTATTACAAAAGCTTTGGAAAGCTGTGCATCTTGTGCAAATTCTGGCCTTGTCATGCACAGGCAATGCCTCGACTTCTCAAGTGGTGCATTACTTGGTCTTGCTGCGAGTTTACAACAACTTCACAAATTGAATAGAGTAGAAAAGCACGCAGTGTGGTGTTCAAGTTTGTGATATAGATACAGAATTAATCGACCGAGCGAACGAAGCGAGCGAATAGTCTCAGTTTCGACATACAAAAATGCTTTTGTCCAGCTGTCCGGCTGTTCGCCGACAAGTCGCCTTTATTAATAGATTCTTGTAAAATTTTCTGAGAAGGTTCGAAAATTTCGGAAATTTTTCATAATGGCGATAATCCCATATATTTGCCATTTTGAATTTGAAACCTTAAAAATACCTACACCAGCTACTTCATTTTTTGTTAATGTCACGCAACTTTGTCCATGTCCTATCACTTTTTTTTTCCGAAAACTCGCGAGTTCAGCTCACAAAGCCCCTAGTGTCTATTACATACAGAACGGAATTTCCTATGGTCCCGTGCAATATGCGTCCCTGTTCCCCGTTTCCCCGTCCCTGCACATTTCCCCCTTTCTTATTCCAAAAGCTAATAGTTGGAAGAAACTAAATATAAGTATAAATTATCCTACCTTCAAATAAGACGGAGTTACATTTCTTAAAGTGTTGAAACTTCCCATTAACTTGTTGATAGCGCGGTTGACATGCAATTTGCATTTTATTGCAGTTTCCTTTATAATTGCGCGTCGCCGAGACGACAACTAAAGCTTTATAAAGCTCAGATTGAGACTCGAGTCTCGAGACGAGGCTGAGATATGCATGAGAATGTCTCGTAAACGCATAAAGGAGATTCATATAGTATGCAGTTTAACAGTGTCAAAGCTTGTGTACATATCTTTAAATTAAGTTTTAATTAGTGTAGCTCGGTGGCGCGGCGGGAGTGCGACTTAATAGCAATTTTACAAGTAAAGTGACACCGGGTGTAGTCCGCACTTGGATGGATGGCCACAAGTGGCATAAAAATTTATTGAGATCCTCTGTGCTTTGGAAGGCACGTAGAAGCCGTCGGTCCCGGCTGTCATCATTATATGGCAGTCGTCAAGCTATGTCAGATACCTTAATGCAGCTTAAAAAATCTAACACCCGTTCTGGCCACTTACACACATGAACAACAAAAAAGAATTATGTAAAAGTACAATTTTTTAGCTGATTGCGTCAGAATAAGTGTTTTGTTTTTCGAGTTATGTGTTATGTATTTATGTTTATTTCTATGATGCGCTCTGCAGCCTAAACGGCTTGATGGATTTAAAAGCTTGAGAGGTGACGTTAGACTCGTCTTAATTCTGAGTGTGACACTGGGTACCTATTAAAAAGGCAGTCGAGTCTTTGGTTTGTTTAATATTTTTTTAAATTTTGCATTTCAAAGTTAATGCAGGTTTTTAGTCCAACTAACATCAATAGGGATGTGTAACTAAGTCAGAAAAGTAGGTATCAGATATTTTATTTCGTTCGTCAGTTTTCAAATATAATGGGCCTATATTTTTGGGAAAATTTAAAAACGCTGTATTATTTAAAAAATGTTAACCAAAGAAAAAAGTACATATATAATATTTGGTGTTGTTTTTGTAAATTCTTTATTGTACATAAAAATATTTTCACAATTATCATGCCTTTATTTGTTATAAACAATCATTTATTGTTGATGAAGCACATTCCCACTCAAAATCACCTATATCAATTAATTTGAAGCACGTAACGTTACACACGATTGTTATGTCACCAAACACTAAATTGCGTTCCAGTTTCAACTACCTACCATTCAAACCGTGATTTACATGTCAAATGAAATTAATAATACAATTTCCTTGTAATCCCTGACAATCAGCTCGCGAAATGGAACGGTGTCACGTGGGCTCACGTAAGACTGGAGTGGAGACATATGTTGAGGTAGTGGCGGAATATGTTTAGGTACGGTGGCCTGCATAATTAACACATCTAGCAAACTTATGCTTAACAATAAATCAGCCAGTGATGAATCTTCCATTGCATTTAATTTTGTTAAACTAAATAAACAAATATGCGGACAAATCACACAGATTGAGCTAGCTCAAATCAAAACTATGTTCTAGACTTGTGTTATGGGATACTAATTCAACGCTACTATACTTTATAACAATTACATATACATAACCAACCATCCAAGACCGAAGTCCATCTGAAAAATATCATTTTTTTATTTTGAACGAGGAACGAACCTCGGACCTCCAAGTGACAGTCTAGGATGATGACCACTAGACCACAGAGGTCGTCTATCTAAACATACATATATATATACTATCACGTCTTTGTGTCCTGTCTGCCCCATTAGGGAATAGAGCAGACAGAGCATTTTGGGTCAAACGGCTCTAAGCAGACAGATTTCAGGACCGCAAGACCCAAAGCCACTACAGATACAGACATCGTGCACATATCAGCCACAGGAAGTCCACTGCTGGACATCCAGCAGTGGACTTCCTGTGGCTGGAGGGACTCACATAATATAACACAAAAGCTAAACTTATAACCCGCTGGATGACAGCAAGTCAAATCAGACACAACTAAACAAATATTTTCTCTATAAATCCCATAGAAAATTTAAGTATCTCATTTCACATCTAATCCCATAGAAAATTTAAGTTTAAAATACAAAAGCGCGATTTTGAAGACAAATAGCGCTTAATATAATTTTTTCGGCATTAAATGTGGAATCAAAGGGTATAAATGGATATGACATCAAAAGTGACACTATTTTGTTTCAGTTTCAGTTTGGACATACGATACCTCAAGACTTTCTCGATTGGCTCTTACCATCTGCCTGTGAAGAGATGCAGTTAGTTGGTATAATTCTATGTTTTTCAATCATTCATTTCGTTCGTTCATTCAGGGCATAGTTTTAGCCTGAGAACAAATAGAATCGATGTGAACGTCACTACGTGTGGACGTGTGGAATCCACCACGAACGCCGTGTAACTTCGCAAGTTTGAAGCTCGTTGGTTCAATATCAGTTTTGGGAGTTATAGATAGATATGTAGTAGTTCAGCATTGAGAAAGGATACCTTGGAACTTAATCCATTTGTCTTGAAATTAATTTTATTTCCGTTTCAATTTGAACGTACGATTTCTCGAGATTTTCGCCCATTCACTCAAATCGGGTCTTACGATCTGCTCGTGAAAAGAAGCAGCTAGTACGTTAACTCTAGGCTTTTCAATCGTTAATTAATTTAATCTTTCTTTTGTTTATACATTCGTACATTCATTTGTTCATTCATTTATTTATCATTACTTCATTCATTCGTCCATTCATTTATTCATTCATTCATTGGTTTAATTATTCATTAATTAATTTATGTATTTATATATTTTTTACTTCTCAATGATCAGAGTGCGCTAGCACGTGCCATTAGCACCCCAACCGATCCAAAAATCTTACCGGAAACTCAATAATAGCAGGAGAATGAATACCATCATTTGCATGCAGAGCTGTTTATTCAAATAACCGAGCAACTTCTTACTTGGAATATCATAGCTTTTATTAACTCGATTTACCTTGAACGTTAAATAACGTGATGCTTTGAGTTTGCATTATTCAGTTTAAACACGAGTTGTTTGCTACAATTATGTTTATATAACGTGTAAGTGTAAAGGAGAACACTCAAATTAACAAGGTGATAAACACATTTTGTTGGAACATAGACATATAAAAACAGGGAGAAGAGCGAGTGGCGCCCTCATTTGAAATATTTTTTACACGTGAAGTGTAACATCTATAATGAGTCGAACTACGGGCTAGCTAGCTAGGTCACTAATTATAGTTAAATAATAATTAGAAATAATTTAATCAATAGATTATCGTATCAGCCATGGGAAGTCTACTGCTGAACATACGCTAGGCCTAAGTTCAGCCGCCGCCCGGGTAATGTGAATGGCAAAGTTGTTTATTTTTTGTTTTTGACTAATTTTTCGATATAATTTTACTTATGTGATTTAGTACATACATATAGCTCGTGGATCGATTTATAACGCATATGTCACTTACATGGAAATACTAATGAGGCGTTTTCCAGTGAAAAAAAAAATAAGGTTAAAAACATTGTCAATAGATGGCGCTTATGAGTTTGAAATTGTTCCGTCAAAAATGAAAGAGGCCGTTTGGTTCAATACTTGTAGTGAATTTGTGATTAATTAACCAATCTTGTATTTTGCTATTATTTAAGTAAAAAAATACATATTTACAAACAATAATATATTTATAACTAAATTTAATAAAAAAAATAATATTAAATATTCCAAAACGTAGTGATTATATTCTCTTTGATGCCAAAGACAAACTCTCACTATGAACATTTTATATGAATTAGACATTGACAGATATATTTTTGTGATTGCTGGCGGCATCTATGTCACGTGAAGGAACTATTTTTTTTTTAAGAAAACGCCTCATTAAAACAAAATCAATCAATGACAATTTAAAATATAGTCGTTTCCTGCCGTCTGTCCCTCTAATGCCCTCTATGTAAATACATAAATATATATTGACATATTCAAAACGATTGAGCTAGTCCCAATGTCTTTTTAAACTTGTTTTATGGGATAACGATTTATAAAATAAACATATAAGTATAGATAAATACTTAAGAACAGGGACAATTAAAAAAATCCATCTTGTCCTAGCCGAGGATCGAATAAACGGGACAGGCCTGCTTAAGGCCATACCCAAATTTTCCGGGGTCCAGTGGCGCCGCCATTTAAAATAAATCATTTAAAAGGAAACGGAGATATCATTTAAAATTGTGTCTTGGTCAAGTTCTAGATACCCATTCAAAGTATTTTTTAAACTACTTTTTGTATTTTAAAGTGAGAACGTGAAGCTTTTCGACGCACATTTGCGAAAAACGGCCACTTTTGGCTAATGTGCGTAGAAAAGCTTCACGTTCTCACTTTAAACTATAAACAGTAGTTCATAAAATAGTTTTAAGGGTTATCTAGGGCTTGATCAAGACACAATTTTAAATGATATCTCCGTTTCCTTTTAAATGATTTATTTCAAATGGCGGCGCCACTGGACCCCGGAAAATTTGGGTATGGCCTTAAGTCTACAAAGAACCAAATATTTTGAAATAATGAAGTAATGCGAGAAAAGAAGCTGCAGGTTTATCTATATTTTTTCTCTGACCGTAGAGAAGTAGAAATACTCATCAAATTCAGAAACCTTAAATTTAAAGCCAACTTGAAGCATCGCCTGATTCTTATGCAAAGCCAAATTGGTTTTCCTCTTTCACTTTTTCGTTGCGACATTTACTTCAATAAATACTCGAAAAGAGTGATTGCTTTTTAACCTGACGCAAATAAATTGAATCTATGTTTGTTTGTGTCAGCGTACATGAAATTAAAAGCAAATTCATTGAAATTCACAGAGTATTATAAGATATAAGGGAAACGTATTTTTTTTCATAAGAATTAAGCTCTGATCATATAGTATCTAAACAAGGTTGTTATAAAGTCTTTTCCCCATGATAGCTTGAAACGTAAAAGTGACAAATCACATGATTTGCTTCATAGGAGGTGCGTTTTTTTAATTAAAAACTCGTTTATAAAATACCTGTATTCGTTTTCGATTACACAAGTTGGCAAGTATAAATCGTTTCTATAAAATTGGGCGGCTTCATAGGTCAAAAATGTATTATATGGCGGCACTGTTAAGAAAATACAACGTTACAAAATAATATTCATTTTTAACGTGATTTTAGATATAAGCAGAAATACTGATACTAAAAGCGCTATTTGATTTAAAAAAATGTGACGTCATTAGTATGTATTTTATACAAATTAAATAGAAAATGTTTGTCTTGTTTGTTTAGGAAAAATTATATGACATAAGTAGTTGGAAAGAACCGAATTGAAGTCGTATCACAAACGCAACACAACGCAGACGAAGTGTTTTACCTAATATATTTCATGCTGGTTTGAGACAAAATAAAAAATGCAAAATGTATCTACCAGCTGTTTTTCCACTCACGCAGATCGTATAAGTCGATCGAGCATGAATCAGAATCCCTTTAAAAAAGAGGGGTGTTATTAATTTGACCCCAATGTTTGTCTATCTGTGTGTGTCTGTGGGCATCATTGCTGTCGAACGGATAGAATGATTTCGATGCGGGTTTTTTACGTGAATGCAATTTTTCCTGCGGTGGTTTGATGAAAATCGGTTCACCCGTTCAAAATTTGTTGGAAATGAACGCTTCAAAGTGAGGTTTTTATTTGGTTGGCATATAAGCTGGTTCACCTTCACGCCCCAATACACTAAAAGTGGCATTTGGGTTCTACGGCCCTAGGACCTGTCTAACCCTTCAGAAATCCTATTCTATCTTATCCTATCCTACTAGTATTATAAATGCAAAAGTGAGTTTCTACTGAACTTTTTTTGATGAAATTTGATATGGATATAGTTTGATACCCAGGGAAGGACATAGGATAGTTTGTATCCCAAAATTCCCACAGGGAATGGAGCCCGCGGGCACAGCTAGTAAAAATATAATCTTCTTCTTCTTAAAGAAGATCTTCTTCTTATAGAAGTAAAAATATAATAATATCACTAAAGTCTTTACGGTAATTTTGGAGTTAAGAGTTGATATAAATACTTCTCAGTTCTAAAGAGGTTTAATAGGATGCTTTAAGTTCCGACAGCTGCTTTCCATGTTGGAAACTTAAATAATTGAAGTTGCACACTTGTGTAATCTCTATGGGTTTTATTTCAAACGATGGAAGTTGTTGAAATGTTACAATTTAGTTTCCTCCAATGGCGTCATGTAGCAGCCGCGATACAGCAACTTATGACGTCACTAAAACGTTTGTAGCATGTATATTATAGAAAAAACGAGGTAATAGACGAACATATACTTACAATGTCTAATTTTATGTACAAATATTTTAAAGGCTGATTCAGTCCGTCATTTTAAACAACTATTCCCATAAATGTATATCGAAATACAAAAAAACATTTCGGTTCTCATATAAATCGAAGTAGTCACTTGATATCATAACTATGGAAAATGAAACATTTTGTTTTCGTATTTCGTATACATTTATTGAGAAAAGTGGTTCGAAATGATAAACTGAATCATCCCTTAAATATTTGTAATTAATAAAATGTTTTATTTATTACAAATATTTAAGGTTATTCGAGTTAGTCTCGAATGGTCTTAAATGCAAATAGTCTATCTGGAAACTCGTCTAAAACGCAACTCGGAACTCGTTCAAATAAATGACAATTTACGAGTATACACAATGTGACAGGGACAATGGACATACCCATAACAAATCAAACCATGGTCTATACAAGATCACTATAATATACCTAATTAAATTAAAATAACAGTCAAAAAAGTAAAAAATCGATTTTTACCCGGGCGACTTCACACTTTTGTATGGAATTGCAGATTTTTTTTTGTTTATTGACTATTATTTTATTATCATTATACTATAGTGATTCAATATAGCCCGTGGTTCGTTTTACTACGCAGGTATGTCTCTTCCACGTTGTATGTCTCACCACACATAACCTTTCTTTTGCCTTCACCGCAGTGGGTAATAAAGGTTATAAGCCAGCTTTTGAGCAACATACCGCGCCCGGCCAACCGCCCGACCGCTGACCCGCATTTGCGATGCCGCAACTTCTCGACACCACCACCGGAAATTAAACAAAGGCTTGAATACGCCGTTTTATTATATTATTACGGACTAGCTTTTTCTAATATTCACTGGTGAGAAACGACGCCGTGGGGTTTCCGGCAGAGTAGAATAGGACCACTCTAAGTCTTAATGTAGATGTTGTAGAAGCTGACTTAGGAAATACAAGCTTAATAAAGCTTATAAAAATCGATTGGACCTCTCTAACACGTCTGGCCAGCGTGGAGAGTGTAGGCCAAATCCTCTGGCAGCTATGGCCAAGTAATAGCTCTGGTAGTACAGAGAAGGTCGTGCTCCAGCAGTGGAGACAAAAAGACTTGATGATGATGTCTGCTGAGAACAACGGCTAAATGACCTTTCTGAAGCACATCAAGATGTTTTTCAATTGTCGTTGGACCATGTTGTTTGTTACAGCTATCTAAGCGTGAAGAGTGATAGTCAAAAGTGAAAATTATTAACAATAAACTATAAACTCTCCCAAACCAAAAGAAGACTATAGACAACTTTATTCTTATAACTTTTCAAAACTAAAAACCGACTTCACCCCCGAAATACACAACTGATTTTGATAAAATTTCTTTGATATATCATAGGAAAGAAATTTTATATATTTGAGATATATCTCACAAGTAAGATACCAGTTCACACGTATTACCCTAAACAAATAAATATTTTTTAGGCGTCTTTGAATAAACCTCCTTTTAAGAAGTCGGTTAAAATTGGCACGCAACCAATTCAAATTATTCTCCATGTAGCCTTCAAAACAGTTACATGTACTCCACAATAGTTCTTTGAACGTCAGGCTTCCAGTAATTCGATTATGATGACAAACAATTTAATACAACCCCAAAACCACTTCAAAGGTAAGTCTGGTTCAATATTAATTGTGTATGCTAGGGTTGGGCTACATCTGGCCAATGAGGAATAGCACTTTCCTATTCTGTTATCCTTTTCTGTGGCTCAGAACTGACATTTGCTAGAGCTAGAGAGAGAGAGACGTAACGCATCAGCATGGCCGGTTCCGACTTCCGGCAGTTGACTGCATATTGTAATTGTATAATTTAAATGGTATAGCTTAAGTGTAAATCTGTATTGTAATTGTGACATAGCCCATCAGGCTGGGTAGGGACCAATACTGAACAGGGTTTCTTTCGGCGTAATCTTCCCAGCAGTGGTCGTTTCGAAACGCTAGTAGTTTTAGCTTTTGCACTAAGATAATATTTAAAAGACAAATTACCTTCAATAAGAGATAAATTTATCCTACATTGAATAAAAAAATATATTGATGGATTGTAAACATATTAGCAATAAAACATTTCTTCTATACTGGAGAAAAAATAAACGTAGAATCGGCTGGTTTAGCGCAGATGGTAAAACAGGATCGGGGAAATGGGCAAAAATCTGAATCATGTCAATATTAAAATGCATCTTTGCTTCATATAACAATAATTTAAATCATATGAATATTCTGAGCGAACCAGGTTCGTCGGCCGGACACTATCATATCAAATATGTTTACACAATGTATTTTCAAAATTTGCAAATTTTACAAAAATCTTTACTGATATTATTTGCGTTTCTGAGTAAAGATTTGATTGTCTGTTGATGAAGAGAAAGATATGTGGACTAAAGTAAAGTCATCTATTTTGATACTCGTAACCAACTGAAAATGGCATTCAAGCAATACCAAGTATTTTCCACGTACTACACAGAGAATAGTTCTGTGAACGCGAGGCTTCCAATTCGATTATGACGGCAAACAATTTAATACAACCACTTCAAAGGTAAGTCTCGTCCAATATTAATTATGTACGCGTTAATTTTGTAGGATTACGTACTGCCGGAAACCAATTACACTGTGTTTGGAAACGGATTTCATAATCTTCTGTGACAATAGCCCATTCTAGTATTAATAGGTTGTGTATTATGGAAATAATATATATATTTTGATTCAATTTTGGGTGACTTATTGACTTTACTGACTGCAAGTTAATTTTGACTTTAAATCAATTTCAAATTATTTTATTAATTGAATCCTCAGAAATGAGTAATGTAGTAAATAAAATAGGATCCAAATTATGAAAGTTTTTTGTATAAAATTTTGCTAATGATTCTTTGATATCCCTTTGAGTTAGTTATCTAATTAAAATCAAAGTATTCTTAGTCGATCTTTGTAGTGGTTCGATCCCCGGTTAGGTCAAGATGGAAAATGATCTTTTCAGATTGACTTGGGTCTGGGATGTATTTATATTATATAGGTATGAATTTGTTATAAAATATAGTATCGTAGAGTTAGTATCCCATAACACAAGTCTCGAACTTTCTTTGGGGCTAGCTCAATCTGTGTGATTTGTCCGTATAATTTAGCTTGTATATATGCGAAAGGGCCCAAACCGTCCTTACTCTTTATTTTCTGGAGAAAAAGCAGCTTTAAAAGCTTTGATGGACGCTTTTGACATACCTACCTTAATATTTGGAGGTCCATAGTCTCTGCCTACTCCTGCGAGAAACAGGCGTGATATTATGTATGTACCTTAATATTTTCATATATATAAATAATAAAGAAGTTTTATCTTAAAACTTCTTTATCACAGCAACTAAGTTTAACAAAAATTAAACAGACTAAAGAAAACAGACTAGCTACAAAGGCCGGAACTTTTTCAAATGCTTGAAGAATAAACGTAAGAAATATTGTGCGTAAGCGAAGCCACGGGTAAAAGCTAGTACTTATAATAAAGAGAGGTCAACATGCGAGCTGAATGTTAATCATCTGCTTAATTCCTAGATCATAGTCACAGCTGGGAATACCAAAATTTAATAATAAACCCAAAGTTTTATCTCGTCTTATTAGATTATTTGCCAGTCCTATTAGGTTATTTGTTATTTTTTCTTGTGCAGTTTATGATTTTAGTCGGAACCACGAAATGGAACCAGTCTGCGTCATAAAATACTTACTTAAGTTAAACTAGCCAGTTCAATAACAGGTCAAATTATAATGTCTTAGTGTTTTACTTATTAGTTTTGCACATGTTGAAAAAAACTTAAAGATTTGGTGAATTCATAGGTATACCATTGTCCGTATACAAAACCTAAAATAATCCTTAATACTTAATAAAAAAAAAACAATACATGAATTAAAAAAGAAAACGTGTTTGGGCTATTTTTTGAAACCCTATACTGTCCCACTACTGGGGAAAGGCCTCCCTTACAGACTTCCATCTATCTATCTATCTCTATCTGTCAGTGACGTGAACAATTATTTTTACAGGGTAGATTTATTAGGGTATATTATGTTAGGGTGGCACAGGGTAGACAAAGTCTATGTGTCTATATGAAATGTACATTACTGCTATCAGTAGCGGTAATTTGCCATTCTTCAATAAATTTTGAGAGACCGTCACACCATCGCATTCTAGGACGACCCCTCTTTCTTCGCCAGCCTGCAACTATTCCAGGATAATTTCGGCCCACTTTATTCCACGCGGTTATTTGGGCTACTTATGCCCTAAAAATATAAGGCTTTAGTTTCTCTCATATGATGATTTAATTTTATATGCTGGTCGTGATAAGGCATGTTTCCACTTGAAAATCCAGCGTTTGTATGTATGTTTGTTCGACGGTAACTCAAGTAATTTTGATCAGAGCTTCATAAAATTTTGTATGCGTGTAGAAGTAGCCAAAATAATTGTTTATTTATTTTTTATTCATTTATTTAACTTCATACACAAATACAAGTGTAATGGCGGACTTAAAGCCTAAGGCCTTATCTACCAGTCAACCAAACGGGTGATGTGGAGAATCATAGGGGTAGTGCACAACTTGACAGGTATATGGTGAGAAAGAAAGAAAAGACTATATGTAAAAATAATCAAAAAAATAAACTACATGCAAATAATACACACTATAAAGTATATGCTAAAATAAACAATACCTACATATACTACATACACTACATAAATACACTATGATATACCTGACAGTTTTTGAAGAAAATGTGCCTTCACCTGTTTCTTAAATGAAAAACGGGTTTGAAACGGGAATTGTTATCGAATCTTGAAGGGGTTTCCGGAATATGCGGAGATCGCGAGTTTACAGATCGCGGCAAACTTCTAGTATACTAAGATAACATGTTCTTGACAAACTCCGTGGCGTAGAGGTCACCATTCTGGTCCGCCACCTAGAGGTTCCGGGTTCGATCCCCGGTCAGGGCAAGTTGGAAAATGGCCTTTTTCAAATTGTCCTTGGTCTTCGATGTTTATCAATATATATGTATTTGTTATAAAATATAGTATCATTGAGTTAGTATTCTATAACACAAGTCTCGAACTCTTTGGGGCTAGCTTATCTGTGTCATTTGTCCCTATATACTTATTTTTATTAAGTATTCTGGATAAGTCTTGTTCATAACTCAAAATTGTTATTTCTGCTGTTCATGGACTCAACTAATGTTGTGGCAAACAAATGCGTTGCCTGACATCCACCAACCCCGAAACACATCACTCTTTTACTCGAAAAATATTGCAGCGCTCGACTCTACTTAGTTTTCTTTACTCGAAATGAACAAAACGAGGCTCGCTATTTCGCCGAATTATGTGGACATAAACCAGAGAATGTAAAGAAGTGACGCTTTATTTTGAAACAAAATGGCTTCATTTAACTAGGCTGTCAAGTGAATTAAAAATAATTAGGCAAAAGAAGGCGGGAGGAGGTTAAGAATTTAGAGGAAGAAAGAGAGGCCAAGAATACACTCTACAGATCAGAGAGTAACTCTAAAATGCAAGAAAGAGTTAAGTATAACTAAAGAAACACAAGCACAGAACTACCTATACCAACCCTACCTTTACTCTAGCACTTTAGTATGGCCTTAAGTCTTGCTGCCCTGGGCTCTGTCTGGCCCATTAGGAATAAAGATGTAATATAATCAATGTATGTACCAGCGAAGAACTGAAAAGGTAGTTGTAATATTAAGGGTTTTATTGGGATAGATAAATAACTTCATCTTTTAAGATTTCGTATCGAAAGGGTAAACAAGGTAAGGGTCCCATGGCTGCCTGTCACCAGGCTACATCTCATGAACCGTGATAGCTAGCCAGTTGAAATTTTTACAGATGATATATTTCTGTTGCCGCTGTAACAACAAATACTAAAAACAGAATACAATAAATAACGTGATTTTATTTAGCGCGTGCGTGTGTCCGACTCGCACTTGGCCGGTTATTTGAAATATTGTATTACCTTGCACTGGCAGTCAGTGGCTACATTTAGTGTCAAGTGACATTCACTCTTCTGCATTGCACCCCACCGGAAGCAAGTGTTGGTATCAATGATACGGTCATTGATAATGATTACAAGAGTGTCTCTCTTCTACACTCTTCTTATTTTGTGGCGTGGGTAAAACCGAATAAGCTACTTTAGGGCACATCACTAACTGTCCTTGTTAGAGTTAAAGGGGAAATTTGTAAAGATTACTGGAGCCCGCATCGCAAGAATCATTACGTACAATCACGGATTACTGGATTGAATCTCGTCTGCCATTTATATCGTAAGCTATCTATCTATATTTAACCCTTTCACCGCGAGACTTTATATCAGTTGTCGTGCCCCCAGCGCGAGACATGGTAAATCTAACATACCTATCTACAACCAAAAACGGATATGGATACGTAAGTTATGTGCCATACGAGCATTTTTTTTGTCGCAAATATGCGACCTTCGCGGAATGGGCCCGACAATGTTTGTCACATATATGCGACGCTCGCGGTTAAAGGGTTAAGAGCTATGCTACAAAATAAGTACTAGTACTCACGTACTTCGTCTTACTTAGCAAAAGAATCCAAAGGAATATGTACTCAATGTTGTTGGCGATATGGTTAAATTTTGCTTGCGTCAGAGCTCAGCACCTGTTCGTTTAGATACCTAGAAATCTATTGCAAGCCTATTTCATCTTTATTACTCCTGTCAAAAGATTCATGTCACTGAATTTCCCACTCCAAAGTGGTCGCCGCCCGCATAGGAATAATGTAGGTATATTTTCTATACCTAAACGGGGAGTGACATAGGCGTGGCTATGCTCTTGTCGGTGGAGTATGAATCTTTAATATTTCTTCCATTTGTATCTCTCGTCGGCCAGCTGTTTTACCATAACTTTTGAACCGCCTAATCGATTTCCATCAAACATAGCTAAGAATCGCCTCAAGAAAACTTGCTTTGAAGTGAAAAAAATTGCACTGATATATAAAGCTACGATGACACAGACAAACAGACATTTGCAACTTTTTATCGGGCATTAAAATCAAACTTTACGAATATAATAATTAGAATGGATTGAGAAACAAAGTTATTAAATAAGTGTAAATAATCAAAGAACACAGTTCGTTGAATGAGTTCTTTAATTAGGTCCAGTAGCCTTGGGGCATTTGTTCCTATTTATTGCATTGGAAGGAGACTTCTTGGAAATAAAGCAACTGACAAAGTTCTCCATTGTAATATTAAAGGCTTTTGTTCTCTTTCAACTGTGCCTTGTAAACTTATGTATATTAACAATCGTTAAGGAATTTAAAAGAAAAGAATGCGTTTATTTTCAAAAAACAGGTCTAAATGCCTGCCTTCATATAAGGTTTTTAGAATAGGTATAATCTTATATCGAGGATTGATATTTTTTCAAAACTAAAAACCGACTTGAATATTTCTATGGGAGCATCTGACAAGTATGCGCATTCAAACAAAAAAATAATTTTCTAAATTGGCCTAGGCCTAGGTCTTCAAATAATCAGTGAACATAAATAACAAAAAGATCGCTACGAATTGATAACCTTCTACTTTTTTTGAAGTCGGTTAAAATTATTCATCGCTGTTCTAATTAGATTTTGCGTCTAAACACACCTGAGCTGAAGTTGCAATGCTGAAAAACCGGCTCTTCTTAAAATTCTTCGTAAAAACGCAACGTAAGTTCGGCACAGTGTGTAGCTATTAAATTCAAATTGTATTACATACCTAATTTCGCCGAAATTCGGTCGCGTCATTTCGGCATAGTATGTTTGATAATTAGCCGACTTATCAGTCTGTTGTTGGTGTAAAACGTAAATACACGAAAAGTTTTGTCTATCTATATCTATACAAATGATAAAACAGTTTAAAAAAATCTATATCCGTATATTGAATATTTTTCCAAAAAAATTGGACGATATAGGAGACATAGTAATAGAGTAAGAATAAAAAAAATTGTGTCTGTTTGTTTGTTGCTAAACTCCGGAAATACTGGATGGATTTGTCAGTCTTGTAATGTAGGTATATAATAAGGAAGCAATTGAGAATAATTAAGAATGTATAATACAATACAATAAAATTAATTAACTAATAACGATTGAAATTCTTACATACAAAAATTAATAAAAGCGTGAAAAAAATTACAACAGTAAATAAATATTTTTTTAAATCTATATGACAGAATACAATAATATATTTTTTTAATATGTTGTACTATCAACAACTACAATTAAATAAATAAGATTACAATTTTCTGTATATATATAAAAATAAATTAATGAAAGCGGAAAGCAACTAAATATTAGATTAATAACTGAAAAATAAACATTATTAAATATTATCTGTGCATGAGAATACATTAATTTAACCATTTCTTTTTATACACATTCCTTCTCTCATTGCAGTTCCAGAGCTCTTAATTTATCATTTTTATAATAATCAAAGACCTGTATTTTATACCTTTAAACAAGCAATTCTTGTATATTTATTTATTTATATGTATATAAATTTCTGTGAACTCGAAAACGGCTTTAACGATTTCGCAGAAAATTGGTATATGGGGGTTTTCGGGGGTAAACAATCGATCTAGATTAGTTTTATGTTTGGGAAAACGCGTGTTTTCGAGTTTTCTTGCGTTTTTCTTTTCACGCAGAATATGATCGCTAATTTCGTCGCGCCGGTCGTCATCCATTTTGGCTCAGCGGTTTATGATGCGGACCGCTAGAAAAAGTGTTACAGGTTCGAATCCCACTCGGTGACTTACTTTTGTTTTATTTTATGTTAAAATTTATATATAATTTTTTATTTTGTATTGTTTTTAGACAAGTTTAAAAAAATGTAGCTAATGTTTGAGATGTAACCGAGCAAAGCTCGGTCGCCCAGGTACTTTATTTATATGTATATTAATTTATTTCTGTGATCTCGGAAACTGCTCTAACGATTTCGCTGCAATTTGGTATATGGGGGTTTTCGGGGGTAAACAATCGATCTAGATTAGTCTTATGTTTGGGAAAACGCACGTTTTCGAGTTTTCGTGCGTTTTTCTTTCTACGCAGAAGGTCGTTAATTTTGTCATCTCGGCCACTGGTTGTCTGGTCCAGCGATGAGAAATATAAAAATGACTCCTTAGCAACAGTTGTTCAGCTTGATGAGCATTTTCCAGAGTCATCAAATCACGCAAACGAAGTCGCGGGTTTCGGCTAGTTAAAAATAAATAAACAGGTGTTTTTATTAATAACACAAAATCGTGAGTCATGGAGAAGTGAGAGAGGGGTCTTTGCCCAAAACAGACATTGGCTATTAATAATAATACAGGTGTTTTCGATTAATTAAACTTCGACTGGTGGATTTTGCATAAATAGTAACCAACTAAAAGTATGTTAGTGATACAGTGTCATGCACGTACTAATTTTAGCACGGTCTCATAAATTTAAAAAAAAAAATTGGTTCGTTGTGAAAATGTTAGGTCTTCGGTTGAGCCCTTTTGTGAAACAATATATTATAGTTCTAACAGGTAAAGTACGTGAAGTTAATTAGGGAGAGCTGTACCGTGATAGCCTTGAGCAGCCCGGTGCCTTGGTGGAAGAAGACATTAGTAACGCTTTCGCAAGCAAAGCTAAGCAAGTTAAGCATCCCGGGCGTGGTCTTGTTTTTGATCACAAGTGGCAACCCGTGTTGGCCACTTATACAAACAACAATCAGCACGATAGCAACGTTATTCGTATATATAAAAACTAAATTAAGTGTATACTGTAACAATACAATATGGAATGCCTCAAGGCACATTCATAGGTCCTCTGAAAATTGTAAAACAATTGTGTACTGTAGTAAATAGTCTACATTATCATCATCATCATTAGGTCTTTTTGTCTTCACTGCAAGAGCACGACCCTCTATGTAATACCAGAGCAATACTTGGCCAGAGCAGCCTGAGGACTTGGCCTACACTCTCCTCGCTCGCCAAACGGGTTGAAGAGGTCTCACTGATGTTTATAAGCTTTGTTTAGCTTGTATTTTCTAAGTCGCCTTCTACGACATCCTCGGAAAGAAGTGGCCCTTCTACTCTGCTGGAAACCACACGGCAAAAAAGAGTAAACTGTAGCAATATAATAAGGAACTAAGGCCTCAAGGCACATTCTTAGGTCCTGTGAAAATTGTAAAACCGTTATCAGGCCTGTGTCACTCCATGTTTAGGTATCGAAATGTACCTACATTATTACTATGCGCGCGGCGACCACGCCGAAGTGGCAAATTCAGTGACGTGAATCGTATGTCTACACTTCTAGGTACCTAAACAAAGAGGTGTCGAGTTCTGACGCGAGGTAAATTAAACCATATCGACGACATTGAGTAGATATTTCTCTAAATTTCTTTGTTGAGTAAGACTTCTGTACCTGAGTACTAGTACTTATTCTGTATTCCGTTGTGTACTGCAATAAATAGTCCATTATAAATTGTTTTATCGGCACCTACCATATCTGTTCGGCCTAGCTGATATATTGTAGGTGTTTTTTATTTCTTTAAAACCAGCATAAGATTCCTTATTTAATTTTTTATTTTTATAGTAAGTAAAGAAGTGATTTTTTAAATAATTTCTTATCTTTATAATTAACTAGCTACGACCCACGGTATTACCCACGGTCAAAGTAGCCTATTTGTTAATCCAGGGTGTCAACTTGTATGTATCTATTTTAATTGTTGAGCCGACCCCGAATATATAATGTGTAACGAAAAGTCTCTCAACTCTTTCGGGTTACTAATTTAGTTAATTAACTGTCGGTTAAGCATTTACTCCCTTTGGATTTGTTACCCTCATTTCGTTTCAGATTTTAGAAGGCGAAGAAGAAGAAGATGATGATGATAATCTGTAAAATTATTTCAGTGAACTTAAATATGATCAACATTGGAATGATGCTCGGCTGGGGATCTCCAATGCTAGTCAAGCTATCTGATGAGGAAGCTACTCCTCTAGCTCGGCCATTGACGAATGAAGAGGGATCGTGGGTGATGTCGATCTATTTTCTTGGAGGATTTCTTGGTAATTTTCTTGGCAATGTTAGTATGGCAGTTCCAGTGAAGGAAAATATCCAGAGGAAACCTGCACACTAGGTCGCTAGTATAATTACTGTCGCTAGATGGCAGTCATTGAGCTACGTTAGATGAATTTTGAAATCTCAAAAAATTCTGACCGCAATATTAGTAATAATAATGTCAGACTACAAGCTATTGGAGTCTAGACATTCTGCAATTCTTCATGGTTTGGGAAAGGGATAACAATTAAACATCCAAGAGTTTTAAAACATTTATTCATTTAGGCTATTGCTATAGCTCTAATCTGAATATATTGTAAAAGATTCTACCACCGCGTCGGAAGGGCTGTATCATCACAGAGAAGAGGCGGTCAGAAACTCTGTGGTAGCTCTTTTAAAATATTTAACAATTATTCCATTACTCGCATAAAAACAATATCTTAGAAATAAGTAGTTCATCAATCATTAAAATAACAAGAATATCAATAATGCAGTACTCACAGTTCCTTGAAATGAACACCTCGACGGTTGGCAACGTAATGACCGACGTTTGTTTGCGTGTCGCTTTTTATAGACAAAGTTAGGGCGTGTTACCCGCCGCTAGGTGGGGTAAAACGCATTTCCTTTGCACAAATAAACGTCTTAAAGTATTACCTTCTATTTTTAGATGTTTTAATTATTTTAATTAATTATATAAGAATAAATTAGAATTAAATAATTCCTTACATTATGTGAGTTCTGCTCAAAACTATCACGTGTGTTTTTACGTAAATAAGTGACTCATAATAATACAACGGATAATATTGACAAACAAGGGTATATATAAGTGTAGATAGATATTGTATGCTAACAATAATAACACATTCGATGAGAAGAGGTTGCATCTCTCTCATACCAACTGGCCCATATTTAAAAGCTGTGCCCGTGGGCTTTGATTCCCTATGTCCTTTCCTGCGTAACAAACTATATCCATATTGAATTTCATCTAAATAGGTTTCGTGGTTGAAGCGTGAAGTGCTAACAAACAAATATAGAAACTTACTTTCACATTTATAATATTAGGATTTCCCAAATCTTTTTAGTCAAATTTGAGCAATAAAATATCTGTAATTTGTTAATTTTAATGAAAGTATTTACACCTTTTCCAGTGGTCGTAATGCCTTTCATTGTCAAATTTCTGGGAAGAAAATACACTATTATATCAAACTTCGTACTAAATTTTGCCGCAAGATTACTTTTTATATTTGGGAACAGTTTCTGGACGATTCTAGGAGCTAGAGCCCTCGCCGGTATTGGAAACACTATTGTCATGAATACTGTTCCAATATACTCTGCGGAAATTGCTAATGTAAGTATTAAAGTTACATTTGAAGTCATGGACCTTTTTTTAATATTAAGTTAAAGAACTTCATTAACGTTCAAGATTTTTAGCTATAGATCCCAGGCCTTAATGTGCAAACGGCTACAGTATTGGTTAAATCCTCCACATTCTCAATTGTAAATCAATGACCTAGAATATATTAAACATGATACTACATCGATATCTATGGCTAACTAAATTTTTGATGATTCATCATAAAAATCCACGTTTAAACCAACATTTTCTGAATTTCAGAAAGAAATCCGAGGAAGTCTAGGAACCATTTCAACGGTACTTTTGTCTCTTGGCTATCTAATTATAGTTGTTGCTGGTCCACACTTGTCGTATTTAGCGTGTAATGTTATGACCACCATCTGTGTAGTCGTAACAACCCTTCCAAGTTTATTTTTGCCTGAGACTCCTTATGGATTATTTTTAAGTGGTAAATATTTTCATCATTATCATTTCTATCAGTATATTTTCCTAACCTAAGGAAATACAACAGACTGAACAGGAGAAGGATCTATTGCAACAAAAAAAGAAATAATTAGAAGTAAGGTTAAGTTGGATTGATGCTGGGCTAACGACAACTGTTATAATCATGATTGTGGCAGATGATGGCTTGCAGCCCACTGGATGAGGCCTTTTAGCCGGCAATTGTTGCTGGTAAAAGAGCAGCCACACACTGATGCTTGTAGGTGGCCGACTCAGTGGTGTCGAAAGGAGTACGTTTTGTTATGTTATTTAACACTTCCAATCCTGGAGTAAAGTATTATTTTAATCAGTATCAATATCGTCATTACTATCAATAGTTCGACAACAAGAAGTCTTCATCAAGGATTTCTTAAATAAAGAAGGGAATTGGTCTTCATCCACAATTTTCCTACAACCATGCTCAGGTCATCGATTTTTTTTGAACTAAAGGGCGAAAGAGATACTATTAGTATATAGTAAAATAGTAATGGGCAGCTCGCCGCATTGCCTATTGATAAAGTCTCGATCTGATAAAGTACTAATTTTTAAAAACGTATATTCACCAGTTTATCTCTATTTTCATTCATTTGTATTCATTTCTTTTATTTTTAGGCCAAAAAGATAAATCACTGAAAGTACTGACATCTATCAGAGGATCCCAAGATTTAGCATACGAAGAATTATCTACTTATTCATCAAACACAAACATATCAGAAAATCGGAATTCAAAGGTTTTCACTAACACATTTATGAAAGCTTTGATATTGTTGATTATTTTAGCTATATTTAGTGAACTGACTGGACACAATGTGGTTGCATATAACCTTCAGACGATATGTATTGTTACGAATACATCTGTGAGTCCAGCATTAATGGCAACAATTGTTTCTACTATAGCTTTTTTAGCTGTCTGCTTGGTTCCGTTTGTCACTGATAGATTTGGACGAAAGCCTATTTTAATTTTGGGTGCCTTGGGAACTTCTGTTGGAATGGTAAAAGCATTTTTTTAATTTAGTTTTTAGTATTGCAAAGAATCCGTTTTGTGGGAGATATGTCGGCACCGTAGAAAAATCTAACACTAGTGTTGCTCACAAATGAAAGAAAATGTACCATTAAGAAAAACCGAAATTGTATAATAATTGATGAGAAGAGAATGTAGCATTTCTGTCTTAATGGAATTGTAAACAACAAGATATAAAGGTTTTTGAAAATAGTAGGATATGATGCTACTTTTGGAAAATAGCTTTTTTCAAATTGTCCTGGGTCTTGGATGTTTATCTATATATTTATTTGTTATAAAATATAGTATCGTTGAGTTAGTATCCCATAACACAAGTCTCGAACTTACTTTGGGGCTAGCTCAATCAGTGTAATTTGTCCCTATATATTTATTTATTTATTTATTTACTCTGGAGTAAATTTTTAGTCCTAGTAGACGTTTTTGTTCTTTTCTCTTTTTTTTTACTTTCTGTACAACCCATTTGATAGTATGTTGTTACGTATCTCTTTGTAGCTTTTAATTTTTTACAGTGTAAGCATTGTTTGCATTTCAGTTCGGATTGGGCACTTTTTTCTACTTGAAAGACGAAAACTATCAGGTCAATGAAGTCATAAACCTTGTACCGATTGCGTCTTTGATATTTGTTGATGTATCCTACAGTGCAGGTAAAAGATTTATTACTTACTAATAGGTGACAATAAATCATTTATTGTAGATTTGTTGAACTATAATGTCTTGTATTGTGTGTCTGCATGGCAAAGATGCCATATTTTAATACCTACGAAAGTTTTTCTATAATATGGAGGAAGAGGTTTATCATCGTCATGATTAATATTTTCACAACAAAAATTTACATTACTCGTGCCAAATTTCATAGCTACAAGTTTTGCATCCTCTGTGTCTATATAAGGGTCTACCTAAATATTTTTCAAAATTACAAATGAACCTAATTTTTAAGTTCTCGTGGCTGTTGTTAATGCTACTTGTTTCATGATGCACATTTTATTTTCAGGTTTCGTTTCGCTGTTTTCTTTATTGGCCTCTGAACTATTTGATGGCCCTAGAAGATCTGTAGGTATATCCACAGTAAACTTTTGTTATAATCTGTTTATTTTTACTAATGTCAAATGTTTCCCCTTAGTGCTGGAGAAATTAGGACCAGCCGTCACGTTTTGGAGTTTTGGCACGTTTTGTTTAGCAATGTTTATATTTGTTATTTTATTTTTACCAGAAACGAAGGGGAGAACGTTTTTAGAAATCCAAGAATGTTTAGGAGCGAAAAATATATATTTTGGAACAAAAATGAGACAAATTATTTAATTTTTCAATGTAAAATTGCTTATTTAATATACTCAATGATTTTCACGGTGCAAGTTCCTTACCTTTTGCATACAATTACATTATAGCAATAGATAACTTGCATGGACTAAACGAAACATCCGCCATACAAATCACTTATTGTTTCAATAAAATGGTATGCAACCAGCAAGGGACGTGCAACGTCTAAATGGGACTTTATCTATTCATATTTTGAATATATAATTATGATAATTTATATATATGCGTTATTATTTTTTTGTTATAAGCTATGTAATGTGAGTGATATATGTTATTAACGCCGACGGCCTGCGTGGTAAATTTTTGAAGTCCTCATATATTCCTGCTGTTTAGCCATTTTTAGCTGAGTTTCATACGTATATAATATACTTTCGTAACTTTGAGAATTATTTTTTAAATAGTAATACAGAACCATTTTTAGAACCATGAGCTCAAATCTCATTTTTTGCATGTCTAACTTTAAAATTGACCAAAGTTCATACAAACTTTTAACGCCTGGGGATGAATTTCCAAAAATCTTTTCTTCGTGCACTCGTCATTTGAGGAACGATTATGCGAAATTTCATGCTTTTAGCCAGTCAGCCAGTCAGTTTCTTCTTTTATATTTATTTATTTAGATTAGTTTATTGGTTGAAATGACGGAAACCACGGCAAAGGACGCAAAGATACCGCATACTTTAACAGTCGCTGCAGATGTGCCTGCCTTGCACGCAATAGCTCGTACGTGCGTAGTGGAACGGTGTATATAATAAACTTCATACGAAATAATAAATATAACTGCTTTTAATTTTCCAAAAACAAAATATTGTTTCGGTATATGGAAGGATTCTAATAACATCACACCTGTTATTCGTCAGGAAATTTCAAAGTTTTGAAAATTACGTTCATAGGCTCATACATGGACTTTAAAAACATTACACTCCTTTTTTGAAACTCGTGTTTATCCTATCCTACTTCCTACCAATAATATAAATGCGGAAGTGAGTTTGTATATTTGTTTGTTACTACTTCAACCACTGAACCTATTTAGATGAAATTTGATATGGATATAGTTTTATACAAGGTAAGGACATAGGATAGTGTTTATCTCAAAATTTCCACGGGGAGCGAAGCCCACGGGCACAGCTAGTATGTCAATACATTCCAGCATCATCAGATTAGCTTCTTGTCATAATACTTATAGTTCGATCAATGAGTGCTCAAAAGGGGCATGTGGATGGAAAAGTCGAAAGCAGAAATTTTGACTCGGCAACTTTGTTAGGACTAGTTAGGACATAAACATACTAAAAGTCCTTACCCCTCCGAGGTGAGCCCGCGGGGGGAGGGCACAAAGAAGGTCCCGTTTTTTTTGGTTTTTTGCTTATATCTTGAAAACGGTGCGTTACTTAGGGGTAAGGACTTTTAGTATGTTTATGTCCTAACTAGTCCTAACAAAGTTGCCGAGTCAAAATTTCTGCTTTCGACTTTTCCATCCACAATTATTCGTTGACTGTACTATTTATATATCATTGTTACCTGATTTATTTATTTATTTATTAAATCTTTATTGACCATAATGGTACAAAAGGTATATATTTACGTATACATGCAAAATTTACTTTCCTAATTTATGTCGATCGGGAACCGGGAAATGTGTCAGATTTACTACACTAAACATACTTATACATAAAAATAAAACCTTGTACAAAAGGTATTCACACAAGTATTTTTGTTGATACTACTTATAAAACACTTTTACATGAAATACGTTGTTTAATTAGGTGCTTACCTACGTTATTTCAATGTGTACAAAGATGTTATTTTCAATGTCATTCTAATGTTACAGCTAATTACACTGCCTCCGTGGTGTAGTGGTTAGAGCGTTCGGCTCATACCCGGAGGTCGCGGGTTCGATTCCCGGCGGGGGCAACGACTTTGTGTTGTTGTCGTAGTTTGGTTAGGACATTGTAGGCTGATCACCTGATTGTCTGATAAGTAAGATGATCCGTGCATAATTTCTATCAACTATCTACAGACTTGATTTACGAAGTTCTCCGTGCTTCGGAGGGCACGTTAAGCCATCGGTACCGGTCACTGTCTTTGACATTGGTCGTTACCTAAAAAACCATGTCAGAGGCAGTTTAAAAACTCTGACACTAGTGTTAGTCACTAACACACACGACAAGAAGAACAGCTAATTTGTGCTATATTAAATATTCATTAAACAAGCGAACGAAAGTATCAGAAAAAAAAAATTGTGGTGCTAATGGAACTGCAAAAATAGTTGAGTACTTAGTTATGGTAAGTGATTATTAAATTTTGTACGTCAAGCAAAACATGGTTCTAAAAATTTAAAAAAAAGGAAATATTTGAAAGTTTGAAAATAATGGTGCAATGCGCAATGCGCAATGCAACGCGATAATCATATAAGTACCTAGTTAAGGTAAATGTGATGATACTAGGTACAATCAAAGTGTCACCATATACACTATAAAATAAATTAGAAACATTCCATTTCAATTCAAAGATCTTCTTAATAAACCAACTTTATTCCAAACTATTTGCTTCCTACTTGAATACATTTTCTGAACTAATTCCTTACCCTTAGTTCGTAATGATTCTTTCACAGGTTCTTATTCGCTTTACCCAACTTGCTACTTTTAATGACTATAGATTAGGGTTTCTATGACTTCGGCCATTATAGAAATGGGATGCTTCTTCAGAAAGATCAAACTGTTGTCTTTGTTAAAGTTTGGTTGGTGTGATAATGCCATTTAGGGTCGAACTATCCGCAGCGTAAGATGCGCGATGCAAGTTGCGTCGTTCGTACAATTTCTACCCGCGTAACTTGCGCGTGCTGTGAACGTTGGCTTATAGAAATTCTACGAAATGCCAATTAGCGTCGCGCACGGCGCATCTGCGCTGTGTTTGGTTTGTTTTGGACAAACTTCATTATTTAAAGATTATACGATAAGATTGGTACCAAAAAGTTATTTTATTGAGTAAAACTATCGAATACAAAGTATGAAAGGAAGCAGAACACAAAAATTAAAATAAATTGTCTGTTTGTATGTATATTTACGCTAATCTTAAAAACTAATGGACGAATATTTACGCTGTTTTCAATAATATATTAGGCTTATATCTGTGCAACATATAGGCTTTGTTTAATTAAAATCTGATATCAGAAAAAAGTGATCACCATTTTTAAATTTTACGTGAACAAAGTCGTGGGTATGATAAATGATAAATGAAATAACTATGAATAAATGAGCTTTTGGAACCTTTTTGAACTACACCAAAGAAGATCTTGCCCCTTCCATTATCACCAACATGAATCTGGATCTTATCGGAGCTTAAGTGAATTTAACGTCAATTCCAAATTGAACAACCCGAAGTGATTTAAATTTATAACGAGTCCCGGTTTCGATTCCTAATTGGGCCTCTTTGTTATTCAAACAATTGGACAGATTATAACCGAATCCAAGTTCATCTTATTACTGTTTTAGTTTGCGGAGGAACCGAGTCTCGGAATTAAATTGTGGCTTTGACACAACGATGATTTGAAAGGCACCTTGAGTAAACAAATCATCTTCTTCTTATCGAGTCGAAATGGTTTCAGTGTAGCTTCAATTTTAAATTATCTTAACAAGTAGTTAGTCTTCATTTTGGGGTATAGCATGAGATTTGTCGACTGCCTCCATGGTCCTGTAGTCGCCTTTACAGCGGATGGCGCAAGACCTCGTTTTTAGCATTTTCTATGATCTTATGAGGTGTTGCAGGCTTTATAGTGGCACGTCAACATTTTCATCGTGACGTCAACACGTCGAATATTATTGGCATAATTACTCTTCTACCTAATCGTATATCAAATAATTTGTTGTATAATCTAGTTACAGTTGTTATACCTATATAGCCTTGAGTTCTAGGGATGCCAGGTGCTAACACTATTGGGCCACCCGTTACAATCAGCACGGGAAGAGAAACAGCTAGTACATTCTCTATTTTTCTTTTCTTCCAAACTAGCAGAGAAGGAGCAAAATATTTTGAAAGTCGCCAGTACGCATGTATCACTAAAAATTGAACACCATCGGATGGACCTTATGCCTATTTACTAAATAGTTCTAAAATTAGTTGTTAAAATACCAATATACTACTTATTTACCTATTTCTCAGCAAGACGGTGTTTTACGATCGACACATATTTGATACGCACGTCTATAAATTTGTCTCGACCGTAAAACAATCGGTATTCAGTCAATATTTTTGTTATAGTGCTATATTTTTTGAACTATATAAACTTGATTGGTACGAAACGTTTTAGAAGTATAAAGTATACGTATAAACTATTTTATCGCAATATTTCTCACTCAAAACGAACTGCAGTTATTCAGCTTGGATTACTTTACACGGAAAATTTTAATACTCTTTTAGCCTCGTGTTCCAGCTGGTTTGCTCTAGAACAGCGGCTCTCAACCTGTTCTCGGGAATACTACACAAAATACGTGCACAGCAAATAAAAGACGTGACCAACTTTATATTTTATTTGAATTTAAAGAAACGGACAAAAGGAGTACATATGGATACAGACATAATATTTGAAATAAAACTATTTTGGTGTTCCTTATTTAGGGGGTCTATGTTGCGCAATGACTTTTAACCTAGGAATGATTAGTAATATTTATATCCTTACAAATTTATCAATCCTACTATCCTACTAAGAAAGTGAGTTTGTATATTTGTTTGTTTGTTTATTCGTTTGTTTGTAACCTCTTCACGCTTAAACTACTAAACCGATTTGGATGAAATTTGGTATGGATATAGTTTGAGACTCGGAAAAGGATATAAGGTACAATTTATCCCGAAATTCGTACGGGAAGCGAAGCCCGCGGGTACAGCTAGTAATTTATAAAATAAGAAATACTTTTTGGGTATGTAAGCTTTTTTAAACAAAGAATGTTAATTTGGAAAATTGATGATGTAAATAAATATAGACAAAGAATAAGGATAAAGCGAAATTAGTTGCAAGAGGATTTCTACAAAAATATAACATACGAGTAGATTACCTATGTTAATATCTCTGATTGAGTATGCTATCTCTCTCTTTTTTATGTGATCTTTCTACATAAATACGGCGACTACTTCATGATGTTGAGAAACATTGCTCTGGAATTTCTGGAACATGTAGTTCTATCCGTATTCCCACTCGCGCTGAACATAATTCTTTATTTAACGTCCATGATTCATACCATCGCCACGGGAATGATAAAACTTTGTGAGAAATGAAACTGTTTTTCGGAAAATGTAATTTTTCAGAAGATTAAAGTGCTGTAGGCGTCTCGAAACTTCGAAAGTCGAGTCATTACAGAGGGACGCGAGTTGTTAAGGATTTACACATACGAGGATGTACCTTTTGGAAAAATTCTGCGTAATTTATGAAATATCAGAATATAAAATAAATAAATAAAAAATGCGGACAAATCACACAGATTAAGCGAGCCCTAAAATAAGTGAGATTTATGTTATGGGACCAATCTGAAATAGTCTAGGACAATCTGAAAAAAATCTTTTTTTATCTTGACCTGACTGGGGATCGAACCTCGGCCCTAAGCCACAAAGGATGTATGTTTAATAACACACTTTTTATGAAATATGATGGTGATACTGTTCTATTTCTAAAACCATGTCCCAAGAATTTTAATTTAAAATTAAAGCAATATGCGACAAAAACAGAAAACAAGTGTAAGTAAAAAAAACAAGAATTATAAAAAAGGAAACCCGTTTACACCAAACCCGCACTCAACAATTTGGTGAAATTCTTTCCCAATTTTTTGTTCTCTGTACACGTAATTTATGTTCTGCGGTTGGTGAATTTGAGAATATCGCGCCTGGTTTTCTTGTACATATTTACTGGGATACTGGGTCATTGCGAAGGGTAACTACTAAGTTAAGGATGGAGTTTTTGGAACGAAGTTCCTTATCGCGCGTTGCCAAAGGGGGCTAGACGAAAAAAATTAAGACCAAAAGTTGTAACGACACTTTTTGGTATAGTTGTTAGCCGTGCGGCGTGCGCGTGTTTCCCTGTCTGTCTCTCTCTCTCTCGAACTTCGTTCCATTCGGGTGTCCCCTGACACCTCACAATCGAACCACGGGCTATACTAGATCACTATAGTATAATTAAATAAAAAACATTTAAACTACTTATTTTTTTTACTTATTTACTCAATATGGCTTACTTACATGGTTGCATAAGTTGACAAAAATATTGGTGTTATACCTACATGTACACATTTTCAACATCAAGTTGAAAGTAAATAAACATTAATATATTAATAATAATTCTACGTATACTTTCCAATATATATAATAATAATTGTGTAAATTTTCTGTGTGGTTAAATTAATATTTCAATCTAATCTGAGTATCTCACAAATGTTTGTACAAAAGATTTCCATTCCGAATTTGGGATAAGGCAACGAAACGAATTGTGCTGATAATTCTAAAATTAATTCCAACAACAGCTCAGTTAATTCGAATTTAACAAAGGGAAGAACAAGTTTCTTACGCTCCAATGCAAATGGCAGGACCTTTTCTAAATTTTCTTTCCAAAAACACGTTTAATAGTCGCTCTAATTTTCCTCACGAATTTCCTTTTACTGTTCATGAAGGTCATATTTGGACGGGCCGCGAGGAAACAACGCGCACTATCCGTTATTTTTAAAAAATCCTATAAAACCTATTTATTTTTTCTTAAGTCGAACTATAACGATCAACTAGTTGAGAATTAGGTAAATAGTCCTACATCGCAACTGGTTACGAAAACATGGAGGTTACTCCAAACGCATTAAGCAAGACTTAATGTTTAATGATAAAGTCTAATTTAGTATTACAAAGAATAGGATATAGATATACAGATATGTGGTTTTGGCATGATACGGTGAAGCAAGGCTGCCCTCTGTAGTCCTACTCGATACCCTGTTTTTGGGTTCAAATGGACCCCATTGTTGCAGAGCAGATATTTGTCCATCTACGGGTCGAGGGCGACCCGCCATTTTGTCCCATGTCTACTCCTGAAAAATTATGTGCGGGCGACATGAGATCGGATACCTATCACACAGTAGACGAGATTTTCAATAATAAAGAAATACCTAAATGAATAAAAAATGGCATTAAAATATTACTATAATTAAAAAACTTAGGTAAAAATTTAACTCTTTTATTATAAAAAAGACATTTAAATATATTTTTTATGAATACATTAAACTTAAAATAAATATTGACATTAAAATATTAGTTGATAAAATTCGATAGGTAAAAGAAATAATAAATAAATAAACTAAATTATATAAAAATTGCATGGTAAATAAATAAAAAATTCCTGAAATAAAATAATTACTTATACGTTAATATGACAAAAACCCTCAATTGATAAATGCTTATAAAAATAAATTGCAAAAAACTTGAAATAGAACACTCGCTTGCCGTTCTAATTTTTTTTTGCAATACCCTAACAGGGTTCATATTGTACCTAAATAAAAAGTGGTAAGACTAAGTAGGAGACCTTTGCCCAAAAGTGGGACAGACACAAGACATACAGGCATATATAGCCTCAACCACTGAACCGATTTAGATTAAATTTGGTATGGTTATAGTTTGAGATTCAGGAAAGGACATAGAATAATTTATATCTCAAAAATCATCCGTTAAGGGAATGAAACGTGGAGTGAAACTTTGTATGGGGAATCCTATTTTTCCATACATTTCACGCAGACAAAGTCGCGTGTAATGTCAGAAATAAAGATGTAAAGACGTGCCGCACTCTTGCTTTATAGTGACCCGCTCCAATTTACCCATCCCAATGTTCTTTCAGGTCTTGGATTAGCAGGGATTAAAACGGTATTATTTCTTTTCTCCTGTAAAACTGGGTCGTGTAAAGCAACCCTGGCTTCTTAAACGTCTTTTCGCGCAGTTAGCTAAAGGTAACTCGATTCTGCAATTATTTTCAAAGTTTACATGAAAACAAAAGCCAGGTGGCGTAGCCAGTTCCCTTGTTCTGAGGGTGCACGCTACATACCCTTAGCCCTACCTAATTAGGAAAATTATACTTCGTAATTTAAGTATGGACGCTTTTACTTGTATTAAGATAGGTATACATCTCATCATCAAAAACATAAATGTGAAAATGAAGCCTAGTTCAATATCCGACAAAAGAATTGAGAATCTAAATAGATGCCAAGTTATATATATATATATAGTTCATATAGAGAAATAGAAAAATGATAAGAAGCTCTAAATACGTGGCTCAAATGTTATAGTGATTTTTTAATCAAGGCCAAGGCATCAGAAATGGCGACGATATCTGTATGCAGTTTATTTCATTTTATTTAAAATTAATTTTTGCTGACCAGAAAAATCTGATAAGTATTTTTTTGGCAAAGAAGAATGTTATTCTTACTAGAAAAAAAATATTCAAGCGTTTTCAAAAATTTCATCTGTAATAATTGATAACTTATTTATCAATAAATAAGAGTTCGACAGCTAGCAAAACTAAACGTGCCAACAACTCCAAGAAATCAAAACTTTAAGTAGGTACCAGGTACATAATATTATTACGTCACAAATCATACCATCTGATGCGAAGGCTATTCTGAATTATGCTGTCTGACAGTTGTGATTGACATAAAATTAATCTAAGGCCCTTAATCTGGCCCTTAGGCCGTTGTGTCGATGACAACTGGATTATAATTGTAACTATGGCGGACTGATAAAATCGGCTTCAAGGGACAAAGGGTTGGGATTTTGGTAATGCATGTTAAACATACGTACATAAAATGACGCCTGTTTTCCACAGGGGTAGGCATATACAATAATAAAAACATACATGTTATATTTTCCAGATATTTGTTTTTCATATGTTTAAATGGCCAACACTGATGTTATATTTTTCTCTGACGTAGCTTGACGACAATCTTAACAGTCGTTATCAACGGCCTTACGAGCTTTCTGAAGCATGGAGGAGTTTTCGATTTCGATTTTTGATGTGCCACTATTCACCAATTGTGTGAGGACCTCGCCCGAAGATGCTTAACTTGCGCAAATGCTAGCAATGCGTCCTCCTACTGGGTAAACGAACTCCTTACAATCATTTACCTAGTATTATCCATCATCCACCCAGTTTTTTTTAATGATTTCTTCATCATCATCATCCGGTCTTTTGGTCTCCACTGCAGGAGCACGACTACCAGAGCCATACTTGGCCAGAGCAGCCAGAGGACTTGGCCTACTCTCTCCACGCTAGCCAGACGGGTTGAAGAGGTCTCATTGATGTTTATAAGCTTTGTTTAGCTTGTATTTCCTAAGTCGCCTTCTACGACATCAACGGAAGGACTTGGAGTGGCCCTATTCTACTCTGCCGAAAACCACACGGCATGATTAATGATTTATCTTTGTTGTATACTTTGTGTATAAGTTAAATAGGTAACTGGGCCACTTGTTAGCTAGTCATAAAAACAATAACCATAAAGCATCAATTGTTACAATTAACTTAATTGGCAAGGTCATTCATGGCACAGCCTTAAAGGTTCTAGCTATAAATATTAGCTGTCTAGACGTCATTAGTCTCAGCGGGCGTCCTTAATTAGAAGAATATTTCGCTGAAGATGTAATTTTAAACTTTAATTTTTGTCTTTTTTTGCTTCGTTTTGCCAAAAAATATCTGAATCTGAGAGAAATAAAGCTATAAGTGAGTATATCTACGGTCTACATCATCATTAGATGTTTATAGTCTCCCCTGCAGGAGCACGACCCTCTCTGTACTACTAGAGCCAAATTTAGTCAGAGTAGCCAGAGGATTAGGCCTACACTCTCTTCGCTGGCCAGACTGGTTGGAGAGGTCTCATGCCTCAGGCCTACTACTAAATCCACGGGAAAAATGCCTTCTGAATCATCCTGAGTATGCCAGGTGTTCATTGCCAGAGATCGTTCCAATGACTTCAATATTTTATACGCTTTCTGCATTTTGCTATCCCGAAATATATTCAAGATTCCAAAGAACATTTAGTGAGTTCTGTTGCTATACAAAGTCTTATGCTTAAGCACTTACTCCGTAGAATATGAAATGCAAGGATTTTAAACCACAATTAAAATGAAATCTGAAAGTTAAACTTTCGTTATGAATATCTAAATTACTGGGTCGGGTCATTAATTACTAAGTTGAAGTCAAACGTTAAGTCAATTTGGGCAGCATCTGTTCCCAACTTCTTAAAGAACGTGGCTGACTTCTTAGGGCGTTATTTGCCACTTAATTACCTCTTAATTAAGAATATTTATAGACTATGAAACGTAGAAATCTTATAAAATATTCTGTCATTTTGATTTCCACAGTTTGAATCGTCTTGAATTTAAGAGCTACTGCTCTATCTATTGTCTATGTATCTCTACTATAAGCTGTACCCGCGGGCTTCGCTCCCCGTGGGAATTTCGGGATAAAGAGTACCCTATGTCCTTCCCCGAGTCTCAAACTATATCCATACCGAATTTCATCCAAATCGGTTAATTAGTTTAAGCGTGAAGAGGTAACAAACAAACAAATATACACACTCACTATCGCATTTATAATATTAGTAGGAAGTAGGAAGTAGGATAGGATAGGATAGTAGGATTGTCGGTGGAGTGATTTCATGTCTCTCTTTCTTCCACTAAGTTATTATCTCCTTAATTTGTTTTTACTTTTATTTTATTCTCAAAGTCATTTTTTAGCTTGTAGGTATTAATTATTTTTCCTTCTTCATTTTTTGCTGTTGAACTTTTCGTTTCGAATTGGGCAAAGAATTAAAAAAAAAACATTTGGGCAATAAAAAAAATTGCCCAAATGTTTTTCTAAGGGGTCTGACGTCAGGTAGGCGGCCGCAATACAGGGCAATACTGACTATTTCAGAATCGATATATGAAATCAATGAAAAAAAAATACATTAATGTAGCCTTAACATGTTTATGTCTCATGAATCAAATATGATTTATGACTATTCTTGTTTATTTATGAATATCAAATGGGATTAAATAAATAATTTTGAAAGAAATTACTTTTTGTATAGTAGTAGATGTATTCCAAGTACAATAAACTTAAAAAAAAATAAAAAAAAAATTGGTTGCCTGTAAAGTCGGTATACGGGCGAAAGTTTTACGTGACAACGACTTTTTATGTCTGTCTCTCTCGCTCTTAGGCGGGCTAACCATGCCCGAGTGGAAGGGACGCGTGCCTCTCACTCGCTCTCATTGTGAGCGCATAACGTGAGCGGAGCGTAACGCAGTTTCTTGAAGTGTCACCCGCCAAACCAATTTATAAGACGTTGTCACGTCAAAAAACAAACTTATTGTAATAGTTCCTAGTAGAACTTAATTCTCAAAAAAAAAATTGAAATGCTTATTTATAGCCACGCTATATCGAAATAACTTACTTAATTTTTTGTGTTTTATTGCAGGTACGTATCGTCATCATCATATCAGCCGCAGGAAGTCCACTGCTGGACATAGGCCTCCCCAAAGGTTTGTCAGAACGACTGATTGGAAGCGGCCGGCATGCAGCGTTTTCCTGTAACATTGCTAAGGTCGTTCGACTACGCCTAGTTGGTAGGTGTCCTACGCTGCACTTGCAGGTACGTGGCTGCTATTTGATAACCCCTCCGCCCTATCGGCCATCAGTTCTTCGTACGTATAAATGACGTCATAAGTGCAACTGATAGCAATTAAGGCTTTACGTTGAGTCAGCCACAAAACCAAATACTGTACGATTTGCTTTTCCTGTGTGTAACACCGGGTTCGGCCCGGTATTGCCGTGTGGTTTTCAGAACGAGCTAGGCGTTCATTCATAGTTTGCTGATTTAAACAGATACAATAAAACAATACAAAACACTTTATTGCACCAAAAGACATTTACAATTTTTTAACACTTATGAAATAATTAAAAGATGCTTGCGAAATGTATATTTCAAAATTTTCTTTCCTGTGCATTTTGTAGTCAAATTATGCTCAATATCAGTCTATGATAGACAGATCCTTACAAGACTATTTCCCCTTCAAAAACATCTGTATAAATGTATCAGTCTTCTGTTTAGTCTCTCTCATGCAAGAACTGGCGGTTTTCACTACTATTATGGAGCTAGTCCCAGTAGACATCCGAGTTAGTCCTAATGGGAATCCTTTTCCCAGTAGACTACCTGTTGGAGTACTGGAAAATTAATTTCCAGTGGACCTGCCAGTACTGCTACTAGGAAAAGGCTGAGTAATAGAGCGGCCCATGCACTTAATAGTGTGAATTTTATAGATCAGAAAATAGATCTAATAAAGATGCCGTGTAATTTCCGGCAGAGTAGAATAGGGCCACTCCAAATCCTCCCTCCTCCGTGGATGTCGTAGAAGGCGACTTAGGAAACACAAGCTAAACATCAATGGAACCTCCTCAACCCGTCTGGCCAGTGTGGAAAGTGTAGGCCAAATCCTCTGGCTGCTCTGGCCAAGTATTCCTCTGGTAATAAAGAGAGGGTCTTGCTCCTGCAGAAAAGACAAAAAGACCTGATAATGATGATATGGTGTAGAAATGGTTCTGACAGCCAAAATACCACCTTTATTGAGCGAGACTTAATACGAGTATAATAAAATATCCTCAAAAATACTTATTATAATTAAACATAAAAAAAATCTCAGCTAATAAGTCTTGCTATCCAGCGAGGGAATGCTGCCAGCATATTGGTTACGTTGCTTTGATGTGGTGTGTTGGAACAAATATTATATTGACAAGCCGCTGTATTTAAATTTTGTAATTTTATTTTGAATAAACGAAAACTTTCAGAAAACCAGTAACCTCGTCAAGCAGGTTAAAACCTAGGTTATAGGTAGCGGACCCCGTGCTCTGCGTTAACGTGACCGCTGAGGATGTAACCGGGAAAACGCTCAAATGATAATGATGATCATATTAAAAAACGAATGAAGTGTTTAGCATTGTGTTTTATTTCACGTACAGTAAAAATAAACTTATTTTGTCTAAGTAAAAGACGAAATTGCTCTAATATTCATCATCGAGATTTTCGGGTACGCATTCTCCTAAAACCAAAATTTTACCTTCAGTGCATCGTATTGGAACATGCGCGAAAGCTCCTCCTGGTGAACCGAAGGCATTAACATCATCCCCACATGTAAAAGGAGCAAGCATGACGTCAGTCAGAAACAAAATGGTTTCTTCGTCAGTTATAGAGTCACGTAAGTAGTATGGTGGAGACTTGACCACGAAAGTTTGGTTTTCAGGGCAACTGCCAGGATCTGCAGAAATGGCCAGAGTCATCGTACACAGCAAAACTACTGCAATGTTCATCCTGTAAAGATATATAATAATAAAGTTCCTTCAAATCAAATCAATTTATTTGCATTATTTATTTTCCTTAGCTCGTCGACGATCACTTCAACGTACAGTATCTCATATAACAGTCCCACCATATACGCTTGACTTAGGTCCTTGTATGCGGTCCATATTTTCAACGAAAAGAAAAAAGAAAGAAATACATAAATAATTGACCGAGCGAGCGAAGCGAGCAAGGTCTACAATTCAAGTTGGGGCGAAAAACACATTGTTTGTATGTATGTTTGTATGTATGTATATATGTTCCACGATAACTCTCGAACCGTTGAACTAATTTTGATGATATTAAGAATGAGTGTAGCAACTATTCATAGAATTTTTAAGTTCGTTTGGCATCAAAATCGGTTCAGCCGTTTCTGAGATAAACGCATTTTTGTGAAAATAATTATTGGTCTATAACTTCCGAACCGTTAATCAGATTGGGGTGAAACTTGTCATGTCACGAGATAGTATTACTATATTTAACCGAATAAAATATTTTTGGTCATTAAGCAATTCTTTGAGGAAAAGTAAACTCAAAGAAAATATTTCTATACGACATTATTAGCTTATGCGCGTTGTAGAAATGAATTAAATGAAACAGCACCATCTAGCGGATTCTTGAAGAATTAATAGGCATGTTATTTGGGGCATACCAAGATGTTATCAAACTGATTTTCGCTTATATTTATATGTTTATAGGTATAATGCTATCGTATAATGATGATGAATTGAGTTTGGATTTTAAATTTCCTTTGTAACTTATTTAAGATTGCTATATATTTGCAGGCAAACCCGTGCCTTGAGTTCATTCAAATGACGATAACTTTTTTTTAGGGAGTGCCTCCGCTGCCGGCTCCTAAGATATCACTAATGGGAGCCGGCGGTTATACTGCATTATTTTCAGTTTTGGCTAAGTTTGATTGATTACTAAATTTAACAATTTTGTTGAGCAAACTTTGGTTCAATCGTTATCGCTGCTTGTCTGTGATTCTGAAGTAGTATTAGTGATTATGCTTCGAACTAAAAAGAGATCAGCGTCAACCAAAACCCGCGAAGTAGATTTACATAGAGAGTTAGAAACTAATGAGAAGCGGCATGAGCATCTTTCGCAACTAAAGCCAGTACTTCTTGTGCCAATGAGAGCTCATCAATCGTTTAAATCAAGAAATCTTACCCAACGTAAAAGGGAGCTTGGTCAGCAAGAAAATTCGGCTGAACGCCTCTAAAGCTTGTGTTCACAGCGTGAGCACGCAAGGGAAGTAATAGAGCATGAACTATTCCCTGAACTTTAAGCGCTTGCACTCAATTCGTGAGCACGCTGTGGAGGTTCGAGAGGAAAAATCTTCACCAGAACACGGATTCCATTCTACCCATGATCCGATCGCGGAAGACTGGCCAAGTTTCATGCTCACTTATGCAATTTTCATTGACATTTGCCTAGGCAGTAACTGTGCACAAATCGCAAGGACTTTGAATAAAGTAGACGTAGATATTGGTGTAAAAGAGTTGGCGACCGTGTGTATAATCGTACATACGTTGCTCTTGCAATTTCGAAACGTCTTACGGATATTGTATTGGTTCTAAATTAATTCGTTTTGAAAAAAAAAAATGAACTTATCAGCTCAGAATAGAAGAAGAAAGAAGGTTGTAAAATCTGAAAAAAAAAAACAGTTTTACTGGATATTAAAATTCATTTTAATCTGGGGGCACAGGAATGCCCCCGCCAAGACGAGCCTACCGGAGCGCAAGGGTTTTCTTAAAATGTTTCGTCGTTTTTTTGAACTCTCATAACTTTGGTTTGGATGATACTAAATAGTTAAAAATTTCAAGATATATTGACACCAATACAGTCATTAAAAATACAAAGTGTGAATATCCTAGCTATTATACTTTAGATTATATTAATGTCTGAAAGCCCTCGATTTCGTCACTGATTCAGTCACTGATTCACTCATTGATCATCAAAATTCTTAAGGTACTTCCTGAAGTCCTAGAACGCTGAAATTTGGTATGTAAGCTAATATTACTACAAAAACAACAACAAAAACAACAAACCTAACCCTTCCCCTCGGAATAGGAGGTGGAAGTTTGTAGACCTGTGGCTTGGCCATTTTATTTCACACACGGTAAGGGCGCATAGATCAAGAATCTTGGCTCTACGAGATCTGACCACTTTTTCATAGATAGTAGTATAGAGCTTGTAGGTTTAGAGCGTGTAGTCTTCAGAGCTTGGCTTTATACGAGATCTGAAAACTTTTTCACAGTGTAAGCTATGTAGACTCGTCTTGGCAACATTTTTACATGAAAATGTTTTTGGTGGGATTCTATTTTGGAATAATAATCGCGAGGTCTAAGTTCGCGGCGAACCACTAGTAATAATAATTGAAGGAATTATTATTATTATTTATGTATTTCTTTCTTTTAACGCAGGGTTTTATTTCAGGTAACAAAACATATTATAACAACAAATAAAATAAAATATGATTGTATGTAATACCTTCCTACATTTTGATCGTTTAGAATTTGTAAATTGTGGCATAAAATTATTTGATGCTTTGTTTTTTTATGGTCCTTCCATTCAGCTTTGGATGAGATTTAAAAATCATAAAATGTACCAATTGTACCAACTGTTTCTCATCTCAAATTGTACTTAAAAGCCGATCAGGGAAATGGGACAAATCTAGTCTAGACTAGACTAATCGAGGTATGTCATTAGGTGACCCGTCCACCGTAATGCTGAAGTTGGCTTAAACATTTTAAGGCTCTAGGCGTTGCTTGACTTGTAAGAAAAGAAGACAGAGATACTCACTCTAAGGTTTTCTTCTCTTACTGAAACTATTTTTAAAGGCGATGGAATATTAAGTATGGCGCATTTTTTCATACATTCCGTAATTATGGGTCTGCAGTAATAATTAAATCAAAATAATCCAATGACCAGCTGAAATACATTTTTTTTTTCCTTTAGTTTCCCTTTATATTATTATATTACGATCACTAAACAGGAAAAATTGTATAAAATTTGCAAACTGATGACGAATAGGGTATATTGTATTCATTAGATACATTACAATGTAATTATATCATCCAAATTCAAGCAATTTCTTTTTATGTATTAATCAAAACATATACAAATATTGTTTGTAGTTAGTTTAGAACCCCTTTATTATTGAATAAATAGTAGTTGATGGATTAAATAAAATAATAAATTTATTTCTATTTTGCTTTTAGGATTAACTAAGAAACTTGTTTACATACCTGTGCTTTTTAAATCCTGATTTTTCAAAACTGAGGTTAAAAGATTGCTTTAAATAATAACAAGAATTTCAATCGTGTTTTTTGACTTTTTACCTATCTTTTTCTTTGTTCCTTCTTAGGTCTCTTTTTATTACAGGCACATGTCACTCTGTGTCTTTTTAATTTTTTTACTTATCTCTTTTAATATATATAATTATACATAAACTTGTTAATAAACAAACACAATTTATATATAGTCTGATCGAGGTCGTAACTAATACTGTTAGCCTCTGACTGCGAATGACTAGCTTGTGAACATGGCTATATAATATAAATCATTAAACAGGATAACCACAGTGACGAAACTATAGTTAATAATTGCATTTGTCACAAATCTACCATATTATTTTCCTGTAGCGTTCACACGTTAAGAGTCCCCTTACCCTAGACCAAAATACAACTTTCCATACAAACGTAGTCTACGTTTTATTTCAAAACGACATGTCTGATTTCAGCAAAATTTTGTTATTTCAGAGATATTGCAATTATCTAGGGTAATAACTAGTTTCCTACAGTAAAAATATGAAATTGAAATAGAATATAGTGTTTTATATCATTTTTGACCTTCAGTATGGGAAACTTCTGAATCGGTATATTTTCTTTCCAGTTCATAATTTTACCGTGGGAAACCAGTTATAACCCTAGATAATTGCAATTTCTTTATAATTACCAATTTTTACCGAAATCTGAAACGTAGACTACGTTTGTATGGAGAAGTCTAGGGTAAGGGGACTCTTAATTTGTGAAATTCAAAATTTTCAGCTTTTAGCTTTTAAATTCAACACATTCCGGCTACACAAGAATTTACGTTTAATATAGGTAATAAAGAGTAGCAATTTTAAACCTCTAAATCTATGAACCACATATTTGAAAGTATACATTAGAGCAGCACAAAATCTAGAGTTTTTTATTTAGAGTTTACAATATTCTTTACATCACGCTTATACATTTTTTGCACTACTTTTTTATATGTTGTTATATGCAAGCAATTAATCATTCTAGTAAAGCAGTTGGCGGCTTATAAGAAACAAACAAACAAACAAACGGAGTCATCCGGGCTAAGATACTTTTGCCCCTAAGGTAAATAGAGGAAAGTGACAAATAATAGTTCTAATTTAGTTTAAATTTAGTTTGAATTTAATTTAATTTTTCTCTTAATAATGTCTACAGTCCTCAGCTTAATTGTTGCTGGAGGAATATTTAATTTAATACCCATTTAAGTAGTTTTTCAGCACTTGGAAAACAAACAGTGTAGAATTCATTAAAATTTAAAAATATGTAGTCAAGCTAAAAAACTGAGTGTGTCCAAAACACTCGCTTGGAGCACAGTTACCAAAACCCTAAAAAGTGATGGAAAAATCTGACCTATTTACTTACTTTTTATTAATTCTGTGACTTAGGTCTGAAAAATAAAGAGCACGGAAAACCTAAGACGTCTGACTTACATATTTTAGAGATTTGCAACAGAACTGAGCTGGAGACCACGTCGTCGGCCGCACGTCCGAATGCTATGAAGCCACAAGGCCCGCATTTAAAATGCTTGTACGGACATTTTGTATGAAACTTTATGTTCGCTTTATTCTACGTATCCTGGCTATTAAGTAATAGGCATATTTATTTTAAACTTTATTGAGTCAAAATGCTATAATACTGCTAGCAAAGCTAAGAGCATCTCTTTCTTTCAAAGAAGGAGGTTGTCAATACAACGCGATCATTTTTAGGGTTCCGTAGCCAAATGGCAAAAACGGAACCCTTATAGATTCGTCATGTCTGTCTGTCTGTCCGTCCGTATGTCACAGCCACTTTTTTCCGAAACTATAAGACGCCTGGACAGATTTGAAAAATTTTTTTTATGTTTGAAAGGGAAGTTGCAAGTTGGTTCCATAGAAACTTTATCAAATCGATTGTGTAGTTTGGTGGTGAAGTTTGTTTTTATTTTTGATAAATTATTTATACTATCTACTATATTAATAAATATACTACGATATGTTCCTTTCGGAACTACCACTGCAGTATAGTCGGGATATAAAATAACATATCCTGCATGTTGGATCGTTCAACTCGACTACATGTCTAGAAGAAGAAACTAAACGGACATAACGAACGTTTGTCACTCCCAGTGTTGCAAGCAACTATAGATTATGTCAAAAAGCAAGCCAAATTCTGTTTGTGTACATAAAATAAAAAAATATCATTTTTGCGCTAGGGGGGGGGGGGGGGGGGAGGCGCAGGGGACTGCACCGCACACGGACACATTTAATTGTACTTTAAAAGTAAAATTTCTGTTCATATAGGGTTCACCAAAGTACACCACGGAGGCAGTATAATAACAAAAATAATGTTTCGGTAATTGGTCGAAATACTTAATATTGTCTTTGACAATGGTTCGGTGACCAACGTTCTGTCGTCGAACGGACGGAAGGCGAAATGTATTGACGGACAATCGTACGGAGATAAAGAGTTCGGTCGTTGAAAGATAACCCGGAGAAAGGCAAGTCGGACTTTTGTTCCACAATCGTCAGAACACGTTTGAAATTCTTATACCAAACTTAGTTTTCTACAAATCAAAGCTAGCATTGGGACCAGATTAATCAGGATGATTTATTTACCTACTAGTTACTAATTAAAAGTTTTTTTTGCTTCTTTTTATTAAAATAATCTATATTAATAACTAAAAGAGGAATGAGGGTAGCGGCGTCGCTAGCCGCTTTTGGTAATAAATGAGCAAGTTGCCGCGTGTTTATATCTGTCATTCGGGTGCGCCTCGAAGCCATGCGCCTTATTTTACTACGGCGACCTCCATGGCGTAATGGTCAACACGCTAGACCGCCAACCCGGAGATCCTTGGTTCGATCCCCAGCCAGGACAAGTTGGAAAATGGCCTTTTTCAATTTTTCCTGGGTCTTGGATGCTTATCTATATATGTATTTGTTTTAAAATATAGTATCGTTGAGTTAGTATCCTATAACACAAGTCTCGAACTTACCTTAGGGCTAGCTCAATCAGTGTAATTTGTCCCTATATATTTATTTACCATTTTTACTTTATTTACCTACTATTTCTTTATTTATTATATGTATGTTTGCCTTCTTAATGTATCAAAAGAGTATAAAGAAAGAAGAAAGGACAACGGAGAACCGTCACGGTATTGCCAGCCGCATGTGGAAGCAAATGTGCAAGTTGCCGCGTGTTTATCTGTCATACGTATGCGGCTCGAAGCCGCGCGACTTCTTTTAGTGTTTTCACTTTATTTACCTACTATTTATTATACCTATGTATGTTTACCTACATGTAAAAAAGAGTCTTTATTTATATCCAAAAGAGGGATAGCAGGCAACCGTCCCTAGTCGCGTCTGGTAGCAAATGAGCAAGTTGCCGCGTGTTTATCTGTCATACGTATGCGGCTCGAAGCCGCGCGATTTCTTTTAGTGTTTTCACTTTATTTACCTACTATTTATTATACCTATGTATGTTTACCTACATGTAAAAAAGAGTCTTTATTTATATCCAAAAGAGGGATAGCAGGCAACCGTCCCTAGTCGCGTCTGGTAGCAAATGAGCAAGTTGCCGCGTGTTTATCTGTCATACGTATGCAGCTCGAAGCCGCACGACTTCTTTTAGTGTTTTCACTTTATTTACCTACTATTTATTATACCTATGTATGTTTACCTACATGTAAAAAAGAGATTCTTATTTATATCCAAAAGAGGGATAGCAGGCAACCGTCCCTAGTCGCGTCTGGTAGCAAATGAGCAAGTTGCCGCGTGTTTATCTGTCATTCGTATGCGGCTCGATGCCGCGCCCCTTCTTTTATTGTTTTGCTGCAGATTTCTACAACAGCTCTTCCAAAATTATTTTTTGTTTGCATGTTTAGTCAGAAAATTTAACTGAAAAGGGGTAATTTTTTTCCTCGATGCGTTTACCAGGCAGTTATTTCATGGGTATTTCCATAGATTTAGAAAAAAAGGTCTATTAAAAAATCACGTCTTTTTAAAAAATTATTAATAATGGTCTACTTTTTACATATAGCGATATATTGCATCATCATCATCATCATTTCAGCCGCACAACGTCCACTGCTGGACATAGGCCTCTCCCAAAGATTTCCAAAATATATTGCATAGTTTCAAACAAATCCCGTACAATAGTAGGTAAAATGATATAAAATCATGTTTTGTTTCAAAAGCAATAATATAAATAAAGCCACAGATATTTGTCGGTTGAGGTTAATTTACAGCTATAAAAAGGAACAATGAAAACATTTTAAAACTCGTACCTATTAATCTTTCGGCTTGATACTGTTAACTTTGAATGTAATTTTGACTTCAATACCTACGTTCTTATATCTTCTTATCCGTCATTCGTATGCGGCTACAGTCCTCTTTTATTGCCTTGTCGTAGATTTTGCTCCTGCAGTCATATCTTTCTGAGAATTTAGCTACAGACCTTTTAATTTATAAAATCTTATTTTCTATATAATATTTTCTATTTTCTATATAATTATTTAATTATTATAATTATTTTCTATATAATATCTATATTCTGGTTTAGTTCTTAATGGTATGTCTTATCTATTTATTGGTCGTTGTCAAGCGGTTCACAGCAGCAAATAGTTTTAGTTTTGTTAGTTTCTATGTTCAACTTTAAAAAAACACTCATAATATTGAGAGCTGTCAAGCTTTAGCGAGAAAGAACACTATAGTTCTCAATATATTTCTCTTAAAGAGCCGGCCGCGCTAAAAGAGCAGAAAGTCTGATACCAGTGTTGGTCAACGGCACTCATGAAAAAAACAAACATTAATGGAGCCTGGCTCTTAGACTAAATATAGAAGCTAGTTAACTAATAAATACCGTAAGCAGAGAAAAGAAAGACTTTCCACAAACCACTTTTAGTCGCAGCAGCAAATACCCAGCGCTGAGCTAAAGATTACCATTTCAAAGCCATTGCCTGAAAGACAAAGAGACGGAACTAAAAGGAAAAAGCGGCTGTGACGTCACACGAACGCCTTTGAAGCGAGCCTAGAAGCTGACTCGGAAAACGCGAGTAATCTGAATCACTTAAGACAATTATGTTCTGCGGCTGCGGATTCTTCTTTTGATGATTTTTTTTTTATAATTTAAAAAAATATACTGCTTCTACAGAAGTGGCAGTGGCCAAGCGATTTAGACACTAGCTGTGCGTTTGTGAAAACTTTAGTCTGTACTTAATAGATTTCTAAGGAAATATATTTTACTTACCAAGCTAATTATGACGAAGTTAAGTGTGAAAAAGAAGTTATTAGTACAGACGATTGCACCGCACTCATTGAGAAAAATATATGCTCAGTTTGTTCATCTTGCAAATATAAAGATGGTTTAAGATTTATATCGTTTCTCATGTAACTTTTTTTTTAATTGTGTGATCATTGCTTTATGGCTTTGTGAACATAACAAGTATTTTTTTCAAGCCACGCCATCTGATGGCGTGACGACCTATATTATATAGGCGTCTATAATAGACGCCTACTCGAAGGACTGGCACACGAAACGGCAAAACAGGGTTAAATAGAGAGCTGAGAGAGAGGCCTTTGCTTAACATTGGGATCTAATGGGCTCTAAATAAAGTATTTTTATTTTATCCAGTTCAATTTCCATAGTAACAAAGTTCAGTGTTCGTTCAACTACAAAGAATAGTATTTTTATGTTAGTGTATTTAACTATGTATGTATGTTTTTTTTTTAACTAACCTTTTTGTCCCACTGCTGGGCAAAGGTCTCCCCTATATCCTTGCAATTATTATATGTAATCCATATTTATTTAGGTCAAATCTTGCAACTCAATTTTCAACCAGTTAGCCTCAACCGATTGAGCTGTAATTTTGCATACTAATGTAAATCGGATGACAAAACAATATTAAAGATATTATATTATAGTCAATGAGCTGCTCTGATGATGGAGCCGGGAGATGTTCACAATATAACCTCATTTTGATTTGTCTTGACGAGCAGGCGATGCGGCTAGCAACCCATCACTGTATTGATTGCTTTTCCATCTTCTCGCCCACCATGATGCTAAAAGTGGCTTTTGGGTCTTGCGGCCCTGGGCTCTGCATAGAACCGCAAGACCCAAAATGCTCTGTCTGCCCCATTAGGGATAAAGACGTATGTATGTATGTATTGACGAGCATTTTAGATGATATCTAGGGTCTTATCCATGTATTATCACAAAAACGAAAGATTGTCGATGGAACTCAGTAATGAAACGACGAAATCCCATCGAGTTTAAGTCTATTTCATGTGTCTTATTGGCCACCTTGGCCTTACAATAAATGATTGAACAAAAATGAAATTTTTTCATAGAACTTATTTATCAATATCACCAAAAGCTGTAAAAAATTGACGTCCAAGCGATAAAAGTTTATGGCCCTGGTAAGTAGTTCCTTTTTATAATCGACTCAGCTCTTTGGGAAAATATTAAAAAATGTCACTTAGCTTCTCGCGATCGTGAATCGAAAAATATAATATATACCTAGCAAGGTCGTCTTTTTTACCTAACAAGTCAAAAAGTTGAAAGGTGAGTAAAAATAAGCCAAATAATGTAGCCATTTGCCTTTTTTCTTTTGTTTGTACCTTGAAGCCCATTTACATAGCAAGTTTCTTGCTTGCTGCATGCAATTAATTTGAATCAATAAATAATATATGAATGTAGACATTTTGCATAGATCATGCAAGTTATTACTGCAATTTTTTTGGATGCAACATGCAAAAAACTTGCACGCATATAATTAAGCATTTATCCAGCTAAAGTAATAAACAAATTATTTTTTTTACTTAAAATGGGCAGCATACCTATAGGTACTGAAACTATGTTTATTATACCTACTGAACACATTTCGCAAAGGAAAATGAGTTAAAATTAATAATAAATAATATTTTGTTTTTCATAAATTCGGATTAGCTGATATTGAAAAGCTAAGAACCTTTTTAATATTTTACACATAATTCCTTACGGAAAGTTGTTCCGATCATAGACTGAATTCACACTGAAAATGGTTTCATTATATAAATAAATAATTAAATTCATTTTTGGTCGACGTTATATTTTTTAAATCTTTAACCAATCAAACACAAAAAAAAAAAACTTAAAAAAGCGACACCTCGAAGCCGAAATTCAACGCCTATGAAGAAATTAAAGAAATAAATTATCTCAAACCGGTCACCCTATTTTCCAAGAGTATGTAATGGCCCTCTACAAACGCGGCCCATCGGCCGTGGGCAGGGAGACCTACAATTTAATATGGGAAACCCTTAATTTAACCGCTCTTGACATTTCCCAAAGAGTTACGTGACCATTCGTGAGTTAAAAGGGTCTATCCCTTGTAACAACTAAGACAAATTCCTTAAGTGTTGTTCTTTGGAATTCGTTTATATAAATCTGTGCTTTTATAGCCGAAAGTTCTTGGCCAAATCGATTTGAAGAAACACGGTTGTGGCTCTATTTTTATGATCGCGGTGACTTGTTTGAAATAAATGGTCTTTTCTACCCTTGATGCAAAAAGAGGCGTGTATTTGTGCCTGTTTTCTTAGTAAAGTTTTGTTATTCCTAGAAATTTTTCTACAATATAGAGGTCTTCTAAACGTTTTCGTTACGAAAGTCAGACTTTTCTGGTTTGTCATGCTCATATTATTGGACGTGTGGTTTCCGGCAGAGTAGAATAGGACCACTCCAAGTACTCCGGTGGATGTCTTAGAAGGCGACTTAGGAAATACAAGCTAAACAAAGCTTATAAATATCAATGAGACCTCTTTAATCCGTCTGGCCAGCGAGGAGAGTGTAGGCCAAGTCCTCTCCCTCTCTGTACTACCAAATTAGTAAAATAAATACTTACTTTACTTTACTTACTTCTGCTCTGGCCAAGTATGCTAATTTGGTAGTACAGAGAGGGTCGCGCTCCGTCAGTGGAGACTAAAAATACCTGATGTCATGATCATGATTATTATTTTATAAAGATGTCATTTTTCCGTATACATATAATTGTGTTTTTTTTGTAACAATAACGAATACAATTTAAAAAAATTAAGAATCTCCCGATACGATTGCCCTAAAAACCATATCGATCGCGTCAGCTTTCAAACCAAAATAAAACCGCATTATATACGGTTCATAGATAGACACACATATACACGTCAAATATATAACACCCATCTTTTTGCATCGGGTGCTAAAAAATAATCAAATCAATGTCTGTGAAATGTGTGAAAAAAGCTAGTAAAACGGCAATCAAAGATTGGTTTTCAATCGGCGGAAATGTTAGGTCAAAGCCAACGGAAGTGAGATGAGTTTAGTCCACGTATTGACAATAAAGATTTAGTATCCATACAACCCCGCGGTACTGTGGAATTTCATGCTTTAGTCACAGAAACCTCACTTCACTTTTATGTTTCACTCCAGTATTTTGTTATTAAAGCAATTGAAACGTTGCTTTGTTTCCGGAAAAAAAAGCGATTCCGAATAATTATAGTAGCTAATTCATTTACCGAAATATAAGTTTTTTACCTAGGTACAGGTAGAGCTTGATGTAACAAATGCCAAAGTTTGTAGGTACGAGTAGGTTTGTTCCCCCATAATAATTGCACAGGATTCATAATTTTAACAGTGGCCCGCCTCTCTTTTTATAGGTCGGTCAAGTAAGTTAACAAAAACACCTGATTGCACCAAAATACATGAAAGTAACATTTAAAATATAAACCGGATGTGCAATAGGCAAAAATCTAAATTAATCGGTCAAATAGTGTTGTCATAATGTCAAAATAATATACGTTCAATTTGGTGATAGGAATACATTTATGGTCGTAAGTTTTAAATAGATTAGCTCCCTTACAGACATTCTGACATTGCGGATATTCCGACATAAGGGAAATGTACGTTATAAAAAAGATATACGACATACTTGAATGCTACAAAACAATCATTTTCACAATCAATTTTTTGTCCGAACTATCTGCTACAAATAAATTCTCGCTTCGACTAACCATACATAGTACTACCCTCGATGAGCTGACGTCACTCGCGAGCTATCGTAATTGCATTCCGAGTCTATGGTCCCGATTGCACGATCGTGCTGTATAGATGACGTCACATATTGGCACGTGCTTCAAAGTTTCACTTTTTATTCAAAGCGAAAAAATATATAGGTACCTATGTTACATACATTACATGCACTTATGTTTTTTTATATGTAAGCTGGACTAAGTTTTTTATTATAAATTCTTTGTAAATATAAGGATAAGTCTTATACGAATTATCACGATCCTTATAACTTAAGTATAACCTTATACTTTTGTGTAAAGCAAATGTTACAAAATGCGTCAAGAATGTAACTTTCACCAAAAACTTCATGTAAGCTTTTATACACCTTCATTATGTACTTACAAGTTTTCAAAGATAGATATCAATTCGTATTTTATCGATATCGAGTTTTCAAGAAAAACTTATTTAATATTTATTTTATTCTTCGTACAAAATGCTAATATTTGTACACGAATTAGAACAAGAAATTACAAGAAAACGTCAAATGAGCAAACAAAGAAATGTGGGGTAAGTACACAAAACCTTCACAAAGTTTGCATAGCGGAGTACGTATGCAAATAGAGATATAAAAATAACGGTACCTTGGAAAGATTACCTGAACCCAGAACGTGTAAACATTTTTCTCCAGCGTTGTTCTAATATCAGACCTTCTTATTTAGGTATCTTAATTTACGTGCTTTTATTTGAGCTTCGTCTAATTTATAAAAATCGTAATATGTTTTTAACATTTATTATTTATGCACAACACTTAAATAACATTATTAAAGTATAAATAAACGAAATTATGTTAAACTAAAAGCTATTCTTTAAATTAAAACTATAACATAATGTTTTTAACTGTTAGAAGAAGTAAACCTTTTTATGTATTTTTTTATAAAGAAGCTTATGCCAGAGGCCTCTTCTTAGACCTTCTAGATGTTGATGAAAATAATTTCTTATATTTTGTGAGACGCTTTATAATCTCAAGCTACCTTTTATCACTACCCAAAATGTAAATATAATTTCTCGCACACGAAGGGTACAATTTAGACGGTTATTTGTAACATACGTGCATATTAGCAAAATAATAATTGGCAAACTGGCTGCTCTGGCCAAGTATGGTCGTGCACCTACAGTGGAGACAAATACTATCACGTCTTTATCCCTAATGGGGCAGACAGAGCATTTTGGGTCTTGCGGCTCTATGCAGAGCCTAGGGCCGCAAGACTCAAAAGCCACTTTTAGCGTCATGGTGGGCGAGAAGATGGAAAAGCAATCAATACAGTGACGGGTTGCTAGCCGCATCGCCTGCTAAAATGATTCGCATTTTTGCCCATTCCCTCGATCGGCTTTTACGATCTACGCAGGAAGAGAAGCAGCTGGTACTTTCTAAGTTTTTTTGTTTCTCCCAGACCAGCATGGGAGACAAAAAGACCTGATAATGCTGATGATGATGACCCAGCCAGTTTCAGCCTAGCAATAGACAAAAACTGTTAGGCGCAAAACGTGCAAAACTTTCTGAGTGCCCTGGTAAACAATAGGTAACAAGATTAACTAAGTAAATCACTGCCGTGTCAATTCTAGGCTTAGGACAAATGGACACATCTGTATCTTAGTATCTTTGTCCAATATGACTGATGACCTGCCCTTCTTCAAGAATTCCCATTGTTCAAGTACCTTTCAATTGAAATGCTGATGTGATGATGTGATGTGTGAACCTGTGCTGAAATATTGTACATTCTGCGTCTAAACCATTTGCATGTAGTAATTGGTTTAGGCGCAGAGTGTCCGATTCTTCGGAAATCCTAGTTTCGGAGATAAAAAGTAAAATTTAAGCCTGCATATTGTTTATAGTCTGTTCTGTTATTAGTTGATTTTACATTAAGTGGGTGCCGCAAAACTTATTAGGTACCTACTTTCCAAAAAAAAACTACAATAGGGATCGAAGGAATGGATGAAAATACGAATCATGCTAGCAACCCATCACTAATTTCTACCCTTGTCAACCATCATCCCGCATATGGTGGCCTTTGAATCTTGTGGCCTTGGGTCTTTTATTACGGATAAAGGCATGACAGCGTATAAATATCAGAGATGTTCTATTCGGTGGTAAGTAAATATAAATTAAGTTAAAGCGTGACCAAAAAGAGGAATCGTTAACCCTTTTACCGCGAATGTCGATTTATCCGACAAAAAATTTCGTGCCCATTTCGGGATCGTTTTAGAGAATCCAAGGCCTTTTTGCGATTTCAGTATGAAAATTCTCTGTCGAATGAATCCGATATTCGCGGTAAAAGGGTTAAATAGTCTTATAAATTAAAATTTTAGTATAGGTACTCGTACGAGCATGTTAGATTCGAAAGGCACTCTAAGTACTGTCACAGAATTAATAATAGTATTACATAGTACTGTGCCAATTCCGGCAATAATTGCGTTATCCTGCGAATCGGACATCACGCGGTTACCTAAAATCTTGAAATGATTACCGGAGCTCAAGCTCTCTGTGGTCCCCAACAACAATAAAAAGAGCAATTCTAAAGCGATCTTAAAGCGATAATCGAATCTAGATCCGACTTCGATTTCATTGTAGAAGCTATTGTTGAGAACCTAAAGCAAGTATTGTGTTTTTGAATATCAATACAAATGATCCTATTTCGCTTATTTAAGGAAACAATCGAAGCGCAATGTAAAGTATCACTTAAATTTATTATTATCTTTCTATATAATATCTTTTTAATTTTAAAGTAATAAATAATATTCCTTACCGCCTCCGCTAATAACATGATCACAAAAGGTAGCTCAAACCGTGGTCAAAGGGCAAAACTTGAGCAGCTAGTTTGAAACCCAAGGATTAAACAAGAGCAAACTTAGCTCCCACTGGATTTACACGTTTTGTTTGAGGGCTCTGACGTCGGTAAAGGGTCTAATTTTCAATCAATATAAAGTATCACAGGGTTGTTTACATAGTATAATTTTGGTGAAGGGAAGACGCAGGCAGGCCTCTTTAGATGGCGTTTGCATGGCGCATGGCGCATATACCCGTCGAACCACGGTCTATACTAGATATCTATAGTATAATGAAGTTGAAATAATAGTCAGAAAGTAAAAAAAATGATCGGCATTTCTATACATGTGTGCAGCGGCCCGGGCAATTCGTAAGCTAATGTCAATTTTGTTTTTTGACTGCTCATCATCATCATCATCGTCAGCTCCTTTTGTCTGCGCCACTGAATCCTATCCCTAGCCCTAGCTATCCAGTTTTTTCCACCAATCCGCTTGATATCATCGACCCACCTAGCTGCCGGACGCCCAACACTCCGTTTCCCATTCATGGGGTACCACTCGGTGATAGCCTTACCCCACCTTCCATCATTCCTTCTAGCCAGGTGTCCTGCCCAGTTCCATTTTAGGTTCGCAACCCTAGATAGCACGTCGTGGACTTTCGTTCGACGCCGGATCTCTACATTGCGAATCCGGTCTTGCAATCTGATACCGAGCATGTCTTTTTGACTGCTATTTTATTATAATTACACTATACACATCTAGTATAGCTGTGGTTCGATTTATTACGGGTATGTCCCTTCCACGTTGTATAGTCAGAGAGCGCAGACGTTTTTTAATGCACTGCGCTTAAAATCCTAATATTAAAGTACCGAAGGTAAACCTTAATGCAATGCATTGTTTACCAATTCACCTTTGGGACGCAGGTATGTAGGATGGATGGCATATACTCATGGATGATATATAAATACAAACGTGTATCGTATAGATATACGTTACGTGTCGTAAGCCTTGCTGGATAGTAAGGCTTACGCCAGAGAGGAAGAGTTTTAGAAAAGTGTAAAATATGATTCACAAAAAAAATTACCGCGTATTTTGTGTGTTAAAAATATACTCTATTTCACTGTTAGGATTTCCAGAAACAGTTAAAGTTGCAGATCTCGATACCAACATATACAGTATGTTAAAAACCCAGTAGCTTGTGTAGGTTCTATTTATCGATTTCTTCCATCAATGAAATCGCAAAAATAAAAAACAAAAAGAAAACTTGCTCATAAATAACGAATTTTTGGCATAAAGATAACTTATTACCGAAAAATACCTTTAATCACGAGATAATGTGAGAAGATTTTCAAAATTGCAACGCCGCAAGCTTCAGCTTGCGTGAAATAAAAACATGTATTCATCGCGGAACCAAAGGCTACGTACATCAAGTTGGTTGCAAGTGTAGAAAACGGATTTTATCAATACACTTATCAGTACATCAATCGTTATCCTGAAGACCCAACAAAGAATTGAGTGTCTTTTTTCATCAATGGACCAATCATTCAATTTTACGAACATAAAAATGCCACCAGTTGAATGAAAATAGCCCGTAAAACCCAAATTGCACCAGATCTCACTTTATTACAAACTGTAAATTAAAGCCCTATAAATTCCACTACCTCATAAAAAGCAGAACTAAAAGAGCATTGGCTCAGGATTCCAGCTTCCTCATAAGGAAAAGGAAATGGGCACGAACCCTTCCGTTTTATTCGCTAATAATTCTAACGCTCCGCCAAATCTAAGTACTAACTCTCAACCACGAAATGCATCGCACTTCAGTATCACTGGTTCCGTCCATACCTTCTTATTTATACTTTATTATTTCCACGCCTTTTTTAAGTAATATCTTTTTTACATTTTATTTCAAAAACCGATGTCTTTATACGAGTAGTAGTATAACTTTCCAAGTCCTCCCATGGATGTTGTAGAAGGCGAATTATGAAATACAAACGAAAAAAAGCATATAAACATCAATGAGACCGCTTCAATAGAGTGTAGGCCAAAGTCCTCTGACTGCTTTGGCCAAGTATGGCTATGGTAGTATAGAAATTTTCGTGCTCCTGCAAACAAAAAGACCTGATGATGATGATAATACCTTTAGAGTCAGACTAGAATCTCTTGTTAAATCTCTCGGAATTGATGTGGTTTATGGCACAAGGGAGAAACAATTTTGCAAATAGAACATGACTGTAAACCATATCGACCCAAATTAAGTTGGCTATCCAGCAAAATCCAGGTTGTATAGATAGCGTACGTAATTACGGCAAAATTTTATCTTAAATATTTAACAATTTTGTAATATTGACACAGTTCTGTGTAAGTATTGCTTAGAAAACTGTTCCAGCCCCATACTTGCTCGGAAAAACTTAAACGTAAAAGAAAAATTCTCTTTTTTTCTTACTATAACAATCTTTGAACCGCGAGTAAAAGCCCATTATTTTCCCTGCTGACTTGACTAAAATGTCACAAACGAAGGGGACGTCACGTGGGCTCCAAGGCTCCAACAGAGAAAACAAGCTACCGCCTTCGCCATCGGCATTGCTCAGTTCACAAACAGAGACTTATTCATTAATTATGCCTTGAAATATTAATTAAACGCCTGTCAGAATGTTTACAACGATTTGTTGGGTTTGTTGAGTTGGAATTGTTATATTTGTAGCCGTATTTTATTATGCCTTAATCGAATTGCTTTATTATTTACTACTATGTTACTTTCAAACTTTTCGACATTTTCGTGCCCTCAGATAATTAGTTAAGGAGTTACATTAATTACGTGAAACTTTTGTTCGCACATTAGCTAAAAGCCGTTTTTTTTTTTGCTAATGTGCGTAGAAAAGTTTCACGTTCTCACTTTAAACTATAAACAGTAGTTCATAAAATAGTTTTAAGGGATATAGATATAAGCTAGGGCTTAATCAAGACAGAATTTTAAATCATATCTCCGTTTCCTGTGAAATGATTTATTTCAAATACACTGGCACAGGCAGCACTGGACCCTGGAAAATTAATGTACTTATCCCCTTATTATAATTGCAAGAAACAAGGTTGAAGGAAAATCGCTGGATGCAGGCCGCTTCCAATCAGTCGTTTTGGAAATCGTTTCCAAAAAAAAGATGTTTAACAAATTAGTGAGCTCATAGATGAGAAAAATACAATGAACGAAATTGGTCAAGGGATTGACGGAGGTACGCACAGGCACTTTTACTTTATTATAGCATACACATTATCTGTATAATGAAACAAACATATACATCGTGATTCCGAAAGGTTTTTTCAAATAGCCAGTGTGTGACAGAGTGTCTATCAATATGTTTACATTATATAACTCTTATCGAGGAACGTTGTATGAAACTGCCTCGAAATAATAGTGTTCGCTTAGACTAGATAGTCACTTGAAGGCAAGTGTCCCTACTGTCCTCGAGGCTGCACTCCCAGTAATATTGCCCTCTATTGTAGGTGCCGCCATTACGCGGCAATCCGAGTCGTTCTCTGCAGGCGCCATTCTTCGCCATGTTGCCATTTTAGTTCATTTCATGACTTTGTTAGGAAAATGTTTAGCATTTTATTCAAACTCATTTGTGTCTGAACTTCTTTACCTCGTTTGAACGTTAATAGGAAATGATAAAAGTAAATTTATTTCTCAATTATGAACTTAAATACAAAATGAACACTTTTTAAGGGTTTTTTGAAATTAATCAAATAATTAAAATGTTTGCGGAATACTACAATATAATACTTAAAGTAGAATAAATGCAATTGAAATGAGAGCGCCGAGGAGTATGTGTGGTGTTACTTTGAAAGATCGAATTAGAAATGATGTCATATCATAAGGGAGCGGTGTGGACTGAAAGAAGATGTAGTAACAAAAATTGAGTTAAGAATGTCGAGATGTACAAAGCGAATGTGAGTGGAAGAGTGAGTCAGGGTCGTCCTCACCTCAACGAAGAAGAGGTCAGAAGTACCCGTAACTGGCAGACATGCATGAAAAGAGTGATGAATTTAGATGAAGCAAAAGAAGTCTAACAGGATAGTATCCAGTGGAGGTAAATGATCTCTGCTTACACCTATCGGAAACAGACGTGATAATATGTATGTACGTATAATTCTTGGCATTGTTTGTAGAAACTGAGGTATTATAATATAAAAGATGAACAGAGTGACTTAGAGTAAATCTTGGAACAAAGAACTACTTTAGTTTCAAAGCATTTTATAAATGGTGAAATCCTTTTACCAAATGAAGTCAGTAATAAACGTCGTGACTTGTGTGCTCTATAAGTCATTGGCTAAACTAAAAGCCGTAATAAATCGTGGAAAATAAGGAGAAGCTCATGATTCAATGAGGAAATAATAAATGCTCGTACGTATTTTATTTGCCAGCGTAATATCTCGTATATTTTAAGTATTTTCTAGTCCTAGTTTCGGCACTTATTTTTTCCTAGGGGTGCCAAGCGGTTGAAGTTGAAGACGCGACTATGAGATTTACTCATGTATGATTAAACTGCCAACACTTGCTTGTAGTACCGTAGCTAGAATTGTTTGAAGGTGGGGCAAAATGTGAATTTGCCGCCCCCTGCTTTGTTTTGCCGCCTTGTTGATTACCCGTACTTTGCTTTTTGAACCGTACGACTTTACGGGGGATATAGCCCGTAAGGGTCAGTTAAGATTCAGTTTTATATTTCTTTAACAGTGCGCGCCACGTCGTTTCTCTGTCTGAATTGACCCTAAGGATGTATTTCGCGGTAGCATGGGAGAGGTGGATATAAGCTTTGTTTAACTTGTGTTCCCTAAGTCGCCTTCTACGACATCCACGGGAGGACTTGGAGTGGCCCTATTCTACTCTGCCGGAAACCACACGGCTCCCGTTGTCACTAGATGAAAATGTTTTAGCTTCATCCGATGTCTTTACGCTGCCCCAAAAATTTAACATCTAGTTAACATACTTGACACGAAGACATTTGAATATTGACTTTATTACATGGTTGAATGAATATATTTTGCCTTCACAAAAAAGAAGTCATTCTGTTTACGCTATCTAATAGAGTAGGTACTACATCGGCGACAAGAATAACAAAGATGGCAGAATATTTTCGGCATCAAAACCAAAGTAATTCATTTCTTATTCATTGTCTGTTCCGGTTTTACAGGCTGCCGCTGCCAGGACAAGAAAATAAAAATAATAGCAAATGCGTCACCGCATATATTTAAAACTGTTACATTTTTTTGGGGTAATCCCCAAAGTAAGTTCGTAACTTTGGTTAGAGATACCAACTTAATGACACTATATTTAGAAAGAAAAGATAATTTTCCATCTTGATCTGACCGGGAATTGAACTTAGGAACTCCGGCTTGACTGCCTGGCATGATGACCACTAGAAAAGGCTACAGAGGTCGTCAAATTTATAAAATTGTTTTTTTCACCTTCTGCTGCTCCGCTAAATACAAACACTCTTTTGGAATATGATCGTGTCTCCACGCCTTTCCTTTTCCACGGGTATCGTAAAAGGCGACTAAGGGAGATACGAGAAGGTAACAGAGAACGGGCAGCAGTTTCTTTTTACAAAGAGTTGTATGTTCAACTGTTCACAATACACTAATATTATAAAAGCAAAAGTTTGTAAGTGTGTGTATGTTTGTGACTATCACGCGCAAACGGCTGGACCAATTTTGATTATATTTGGTATGCAAGAAGCTGACACCCTGGATTAATATATAGGCTACTTTAGGCGCGGGTAACACCACGGGGCGTAGCTAGTACTTTCATAATTAGAAGAGGCCTTTAGCCCAGCGGTGAACTTATATAGGTTGTTAAAAAGAATGAGTTATCCTTCTGTAGCTCTTTAACTGGCGTAGTCGCTGCCAGAGGCAATAAACGATGCTCTCTCTCGACTATACTTTAGGATTCCGCAACTATGATGAAAATGGCACCGCATAACTTTGTTTTACCCAATAGCAGAGGGGAATTGTAGTCTCCCTTCATAATTATCATTTATTTTTAAACTTTGCAGTGCTATTTTACTGCAGCGATCACAAAAATAAGTGAAAAATCAAATTTTAATTTTCTTGAATGTTAAAATGTGTGCAGTTATTTTGAAAAAGGGCTACCTGAATTTTCCGAGGTTCAGTGCTGCTCCCATATAAAATAAATTATTTAAAAGGAAACGAAGATATAAAAAATTCTGTCTTGATCATACCCTATGATAACCCTTCAAACTATTTTATGAACTACTGTTTACAGTTTAAAGTGAGAACGTGAAGTTTTTCTAAGCAAATTACACAAACTAATAACAATAAGTCATAAAATATTTTAAAGGATTATTTAAAGGGCTTGATCAAGACAAAATTTAAATGATATTTTCATTTCCTTTCAAATAAATTATTTCAAATGTGAGCAGCACTGGTCCCCAGAAAGTTCGGGTAGCCCCTCAATCCAGAAATGGAACACCTTATACATACAGGCTTTAAAGTTGTTTTTTTAAGGTCCGGCCTGGGGGACTTAGACTTGCTTAGTATAGGTAGGAAGTTTTACTAATTTAGTATGGTCGTGATGCATCGCATCAAATTAGTAGTGACTCTTATTAGACGACAATAAACTTAGTACTTGTAAGTTTACTGCCTGAAGATGAATGCAAACGTTTTGTCCCAGTTTAGTTTCGCTTAGAACTAATAGAAAGCTTTTGGTTAGATTAGACGAGGTGGTGAAATTTTGAAAAAGACGTTTATTATGTTTTCTTGCCTAAAAGCTGATAGGTCATAGTTAAGCAACTCTGGACGTGGATCACACAGGAATGGAGACCATGAGTGGCATAACATATTTCATTATCAATATCTTCATAAGACTTTTGTCCTTTAAGTCGTAATCAAAAAGTCCAACGCAGACGACAGATTATCCGTGTGGAATCATACGCAGTAACACACACGTCGCGCAAAAAGTCCGGCACGCGACGTGTGTGTCACTGCGTATGATTCCATAGGTTCTATTTCCACAGACTATCACAGACTAAAAAGTGCGTCTTTTCTGTAGTCTGTCGTCTGCGTTGGGCCAAAATTTAACTTCCTTGTTTGCCACTTGTACTTATATTCAAAACTAGCCGTAGCCCGAGATTTCGTTCGCGTAGACTTTGTGACTCCGGAAAATGCTCATCAGGCTGGACAACTTTTTCTTTTATATTTCTTATAGTTTAATTTTACCATTATGGTCCTTTATGAGGTGTTCCATTTTCCAAAATCAATTGCCCAGGCGTAACAGCCATATAACAAAAAAGTTTTATTTGAATCCGTTCTGTATTCTCAGAGATAAGCATGTACAAACCGACAAACAGAAAAAAAGACCGGCAGCCATTTATTCATAAATTCTTACTCTATTACTATGTCTTCATGGCGCCAAATATATTTTTTGGAAATATATTCAATGAACAGACACTTTTTTTTAACCTGTTTTATTATATGTATGTATAGTTCAATATGAGACAGAGATCGAAGTAATACCATCATTTGTTAAACGTTGAACCATTCAAATTGTCCCCGCGACAGTTAGAGCCCACAATGGATGTAGCATGGTGATCTATCAGCTGAAACCTACAGACAAATCGTTAGTTCCACACGTCGTTGTAATGGCTCTCGTGGCTCTCATGGCTCTTCGTGACGTGTACTCATGGTTCAACACTAATGTGATGTTAAGGAATGACAGATGTATCACAAGATTTGAAATACTGAATACTGACAAACATTGAGCCGCACACTGTGACTATATCTACTATATCTCATAACAGTCTGGTTTATATGTCTGATAAAAACTTTATGATGTTTTGAAAGAGAGAGAAAATGTTATTCAGAAAGAGAGAAAGAAAATATCGATAAAAATCGACCGTTCTAAATAAATCATCATCATCGTCATAATTTCAGCCGCATAACGTCCATTGCAGGGCCTCTGCCATGGATTTCCAAAGCCTGCGTTTTAAGACCTTGGTCATATAGGCAGAATAAAATATAATGTTATTAATTAAATTACTCCATGTTTTAAACCTGCGTTATGGGACAGTAACTCAAAGAAACTATATTACGATATAGACAAATACGGTACATATAAAAATAAAACACCAAGATCCCGGATAAATGCGTCTATATAGTCCAATTTGTCTTGGCTGGGGATCGAACCCAAAACTCTAAAGTGGCTGACTAGCGTGTTAACTATTACGCCACTTAGGTCATCTTAAAAGAAGTTAATGTATCAATTTGTGTACTAAATATCCATAGATGGACACATCTATCAATGTACATGTGATCTATCTCCTGAAGCTAGAGACAAATCGTTAGCAATGTTCGCCACGTCACCTATAATGGTTGTCATGGCTCTGCACTAATGTGATGCTGTAACAATGACAGATTATGGACTACTATTCAACTCTCATCAAGTAGATTGAAGCAATAGTCGTAAAATTCAAAAGCAACAAAAAATAGGAAACATAATCTTTAATATAAGTTGTTCGGACGACACGCGCACGCCAAGCTCACGTCCAGTGCATACCTAGCGCACGTATGTATGAAATTTGTTCATATAATTTGAGTCCGGTCACACATCAATACAACTCAACTTGCATTAACCTAAGTCAATACGCGCACGCCTCGCCTACGCCATGCGCTCGCCTGGCCTTTGCATTGCCTCCGCCTTGCCTTTGCCTTGCTTCAGCCTTGCCTCCGCCTTGCGGCCGCCCGGCGCTCGTCCCGACTGGTTTTCGGTAAATGCAATTTGAGTTAATTTGGTGTGCGATAGATCTCAAACTTTAAAGTTTGTTACAGATTGACAAGTGTCACGTTTGCGATAGTCAGCCACCCTCGCCGACGGGTACAAGCGTTTACTTAGTAATTGCGGGCTGTTACGTGTGAAAATGCTCTAATTCAGAAAAAAAAAATACTCAAAAGATGTCAAACAAAATAATTACACACACATACATTGCTTACAGTAACTCAGATATTCTTGTTTTTAGATTCATTAGTGAGAAGTACCTTGTTGTCAAAAACAAAACAACCAAAAATTCTCAAAGAAACTTCGTTTAGAACTGACCCCTATCTAGCAGCAACAACTTGCACGGCTTGATTACAGATGGCATACAAAATAAAACTAAAAGAGTTTGCACACCAATAGTACAGTGGAGCGCTAGAATGTTATACTCTTTAGTAAGTAGAGTACCTATATTTTTTACATGTATGATCTTAGTCAGGCTATGAATCTTAAATATGATAAAAGTAACAGACTTTTTAAGTGCCGTAGTCAACAAGGAAGTATAGTTTTGCCAAGTCTGTCTGACTGTCTTTCTGTCTGTCTGTCTGTCTGTCTGTCCGCGATTCTACTCAGAGACTACTAAAATTACTAAGTACTCGACAGCTTAAATTTAGATAGATAGATTGATGAAGACTTTATTAGTAACAAGAAAGACACAACAAAATACAATTAAAACAAAGGACACGCAAATTCGGCATGGGTGTGCCATACATTGGATAGCCCTATAAAGTGAGTCATTGTTTTTTTTCGACTAACCCGGTATCGTTGAACAGATTCTAAAAACATATTGCAAGCTTGAGAACACCATTTTTCGAATTAGGGATCCGTTTTATATTGCAATTTTTTTTAGATTTAAGTGTCCCTCCCTCTATCTACTAAACAGTTGTATATGAACACATAAAAAAATTAATGGCAGTAGAATATTTTTTGTTCTATTTAATAATTTATAGGAGTTTAAACGTAAACTATTAAAACTAAGTAGAGTAAAAATTAAGAGTTTTTGGCGACCAATTTATAAAATGTACTCTGCAAAGTGCATACAAATTTAATAGAACATTAGGTTTTTTTGACGTTTTTAGTATCTAAAGTCGGCATTCGCTACTATAGAACCTTACACTGCGCGTAGCCCGGCACGCATTTGGCCAGTTATATATAGAAGTTATCAATGATCTAAAGATTGTTCAAGAACTAGAACTTCGAGTTCGTAAGTTACTCTATACAGTTTTAATACAGCTGAGATTCTTTTTGAATTTCCACTTTAACGGATGACTAAAGATTGCCTGGAAAAGTTAGATTTTTCATAAGGAGGTTAGGTAATTATTGAATTAAGTTTTGAGTAATAAAAAGTACTAGTGTTCTTTGTTCCTTTATAAAACATTTTATATAGGTACTTAAGAAAACCATAGAAAAGAAAAAACATAGATACAAATCTGAAAAAAGTATAGGTATCTTTTCCAGTCAACCGGTGTAGGATCTGTAACCCTAGCCTAGCCTCCCAAAACACCAGGGGGAAACGACCCGTGAACCAAAACTAGATTATTTTATTACTGTAGCACACTCAGTCTTAATTCTTTTGCCTATTTTGTATCTGCGACGAATAGCTACACTTGGAAAGACTCTCTAGAGCATAATATCGCCTTGAAATACATAATTGTATGGAATTCCCGAAATAGCTTCCAATAAAATTATATTAAATTGGTGTTTTGGGACTTCATTTACGATTGTTACCTATGTATTGAATTGCAAATATTAATATTGTGTTATTGTTTTCACTTAGTGTATATTAGAAAATTTATTTTCGTTTTTAAAAGCAGTTCAATATGTAATAACTGATAGCATTCTCTTAAAAAATAGCAAAATATGAATTAAAAATGTCTCAAAGGCGACTCGCGGTAGGTTGATCGAATTCAGTATTGGATGTAAATTTTTTAATGTGAAAACCTAATTAGTATCATGAATTGATAAAGATACATTATCCAGTCTTTTTTTTTGGCACTGGATATCCTTCAATGAAGATCTCTGCATTGGATCATGGTCTCTGAAATCACATTTGAGGTTCTCCAATATAGTCTAAAAATAGGAATATTCATATTTAAATAGGACTAAAATTAAATTCTATTTCACAATTATTTTGTTATTGCACGATAAAAATATTCTTGTAGAGTTTGAATAAGTGCTAAGAGAACTTTGATATCATAAAAATCTTTTACAGGAACCTCCCGGGAGCTAGTGCTACGTTATTAATAAAATGTGCAAAAAGGAAGTGAAAAATCTTTCATTATGTTTAACAATCTCACTACGAGTTTATTTTAAAACTGGTCTAGAAAGTTATTACATTAATTAAAATTTATAAAGCACTTACAAGAATTTATGAGTAAATTACACTGCAATCGTTTATGTGGTAGGAACCTACTCTTTGTCTTCTAGACCACTTCATGACAAAGAGCGGACCGAGAGCTCTTAATCTTAGTTTTAACTAACTTCAAAAAAGAAGGAGGTGTTAATCAACCTCTTTGTACAATTTTTTTTATAATGTTCCCCAATTACTCGAAAACGCCTGGACCAATTCGGAAAAATCTTTTTTTGTTTGAAGTTTGTAAAGTGGTCCTATAGAAATTCATCAAAATCGTTTGTGTAGTTTGGTGTTGGAGTTAACTTATACTTTTGAAAAATTGTGATAAACCGAAAATTTGTTACACCCACAAATTTGTTAACTTCCGCAGTTTTTGCAACAAGGCTTTAGAAATGAAAACGTCGTCACCTTTGCATTCTTTTAAATGTAGAATTAGGAAGCTATTAGAAACGTCTGAAGACTTGAGCTAAATAAGTATATTAGTATTTATTATACATGTATACTTTTTATTTATTCACTGTGTAGTATTTACAAGTATTAATTTTATACAGTTTTTAAGTGTAGTTAGTAGTTATGGGTATTTGAAATCTGTTTTATGTGTTCTGTATATTGTACCTACGCTCCACTCTATTGTCCTCTAATTTCAAGGTTGACTGGAAAAGATCCTTAACCGGGATAAGTCCACCTTTGTATTGTTTTTGTTCTCTACTTCTAACTTGTATTTTTGTGCAATGAAGATTTTATAAACAAATATACAAACTTTTTTATTACTAGCCGATTGGTGTTTTATCCTACTGCTGGGCAAAGGCGTTATTTCTCTATTCATGTCCGCTGCAACCTTTTCCATCCAGACTAACACTTATCGTCGATCGTTTTGGGTGTAACGATTGTTCTGGGTGTAACGGTTATTCTGGGTCTCCTCTACCTTGACTACAAGTTTTTTTCCTTCCTTCTCTACTTCCTTGCTTCCCTACTTACTTCCTGCCTTCCCTACTTACTTCCTGAAGTCTTAAATTTTCTTAGATTTTTCCTCGTATTACAAATTACCACGAAAATAGATAATAGAATATTACATTGGTATTATTTGCTTTTATTAGATTTTTCAATTATCACCACATCATCGGCTCTTTGCCTTTGGTTGCAAAATCATATTAACAGCTTTATACATACATACATACATACTATCACGTCTTTATCCCTAATGGGGCAGACAGCTTTATACGAGTAATTAACACGTAGAACGCCAGACTCAAAACCATGTTTAGCCCAGTGGGCCGCGGCAGACACCATGTGACCGCATCATATCGGGTCTAGGGCGCCGCGGCGAACACCGTGTGTCCGCGTACCCTCGGTGACTTTAAATGCCTCTACACGGCCGGCAGACAGCGTTTCGATTCTTTTTACAAGGGGAAGTGATCCGCGCGGCCCCACAGTACAATCTGGTCACTTGGCACAAAAAAAATTGAAAGGACTTAGAATTTATGGGCTTTTCAACAAGATGTGTCCAAAAACTGTTTTGAGCACATTACATTAAGTGTTTTGATTTTTAATTTAGTGAGGTTACAGTTAGGTAAACATATTTTTTGCCTTTATATTGCACTAGAAAGTCATAAGAATTATAATAGTTATCAGTCAAGCACGTATCCAATAAGTAATCCGGGTTCCGTAGGTAATAATTAACGTAAGAAGTTACCTTTTCGTGAATAATTCTACGGTTTACCAATATTTCGACTTATTTTGTAAAAGTAAATATGAAACACTACTTTTTTATCCTACTGCGACAGACGGAGGGTTATGTTTTTCGAATGAATGTGTATGTATGTATGTAAGTACTTACAAAGGGAGCAAGAGCAAAAGTCCTTGCGACACGACATCCGCTCCTTTTAATACTAAATGTATTAAGGAGACGATAAAGCAGAACAAAGGCTCCAAAATGTTTGCAAGAGCTATGTCGGTTGGGCAAAGTCGATTGATGAAGCTGAAGACGGAGGACGGCGCGACGTCCTCCGTCTGGCGTTTTATGGACAGCTGTATACCTCAGTTTCACAACCCAGTAAACAAATGGCTAAAGACCCAAGAGCCAAGCTAACCCGACACTATACCGAAGATATCCCGGACATCAGCCTGTACGAGATTAGGTTGGCCCTCAAACAGCTTAAAAATAACAAGGCGCCGGGCGAGGATGGAATTACAGCAGTGCTTCTGTAAGTGGGCGGAACGCCGGTACTGAAAGTCCTTCTGAGGCTCTTTAATTCCGTTCTGCTCAAGGGCGTAACGCCGGAAGCTTGGAGCAGGGGCGTGGTGGTTCTGTTCTTCAAAAAGGGAGATAAAACCCTATTGAAGAACTATAGGCCTATCACGCTTCTGAGTCATGTATATAATTTGTTTTCGAGGGTCATCACGAATCGTCTCGCAAACAGGTTCGATGCCTTCCAGCCTCCCGAACAAGCCGGTTTCCGTAAAGGTTATAGTACCTTGGACCACATTCATACGCTGCGGCAGGTTATAGAGAAGACGAGGGAGTATAACCGGCCGTTATGCTTGGGGTTCGTGGACTATGAAAAAGCCTTCGATTAGAACGAAACATGGGCCGTGCTTCAGTCCCTTCAGCGAAGCCGTATTGACTATCGGTATATCGAAGTGTTGAAGTGCTTATACAGTAATGCCACTATGTCAGTCCGAGTACAGAAGCAGTGCACGAGGACAATTCCATTGCACAGAGGTGTAAGACAGGGAGACGGTATATCTCCGAAGCTGTTCACCGTTGCACTGGAAGATGCCTTCAAGCTTCTGGAACTGGATTTGGCATCAACATCAATGGCGAGTATATCACTCACCTTCGATTTGCCGACGATATTGTTGTCATGGCGGAGTAACTCCAAAGGAACCCTAATTGTCAATAACATCACGACCTTCTCCTATGCAAACACAAAGGCAAATGAACGAGTGAAGCGCGTCTTGCTCGCTGGGGCTCGTAGGTGAGGGCGGCGCGGCATAGTGCAGGGGGAGCCGACAGTAGGACCCGCGCGGCGCCCGCGCAAGGAAATACGGTTGGACGTTCTAGCAGGCCGTGACGGACACTAGTGTCTGCCATTTAACATCTCAGAAAATAATGCATAACGTCTCTGTTCTATAAGTTGCCCATTATTTTTAGGTTATTTCTTATCGATATTTTCAAAAAAAATGCTTATCAATTTTTGGACGTTCTTTATTTTTTGGTACGGCCCCAGGGGAAAGTATGCTGTCGACCACATGGTGTCCGACATGGCGTTCAACGTGTTAAACTTCAAAAAGTAACAAACACAAAACTTTTTCGCAAAACAGGCTGTAAAACATACATGTTGAAAGTTTTGTATGACGAGGCATATCCTTAAATAGTGTAGCAAAAACCACAATACTATTTTTTGCTCGTTCCCCGAGTTTCGCCCTTCGCTAAATCGTAAAAAGCAGGGCCAACATCCGGTTGGCCCGGGTCCGTCCTAGTTTGTCCGGAACGGCTCGACCCCTGTTCATAAATATTTTGGATAATATTTTTTAACCCATTTTATCTGTCTGAAGTAAAGGAAATGAAGTGATAATGATTTTCACTAGTTTCTTACTCCTTTCTTCTTAGTCGTGATATCAATAAAAGATAATTAAAAGGCAACCAATAAATTATTGGCAATTTAACTTTGCTTAAGTAGTAAAATATAAGGGCGCGTACAGACGACACGCGCACGCCAAGCGCACGCCTAGCCCACGCCTAGCCCACGCTTTGAAATTTGTTGCATATAATTTGAGTCCTATCACACATCACAGGGGGGAGCGCCAGGCGGGCGCGAGGTGAACGCAAGGCGGAAGTAAGGCAAGCGCAAGGCGGAAGCAAGGCGACGCATGACGTGAGCAAGGCATGGACTTCGGTAAATGCAGTTTGAGTTGTATTGATGTGTGATAGGACTCAAATTAAATGCAATAAATTTCAAAGTGCGCTAGCTAGGCGTGGGCTAGGCGCGTGCTTGGCATGCGCATGTCGTCCGAAAGCGCCCTAAGACAAAGATTGATTTTTATAACCACTTCTTCTTATTTATGCCACCAAAAATAAAATAAATGCACCACTAAACGACGCCACGAAAATCCATTGAATTTCAATGCATGTGTTTCGGCGGAATGGCTGTGGCGGCAATAAAGGCTGACACATTGCATGCTGCTGACTGCACCTTCAGCTCGCTACATGCCAGTAAGGCGTTTGTTTGGGGAGCACTAAATCGACCTCTTACTACCTCCATATTTTATACTATTGCCTTAATTTACCAAAATAGGAGCGCTTATACGTGTTCTGAGTTCAATCCTTTTAAAGCCTTGCCAGGGGAAACTGTAGGTATACCTAAAATTATATGTAAACCACCAGCAGTGATAAATGACCCTTAGAAGCTAATATCTTTATTATATTATTAGTACTCGCAATTCCAGAGCAGCCAAGGAAACAACTGTTTTATTATTATTCTCATAGACATTGTCAAACCAATCAAATGTAAAGTTTCAGGCAGTCACTTTTACACGTCGATAAGTTTGGTGTATTCATTTCGTGTAATCACCATCCTCATCACCATCACAATCTTCATCATTTCACTGCCCCATAACGTCCACCGCTGGACATAGACCTCTCCCAAAGATTTTCTTAATGAGTGATCTGAAGCGGATTGCATTTATTTATTTCGTGTAATGTTTATTAAATACTAGCCGTAGCCCGCGCGACTTCGTTCGCGTGGACTTAATGTCTCCGGAAAATGCTCATCAGGCTGAACAACTTTTACTAAGGCGGCATTTTTATATCTCTTATAGTTTTGCTGGATCATTATGGTTCTGCATCAGGCGTTCCATTTTCCAAAATCATTTATACCCTATATGTTGCCCAGGCTTAATAGCTATATAACAAAAAAAGTTTCATTCGAATCCGTCCAGTATTTCCGGAGATTAGCATGTACAAACAGACAAACAGACAAACAGACAGACATTTTTAAAAAAAATCTTACTCTATTACTACGTCTCCATCGCCCCCCATATTTTTTTTGGAAATATATTTAATGTACAGACACACTTTTTTACTGTTTTATTATATGTATAGATATAGATATAGGTACAAATTATTATTTTTTCATTATTTTACACTCAAGCTATCATTATGCAGAAAGACCATTGCTGAGAAAACACGCCGAAATAACACAGTATTGGTCGCCTACTTGTCAGAAGGACTTTGTCATGTGTCTGTTTGCAAATCTATATCTATAGATATATCTATCTATACATATAATACAACAGTAAAAAAAGTGTGTCTCTACATTCAATATATTTCCAAAAAAAAATATTGGGGGCGATGGAGACGTAGTAATAGAGTAAGAATTAAAAAAAAAATGTCTGTCTGTTTGTCTGTTTGTACACGCTAATCTCCGAAAATACTGGACGGATTCGAATGCAACTTTTTTTGTTATATAGCTATTAAGCCTGGGCAACATATAGGGTATAAATAATTTTGGAAAATGAACGCCTGATGCAGAACCATAATGGTCCAGCTAAACTATAAGAGATATAAAAATGCCGCCTTAGTAAAAGTTGTTCAGCCTGATGAGCATTTTTCAGAGACATAAAGTCCACGCGAACGAAGTCGCGGGCTTCGGCTAGTATTATAATAAACAATGTTAACACATTTATACTATAACTGAAAACTTGCATAGCAAATAGTCTATAAAATATACGATCCCTGCAATGCATATTTTCAGACTGAGTTACCCCTTCTCGTAGGTGTCCACCGTACTTATATACCCGGTAAATTCATTGCTTACCCGCACATCCTACCTAGTTAATAAATCATCAGAATTGTAGGGTTAGGCCATTCATAACTCAAATGAGCCCTTTATAATTTGGGGCTATCAGACTGTGAATGACGGCAAACTTACGCATAATACATTATGTTAGTATACCACTACATTTTGTATTATATATGAATAATAATGTTAATTACCTGGGATATAATTCGGTTAATTTGTGGCTTAAAGTCTTACTATAATCTGACAATTAATTACCTACTAATAATATAATAAAATATATATAAAATATGTATATCTTAACTCTAGATTATCGGAATATAGTTATTACACTCGGCGTCTGCTTGGTGAATGCTTAATTTCAAAAAGAAAGAGATTTTCGATCGAGCCATGGGTGAAAATGCAATTGCAGCGAGCAACCCATCACTATTATGATTCCTTTTCCTACTGGCTTTTTGGTCTTGAGGCCCTGGGCTTATCTGCTTAGAGCCACAAGACTCAAAATGTATTGTCTGGGGATCACCAGTCCCTATTAGGGATAAAAACGTGACAGTGTATGTATGTTGATCAATGATACGTATTTTAACGTAATCAGTTTACCGAACCGCAAATCTTATCTCAAATCAGTTTACGATATTTTTACAACATTATGCAACGTATTAAAATTTTACCGTAGCTATCAGATTTCTAAAAGCATAAACTTGGTGCTATCACTGAAGAAACAGTGCTCTTATCGTACCTCCTTAAAGTCTAAAACGAACATTAAAACCATACAAAATTACAGCAATAATAACTTTTAACGTTATTTTAATGACTTTATACGTTATGGAATAACAACCCTTTCAAATAAGCTGTTCATGAGTTTACTGGAGTGTTATTTAATTAGCTTATAAAATATTGTTAAACATTAATTAATTAATCTAAGTAAAATGTGGAATTTGGTCAAAAATACCGTAAGTTTTTGCCATGTACCAATGCTGGGCAAAGACCTCCTTTCTTTCACTTATATAATTGGTCTTCACATTCCAATTATTTTCGAACTATGGCCAATCGTCCGCCTACTTAGTAGTCGGTCTACTTCTCTTTCTGAACCTTTTTTTAACCAACTTTCAAAAAAGAGACATTGTCAAAAATCACTGGCATAGCCCAACCAATTAGCTCTTGTGGTAGTGCGCGGGACATATAACACGATAAACCTATGGCCGATGGGGCAAAAAGGTTCTCGAATGGCGGCCACGTACAAGGCGGTCAGACGAACTAACCAAGGTCACTGGAAAGCGCAGGATGCAGGCTGCTTTGGGAATCCTTGAGAGAGACATGTCCAGCAGTGGAAGTTATGCGGCTGAAATCATGAAGTAAAGAACACCAGCATTCGTTCCATACCAAGATAGTAGACATGGGAAAAAAAGCAGCCAAACTCAGGATAGGTATGACAAGATTGCTACAGAATGGATGTCGGTAGCTTAGCGTCGCCCAAAGACGAGGTGGTGATAATCTGGCGCTTTTTGACAAGACCTGAAAGTCCATCGCACAAGATCAATTGCGACAGCAATGGCGGTGGAGTGGTCAGTTTAAGCTAATAAAAAAAAAAGTATATATGTCCCATCAACATAGCCCCGACGACATCCATCATCCCCTACTTTCCCAGTGACTGCGAGATCGATGGATTCTAGAATTATTACTAGGTCCATTCTGAAGGTAATATGATCGATGAGAGAAAAACAATCTCCTTTGGGTTTTGCGCAACTAACTGATTTTGGGCATGCACCTGTCCACAATACTTATGTACGGTTTAGTCTGAGTAGTGATCATCCCACGTAAAATGTAGTTATAATTGTAAATGAATATGATTAATTGCACTTTTGTGACGTTTTATTTTCTCATCAGTGTACAAAATAATTTATTTCTGACCTTGGAAAATACCCTTGCTCCGCGTCCTTTTTCTATTGGTCGCCCAAGTTATGTAAGTCGGCAGCTACCTTATAAAATATTGGCCAATATATACGTCTGATATTAGCTTAATTGCGACGCAACAGTCGAGTCACGACGGCAATACGACACATCTGTCGTACCAGACACTTATTTAATCTTCCAGTGATTAATGGAATAATTATTCATTTCATCTCAAAGCATATACGTCTTTAACGCCACGGCATAAGAGCGCAATAGCTGTGAATGGAGAAACTGCGAGAATATTAGTAGATCGGTTAAGATATTAAGTGTCCAGTGATATTGGATTAAGATATTTATTAACCAGCCGAAGCCCTCGACTTCGTTCGCGTAGAGTTTGTGTCTCTGGAAAATGCTCGTTAAGCAGAACAACTTTTTCTAAGGCATAATTTTTATATTTCTTTTGGTTTAGCTGGACTATTATAGTTCTGCTTCAGGTGTTCCATTTTCCAAAATCATTTATGCCCTATATGTTGCCCAGACTTAATAGCTATCAAAAAAAGTTTCATTTGAATCCGTCCAGAATTTCCGGAGATTAGCGTGTACAAACAGACAGACATTGTTTTTCAATTTCCTCTATTACTACGCTTCCATCGCCCTATTTTTTTTTGGAAATATATTTAATGCACAGACACACTGTTTTTACTGCTTTATTATATGTATATATTCTATTTGAGCCAACTTTGACTTTATAAGATAGATAAAGAAAAATCACACTAACTGAATCTTGCTGCCAGTTATTATAAAAAAGCCGCACTCCGTGTTAAATAAAAAAGATCATGCGGTTTGTCTAAAAACCTTGACGGGGTAACATTTACAAGTGTATGATATGCATGAAGCTTTTACCCTCTTACTTCATGATGGTATGTTCACGCAGTAAAAAAATATCTAGGTCTATGGTTTGTGGAGAAATTAATTTATATATATATATATATATATATATAAATATAATAAATCAAGAATTTATATATATACAAAATATATAACTATAAGAATATGGTTTGTGTTGATGGTGTTACCTTCACTAAAATGCAGCTGGCCTAATGAATGTCATTATCGATAAAGCTAATTACTTACAGACACCAAAATATTTGGCCGGACGCCCCCCGAAAAAGCAAAACATAAATATGAATAGCCCTAATTATGGGATAGCTCAACGATACGTATATACGAATATATATACATGTATAGATTAACACCTAAGACCTAGAACCATTAGAAAATGGCTATTTTCCTTGGCTGGAGATCGAACACAGAACCTACTATTGGCAGACTAGCATGTTGACCATTACGCCACGCAGGTCATCATAAGAAGAACCAAGTAGATAGTTAGACAGTAATCACAAATAATCCTACCAAACTAATGCATTCAGATCGTCCATTAAAGGCTTTGCATCGGCGGCTCCAAATTAAATTCCAAGGAGTGCCGATCGTCCGGCGGTAATCGGAATGGTTACATTAATTATTCACCTAGCTGCGACGGTGCGGAGTCGAGGTTATATTTCTTATGGCGACACTCACAGTCCTGGAGATTAGAATACTAAGTTGTGTGATACCTTTAAACAAGCCAACGAAGCGAGCTAGTGCCCTGAGTCTACTTAATCCAGCGATTGTTTGAACGGGAATATCTAGAGTATCTTTGATCGGGGTTTCATGAGAATGTAGATGAGAGGAGTTACCGAGACAAAGGTGAAACGGTGGTGAATTCACAGTTAGAGCGACATTTTATTACTTAATTGTATCTTCTTGTTTATATCAAGTCGAACTAATTAGGTAAATAAAATAAATAGAAAGGCTAAAGAATCAATCAACTACCTACAAGTTCCTTTCAATTTTTAAATACTTCGCTAAAGCCGGCAGTGGGACTGGTCAGCGCCAGGCTAATCAAATTATCGGAGTTAGAGAGGCGTAATCAGCAGCGCTAGAAAGACAACTCGACATGAAGCAATCACAATCTTTCAAAAGATAGCCATCAATGTTGAAGCAACTTTATTTGTAAGAAATGATGGAACATGTGTTTTATCTAGAATGTAACTGTTTCTCCCTACAGCCGGCCGTGTGACTCGCTAGCGCTAGGCTAATTAAATTTTCGGCACTAAAGCGACGTAATCAGTGACATGAATCCATCAGTCTTTTGGACGAAAACCGTTAATGTAGAAAACACTTTTGCTGTAAGAAATGATGGAAAATATGTCTCATATCTATAATTTAACTGTTTCTCCCTACAGACGATCGTGTGGCTCATCAGCGCTAAGCTAATCAAATTGCCAGCGCTAGAGCGGCGTAATCAGTGACGTGTAGCAATCAGTATTTTGGAAGAAAACCATCAATGTAGAAACAACTTTCACTAAAAGAAATGATGGAAAATATATGTAAACCTAGAATTTAACTGCTTCTCTCTACAGACGACCGTGTAACTTGCTAGCACTAGGCTTATCAAATTTTCGGCAATAGAGCGGCGTAAAGCAATCAGTCTTTTAAAAGAAAACCGTGAAGGTAGAAACAACATTCGTTGCAAGAAATAATGGAAAATATATGATAAACCCAGAATTTAACTGTTTCTTCCTACAGCTGACCGTGTGGCTCGTCAGCGGTAGGCTAATCAAATTGTCAGCGCTAGAGGGGCGTAATCAGCGACGTGAAGCAATCAGTCTTTAGGAAGAAAACCATAAATGAAGAAACCACTTTCGCTGTAAAAAAATATGTAAAACATGTCTTAAATCTAGAATTTAACTGTTTCTCCTTTCAGCCGACCGAGTGACTTGCTAGCGCTAGGCTAATCAAATTGTCGGCGCTAGAGCGACGTAATCAGCGACGTAAAGGAATCAGTCTTTTGGAAGAAAACCATCAATGTAGAAACAATTTTTGCTGTAGGAAATGATGGAAAATATATGATAAACCTAGAATTTAACTGTTTCTCCCTGTAACCGACCGTGTGGCTCGTCAGCGCTAGGCTAATCAAATTGTCGGCGCTAGAGCGGCGTAATCAGGAGCGCTATAAAGATAACTCGACGTGAAGCAAACATTACGGTGTATTACTGTTCATTAGGCCCGAGAAAGTCGGCAGATGTTAATAAGTAAAGCCTTGCTGACATTTTTTTATAATTATTCTGACCTACTTTTTTAGAGATTTCTTGAAATTTTATGTTGAGAGCAAGAAAAAAAACATAACTTTTGAACGAGTGACAAAATAGTCAACTTACTGCTGCGTTATTATTTAGGTAAAGTTTGCAAAAAAAAAGCTTTTTGTTGAACGAAGATCTAAAATAATATACAAAAAAGTAAAAAAAAATGCAGTCATATCATCATAAGCATGTATATTAGTGTATATTGAGTATGCACTCTTGTATGACTCCATAAGTAGTTTAGTGTATTTTCATTTCCAAAAAACTAAAAACTAATCAGTTAAATGTAATAACCGGCTGAGTGCGAGTTGGACTTGCGTTGGAAGTGTTCCGTACCATAACCTATAAAAAATCACGTTTGTTTTTTGGTAGTCCCACTTAAATATATATTTTATTTTGTTTTTAGTATTTGTTTTTATACCGGCAACAGAAAGCTATCACGATTCATGAGATACAGCCTGGTGACAGACAGACAGACAGACCGACGGACGGTCAGCGGAGGGTCCCGTTTTTACCCTTTGTATACGGAATGTTACAAAGTCATAGTGCTATAAAAAGCATATTCCTAACAGTTTCCAATAAAAGTCATAAAGTGAAATGTTCGCATCGATATAAATCGGACTCAATCCGTTCAATAATAAAAATCTAGGAATCTATCAATCAAACAGACAGACGGTTTCCATCCTGCTTTGCTATGCACAAAGCTGGGTGGCACGCCGGGGCACTTTTTTATTCAACCCCGACGTATATTTCAGCGAACTGTACTGAAACTTGTTCAATATTTAATGATCTCCTTCAATATTTAATGATTTGAGTAATATGTTACGCCCCTGTGCTTTTTAGGGTTCTGTACAAATATCGGAGAATCGGTTAGATAGGCTAGTTTAGACAGAATGTATTCAATATTCGTATCTTACACTACTCAATAAATTTTCTGGGTTTACTAATATTTCTATTGACAAATAATGTTATTGTTTTTTTTTATTGGGAGTGAAAGTAACACTGGTGTCAGATTTGTCAAATCGCCTAAAGGCATCTGACATAGCTTGACGACTGCCATACAATGATAACAGCCGGGACCAACGGCTTCAACGCCTCTTCCAAAGCACGGAGGAGCTTGAGAAATTAGTATGACACTTGTGGTCACCCATCCAAGTGCGGACTACGCCCGGTATGGCTTAACTTGTGAAAGCGTTAATAATGCGTACCCCTACCGGGCCACCGAGCTCCTCAATGCTATTCGTGAATATTATATTCTTACTTACATTGAAGTTACTACGGATTTTGCGTTATTTTAGAAAAAGCGAAGCAATGCGATTTATTTAAACATGTAATTAAAAAACTTATAGTGAAGAACTTTTACTTATAATTACTTTTTGGTAATAATTATTCCACAAAGTCCGATCAAAACACATTCAAAGTTACATTTCCAACTTGAATAGTGAACATTTTTGACTAGTCGATTCGTATATTCCAATATATTATCTTTGTATACATTTTTTATGAAGAAAAATATATAACTAACTAACAAATAACTAACTAAATAACTAATTTTGACAATATTGTTAGGTATACGAGCCACATCTAATAATTGTCAAAACATAATTATCTTTGTTAGTTTATTTATATTGAGAATATGAAAAGAAGTCCTATAAGCTTGTCAAACTCACACTTGGCTAGGTTTGGCATCTAGGGATCGCTTATTTTTACGAGGAGTGACTGCGGACTCTTGAAAAAGTTATTTTTACGACTTCGTTTGACTTTTTGATTTCACTTTTGATTCACGAAAATCTCGTGGGAGCTTCATTGACAAAGATTCTTTTTAAGAAAAATATGGATGCTGACAATTTTTTTATCTTTAAGACATAACTAGCTTTTCGGGCGTTGCGCGGGCTGCAAGCAGCCCGCGGTTTTCCGTGCGGCGGTTGTAGTAGGCTCAGACATGTTTCCGATTCAGAAAATGGGTAAGGTTGTATGGAGGAAAATTGTCTTTGTATGGCGGCCATCTTAAATTTTGAAAAAAATAAAAAAACTAATGACGCCTGTCAAATTGGTCAAACTCCCTACATTTTGGAAAAAAAATCACGCCCCTAACCCCAACTGTTTTCGCAGTACCCTTTCCACATCAGGTTTCCGCAGATCCTCAAATGTCAGATTTCTCTGGTACTTACTGGAGCACCCTCTATACGACCACACATCAACCTTAACCCCTCCCACCCGGCAACAGGGCAAACAACTATGTCAGTGAGTGAGTGAGCGAGTGGTAATGTAGGTTTATATATCTTTAAGACATAATAGCCGTCAATGTCCCACTATTGGGCAAAGGCCTATGTATCTCTTACTTCTCCATGACTCTCAATTTTGTGCTATTGAACAATGAAAATTTTAAACAATTAGGTACTTTTTAAAAATTACTTTCGATACTTAAATCTTTCGTTTTTATCTAAGTATAACACATCAAAACAAATTTTAACTCAGTAAACAAAAAGTTCATGTTTTAGTTAAAAAAAAACTTGCACGCTCGCCTTGTAGAAAGAATTATTCCACGGTTATTTCAGAGAGTACAACTTTCTTCAAAAGTTTTAATAGAAGCTGAGTGAAAACATTTCTTCAGTTTCAGCATCGCGTGTAGTTGCATCATCCGGTGAGTAATCGTTCTGTTAGCGGTTGAAAGTCGAACTGACTAGTCGGACAATCGTACGAAAACTAAGCGTAGCCATGGAAAAGACAAAATAATGTTATACCTTTAAAGGGGTTTTTGAGGGTAAACAATCGATCTAGATAAATCTTATGTTTGGGAAAACGCGCGTTTTCGAGTTTTCATTCGTTTTTCTTTCCACGCAGAATATGGTCGCTAATTTCGTCGCGCCGGCCGCCATCCGCTTAGCTCAGCGGTTAAGGATGCTGACCGCTAGAAAGAGTGTTACGGGTTCGAATCCCACTCGGTGACTTACTTTTGTTTTTTTTATGTTCAAGTTTATATATAAATTAATGTATATATAATTAAGTTTTAGACAAGTTTAAAAAATGTAGTAAATGTTCGAGATGTAACCGACCGAGCAAAGCTCGGTCACCCAGGTACTTATGTTTATGCCCATTTTATGTATGTTATTTTAATGTCGGATACCGGTCTCACATGCTGTACCGACCCCACGTAAAGGGGGATAAGGTGAGGACAAAGAAGAAGAAGAAGAAGAACGGTATAATTACAAGCGACTCCATTTGTGGGATTGGAAGAGCATCTGTTTGTTAGAAGTAATGTGATGCGATTTAGACAATGAGCGTTTGAGACGAGGTTACATCTTCATCAGGTCTTTTTGTCTCTACTGCAGCACGATCCTCTCTGTACTACCAGAGCCATACTTGGCCAGAGCAGCCAGACGACTTTGGCCTACACTTTTCTCGCTGGCCAGACGGGTTGGAGATGTCTTATTGATGTTTAAAAGCTTTGTTCAGCTTGTGTTTCCTAAGTCGCCTTCTACGACATCCATGGGAGGACTTGGAGTGGCCCTATTTTACTCTGCCGGAAACCACACGGCAACGGCGAGGTTACGTCCTTAAATACTTACTGTAACTTAAAAGATAAAAAGAATAAAAATAATCCACACAAAGTAAGCTCCACTTTGTTTGAACAGATACCATTGTACAGTAAATCTCATATGCAAATAGTGAATTCACAGAAATATCGCGAGAAGTGACGCTCTTTCAATATTAGCGGTTCCCGCGTCAAAGGCTCTCACGGCGAATTTGTACAATAAATCCTGTTTGTCATCCAAACGTAGTGAGAGGGAAAGTAAATATTTCATATGGGAATAGGATTCGAAGGTCGGATGGCTTTCACAAAAAGATTCAATGAGTAAGTAAGCTTGTTTGGGGAAAGGCGCTTGTGTGATAGAAATAAAACTTATACTTAAGCGGAGAATGCATTGTTTGGCTATTATTTCTTATATATATTTTCCGGCTTACAAGGGATTAGGGGCTACCTGAGTTTTTCTGGGTAAACTGCTACCCCCATTTGAAATAAATAATTTGAAAGGAAACGGATTTACAAAGTGGAAGGGACATACCCGTAAATTCCTAAATTTGTTATTCTTCTTTTACTGTTATTTTAATCCCGTTATACTATAGTGATCTAGTATAGCCCCTGGTTCAATTTATTACGGGTATATCCCTTCCACGTTGTATAGTTTAAAATTTTGTCTTGATCAAGCCCTAGATAAACAATCTTTAAAACTATATTATGAACTACTGTTTACAATTTAAATAAATGATATCTCCGTTTCCTTTCAAGTAATTTATTTCAAATGGAATTTAATTGACGCAATACAGGATTTTTACGATTGATGTTACGTTGCATGCAACAATACAAGACACTTGTAGGTTGTAGGTTTTAAATTTACAAGTATATTTTGTATTCTATAATAATTGAATCGTTGTAATCAGTGTCCATTTCTATATTAATCTTGTTTTAGTTCTGACCAGTTACGGATTCAACTACTTGAGGCCCTTCTAAGAAGGACCTTTTGTGGTTTTGACAACTTCTTTGATATCTAACTTCATGGGCGTATGCTTGTAGTAATACTCGTATTTGCTTTTTAATATTCGCAAAATGCCGAATTCGAGAGTTTATCCGTTTGAAGTATGGTCATCCAAAGGTTTGTATCAATTTAATCCTTAACAATAAATAGCAATCAAAGTAAATTTGAGACTTGTGTTATGGGTCACTTACTTAACGATACTATCTTTTATGACAAATACATGATAGATCCAATGCCAAAGACAAATTGAAAAAGGCCATTTTCCAACGTTCCCTAACAGGGAACCTCTGGGTGGGGGACTAGCATGGTGACCACTACGCCACGGAGGTCGTCGAAATTCGAACAAACAGAATTTATATCATTAATATACTCTTACTAGGTAAGTATGTACTGAATTTATGTTTTTTGAAATGTAGAATTTGAAACGATTATTTTCTTCTTGGCAACCAAGAAATTTAAAGAAAGCAGACGAACAAAGCGAAGCTGCATAGCCATTGGTTAATTTAATCTGTAATTTGCATAATGAAGCCTGTCAACATAATAATTTAAGCCAATGAGATTCTATGAACAAAAACTTAATAAACAGCCTTTTTAGCGGAAAGCGGGTGCTTTTGTTTAAACAGAATAATGGAATTGATTTCAATATCAAAGGGAAAAAGAAAAATTAAAGAATATACATATGCCTCAAGGATTCCACAGAAAACACGGGCAATTCTATATCAGTAATTCCCAATTAATTCGATCATACCAAACATTGTTTTATCGAGTATAATTTAATTGCGATCGAGTTTGTATTGAGTAAATAATATATTTAAATGAACATTCACTGTCCCTTTGATTTTAATTCGAAATAAATAAGGATTAATGATTGTATTATATTGCAAGATATTGTAAGAATAATATTCATTCCTACATACAAATAAAAATACAAAGTAAAATACCTGTTACAAATGTAATCTAAAAAATAGCTGAAAACAACATAAACCAAAAAAAAAACACTTTTAAGACTCGATTTCACCAAACAAGAATAAATTTTATTCCAGAGAATTACTGAATTTATTCTCAGGTTAAACTATTTTTACGTTTCACCATAAACTTATACTAGGATTATACGGCTATTCTCGAGTAAATCACTACTCCGCCAATTTCCATGGAGTATTGAGTTGAGCTTATACCATGGATAATTTCAATATGGCGGCCCGAAGTGTAACAGCTGACTCTTTGACAGCTATTTACCGAGACAAACAAGATGGAAACAAGAATTATACAATGACGACTATGATGATATAGATTTTGTTAAAAAGTTTTGTCAATATTTTTAAAATATTGACATATAACCCTACCCAAAAGAAAAATACGCAGTAAACATAACTTAATATGGGAGAAGCGGACGATTTATTTTAGGTGGTTTATCACAGTCGTTCTGAAATCATTTAGATTTGTTCCGAGTCACAGAATTCAGAACGACTGTGATAACCTGTCGTCTGTGCAAAACATCAGACACAATAGTAAAACAATGCATGTCGACCGGATTTCGGTCTGCTCACGGATGACAGGATAAACCACCTAAAATAAATCGTCAGCTTCTCTCATTTTAAGTTATGTTTACTGCGTATTTTTCTTTTGGGTAGGGTTATATATCAATATTTTAAAAATATTGACAAAACTTTTTAACAAAATCTATATCATCCATAGACATAGTTTTTTTTTTACTTCATCATAGTCATGATCACAGTCGTCATTGTTTCTTTCTTGTATTCATCTTGTTTGCCTCGGTAAATAGCTATCAAAGAGTCAGCTGTTACACTTGGGCCGCCATATTATCCATGGTATAAGCTCAATACTCCATGAAAATTGGCGGAGTAGTGATTTACTCGAGCATAGCCGTATAATCCTAGTATAAGTCTATGGTGAAACGTAAACATAGTTTAACCTGAGAATAAATGCCGTAATTCTCTGGAATAAAATTTATTCTTGTTTGGTGAAATCGAGTCTAAGAAACATAACTCAATATACAAATATAAAAAAAGAATATTTTACATTTAGCAGATCGAAAATAAATTTGTTTTACTTTGATCTTCGTATGTATGTTTTATTTTGTGCGTCGTCGGATTGGAGTATGCAAAATAGATACGATTCAGAGCATTCCTCAAGGGGAGAGGTAACGTAGAGCTCTGATGCCTAACGCAATGGTAGTATTCCCTTTGGTACTTAGAAAAACATTGGGATAAACGAAAAATATTGGTTGCTATCGATGAAAGTTTTAATTTATAATACATATAAATGATATATGTGAAATAGATATATTATAATGTTTAATTACAATAATGACCAGATCAATATATTGTTTATTATAATATGTTTTATGACTGTACCTAACTATTACACATGTCTATACATATACCTAATATAAACGTAAAAAAGTGTATGTACATTGAATATATAACTAAAAAAGAACTATAGGGACGATGGAGACATAGTAATAGAGTATGAATGTGGCACCGGAAACGCCAAGGTTGTAACTTTATTTATTTTATTTTGAACATGAATTGTGATTTGTTTTCATTGTAATACATTTATTAAAATAGAAAAAAAATATGTTATGTATAATGTTAATTATTGTTTTTTTTTGGTGTACAATAAAGTTACTTAACTTAATGTTATTTCAGATATTTTTCTTTTTACATTTTTGACGAAGCATGTTGCTGATATTTTTCTGTTTACATTTTTGAAGAAGCATGTTGCGGATATTTTTCTGTTTACATTTTTGACAAAGCATGTTGCTGATATTTTTCTGTTTACATTTTTGAAGAAGCATGTTGCGGATATTTTTCTGTTTACATTTTTGAAGAAGCATGTTGCGGATTTGTCATTGTATCTCAAAATTGATCTTATCATTAAAATAAAGATAAAAAAATTAATGTTACAAAATATAATTTTAATTGTCGACTTATGAATCTCCGATTTTTAAAGCTTCTCATTATAGTTGCTCGTAAAAATAAGATCTCATCTATATTTCACGCCGCGACGAACTATAAAAGACAGTTTTAATGAGTTCGCTTACGCGACGGAAATATATGAAAGTCGGGAGTCAGCACTTCCGGTTGTGAGCTTCCTGTTTGCAGAGTAAAATTTACCTTATTACTATATGCTTATGGTTCTTTTTACAAACTACGAAATAATAAAGTAGGCGTATCGAGAAATAATTCAGTAATTTCTTTGTCGACCTCATGTATTTCTTGAATTTCCTAAAGCACCTCGAACTTTGCTTCGTTTGAAGTTTAATTGTAGTAGAAGAATAAAATAAAAGATAGTATGTTTCAAAGACAGTTTTGATTAAACCAGGCCTGTGTCATTCCCCGTTTAGGTATCGAAAATATACCTACATTATTCCCATGCGCGCGACGACTTCTCCTAAGTTGTAAATTCAGTGACATGAATCGTATGTTTGAGTAATAATAATGAAAATTGCTTGCAATGCACTTATAGGTATCTAAACGAAAAGGTGCCCAGTTCTGACGCGAACTATTAAATCATATCACGAACGACATTGAGTAGATATTTCTTTGAATTCCTTTGCTGAACAAGACTGTGATTTAACTAAAATAATAGCGAGTCAAAAAATATGAGTAATTACCTTCTATGATTTTCTATTTCTGACACTTTTTAATGTCTCATTTCTATTTTCAGGGTGATTTTAGATTTATTAACACCCACCTGCTAGATGGTCAAACGACCTATGCAAGGTTGCAGGAAGGCGCTGGATGCAGGCCGCTTCCGATCGGTCGTTTTAAAAATCCTTGGGGGAGGCCTATGTCCAGCAGTAGACTTCCTGTGGCTGATCATGATGATGATAAATGGAAATAAACTGATCTTAGGAGCGCTATTTGACTCTGAAACAATAACACCACAACGTGCTATTTATAAAAATTCCATAGACAATGTTTGTTTTGACGTTTAATAAGCGCCCAAGTGCGAGTCGGACTCGCCCATGAAGGGTTCCGTAGCAGCAAATAACATAATTTAAAAGTCTTATAGTATGTTTTTTATATTTTTATATTTAAGTTAGTTAAATGAAAATTAAATTGCGGTTTACGATTTATGACCTATTAAAAAATAACTACTAGCTAGATCTCGTTCACACAAATTTTCGCTGGTAGTTTGTATGGTTAGGAACATTTTAGTTTGATCATTCTTTTATTTTAGAAGTAACAGGGGGGGGGGGGGGACACACACATTTTTCCACTTTGGAAGTGTCTTTCGCGCAAACTATTCAGTTTAGAAAAAAATGATAAAAGAAACCTCAATATCATTTTTGAAGACCTATCTATAGATACCCCACACGTATGGGTTTTGATGAGAAATATTTTTTTGAGTTTCAGTTCTAAGTATGGGGACCCCCAAAATGTATGTTTTTTTCCTATTTTTGTGTGAAAATCTTAATGCGGCTCACAGAATACATCTACTTACAAAGTTTCAACAGTATAATTCTTATAGTTTCGGAAAAAAGTGGCTGTGACATACGGACGGACAGACAGACAGACAGACAGACAGACATGACGAATCTATAAGGGTTCCGTTTTTTGCCATTTGGCTACGGAACCCTAAAAATAAAGTACTTATGTGATTTTCTTATAATTTTGTGGATTCTCTATCACGTTCCCTTAAACATTATCAAAAAAGTAATTTTGACAATCAAACAAAACAGATCATCATTACTTCTACGTTTAAGTACCTACTTAATAAATTACAGTCCTTTGAGTCGAATCAAGTGACAGTGAAAGACATCCATCATTACGAAATAATCCACCGAGGAAATTTTCCAATCATTAAATTCTACCAACGCCAAACTGTCATACAAATGAAAATTATTTCTATTTATTATTGAAACAAATGGAACCGTCATAAATAACAGTAACATAGATGGGAAGCCAATAGTGTGTATAGGGACTAATTTTTAAAAAGTGTCTCTATTCGATTCTATAGAGCTAATAAACCAACTAAAGATACACAAAAAATTATTCAGTCCAAAAAGTGTTATAAATATGCATTTCATCATCATCAGGTTTTTTAGTCTCTACTGCAGGAGCACAGCTTTCTCTGTATTACTAAAGCCACATCAGCCAGGAGATTTGTCCTACACTTACCACGCTGGCCAGATGGGTTGGAGAGGCCTCATTGATGCTTACAAATTTTGTATAGCTTTTTTGACTGTTTATAGGCTAAGGTATCTCAAGAAAATCTTTGTAGATATTTTCTCTTATAGTCTAAAATACCTTTTGTTATTTGTTTTTTAATTATTGATTTATCTTGCTCGGATTATTAATTTAATTTGGATAATTTATTTGTATTTTGTTACTAAAACAACAAAAGACATAAGGTATAACGGAATGCCTATTTCGGTCCTTAGGCACATAGTTTTAAAGTCTCAGTTTCAAGCTAGTTCCATTTAGAGTTATTGAACAATTAACATGCTTATTTCATTTAGTGTTACCGAACAGGCAACAAACTAATTTCATTCATTGTTACTAAACAGGCTACAAACTAATTTTCATTTAGGGTTATCGAACAGGTTACAAACTTTTTACTCAATATTTAACTAACTTTTGATCTTCTGAAAGTATCCAGATATCGCAGAAGTAATAATGTAGCTGATTTCAGGTATCTGAGAGCTGTCAAATGGCTTACAAACTGTAGGACAATAAACTCTGGAGGTCTCTCATTAAGAACCGTAGCAGCAAAGTCATGGCGTTTTTTCTGCATATTTTCAGAAGCAAAGCCGTGGCGTTGATTCTGTATTTCTTTAATTTGTTGCCCGTCACCCGTCCGAACAACATCAATTGTTAACTTGTTATAACTGATTGTATTTGTTTTATAGAAATGGCACATCGAGTTTCAGTTGAATCTAAGACAGAAATGAAGTTCTTATGTTATGAAGCTATTAATTGCTTCAGTTTCTTAGATATTTATAAAACACAATATAAGTTAAAGTTCTTATGTCTCTATTTCTATTTAAATGGCAACACGGTATTAAATTTATATATCACTAGCTGTGCCTTTAGGCTTCGCTCTTCTTGGGAATTTCTGGATAAAAACTATCCTATGTCCTTCCCTGGGTATCAAACTATACCTAAAATCTATATATAAACTATAATTCAGATTCAGTGGTTCAAGCGTGAAGTGGTAACAAACAAGAAAACAAATATAAAAACTCACTTTATAACTGGAATCTGGAATATGATACCTGGAAACATCTTGATATGTACGACTACTAACGAAAGTCAGAAGAAATATAATAATATTTCTTGTAATAATATCTGAATATTTCTTTGGATTCCTAATGAGGATCGGTTGTTATTTTTGACCGAGCGAGCGAAGCGAGTGAGGTCTATAAATCGAGTTGGGGGCGAAAACACATTGTATGTATGTATGTATGTATGTATGTATGTATGTATGTATGTATGTGTGTATGTTTGTACCGCGATAGCAGCCGAACCGATGGTTTGATTTTGATGAAACTTGGTAGACATGTAGGAAACATCAATAGAATTTTTAAGTTCATTGGGCATCAAAATCGGTTCAGTAGTTTTTGAAATATTAATAAAAATGTCCGCGATTATGTAGCAAACGAAACCATAGCGCGTTCTAACTTTGGATGCCGCCATCTAGGGGTTATTTAGGAAACTGAATTGCGAAAAATAATCGCGAGGTCTAAGTTCGCGGCGAACTACTAGTATGTATAAAATAACATGTTATGTTATTTTTATGGTAGTTTCCATATCAAATAGATTTGGAGGTCTTTTTCTGAAATATTAGTTGTAAAGTTTTGTTAGAGTCAAGTGATCCCCCCCCCCCCCCTCTATCTGCAAACGGTTATTTAGGGACACGTGAAAAATCACATCTATATATAAAAGGAGCAGCTGACTGACTGAATGACTGACTGACATATCAACACAGGGCCTAAACTATAAGGGTAAGAAACTTGAAATTTTGCACAGGGGTTCCTTTTATAACTGGAAATTCATCCACTAACGGGGGTGCAAAGATAGTATGAAACGTTGCCGTTTTTTGAAGTTTTTCGAACAAAATTCAGAATGAAGGTTCTTTATTTAAAAGGCATGAAACATTAGTAGAATATTTTTTTCAAAATACATCCTTTAGGGGGTTAAACGGGGGTGCAAAGTTAGCATGAAACTTTGCCGTTTTTTGAAGTTATTCGAATAAAATTCAGCATGAAGATTCTTATATGATTTTAGAGTTTCACGGTCACAATTACTGTTATTATTACTGTTATTATCTCCAGTCAGTCACAACCTCCCTCACACGTAGAGCTTATGATCTGTGTGATCAGGAACATCTACCAGGAGAGCTGGAGCATGTACAAGCGGTTTTAAAACGCAATGGATATGATAGTAGGATAAGGCCGCCAACATCAAGGCGAGAGCGAGCGCCAACGGTAGATAGGCAAGCAGCGTACCTACCTTATGTCAAAGGAGTAACAGATAAAATCGGCAGACTATTAGGAAAGTACTCTATAAAAGCCACGTTTACTCCGGGGAGGAAAATCGCAAGCTATATGCGATCACCTAAGGACAGCTCGCCCTTAGAAAAATCGGGTGTTTACAAGATTGACTGTAGTTGTGGACGCTCGTATGTTGGACAGACCAAGAGGTCTATATCTCAACGGGTCAATGAGCACATAACGGCAGTCAAAAACAGGGATATTGACAAGTCAGCTATCGCGGAGCATCTTTCACAAGCTGGAGTCAATCACTGGATTGAGCTACATCAGCCCAAAATACTTGCGACTGAACGCCATTACATACCACGGTTAGTTAGAGAGGCGATTGAAATTAAGAAGCATCCCAATTTTAATCGAGAAGATGGCTTCAAGTTATCAGGCACGTGGAATCCAGTGATTGAGCTTTGTAAAAAGAGTGTGCGAATAACTAAAAACAATTCCCGAACGGACACCGTCAGTGTTGTGTGTAAGGACTTATGCAACAAACGAAGAAGAAAGAGGGTAGACCGATATGGTTACCCTTGACAGCCGGACATCCATCGCAGTTCCTCAGTCGGTCGACCATGATGGCAGAAGGGCCGTCGAAATATCTGGCAAAAAACGATATTAATCGCGGTAAGTCCCGTAATACTAATAATGAAGATTCTTTACTGAAAAGAATGAAATATGAGTAAAATATTTTTTTCAATATTTATCCCTTAGGGGGTTAAACGGGGGTGCAAATTTAGCATGAAACTTTGCCTTTTTTGAGGTTATTCGAATGAAATTCAGCATAAAGATTTTTTACTAAAAGGAAAGAAACACTGATGAAATATTTTTTCAGAATTCATTCCTTAGGTGTTTAAACGGGGGCGCAAAGTTAGTATAAAACTTTGCCGTTTTTAAGTTATTCGAATGAAATTCAGCATGAAGGTTTTTTATTGATAAACATGCAACACGGGTAAAATAATTTTTCTCAAAAATCATCCCTTAAGGGGGTAAAACGGGGATGCACAGTTAGTATGAAACGCACAGCCTATACCGCTGGGCCTAGAGACTTCAAATTTGGCATATAAGTTTCTTATGAGGTCTAAAGGTGCACTAAGAAAGAATTTTTCAAAACTCACCCCCTAAGGGGGTGAAACGGGGTTTCAAAGTTTGTATGGAGATACAAGATTAGTTAGACAATTTTATTCAAAACTCCGCAGGAGTACTCCTGGCGGTAAATGACTAAATACCTGTTTCAGGATTTTTCAAAATATAACCCCTAGAGGGATGAAATGGAGTGACTTACTACCTAGGCCATGCTGAAGCGCTCCGTCGCTCTTTTTAACTCTAGCAAATGATAAAAATTAAATGGGAACAAGAACGGGAACGGGAACGGGGGACGGGGACGGGGACGAAAGGAATCTGACTGATTGGCGACTGACTAATTGGTAACTGACTCACATATCAACGCACAGCCCAAACCACGGGGTCAGCAGTCCTATTAGAACTAGAGATGTGCCGATTATGAGTTTGGCCGACTAGCCGACTAATCGGTTGTGAAGAGGCCCACTATTCGGCAAAGCCGAACACGGTTTCGGGGATTTTCATAACGCTTCGTTTACAGCTTATTCGCGCGCAAGTCGCTACGCTAACTCCTCCGCCGCTCCCGGCGATCGTGTCGGCCGGTACCTGTTTTGTTTAATTTGCATTGTCTATTATGTATTCTGTAGCATTGTTTCTTGATTTTTGCTTTCGTAAGGACAGAACAGTGTTTTTGTGTATTTTTAATATTCAATGTTTTTACTTAATGTACCTAATTACTCCTACATGTTTTTATGTACATATATTATTGAGAAATACATACACAATAAGAAGCCGGATAGTCGGCGCTCTTTGCCGAATATTCGCCGAATACGGTATTAGCCGGATAGTCGACGCTTTAGCCGAATATTCGCCTACTAGTCGCCGACTACACTAGTGGCCGGATAGTCGGTTTTACCGACTAGTCGCCGACTAATCGGCACATCTCTAATTAGAACCATTTTTGACTTTTACGTTACAGTTACAGCTAGTCAGTAATAAAGATACAACAAAGTGTAAAGAAAAACTATCATAGCTAAGTAGGGCTTACAAATTAAAAGTTATAAGCGATCAACTTTTAAAATGCACTCAGGAAAGGAAAATTCATTCAAATTCAATAGAAATTAGTTTTAGACATGTTCAGTAGCATGAACTCAAAGTTGGCTTTTGCAACTACTACGTAACCAACACTGTGCGTAGCCAGACACGCGCTTAACCAATTATTTGTTATTAAACTATAGGAAAATCTGTGTCAGCAACAAAAACCATATAAAAACAATAAGTAGCAACTTCGTCTTCATTCTTATTTCAAATGTCACACACCTACGCACTCGTTCCTTTTTCAGACTATGTGACACGAAATGTCAAAATATTTTTATAAGGCAGTTTGATGAAAACCTGCCAGTCTTTCTTATAAAAACTTTAACATTCATAAGGTTTTCATGCGCAACGGTGGGCGAGAGCTAGGTTAATTTTGACGAGACGGGTAAGTAATATAAGATAGAACAACAAAATATATATTATTTTGAATAAATACCAACGAAATACATAATTTTGGTTGGTATAATTATTAATTAAGATAAAAATCGTAAATCATACCTTTTAAACCCATAAAATTAACAAACCTTTCGTATACATTTAAAGTCGTATAAAGTTCTCGAAATCTATTGGTCGTTACTATATATTATTAAACATAATAATTATTACGTATATGAATCGATTAATAGAAGATTCTTAATATATAATTATCATTAGATATAACAAACTTTTGATATAGCGCCTGGCAGTATGTTGGGGATAATTTTATTACGATAAACCAATGCAGGTGGGCTGAAAATAATACATTAATATGTCGCAATCACATAATGTACGTATTAACATTGATAGACGATTTCGTTCCTCAAATTTTCGTTTGTTATACGCACTTATTTTTTATATATGGCTAATATATAAAAAATGGGTGTCTATTAGAATACAGATTTTTTTGACATCGAATTTCATTTCCCAGAAAACTATTCCACGATTTTCAATAAATTTTTTTCTTAATAAAACGAATAGTTTATCATCGCAGTTTCATATTATAATAACAACATTTTTAAAAATATATATTTTAAAATGGTTTTCTTTTTAGAAAAACGGTATATCGAACTAACATTTCATATAAAATATTAAGTTATCGATAAAACTGTTCATAAAAACATGTTTTAATATGTAACGGTACACATAATACGAGTAACTCGCTTCGCTCGCTCGGCTCGTGCGTGTGTTGGTCGCAGTTCTAACATAATATAGGATTGCCCTAACCTAGGAAAATGGATAGAAGTGTCTTAGCACTCGCCGGCCGCTACCGCGGCACGCTCGCTTCGCTCGCTCGGCTCGTGCGTGTGTTGGTCGCAGTTCTAACATAACCTAACCTTGTACCGAACTATTTTAGTTAGCTTGGTAACATGTAGGTAGTTAGACTAAGTAATATAAAAAAAAAACAAGAAACAGAAAAGTAACAACAATATTTATTATTGTTAACTAGATTTAAAATACGCTTTACGCTAAGTAGTAAGTATTACCTTATCTTATAAACCTAATCTTAAAATTAATTTTTGTTTAATAGATATAAGTTTTAAAGTAATAAAAATAAAATGTAGTAATTGAGAAGAAGGGTCGTGAGTCCAATTAATCGCACCGCAACGTTACCGGTAATTAAAAAATCAAACCACTCTCCTGGTAGTGTTGGTAGATGGTGATGTTGCAGAATTCCGGTGCGGCAGACTATTTAATAAAGTCGGGTAGGATGGCCGAAGGGGTAGTGTAGTAGTTCCAGCACGCGAGCGGAGTCGTCGTAGGACACGAATTTCTTGCCCGAAGAAAAGAACCCCAGTATCGGGGTAAACACTTCACACAATAAATTAGTAAAAGGTTAAAAATATATTTATGTAATATAGAAACAGTTTATCAAATAATAATTTTATCGGAGCTAGACAATGCGCAGTGACACCTTGCAGGTAGAACAGTCGCTTCGCTCTCACTCGACACCGATGTGCGGGGCTCGGAGATGCGTAAGTACTTCAACGTCATTCATGCCACAATTGCGGATGTAGTCTCACAGGAGAAGAAGTTTAATAGTAGTTAAAATTGTGGTGTCAGTTTCGTTTAAATTTGTTTTAAATAGAAATTAAGGTTGTAAATAGTTAGGTTAAGTTTAGGTATAGGTTATTTGATATTATTTTAGATAATTTCTGAGTATATTAAGGCGAGTTTGTAACAAACATCGTTACAACCTATAGGATTTCCCTAACCTAGGAAAATGGATAGAAGTGTCTTAGCACTCGCCGGCCGCTACCGCGGCACGTTCGCTTCGCTCGCTCGGCTCGTGCGTGTGTTGGTCGCAGTTCTAACATAACCTAACCTATAGGATTGCCCTAACCTAGGAAAATGGATAGAAGTGTCTTAGCACCCCCCGGCCGCTGCCGCGGCACGCTCAACGTTCAAAATGCGCGCATTTTGTACGTGTAACCAAATTTTTTTTCTGTCTGCCACTCTATACTTTTTAGATGGTATGGTTTTTAAGTCATATATCTTCTAAACAATATGATTTTGATAGGTATATGTTTTGAATGATATCTCTTTTCAACAATACAGTTTTTGAATGATATACTTTTTGGCCTGTATACCGCACAAGTTGTATAACAGGTGATATTTAGTGTACATAAACGTTATAATAATGATTTTATGCTTTTTATAATAAAAATTAATAAACATTATAGCTATTAAAAATATATACCATAGTGATTATTTCAAATTGACATTATATCTTATGAACGTTATTAAAATGTAAATATATAAAATGTAATTATATCAAGCAATACGCACCCGACGAGACTGCCCATTGTGTAAGTTCAGAGCTTTGCTACTAGTTTTGTTCGTGTGTATTTTTAGAGGCCATTTACAAAATTTTCATAGTTTAGGTCAGGGGTGGAAACGCTAAATCATCATCATCATCATCATCATTCTGATCATCATCAGCCTTATTAAACTTAGTTAACGGGTTACTTACGTAAATCCTCTAGATGACGATGGAACATGTTGGCAGTAGCTGACTCTATGCGCGAGTAACCCGTTCACTACTTACGTATAATAATGTTTGTGTCTCAAATTAGTTTTAATCAAAAAAATCCTGGCCTTTTTCGGCTATGGTGACTATATTTGATTGATACAAATTTAAAATATATAAATTCATTCAAGGCGTAGTTCATGTGCCCTGATATGGCTTACAGATCCTATTTTTGATGTTAATGTACGTGCACAGTGCGGACATGTCAGGGTACGACCGACATAGTTATAATGTATCGACCTCCGTGGCGTAGTGGTCACCATGCTAGTCCGCCACCCAGAGGTTCCGGGTTCGATCCTCGATCAGAGCAAGTTGAAAAGCGACCTTTTTCAAATTTTCCTGGGTCTTGGATGTTTATCTATAAATGTATTTGTTATAAAATATGGTATCGTTGAGTTAGTATCCCAGATAACAAGTCTTGAACTTACTTTTGGCTAGCTCAATCAGTGTAATTTGTCCACATATATTTATTATTATAATATTATATAAGAGGGTGGTTTGTTTTTAGACGCCTCTTGTTTCGAGTCTTTTTCATGCCTCCTGAGGTTTTCAAAAACATCTACATTATGATACACTAGGTATCTCCACTCGATCCTCTGCGCCGTTAATAAGTATTTAAAATATTAAAGTTATCCCCAAGAGACAGACATTTCTGCAATTCTGATTAAGAAATATTCAAAGGACATGGCGGGCTCGACATAATTGGAAACTGTATTATAATGTCCCCGCCGGCAAGATTTGGACGTGATGCCACAAAGAAATTGAATTAATATAATTGGGTCACAGCGACTGACGAAATTAATAAAAAAAAAGTAGAATTAAGTAAAGGCGGAATATTTTTACAAAAGTTATAGAAAAGCCGTCAACGATACTAATAAATAACCGGCCAAGTACGTGTCGGGCCACGCGTAGTGTAGTTCCGTAGTTTCAAATGCCAACTTTGAACGTTCACGTCACGCCACTAAAAACGTCTAAAAAGTAATATTCAATTTTTCGAATTTATTTGAAATTTTCCTTCCTTGAGTGCATTTTATTAATTCGTCGCCTATAACTTTTTTAATATGTAAACCCTATTAAGCTTTGATAGTTTCCTTCGTTATATATACCACAGCTGTGAATTTTTGATGTGTCCATATATAGAGGGATACTTGACTCTAAACTTAATTTAGAAGTCTACCTGTGATTGTGACTATCTCGTCAATCCATCATATAGTTGTAGGTACTTTGGATGATTCGAAGGAGTTCGGTAGCTGCACTGCTGTTTGGTGGTCACTTAGCCATAAGTGGCAAAAAATCCTTGAGCTCCTCCTTACTTCGGAAGGCATGTAAAGCCGTTGGTCCCGTCTGTCACCATTGTATGCCATCATCAGGTCATTTTGTCTCTACTGTAGGAGCACGACCCTCTCTGTACTACAAGAGCCATACTTGGCCCGAGCAGCCAGAGGAATTGCCCTAAACTCTCCACGCTGGCCAGACGGATTGGAGAGGTCTCATTGAAGCTTTGTTTAGCTTGTATTTCCTTAGTCGCCTTCTACGACATCCACGGGAGGACTTGGAGTGGCCCTATTCTACTGTACCGGAATCCACACGGCATTGAATGCCAGTCATCAAGTTATCTCATATGCTTTTAGACTTACGAAAGAACTTTGGATGCTTCTATTATTATTCGTTTTATTCCGTCAATACCATTAGTAATTTTCATTTCAGAAATCTTTCTAATGTTATTTTGTTTTGCATTTTCGAATATATTTACAGACTATGGAAAATAAAATGTAAAAACACTCTCGTTTTCCGATATGTTAATATTTTTACTTCATTAATCTTCTTGTTCCGACACAGAAGTTACATATGGATAACTTTAACGCAACGTTCACGTCATGCCGATTCCCCGTGAGACAGCGGAGTGATCCATTCTACTTTCACTCAACGTGGGGCTATTGTGACCATGGTTTTAATAAAACAAGGTATTCTCTTTCCGAAATGGCCTAAGACTACGTCACAAATGCACAATATGTGTTACCACTGATTGTTATTTTTAGTAAATTTAGAGACTTTCTCAATTACGTAATGAATATTAAATAAATTACTAACTTATTCAACTATTTAGTATTTCGTGTATATAACTATTATATTTGGTTTTTAATTTTTATAAATTTCAGTTTGTTAAGTTAGTAAATGCATTTTGCTTGGGTAACTCACTGACACTCAGAGACAACACTCCCAACTGATGACGTATTTTTAGGCCAATCATGTTACCAGCTATGACGGGAAAAGAATATCAGGCGAAGTAGATTATTATATTATACACTGGGCGACCGATCGCTAAGTCACATGGACCTTGCACCGTTCAGTCATCTTAAGAGTTGCTAGTGTTGGAGTCTCGTGTTCATCTGAATATCACTTACTTCTTCATTAGGGCACTTCTAAATAAAATATTACACATCTACACTCTTTTTAAAATCCTCTCGCTTTGTAGACATCGCAAGATTTGCTTCATGTCCAAAAGCGCGGCAATCCTCTAATGTCAAACTTGACTCTTGACAGCGTAGCCGCTGTTACCATTTTTCTCACACTAAAGACCCATTTTGGATAGCCAGTACCTATTTATAAAATTATGAGAGATTTCTGGGAATGCTAAAACTAGGATAATTTAGCATATTAAGTACGTATTTAATAAGGAGATTGTAGTAATTGTAGAACACACAAACGCAAAACAAACGACCTCTGGGTCGTTTTGGTTACGCACAACCTACCGTCATTTAAACGTTTTGGAACCTTAAATGAATGCACACGGGAACAACTGAAAATATGTTTCGTGTTAATTCCGATAGTTTAAATGTAGTAATTGTTTTGGGTACAATTCTTGTTCCTATTTTTACAGGTAAGTAATTTTCTTTGGCTTTAAGTGTATTTTTACATGTATTTATACTATATTTATGTCAATCGGATCTAACAAACTCAGTCTTTAGTTTTGTTCATACCAATAAATCGCAAATTCATTACTTTCTTTAATAATTCTAATACCACACTATCTGGTTGTTTCTACATAAACGTTACATATGAATTACTTTAACGCACCGCTCACGTCATGCCAATTTCCCATGAGACGGCAAAGCGATCCGTTCATCCAATATTTAATACTTTCACATATTATAGTGACCATATTGACATCTCAGACTACTAAACTATCGAGCCTTTTATTCGGTAAATTTCTCAAAATAATGTGACTTAGGCCACCTTCTTAGCCATGTGGTTACCACGCTCGTCTATCACCTAAAAGTCTTGTGGTTGATTCCCATCGCAAATGCTTGTTGTTATTAATAACGTTCTCTTAGCTCTGGATGTGTTGTGTATGTTTCAGTGTTTATGTTCATAGAATTCACAATACAAGCTTAGTGCTTAATGTGGGTCATACCAATTAACCTCTGTCTTCAAAGGCTGGGAGTTCAGAGGTTAAACAAAAACTAAGGACCTACTTAGTTATTCGGTTTAATTCAAAGTTTCAAAGACTTCAAGTAACGTTAATTAATTTTAAAAATTAATTAAATATAAACGATACTTGGAAATAAAACTAACTAAAAACACAATCAGCAACTTGTACAAAGTACAACAAACGGATAAGTACTCAAAGTTTTTAGCGACAGTGACACTATACAGCTACCCGAGAGATGAAAGTTTGTTAATTGCGATCGACTATCGATTTGCCCGATAGTTCGAGTTCTATATTGTCCCAAGTTCTAAGTAAATCATGGAGCGCCTACTCAGGCAGGGATGTCCCAGGAGAGTCAATTGTCTCTTTAGCAATGAGATCAAATTTTTATATCACACCTTTTCGATTTAGAATGCAACGGAGATTTTCAAATCGAGAACTAATTTATCTAATTTCTATTCATTCCTAATGACTCTTGTGACACTGCAGGATCAATTATCCACCTTGCTTATTTTCAAAATATTTACTTAAAATGTCAAAACTAAAATAGTTTTGACATTTTAAGTAAATATTTTGTTAGCTTAATCGAAACAAATTCAAAATCCAATACAGAACGGGTAAGCAGTCACATAGAAGTTATGTGTGAGATGATTTCAGTACAGCAATAATAAAATGTAACAATTCCGGAACTCCACTAATATATGATGAATAAGAAAAAACTATATAAGATACAAACACGAACTTGTAAAAGTATCCCAACTCAACATTATTCTCAATGAATATCGAGTTTTCATCGACACTATTCAACTGTCCGAAAGATGAAAGTTCGCTAATTGCGAATCGAGACGTTCGATTTTCTCGATTGTTTGAATTCTACCATTGTTCGGAATCCAAAGTAAATCATGGGGTGCCTAGTCAGGGTTGTCTCTCGAGACAACTGACTACAGCATCAAATTTCACCTCGCACCTTTTCGCTTTAGAATGTAATGGAGATTTTCTGTTCGAAATTAATGGTTCCGATTTATGGACTCTGTGGGCGTCTGATAACAATATTAAAACAATATTACATTAAATTTTCCGGAATGCAGTGCTGCCCTCATTTTTAATAAATCATTTGAAAGAAAACGGAGATATAATTTAAAATTTTGTTTTGATCATGCCCTAGATAACTCTTCAAACTATTTTATGAACTACTGTTTATAGTTTAAAGTATGAGAAAGTGAAGCTTTTCTTCGCACATGCTTCGGCTAATTATCTAGAGCTTGATCAAGACAATTTTTTAAAGAATTTCTCCGTGCACTTGACTCCGGGAAATTCATGAAGCCCTTGTTAACACGTTATTAATGACGTTAACATGTTAACACGTAATTTTTGGCAGTTACTACGGGGCAACGATATAACGGCAGCATAACCTGTTCAGTTCTGTATTTTTACGATTTTTATACATCTTTACTTATTAATATGATAACAACCATAGATCATTAAAAAACTAGGTCAATGGAAACAACGAAACGATAAAGGCTATAAAATAAGAATCATCCAATTTTGGATTTATATTCGATTGTAAGTATTTACTTTTTGTATGTATTTACATACAAAAAAAACTTACAATCGAATAGATAACCCTTCTCTGAATCGAATAGAAAATCCTTATTTAAAATTCGTTAAAATGGAACCAATATAAATCACATAAAGGTCAAGTTCAGTCCTTTTGCCTTCAGGAAAACGTCGTTTAACCCTACGGCATACGAGAGTATAGATATATAAAATAACGCGCATACCAAGGCTTTTCCTTGGCTGATTTAACCCTCAAAGTCTTTTGTCCCGCACCTGGACCTGTCTGAAACCCTCAGGAATCCCATTATGTATTCTGCAAGACTTTCAAACGATTTCCTCGTATATATTAAGTTTGAATATGGTATTGCGTGTTGATGTTGCAGAAAAGAGTGCTGATGTATCATTATATAAAGAAATCAGCTTAAAGGTACTAAGAAAGGAATTGTATCTATTACTTTAAAAAAAAATTATAACTATGTTTTTTCAGGTAAAAATTTGAGCACTTTTTATCTTCATTGAAATGCGTAAGCTTGTCTTATTTAGATTTTTCTTAAAAATATAAGAAACAATCAAAACGACTACGGCTCTCTATCACATAATTCTAATTTCGTAGGTTTTTATTTTAATATTAAAGGTAAGACACTGTAACTAGAAAAATTACCATACCGAATTTTCTAAGATGAAACGGTATGACAAAAAAGTAGACGTCCAAAGTATACTATACATGATATGAATTATCCTTTTTAGGGTTATGACTCGGGTGTCTATCCGTCTGCCACAAGGCTCTATCTCTTGAACCGTTAATGCTAGAGACTTGAAATGTTCTCGACATACTGAGAACATTTAATAACATTATGTATTACTATTGCCGCTATAACAACACCCTTATTTACGAGGTTACTGAATACAGAACCCTTAATGTACGAGGTCCGACTCGCACTTGACTGTTTTTTTTATCTTAATCAGTTAGAAACATTAAAGATATTATGTGTTAGATGTCAGTTATTAACGTTAGCTAACATCGGTATGAATGGATCAATGACCATAAATACGAGCAAAGGCGAATTTTCAATGAAAATTCAGTACCGTAATAGTCCTAACAGTTTCCGATAGCTAAAATTGAATGTTTTACATAAGGCAATATAGGCTTTAAAGCTTTAGTAATAAAATTCAAATTCGGGGAGACACGTTCATGATTAGTTTCTATTTCACACATAAAATAAGGGTGCTATCAAATGCTGAATGTAGTAAAGTAAGTAATTGCTTTATATCTGATTTTGCGTCTTTGTTGGCAGTAATACTAAATGAGTTTTGGAATGAATCGTAAATCTGTAACGATTAAATCGAATAATTAAGTAAAATTATATTCGAAATCGATGATAGTAAAACGGATGGATATGTACGTACTGTACTTCTGAATAAAAAGGTTTTTAAATTATTGCGCTTTTGTAATTTCTTGCTCTCCAATGCCTCTAATGGTTGTTGCAATAAAAAGTATGTAAATATAAATACGGTAATTAATATTGTGCGACAAATGACGAAAAAATGAGAAGACCGATGCGATCTCCCTGGACAGATGCAATTTCTCAGTCTGCTAGACACCTTAAGCGTTAATTTCGTCGAAAAATCAATCGCGGAAAATCGAATATTATTATTTTATACTAGTTGCGTCCCGCGGTCTTACCCGCGGAAAAAGTAGCCTATGTGTTAATCCAAGATGTCAACTTCCTGCATACTTAATTAAAATTGGTCCAGCCGTTTGCGCGTTAAGAAGTAACAAACATTCACGCACACACTTACAAGCTTTATAATCTAGTGTGATAAATGTAATTAGGTTCATATATACTATATAGTATGTGCGATTATTATGTGTGATTAATCGAACTAAATGTATTGGTCTATTTCTACTCTTTTATTTTACAAATAGGTACTAATTTTATCTTGCATTGGGGTCCCATTGGGAATCACATCGAACCTTTGCGTTATTTTGTATTAACTCCTTGATCTACTTATCCGCGAGAAGAAAGACTGCATAAGCTTCAAAGTAGAACCTGGTGCGTAATGACTGTTTGTATAGTCCTCTAACTTATGATATGCAGATCCGAAGAGGCCATACGTGTACCAGCCACTGAGTCGCAGAGCAGTTACACTAAATCTCATTATCTTTGATTCCTCACTTCACATATCCCAGTGACGCGCACAGCTACTTTTTACAGTAAGCATAGATCTTTCCCAAATAGAGAATATGCATGAAAAAAATATGTGTTATCTAACCAGTTTATTTGTAAATATTTAAAAGTAAAGTACTAACAGTAAAAACAGAATAAAAATTGGTGGAAAAACGAACGAGATATACCGATTTCACGAAAATATGTCTATCTCACTCGCAAAAACGCTATTTTTTATAGCAAATGTATTGATGACATGTACTTAATTATGACGTCACCAGTCCATATCGGACTTCTCTTCTAATTAAAACTTTAAAGTATCATAGGTTCGTCGCTGATTAGGATATTTGATAAATTCTTTCATATTTGTTTACTATGGTTAATAGGGTTTATTAAGCAAATAAAAAAATGCGTGCATATTCTCTATTACGAGACTGCTACATATCGAATCGAACAAAATACATTGCTAGTATCCTACATTATTTAGGGTGGCACAGGGTAGACAACCTCTATGTGTCTGTATGAAATGCACGCTACTGACATACTAACATTGCGACATGACAAAGACATACATAGTTATTTATATTACGTATTCATTTAAAAAGGTTACAAGGGTAGGCATCTTTATGATACAACATAAGTCAGGCCTGAGTAACTCCCCGTTTAGGTATCAAAAACATACCTACATTATTATTATGCGCGCGGCGACCACTCCGGAGTGGTAAATTCATTAACATCAATCGTATATCTAGAGTAATATAAATGAAATTGGCTTGCAAGGCAATTCTAGGTATCTAAACGAAAAGGTGCCGAGTTCTGACGCGAGCTAAATTAAACCATATCGCTAACGACATTGAGTAGATATTTCTTTGAATTCCTTTGCTGAGTAAGACTTCTTCACTTGAGTACCTACTAATACTTATTCTGTGATAAAGTGCGCGTTTCAAGCGGTCGCCCCTACACCACGAGATTTTATAAATAAATGTATAAGAGCAGTAAAGCTTACCTCATAAAACCCTATCTACTTTGTCACGTACCACCGATGACCTTATGAAAAACGTATTTACGTGCCAATGACCTTCCGTAATCCAGTCATCTCTCAAAGCCGAGTACTTCAGAAGCTGTGACAGTTTTATGCCAAAACTTACCCGTCTGGCCCATTTGTCTTTAGAGCGATTTGTGCTTCACTTAGACTTCTTTAAGTAAATGGAACAGAAAATCTGTTTGCGAATGTATTTTCTAGTGGTTAAGTGGCGTATATGTTGAGTTGAGTAAGAAATTGAATGTTTTCAAGCTTTTTTTATCGAGTAGTGTGTAAAACGTTCTGCACAAAGGCAAAAAATATTTTTTTGAAAAGAAATTCTGTTTTATAGTCAGTATTGCAATGACGATTGCGATTGCGAAACTCAGCTGTAAGAGTATTTACATTTAAAATATTCTGTTTTTGTAATTGTCATAATATAAGAAAAAAGAGAAGTAGTAAAACCAAACGAAAAATTTACGATCAAATATAAGAAAACTTTATTGTGTATAAGGAAAACCGATACATGGAAGCACTCCACCGACAAGAGCGCAGCTTTTTAATTATAATAAGAAATAACGTGATATATACATATATCTATACATATGCGTCTGTACATTGAATATATTTCCAAAAAATATTTGGGGTGATGGAGACAAACAAGTAGGGAAAGAATTTTAAATAACCGGCCAAGTGCGAATCGGATTCGTGCACTAAGGGTTCTGTACCATTGTTTATAAGAAATCGCGTTTGTTGTATGGAAGCCCCCCTTAAATATTTATTTTATTTTGTTTTTAGTATTTGTTGTTAAAGCGGCAACAGAAATACATAATTTGTGAAAATTTCAACTGTCTAGCTATTGCGGTTCTTGAGATACAGCCTGGTGACAGACAGACGGACCGACAGCGAAGTCTTAGTAATAGGGTCCCGTTTTTACTCTTTGGGTACGGATCCCTAAAAATGTCTGTCTGTTTGTCTGTTCGTCAATAAAACTATTATCAAGATTTTATGATGATTTATCTAGGAAAAATATTAAGGCATAGTCTCAATAAGTAAAATCATATTGTGTTTTCAGCAACCATCACATGGTTCATGCATCCGTGATCGTTTGTTTCCTCAGGGAATTTTCTTAAATGGTATTGCTTTTGTGATCTTTTGTAATGGAATTCTGATTTCCGGTTAATATTATTATGAACCTCGATTGTGTTTGTTTGGCCTGCGATGGAAATGCTATTAATCTGTCATTGTTCGTCACAGCGTTTACAAAAGCTTTTTAACCGTAACCTAAGGAGGAGGTTATCAATTCGTGACATATATTCAGGGTTTTTTATGTTACTGCCCGATTACTTGAAGACGCCTGGACTAATTTGTAAAATTCTTTTTTTTGTTTTCTTTAGCAAATGGTGTAGACCTGCCAATCTTAGCATGATGATGGACGTGTATACTTCTTTTGGTTAGGTATTTAAATAAATGTAAACAATCTTGACATGTGTTTTTATTGAAATATACACTTTATAAATCAATACCTTTGCAAAATACAAATTAACTGTGTTATAAATAATAAATTACATAATTATTTTGTAATTTGCAATGATATTGTTTTATAAAGTGTATATTTGAATAAAAAGACATGTCATCACATCAAGATTGTTTACATTTATTTAAATTCCTAACCAAACGGAGTATAGGTAGAAAGAATGGGTTATTCCCAAATTCCTCCAAAAAAAGTTTCCAAAATCCTCCACGATAAAAATATTATTTTTAATTTAGTTTCATTCTCCTCCATGATAATTTTAAAATGTTCCCAAAATCCTCTACCCCATTTTAATCACAAAGCATTAATTAAAATAAGTACCTGGTATAAGTTGCATTTTACTCCAAAAGAATGATGTACAGTCAGGATCAAAATCTTTGCAAATAAAAATTCAAGTATAAGAATTTTTTTTATAAAATATTTCTCAATTTCCAAATCAGATTTATTAGACAAAAAAGCGGCCAAGTGCGAGTCGGACTCGCCCATGAAGGGTTCCGTAGTAGCAAATAACATAATATAAAAGTCTTGTAGTATGTTTTTTAAAATTTTTTATATTTGAATTGATTGAATGAAAGGTAAATTGCCGTTTATGATTTATGACGTATTAAAAAAAACTACTTACTAGATATCGTTCAAACCAATTTTCGCTGGTAGTTTTTATGGTAATGAACATCATATATTTTTTTTAGTTTTATGATTCCCTTATTTTAGAAGTTACGGGGGGGGGGACACATTTTTTTCCACTTTGGAAGTGTCTTCCGCGCAAAGTATTCGGTTTAGAAAAAAATGATATTAGAAACCTCAGTATCATTTTTAAAGACCTATCCATAGATACCCCACACGTATGGGTTTGATGAAAAATAAATTTTTGAGTTTCAGTTCTAAGTATGGGGAACCCCCAAAATTTATTGTTTTTTTTCTATTTTTGTGTCAAAACCTGAATGCGGTTCACATAATACATCTACTTACCAAGTTTCAACAGTATACGTCTTATAGTTTCTGAAAAAAGTGGCTTTGACATACGGACGGACAGACAGACAGACAGACATGACGAATCTATAAGGGTTCCGTTTTTGCCATTTGGCTACGGAACCCTAAAAAGGGTATAGTGTTTGATACTAGCCGCATCGCTTTTTGACGTGATTTAGGTTCTTGCCTGTCGGCTTCAATCTACGCCAAAATAGAAGCGCCTTGTAAATTCTACGTCATTTCTTTTTAGAGTTCCGTACCGAAAGGGTAAAAACGGGACCCTGTTACTAATACTCCACTGTCTGTCTGTCCTTTCATCTATCTACCTGTCTGTCTGTCTGTTTGTGTCGAATGCCTATCACCATGCTGTTTCTCAAGAACCGTGATAGCTAAACAGTTAATTTATAACAAAATCATATTGTGGCCATAGTGGCCATAGCGGCCACAGTATAGCAACAAATAGTAAGTAGTAGTAAAGTTAAATAATAAAGGGGGTCGTCATACAAGAAACGTGTTTCTTTCAGCGTTTTAATTCGATCTTCATAATGACATTAATTAGATACTTGAGAGTTGTGTTTAAAACCCTTATAAAGTCTGATACCATAATAGATCACTCACACACAATTTTTGACAGGCCTTTCGAGACACCTTGTCAAAAACCCAATAAAATTAACCAAATAAAGAATAACATGTCACCTGTCCCACAAATTGTTAGAAAAACATAATTATGTAACGAACAGGGTGTAACGAAGTGTCAAGACATCACAGGGATGTCACGGCTCTCGACAGGCAGTGTCGGGATGTTTCAGGGAAATGTTGTCAGAACAAATAAACTTGAGTGTGTGTTTCGAATAAAGTTCATGTTACCACAGAATTCGTAATATTTAAGTTACCAATTTACCATGTTATGTTACTATGGGAACTTGAATCGCGGAGTATACATTTGTTTGATATATAAACAGACAAGAGGATAGAGAAAAATGGAAAAGACTCACATGCTGTCCCGACCCCACGTAAAGTGGGATAATAAGAAGAGTAAAGACAACGTGGAAGGGCATACTCGTAATAAAACAATTTGAAAAATAAACAAATGAAAGGTTTTGTGCATTACGAGCCTCGCCCACTGCCGTTTCAATGATAAAATCCATTTTGTAAGTGAGATCTTAGAAGATATAGAAGAGCACATTTTGTATAGAAGGCACTTACTGTGAATACTATGAAGTCATAGCATTCGAAACGTTGAAAATATTTCATTTTCTTGTCGCAATATAGCCGCACTGTAGTGTACATATATCGGCTAAGCAGAGTATCTCAAACTGGGGTAAGTTATGTCATAGTAACAGAGTAAACGAGAGTTTGTTGCTAAATTCTTTACATATTTTTTTTAAGTCTCAAATATAGTTAACTTAATAACATAATCATATAGATTGTTGTTCGTGTGTGTAATGTAAGTAGCCACTGGTGTCAGATTTTTAATCACATTTTAGTCTATTTTCTTAATATATATTTGACATTCCTATATTTATACGCTCAGTAACATAAATTAGTCATTTGTATTTCTTTTTATTATATCTCTTCACAGGTTCACTGCTAAGCAAAAGCAAATATAATCAAAAGCGAACATTTTGTATTTAAGAAAAAAACGCGGCTTAATAGTTTACTTCAATAATAATTCTGACACCATATACATCCAAATCTGACGCACATACTTGAATGAACCCAAAAAAACACTAGATCCTTTTTAGGGGCAGTCGCGTGAAAAGCTGTACTTTTTAACAGCCAAACTTTAAGAAGCTCTGTGCTCGGGCCGTGATTCAGCTTGCACATTTTTGCATCGCTTCCTTATGTCTGTATTGAAACATTCGTATTGTCTAGAGAAATGGGTCACGTTTTGTACTCAGAATATATTTTAACAGTATTATATCAAATTTAACGATTCGAGGAATTTTGAGTCTTTTTGGTAAGAAAATTTTAGTTTGTTGAATTTTCTTTTTACGAGATTTGCCTGAGTTTATGTAGTTATTACAAAGGTTAAGCTTTCCGAAAAAATGCTCAACATTATAGTAAATGCCATATCAAAATCGGCTCAAAAGTTTCAGGGTTTATCGAGTACAACGAATAATACTGATATATGCGCCGAGGATTGTATCTGGCTAACATGGAAAATGTAGGCCAATCCTTTGGCTGCTCTGGTCAAATATGACTCTAGTAGTATGTAAAGGGACGTGCTCCTGCAGTGGATACTAAAAATACTTGATGATGAAAGACCCTGAAATAAAACTATTTCTGTTACATCCCTTTCACAATCTTGAATTCTATTTTAGTATGACAAACATTTTGTTTACAGTTACAATTTGCTTGAATATACTCGCAGATTTTCCTCAAACATTCTTATGGATTCGACAACCTTATCAATATCATCTGTTTGCTTAGGTCTTTGAAGATGCGTTCAGTCAACATCAATGTTTTATTTGTGCAATCATTGTTTAGAACAATAACCTTTTTTTACGAAAAAAATGAACTCACTGGTAGACTTGTAGTTAAATGTTAAATCAATGTTATACAAAATATCTGTATCTAAATATTTGCTTGTACAATTAGGTAGGTTACATTTTTAAATATTATGTAATAATAACAAATAAAAAATGCTGATAGAAAAGAAAGAAATTGACTGTACCAGCTGCTTCTCTTCCCGCGCTAATCGTAAAAACCGATCGAGGGAATGAGCGAGATTTGAATTATATAAATAGGCGATGCAGCTAGCAACACGTTACTATTTTGATCCCTTTTTCCATCTTAATGCCCACCATCACGCTAAGCGTAACCTTAGGGTCTTAGGGTTGTGGGCTCTGTCTACCCTATCATGGATAAACGTGTTAATCTATACATTCATTAAAACTGTAAAAAAAGCGTGTCTGTACATTTCCAAAAAAAATATTGGGGGCGTTAATGATGTCATTAACGCCCCCAATATTCCCCAACTTTTTGTTAATTGTTGTTTAGCCTGGGCCACATATAGGGTATATATGATTTTGGAAAATGGAACACCTGATGCAGAACTATAATAGTCCAGCTAAACTATAAAAAATATAAAAATGACGCTTTAGTAAAAGTTGTTCAGCCTGATAAACATTTTCTAGAGTCATAAAGGCCACGCGTACGAAGTCGCGGGCTTCGGCTAGTGTACCTATAAATACAGCAGAAAAAAATATTGTGGAGAGGAGTCTCCTCCCCTTTTTCTTCATCTCTCTTAGAACTAGAATTGTTAATAATGTTATTAAGTTATGACGTACACAAATCGCATGTTTTCTATATTCATTCATCAGTTTTAGTTTTCAATCAAGTATTTTATGAACTCATCGTACAATCAAAGTTAGACTTCGACAAGCAATATCCCTATTTGCAGAAACAATTCGCCATCATTCGAAATATTGTGTATTCTGTCCGTTCACGACAAACAGACGGCAAGCAACGCTAAATGTATTGACCAGCTCGGCTACTTGTATGTTGTATCGAGTTTGGCAATGTCACATCGAAATTGGAGATAGAATTGTATGTATGCCTAGAAGGTTCTAAGACAGATCTACACATAGAATAGAATATAAAATATCTTTATTGTTTGGCGACCTCCGTGGCGTAGTGGACACCATGCTAATCCACTACCAAGAAGTTCCGGGTTCGATCCCCGGTCAGGGCAAGTTGGAAAATGGAATTTATCAAATTGTCCTGGGTCTTGGATGTTTATAATATAGTATCGTTGAGTTGGTATCCCACAACACAAGTCTCGAACTTACTTTGGGGCTAGCTCAATCAGTGTAATTTGTCTAAAAAAAAAAGATTTTGGAACCAGAGACATGTAAAAGATGTATGTGATGAGTATCACTGTGTGGTACTCACCAAATGTGGGTTTGTTTTAACAAAGATGCATATTTCATATATAAGTATGCATCAACGATATTCAGCTGTATTACAAAACTGAGCTGTAATACCGAACAGCTAGAGTTTTTGAATAACAGCGGATTATACAATCCAACTGCGACATATACATAGGTATCCATGCCAAATTAAGCTTTCTAGTATATGGTCTCTGAGTAAAACCCCGGACGGACAGACAGTCATAGCGAAACTATAAGGATTCCTTGTTTACTACGGAACTTTCAAAAGAAATCAAGATAGTGATATTATGGCATCTCAAATTAACATGATTAAATAATGAATGAGCATATTAGAGGGAGTCTAAAAGTGGCGCCTATAGTCGACAAATTAAAAAGCCACCGCCTGACCTGGTATGGCCACGTAATGAGAAGGGATGCCGAACACCTGGCATAAAAATGATCGACTTGAAAGTAGACGGGTATAGAGGAAGAGGAAGGCCGAGAAAGACGTGGGAAGAATGCGTAAGATCGGATATGGGGGAACGGGGGGTCAGTACAGAGATGGCAAACGATAGAAGGTTATGGAGGGAGTTGACATACAGAGCCGACCCCAAATAGGGAAAAGGCGGGGAAGAAGAAGAAGAAATACACATAATGTTTATAAGTATAAATAAACTGTAAGGTTTTATAAATTCATCAATATATAACGGTATCGTATTAGCCACGTATATCGCGCAATAAATCTAATCCATAGAATCAAATTAACCACTACCTATATCAAATGTGAATTGATTACGTCGTTGAGCAACAATCAAATAAATATACAATTAATTAAAATAATAGAGTTGCATATCATTTAAATACTTACGTATTACCTTAGGTTTATTTATAAATATACTTTAACATCATTCATTAATCCACCAAGTTTGTAAATGTGAACAAAAAATGAATAAGTACAAGAAAACAACAAGAAAAACAAAGTTCCAGTAGAGATTTTTGTTATAAAATTGTAAATAAATTACTTGTTATAAATAAATAAATGTATAGGGACAAATTACACTGATTGAGCTAGCCCCAAAGAAAGTTCGAGCCTTGTGTTATGGGATACTAACTCAACGATACTATATTTTATAACTAATACATATATAGATACACATCCAAGACCCAGGACAATTTGAAAAAGGCCATTTTCCAACTTGCCCTGACCGGGGATCGAACCCGAGACCTCTGGGTGGCGAACTAGCATGTTGACCACTACGCCACGGAGGTCGTATTATAAGTATTGGACATTTCAAACGCTAGAAGTTTGTAGCACTTTTCTTCTCAAATAAATGTTTAGCAATCTACATAGAACTAATCTTCATCTTCATCTTTAGGTCCTTTTAGTCTCTACACATGAGCACAACCCTCTCTGTGCCATACTAGAGCCATACTTTTCCAGAGCAGCCAGAGGATTTTGACTACACTCTGGTCTGTCTACACGCTGGCCAGACGGGTTGGAGAGGTCTCATTGATGTTTATAAGCTTTGTTTAGCTTGTATTTCCTAAGTCGCTTTCTACGACGTCCGCGGAAAGACTTGAAGGGTCCTATTCTACTCTGCCGGAATCCACACGAAGTTTAACCATACAACTAATCTTAATACTTTAAAAAATATTATTACTATTGAAAAAAAAAGTAAATTCAAATACGTATTCTATAAATAAGTAAATATTTCATTATTTGACTTTATCAAAACGATAACAATTCAGAAAAGACTACCGACTTCCAAGCCATTTACAAAATGGCTGTATTCTGCCCCAATTCGGCCAATAGAAACATTTTTACCGTACTTTACCTCCGGCAGTAATAGTGGTCTCATTATTTCCGAACAATGTTAGACTAGCTGAAACCGAGTTTATACAAAAGGAAGTTTATTGAAGAAGGCTGCCGTTGATGTTTGAAGAACTTAGGAATTAGTGAACAGTGTTTGCTCATATCGACGAGTGACAGTAATGTCCGCGACTCTGGGGGGTTAGTGCAGAAAAGAATACGTTTCTCGTACGATAGTGACGTCCTATTTCTATGTCAAACCAAATTAGACTTTATCATCATACATTAGTGCTTAATGTTGCTTGACACTGAAACGATGATACGCAATAACGTCCGTCTTGCGTACTGCTTTTGGAGTAAGCCCCCTGGTCGCCGATTGTCACTGCTGTAGAGAGCTATTGCGCGACAGTCACTGCTGTCGCGAACTGTTGCGTACGGTCGCTGACTACAACCGACTGTCACTGCGGTCACGAACTGTCGCGCAACGGTCTCTGACTATCGCCGACTGTCACTACTGTTGCGAACACCAAAGTATGTAAAAATAAAGCCAAAGAAAATATCTGTCAAATCAAATCTTGTGGTGAGATTATTACTAAAACTGAAGAAATAGTAAATGTTTTTGATGATTTCTTTACTAACATTCCTTTGGAACTTACTTCTAATGTGAATTCTAGCCCCCAGCGTGCTGAAGCCTTGCTTAAGAATAATGTTAGGCCTAGTGATTCTAAATTTAAATTTAGGCATATTGGCCCCAAAGATATACTAGATGCATATAAACAGCTAAATTTAAAAAAAAAATCTGAAGATCATAGGGGCATATCAGTTGCTGTAGTAAGCCATATCATAAATATCATAGCTGCTGATTTAGCTTTTATATTTAACGAATGTAATGATGAATGCATATTTCCTAACCTAATAAAATGTAGTAAATTAATCCCCTTATTTAAAAAAGGAGAAAAAACAGACCCTGGCTACTACAGACCTATATCTATCCTGCCAGTTTTGAGTAAGGTGTTCGAAAAGATAATGCTCAATCAAATGCTGCTTCACTTCAAGACCTACCAACTTTTCCACAGCCAACAATTCGGCATTACTGGCGAGAAATCGACCACCAATGCCGGAGTAGCACTCGTTACTCATATAAACGACGCATGGGAGAACAAAAATGATGGAATTGGATCATTTTGTGATCTCTCCAAAGCCTTTGATTGCGTAGATCATCCGACACTTTTGCTCAAATTTCGTCAATACGGTTTTAATGATAATTCAATTAAACTGATAGAATCTTATTTTATTTAAATGGCATAAAATTGCACGGATCTAATTTTAAAATAGGCGTACCGCAAGGTTCAATTTTTGGACCTTTCCTTTTCTTAGTTTATGTTAATGACTTGCCTTACATGGTTGAGCAGCAGGCTGGCATAGTGCTGTTTGCTGATGACACCTCGCTTATATTCAAAATAGATCGACATAGCACAAACGCCAGCGCGGTGAACAGCACCTTGTCTTCTATCTTCCAAAAAAGGAAAACGTTATGAATTCGTCGCAAACTTTTATGTTTTTTAAATGTATATTCACTTTAGATATTAATTTTGTGATGTTCATCGATTATTCGAAGATGCCTGGACCGATTTGGAAAATTCTTTTAAAATCTAATAATTTGTGTTTGAAAGGGTATACTTGCGAGGTGGTCATAGAAATTTGATCAAAATAGGTTGTGTACTTTGGGGGTGAAGTCAGGTTTTAGTATAGAAAAATTATCATGAAATTTTTGACATGGTAGTCATATTAATCACCTAACCTAAAAGCCATCAAAGAGGTGCAACATTGTTATGGGGTCCGTTAAGAAATAAGAAACTGAGACCAACCGAAGACTGGGTCACAATAGTCGCAACGGGACCCGTCCCAATTTGCTCGTTCCTTTAAACTCAACAAAAACTTGAGCAAATTGCACTTCTGGCCCGCAGTTGTCTTTATGTTCTTATTTTATATTTAAATTCAGACTTGTACCCGTAGTTCTCTGAAATGTTTGATGTAAATTTAAATTTATCCTCGTTACTAATTTAAGTTTCTGAAAAAGAAACAATATTACGAGCTCCCGCTTCTCTAGTTAGGTATAAGTAGATGTATAGGAGTTTTTTTTTTACAAATGGAAGCCGGTACATATGGCGCCTCAAATGTTTGTTTCCAATCAGCAGAAATAACTTATTTTTTTACAGAAATAACCAGTTCAATTAACTTAGTTCATATTTTTACGCGCTACAATCGTTTTGTTTAGTTTTCTTCAAAAAATACTCAGAATTTTCCTACTTTTGAAACTTAAGTAGACAAGTACGTAGTGACCTATTTCTACCTATGGTTGTACGATCTCAAGGAGCAAGAGTGCCTGGGAAACAGCGTTACCTCGATCACAAAATGAGATGACACAAGCCGATAAACTTCTTTGCTAGAGGTGCTTTATAAATTTAAGATGTCTTTTTTCTTTTTTTTGTCCAACACGTACATACATTATGTAACGGTCATAAAGTTTCTTAAAAAATTTATTCATTTATTGTAAGCTTTGTTCCTTTGTTTAATCTTTTTTTTTATTTCAGCGCATTAAGTTGTTGCCTAAAATCTATACATATAATAAAACAGTAAAAAAAGTGTGTCTGTACATTAAATATATTTCCAAAAAAAATATTGGGGGCGATGGAGACGTAGTAATAGAGTAAGAATTTAAAAAAAAATGTCTGTCTGTTTGTCTGTTTGTCTGTTTGTCTGTTTGTCTGTTTGTACACGCTAATCTCCGGAAATACTGGACGGATTCGAATGAAACTTTTTTTGTTATATAGCTATTAAGCCTGGGCAACATATAGGGTATAAATGATTTTGGAAAATGGAACGCCTGATGCAGAACCATAATGGTCCAGCTAAACTATAAGAGATATAAAAATGCCGCCTTAATAAAAGTTGTTCAGCCTAATGAGCATTTTCCAGAGACATAAAGTCCACGCGAACGAAGTCGCGGGCTTCAGCTAGTAAATAAATAAAACGTAAAAGAGTTTTTGTTGGACGCATACGAACTATTTACAGTACGGGACAAACCGCGATAGAGTTGGGTCATATTAGCTCATTGTGACCGTGAAAGCAAAAAAGAACATAAACTGTCCAATTCACAAGTTAGACTAGTTTAATTTATGTTTAAATTGATATGTACTATGAATATCTTTATTGAAATAAGAAGAATACATTTTTTTTACATATTTACAAATATACACACAGAAAAAAGTTTACTACTAATTTAGTCTAAAAAATCGTGCCCACGTAGCATAGTGCCAAGAACACTTGCCGCATTTCCGCGTTGGACCGCAATACTGATTCGTTGTGCGAAAAAACAGCCAGCCCTCTTATCACCAGAGCAGCACAGATTAGTCTTAGTTTAAATTTAGTTTTTAAATAATTGTTAAGTTTTCATTTATCTCCTGTATTTATTTATCTTTCTCAATAATTTGTAAAGATTTTAATTTACCTAACTTATTTCCTTGTTCCAGGTTAACCATGCAGCGTCTGCTCAGCATCACGCTCATCACAATGGCAGCAGACGTCTACTCCCAGGAAGACCGCGAGCACCAAGGCCCCCGCACATGTGGGGGACACCTTAAAAGCTCAGTGGGGGTCATCCAGACCCCAAACTTCCCAGACCCCTTCCCCGTACCCCTCAAATGTCGATGGATTATAGAGCACGATATACCTAATGGGACTATATCGATATACTTCACTCAGCAGTATACCACAAGTGGGTTAACATTTACGGAGTATATGTACTATGATGAGACGTATAAACTGGGGGAGAGGAGGGCGTTGACGGTGACAGAAGAAAACATCACGAGGGTCAAATGGCTACAGGTAAGTGCATCTTTATTCCAGGCACGTGCTTTCCATAGAGACACAAAGACATTGGCTACCCGGAGATTCCCTAATATATGCGCATTTTTTTATTTAAAAATAAATTATAATAGGCCCTATTTTCAAATTAACGCGCGCTTTCCTGTCCATCGCGCAATATGCTGGCTACGTACTCGCTTACTTAGAGTAGATATACGTATATATATACGCAGTACTCTAGGCAGCTACCTAGAAGACAATTCTCCATAGTGTCTCGATTTACACACATTCACAGTACACTGATAGGAATTTGCATCTGTAGTGTGATCGTCTACGTATTTCATCGACGCACACACACGCGAAATTTCCGCACACATAACCAATATCTAAGACAAGAGCTAATGCATGCCATTTTTAAAATGCGTCAGTCATAAACAAAGCTAATTTTTGTATGGAAAAAACCATTAGGTTAGTGAAACACTTATTTTCAAAAATTGCCCTTATCTTTAAGCTAGTGCTATCTCAATAATCAACGTTTTTATCTCTTTTCACTTTTGACCAATAAGGAATGATATCGATTTCGAGCCTTTTTATTTGTTCCCGAATGCATTCCGTGATGAAAAATAGAAAGTTATTGGTCCTCGCTTGTGTTACGCTACCAATTTAAATACGCGAAAGATGTTCGAGGATAAAATGAAATTACGTAAACTTTTGCGTTAGTCGTATATATTTGATATTTTTTCTTGTCCAATGATAATTATTTGCATTGTTGCATTACATACAAATGATTACGATCTGCTCTGAATCTGAACTTTGTTTGCGATATCAAATAATGAAATTAGGAGAAAAACTTTATTACCGCTTTATATGCATTGAACATATTATGCAATGGAAAGTTTTTCATGTAAAAGTTGTGCGCCAGGTGTTTGATTGCTAAATTTTGAGGACAAAAGAGCAATAATCATAAATAGCCGATGCCAGCCTATTTTGGATTTCATTCAAACAAGCGGTAAGCTAAAAAGAACATTTAATAGTATTAATCAATATGACGCGTTTATGTGGCTCTCGGGATGTAAACACACTAATAGGGTCAGTTCAGTCAGAGAGTTTTTTTTTGTCCCACTGCTGGGCAAAGGCCCCACAATTAGTCTATCCTGCAATAATCGGTAATGCACGTCCCTGCTTTATTCCAGGATCTAAATCTTCAGTATCTTTTTTTAGTTACAAAAAAAAATATTTCAAGCTCAATGCATATTTATCAAAGCAATGCGAAATATAATTACAAAAAAAATATTTTAAGCTCAATGCATATTTATCTCACTTATGCCAGAAATTTTTCAGTTTTCGCATTTTGCACCAGAACGAATTAAACTCTTAAGGTTTACATACAGTCACTATTATAAAACCCAATTTGGATTGCAGTCTTAACTCTTAACACAAGAAAGCCAAAGCAAACCAAACCTCATTTTAATACATTGAAAAAGAACAAAGAAATTTGTGAAAACATAACGAATTGGCTTTTTTCCTGTTTTATAAGCTTTTTGAATTAACATTAACACATTTCATTTAACTACAAAGTTAGATAAGAAATAAAATAATCAGTTTATAAAAATGTAACATTTCCTTTGCCTGTTTCACGACGGTAAGAAAGATACAAATTATCATATATTTTTATTATGAAAGAAAAAAATGTCTGCCATGTAGCGAGCGTTGGTGAATGAGGTTAATAATGTAGAACATTACAGCAATTATTCAATGTAACGACTTTGTCGCCGACTGTACCGCAATGAGGAAATATGCTGCTGATATTTTTTATGGTGAAGAACTAGATATTTTTGTACATAATATAGACAGGGTAAGAGGGCAGATAAGTAAAGTTAGTACCAAAAATATTAATTTAAATCATGTTTTCTCGAAATATGGTGTATATAATCGTAGTGTAACGTTACGCACGCGAATCGGAATAATAACTTCATTGTAATGAGTCTAGTAGACAAGTATATTTGCATGGCAAATTTAAAAAAAATCGACTTTCAATAGTTACACATGTGAACGCCATCTAGTGATCAGCGGAGGAACTAAATAGTAGAACTAATATCTATTATTTGCCAGACAAACTACAAAAACCCCGATTTTCGAGCGTTAACCCCCACTAATTTTTAAACAGCCAAATAGATTTTCATCAAAATTAGCTAAGAACTACCACAAGGGAACTTCCTTTTACGTAAAAAACCGCATCGAAATTGGTCGGGTCTGTTCGAGCGTTACGATGCCACAGAAAAACTTATAACATCTCTCTTTTCTGTCAAGGGTTAAAACTAAAGATAACAGTTATTATGTTAGTACAATATCGTTCCGTGTAATCATTTCTACGGCAATTTCCGTCCTATTCTCCAGAATTCCCACAATGGCAATTGATGCTCCGTGCACTCTCAATTATTTCTGTTATGGCCTTATTTTCCTGGCGCAATATCGGCAGGATTTCGCGAAACGTTACACAATTACGCTAGTAAACGAGAATACTACCGCGGCTGTCATGTTATTTGTTTTATCTACGGTAGCTAAATTTCGAGAGTATCTAAATACTAATGAATTGATTTAATGAATTTTTGGGAGGCCTGTGCTGCCCAAAATTTACGAAAAACGGCCACTTCGCAAACTATTTTATGAACTACTGTTTATAGTGAACGTGAAGCTTTACTTCGTACTCCAACGGTCGGCTAATGTAATGGCTTGGTCAAGCCAAAATTTTAAATGATATCTCCGTCTCCTTTCAACTAATTTATTACAGCGATGGACACCGAAAAATTCATGTATGACCTCTTAATACGCAATCGCGTCTAAATCTTAACAAATAAGACAGGGCTATGAGTCTTGGGACCCATAGACCACGCTTTGAGCTATGATACCATGTAAGTGTAAAGCAGATCAAACGTTTTAAGGGGTCAAATTACTTTTCTTTGCAACAACAACGCGGAACAGGACGTCAACCGGTCGCCGACAGGTTTCGCGGGAATAGCTCGTCTGTTAGAGCCCTTATAGCTTTATTTTCCCAGCGCAATATTGGCAGGATTGTTCAAAATGTAAAGCAATTTTGGCAGTAGACAGGACGTTGTTGCCACCGCTTTAGAACCATTTCCGCAATTTTGGCCGACAATTAAACTTGTGATTGACCTCAGTCTTGTATACTAGGTTATATGGAAAGTTTACTCATCGCATGCGAGTCATATTTGTCACATACATAATATACTAGTAGCTCTATGAAATGTAGACCCCGCGTCGCGAGTCACCCGTTGAAGTTTATTGGACAAATAGGTAAAAAAAAGGTTATATGACATTTTTGAAAATTTTTCGTAGCATATTTCAGCCATTTTGAAAAACTGTTTTAACAAACATTTTTTACATAATTAAAGGACTTGCTTACAAAATTTCTCGAGAATCTGTTGAGAAATGCGACCTGTAGGCGAGAACAGTCTAATACACTGACAAACTGATATCTGGACAAAAGCATTTTTCGCCAATCTTGAAACTGAGACGCTTCGCTCGCTTGGTAAACTAGGTGTGTATGAGATACTTACATATGACAGCATAGGCTTGTAACAATGCCCTGACATTGTTTTAAACATAAAATTGCCTTATAAATTCTAATAGAAATAATTGAATAAATAGACTGCCTAAAGCATATATAAATTATTTCTGCCAGACGGGACGGAAATAAACTAAATAAGATCGTAATGGCAGAAAAGAAATATGACCCATGCACGATATAATGGCTCTGAGGTAGTTTTAATGTAGAATTTAGTTTTTAAAGATTTTCTTTCCAGTTTGCATATTTTTAGAGGAAGTTAAGTCCATCGTGGTAGTGATAACCATAATTTGACATATAGTTATAACCCATTATATTTCTGTCGTGACAATCTTAATAAACTTAAACATTTTTGCCGTACATCATTTTAAGTTTCATAATATGAAATATAATTTGTCGTAATAGTATAGGTTAAAATGTGGCAGCCCGCGGGCTACCTAAGCCGCGAACTTACTTAGGTTTATATTAACCTGGTGTATTATTTGTATTTTTATTCAATTATTATTTGTGTGTCAATTATCATACGTACAACAAAATTGTTTTAAAAACATATATTGAAAAATAAAATTAGGTTATAAATATATGTTTTGATAATTTTATGCAAATAAATAGATCCTTGGAGTATATAAGTAAACAGCGAACTCGTTTTAAAGATTTCTATACTGAAATACTGTATCTACCCCTGAAGTATAAATACGGTTACAAGTTTTACAAATCGACTCTCTGTAACCTAACCCACAGGAAATAGGCTGTGTACATAGGGTCAGCAGCATCAAACGGTAAATACCCTGTATTGACGTCGACGTCCGTCCACAGCTTTGTCCATTTGGCTAATTAGCCGCACTAGGATCTTGCATAATTTCAGGCCGAACTATTTAGATTTACAACTGTTTTAAGCTTTTAGATGTGATAAACAACAATGAGTGTTAATAAGGAAGGGATGAAAATTATAAAAACGCTTCAATAAATTACTGCTGTTAGAAGTAACATTCCTCTATGCCATAAAAATAGATTTTTCTGTTTAGTCAATTCAATTTAAAAAATATTAATTTTTAATCACGTAAAATAAGTAATAGACTCAACACAGCGTGTCATCGCCGTTTCTCTCGCCTGGACTAAAACGAAAATAGAGACACTGTTATATTACAGTTGACTGATATTTTGTTATGTAAGTATCATTGTTGTCAAATAGATGACAGGAAAGTTGTCAACTATCATATAACATTATTTCGTTTTAGTCCAGGCAAGAGAAACGGCGATGACACGCTGTGTTGAGTCTATTACTTATTTTACGTGATTTGAAATGAATATTTTTTACATTGAACTGACTAAATAGAAAAATCTGTTTTTTTTAAGGCAAAGAGGATATTACTTCTAACAGCAGTAATATATTGAAGCGTTTTTAAAAATTTTATCCCTTCCTTGTAGCTTAAAACGTATAGCTTAAATTTGAATGAAAATATCATATGACAGTTGACAACTTAACTGTCATTTTGGTAAAATAGGAACACTGTTTGACAACAATGACACTTAATAACAAAAAAACTGACAACTGTAATATAACAGTGTCTATGGGTGTAGTAAGTCCTGCTTTTTTACATGTAAAACACTATGTACTTACCTGCCTTTGAATATTTAGATTGTATGGTCAGCAACATCAAGCGGTAAATATCATTTTGTCTAGGTTTATTGTATGTGATATATGTAATATTAATATATTTTTTGTTTGCTGCACTTACCACCAAAATATGCTTTCTGATAATCACCTGTTGGTTGACTGGTAAAAAACATCCGCCCTTTACCTGTATTGTAATAAAGTTGAATGAATAAAAAAACACTGAAATCATTTCGAATTCTCGTTGTCATCGTTTCATGCTTCCAGGCGAGAAAAAAAACGTAGAAAATATAACGTTCTCTTTTTGTGCAGATTTAAAAATACCGAGAATCTAATTCATATAAATAGGAGACGTGACTAGCAACCTATCACTATTTTTTATTCCCCTACACACTCTCATCATCGTCGTATTACAGCTCTAGACTCTGTCTATACCTCATTAGTCATGATAGTGTATATTTACTTAGAATTTTGCATAATTTTAGGGAGGAATGTACTTTACATGCTAATTTACAACTGAGACTGTGTCAACATCAAAATTACTTCGGATCTTTGTTAAGGCATTAGCAACTTTCTGATGTTATACTGGATTACAAAGTGACGGCAGAGCAGAATATAATTTATCACCATTCCTCTTTAACCCATTTCTAAAATGGAGGAGGTATCAGTTCGTCGCGTTCTTTTTTAGGGTTCCGTACGAAAAATTAAAAACGAAACCGTTATAGGATCACTCGTGCGTCTGTCCGTCTATCACAGATTCCCAGCCAATTTGCTTTGAATTTACTGCACCAAATCAGGTGAAATTTGATAGGATGATGTGATCCTATGACCTAATAATTCTATCAGTTGAAAGTAAATTGGTCAACTCAATATAATACGTTCACTTAACGTTCACTTTACCGAATTGGAAAATTCTTTTTTTTTTAATGTATACTTGTGATGTGGTCCCCTATAAATTTTATTAAAATCTGTTGTGTTGTTTGAGGGTGAAGTCGGTTTTTAGTATTAAAAAGTTTTATAGTTGAAGTCAGTTTCGCACCGGGCGATATTTTGAAAAGACTCACGGCTGACCTGCCCGGCGTCCCAATTCAGCAGAGTGCCCTTTGATTGCTGAACAGTAATCCGGGAAGCGGGAATTGGCGCCATTTTAATGCTTTTTAATCGACATCAAAAAAAGGAGGAGGTTATCAATTCGACAGTACTTTTTTTGTATGTGTTATGTTACGCGATATCTTCGTCACCCGTGGATCGATTTTGATGATTCCTTTTTTAATTTGAAAGCCTTTACTACCAAGTTAGTCCCATGTGGTGAAGACATGATGAAGAACTTTGGAGATATAGAAGAAACTTCTGAAAGAAAATAAAGTAGGATGTTTTTTTTTTGTTAAAAATTAATTTGTTATACATTAGACTTCTTCCCTGCTGGTCTAGTATAAAAAAAAATACGCTGGATAGAATATTATATAAAAAGATGCTGCTTCTGCCATACCAAAGATAATATAATTACTAAGGTAATAATCGTAATATACAAATATGATATTGGTAAATGTACACTGAAATTAGTTTCCTAGGAAACTATTATGACAATGATCACCGTGCAACAGCTGTGTCCTGTCTGGCGTACTAACACATACTGCATTCAAATATCCTATTCTATTTTATATTTCTAAAGGATTACGAGTCGTTTACAACCAGTTATATGCAGTATCATATCCTTCTTTATTTCATCTCATAATTTGGGATTGAACTATTAGCCTTGCTATTTAGCGAGGCAACGCTGCCAGTGTCCTGGGTACTTTGCCTCAATCAGATGCATTTGAGAAGATTTTTCACATTTAGTTTCTTTTATTTTATTTTGTTTAAATTTTTTCTCCCATGCTGGTCTGGGAGAAACGAAAAAACTTAGAATGTACCAGCTGCTTCTCTGCCCGCGCAGATCGTAAAAGCCGATCGAGGGAATGGCCAAAAATGCGAATCATTTTAACAGGCGATGCGGCTAGCAACCCGTCACTGTATTCATTGCTTTTCCATCTTCTCGCCCACCATGATGCTAAGGGTGGCTTTTGAGTCTTGCGGCCCTAGGCTCTGTATAGAGCCGCAAGACCCAAAATGCTCTGTCTGCCCCATTAGGGATAAAGACGTGATAGTATGTATGTATGTATGTATTAATTTTTTTAATTTAGATTTAATTGTTTTTAGTATTTTAATTTTATTTTTTAATGTTTGTTCCTAAAGTTTAATTTTAATTATGTATATTGGTAATAGAATGTTATTTAATAAAAGTGTATACATGTCGTCAAAATCCAATACTACACCAAAAATTTAAGAAAATATCACAATGGAGATTTCATTGAGATTCCATCTATATTTTTTAATGAAATCTCCATTGTTGGCATATACAAAGTGGGAGAGACATACCCGTAATAAATCGCACCACAGGCTATACTAGATCACGATAGTATAATAATAATAAAATTGATCCGTAGAACTAAACTTCGACCGTGTTAAAATCGTAGCACGATCGTAGCAGTACCGTGATTGCTACGAACGTGTTACGATCTATGATCATACTGAGTACTAGACTACAGTTGCTACGATTCATGCTTCAACAATACTACTCGTACGTACCTAATATACAACGTGAGAGAGACATACCCGTAATAAATCGCACCACAGGCTATACTAGATCACGATAGTATAATAATAATAAAATTGATCCGTAGAACTAAACTTCGACCGTGTTAAAATCGTAGCACGATCGTAGCAGTACCGTGATTGCTACGAACGTGTTACGATCTATGATCATACTGAGTACTAGACTACAATTGCTACGATTCATGCTTCAACAATACTACTCGTACGTACCTAATATACAACGTGAGAGAGACATACCCGTAATAAATCGCACCACAGGCTATACTAGATCACGATAGTATAATAATAATAAAATTGATCCGTAGAACTAAACTTCGACCGTGTTAAAATCGTAGCACGATCGTAGCAGTACCGTGATTGCTACGAACGTGTTACGATCTATGATCATACTGAGTACTAGACTACAGTTGCTACGATTCATGCTTCAACAATACTACTCGTACGTACCTAATATACAACGTGGAAGGGACATACCCGTAATAAATCGAACCACGGGCTATACTAGATTACAATAGTATAATGGAGTTAAAATATCAAGAAAAGAACAAAAAAATTGGCCGCCCGAGCAATTTGTATGGGAATATCGAAGTTTTTAAGGTTCCGTACCCAAAGGGAAAAAACGGGACCCTATTACTAAGACTTCGCTGTCTGTCCGTCTGTCTGTCACCGGGCTGTATCTCAAGAAACGCTATAGCTAGACAGTTGAAATTTTCACAAATTATGTATTTCTGTTGCCGCTATAACAAAAAATACCAAAAAAAAATTTTGGGGGCTCCCATACAACAAAACGCGATTTTTTTGCTCTTTTTTGCTCGATATCAGTAATGGTAACAGATACGGACTTGAAATATTCACAAAATACTCAGTTGTATTTTGATTTTAATGATATATAAAAAAATTAAAATAAAAACATATATAACTCTCATACAAAACTTGATTTTTATAGATAATGGTACGGAACCCTTCGTGCGCGAGTCCGACTCGCACTTGGCCAGTTATTTTTTGTTTTCTTGACTATTTTTTGTGTAATTTTATTATGCTACAGTGATATAGTATTGCCCGTGGTTTGGTTTATTACGGGTATGTCCCTTCCACCTTGTATATTATATAATCTTGATTGATAAAATCAAATAACCCCGTGCACTTACAATTTCCCAAAGTGTACGTACACGTTAGTCAAAAACTTAAAATACTCCATAATAAATGGACCAACAATTACCTAAAAATATTTACATAATAATAATATCAACACCTGTACATCAACCTACAAAAAGCCTAAATTTTGAATACTTGTCGTATTGTGAGAAAACTGCAGATTGATGAACACGATGAACAACAGTTAAACCATCCTCCTGATCAAGGAAACTAAACATTAAACTTTTTGCTACCCGTAAATGTTGAAATAATTGGCCAAGTGCGTGTCGGGCCACGCGCAGTGTAGGGTTCCGTAGTTGCGAATGCCAACTTTGAGTTCTTGCCACTAAAAACGTCTAAAAACTAATATCTATTGAATTTGTATGAAAATTTCTTTTTTCAAGTACATTTTATAAGTTGGTCGCCTAAAACTTTTTAATTTGTATACCCTACTTGGCTTTGATAGTTTTCCTTCAAACTACATTATATATACTATAATTGTGATTTTTTTCACGTGGCCATATATAACCGTTTAGCAGATAGAGGGGGGGACACTTGACTCTAACAAAAATTTGAACTTTAAACCCAAATATTTCAGAAGCGGATCCTTAAATCGAAAAATAGTGTTCACAAGATAAGAATATTTTTGGAAGAAAAAAAATATCGACTACGTCTTTACTTGTATGGCAGCTACACTGAAAAAATTTTTTTTTCCATATTTTATTTAACGACTTTTTCGCCATAATTAATATACATATCCATGCCAAATTACAGCTTTCTAGTACTTATAGTTTCTCTGTAGGGCCGTGGACGGACAGACAGACAGACAGACATGGCGAAACTATAAGGGTTCCTTGTTTACTACGGAAAAATAACATTTTTTTTTTAAATTGTTTGCTATTGGCATTCGAGCAATCAAGGCGTTGAGCTAAGTAACAACTTGACTAGTGGGCGCGTACTTAGCTGTGTACTATTCATTACTTCATATTATTAATTTATCATAGAATATGTGTTTTAAAATAGTTTTATTTTAAGCGGTACTGTGTTAATGTGTTCATAAAGGGTTATTCCCAGAATCCTCCAAAAACAGTTCCCAAAGTTCTCCACGATAAAAATATTATTTTAATTTAGTTTCATTCTCCTCCATGATATTTTAAAATGTTCCCAAAGTCCTCCACCCCATTTTAATCATAAAGCATTAATTAAAATAAGTATCTGGTCTAAGTTGCATATTACTCCAAAAGAATAGCTGATGTACAGTCAGGATCAAAACTTTGGCAAATAAAAATTCAAGTATAAGATAAAATTTTATAAAAGACTTCTCAATTTGCAAATCAGTATTTATTGAGTGTTAAAAAAATTTAAAATTGCGGATATAGTTGACATCTAAGACCTTTTTAATCATTTTTTACACGTTTACTACCTCAGAGATGCACGATTATTACATATATCAATATATCGGGAACTTTATATGTATCGTTATAATTTAAGTTACAATGTACAAGTTAGAATGGTTTAGTAATTTTGTGACTGATTGTACCTCATGAAATATTTAATAATTATTTAGATGGAGCAGTTTGGGAATAAAAAACTAATTAATCAGTGGAGGACTTTGGGAATCATTTCAAATACCTTTGGAGCAGATTGGGAACAAAATAATATGCGTCAGTATTGTTTAGTAGTAGTTTCAGTATTATTTTATATGTGTAAGTATATTGTATTGCTTTTTGTGCCGCATAATTTTTTAAAACTGAGTTCTATCGACCAACATCCGTCTGCGTGATCAGACCCTAAGCATCGTCTCCCATAAAGTACTCATCAAGACAAATTAAACGGGATTTACTCGATGAGGTTATGTTGTTTTATAACTGAGTTCCGTCGAATATCTCCCGGCTCCATCATCAGAACAGCTCATTGACTTCATAATATAGTATTGTCATCCTACTTATACAAGTATAAAAAATTTCAGCTAAATCGGTTGAGGATAACTGGTTGAAAATTTAAAAGCCTGTAAAAAGCTTGTAATAAAAATAAAAATTTTTTAAAAGTTGTCTGCTATTGGCATTCGAGCAATCAAGGCGTTGAGCTAAGTAACAACTTGACTAGTGGGCGCGTACTTAGCGGTGTACTATTTATTACTTCATATTATTATTTTACCATAGAATAGGTGTTTTAAAATAGTTTTATTTTAAGCGGTACTGTGTTGATGTGTTCATAAAGGGTTATTCCCAGAATCCTCCAAAAAAAGTTCCAAAAGTTCCCAAAGTTCTCCACGATAAAAATATTATTTTTAATTTAGTTTCATTCTCCTCCATGATATTTTAAAATGTTCCCAAAGTCCTCCACCCCATTTTAATCATAAAGCATTAATTAAAATAAGTACCTGGTCTAAGTTGCATTTTACTCCAAAAGAATACTTGATGTACAGTCAGGATCAAAATTATGGCAAATAAAAATTCAAGTACCTATAAGATAAAATTTTATAAAAGACTTCTCAATTTGCAAATCAGTATTTATGGAGTGTTAAAAAAAATTAAAATTGCGGATATAGTTGACATCTAAGACCTTTTTAATCTTTTTTTACACGCTTACTACCTCAAAGATGCACGATTATTACATATATCATTATATCGGGAACTTTATATGTATCGTTATAATTTAAGTTACAATGTACAAGTTAAAATGGTTTAGTAATTTTGTGACTGATTGTACCTCATGAAATATTTAATAATTATTTAGATGGAGCAGTTTGGGAATAAAAAACTAATAAATCAGTGGAGGACTTTGGGAATCATTTCAAATACCTTTGGAGCAGATTGGGAACAAAATAATAAACATTTTTTAATAAAAATTATTGCTTGGAGCAACTTGGGAACTAATGTATGAGATTTTAATTTTTTGAGAACAATAGCAATGGAGAACTCTGGGAATAACCTTCATAAAGTGCATCAATATAAAACCGGTTTTAAGTTTGTGATTCCGATTATACGATACGAGATTAGATTAGATTTTCCAAACTAGCTGCGTCGGATGTTTAGAACAAAACGATAATTTCCTAACTAGCGCACACGGGCACGCTTCCGCCGCCATTAGTGCGAGAGCCCTCCAAATAATCAGGCGGTTTCCGCGAATGCATGTGCTGGTCTTTACTGCAGTTTAATTATTTGCTCAACTGGCGGACTCGTGTTCAGCTTTGTTTGTTTAACGTCCGCATGTAGAAATAAGATTTAACATACCACCAATAGATGGCGTTGTACTAGTTCTGAAACTCGCTATGATTTGTTTTGCGTTTATTTATAAGACAAAAATTTAACATCATTTTTTTTGGCTTCGATAATGTACGTTGTAGTCTTGTCTTGATTTTAAAAATCGTTCAAGTTGGACTAGCGTATTTTAAAGAAACTTGTAGCTTTAAGGCTGCCATTTAATAAAGACAGCCAATACCAACAGTAATGTAATGTACCATGTACCTTTTAAAGCACAAAGGAGCTTGAAGCATAGCAACAATTGCAAGTCGCCAAAACTGACTTTTTTGTACCTAATAGTATTAAGTTTACTTTATTTAAAGGATATACAATAGGTACGGAGGTCGCGGGTACGATTCCCGGCGGGGTCAACGACTTTGTGTTGTTGTCCTAGTTTGGTTAGGACATTGTAGGCCGATCACCTGATTGTCTGATAAGTAAGATGATCCATGCTTCGGAGGGCACGTTAAGGTTCGGTCCCGGTCATTGTCTTTGACATTGGTCGTTACCTAAAACCATGTCAGAGGCCTAAAACTCTGACACCAGTGTTAGTCACTAACACACACGATAAGAAGAAGAAGACAATAAGTACTAATTGAAATTGTAAAAAGAATCTTCGGTCAGATGCGAAAATGATGTCCAAAAAAAAGTAACTGGTCATTTTGAAAAAAAAGAATGCCATATAGTTCGCGGTGAATCCCGTAATACTAATAACAGTTATTGTGACCGCAAAACTCTAAAATTATTTAAAGAGGTACTTAATAGCTAAATAGATTTCCGGCCCATTATTTATAATAGCAAACATAACTATCTTGAATTTAGTAATTTCAAACACAAATTAGTGCTCCGTGACAGGTACTCTCGTCATCGGCAACCTCATGTTGCTGTATTATTTAGCATATACGAGTATCTCTAGTTCATATTGGGCAATTATATTTATGGTAACCCAAAACGTTCAGAATCGCCTGGTTCGTAAGACCTGAGGTCGGATACCCGAGCGATTCCGAGAACCTCTTCCAGTTCTACCGACCTCACGCTCGCCTCTGTGCCGCTCGCTCCCGCTAAAATCCCTTGCCGCAAATCTTGCTGAACTACTTTATCTTTTAGGCAAACCCACTAATAATTATCTTGTGCAGTTACGCCAAATAAATCTTAGTTGCGTACCTACCAACGATTTTTCAATACAAGCCTCGACCACTCCCATATATTAAAGTTGTTTCACAATCCTTGATGTTTCCAGTCTGGCTGGAATAAGATCATCAGTTTTATAATGAAAACTTTTGGTGCAACAACAACACGACTTGAGATAAATTCATTATAAATATACAACATGGTTTAATCACGTAGTTTAGTCGGAAAAGTCGACTAGTATAAGCATAGTACAATAGTAGTCTAACCTTGATGACGATCGTCTAAACCAATTTAAACTAGTCCGCTTGGCCGGACTACACTACGTCAAAGATATACTCGTAATTACTAACGCTATATATACCCAACGCCATAAAAACTATTGCCGTAAGTAGGCAAAACTGGAATAGCGGCAGCAGTACTATATTTTTTTTTATATAATCATTATACAATTTTATTCCATGTATTTTACACGTCATTCCGCACGACCACTCACTCGACCGATTTGAAGTAAATTGTAGAACGACCTGAATGTCTGCAGCATTCTAGCATTGAGCCTTTGTAGGATTGTAGCGCCGTTGAATGCTGACCACGTAACCTGATATTTCATAAAGAAATTCCTGAGCTGTGTTGGACAATAGCCGAGCCCAATTCTTGGTCATTTATGAATGACTAAGAATTTGTGGCTTACAGAATTTTGAACGCTGAAAAATTATTCATTGAATATCAATATTTTTTGGCACAATCGTATTAAATGGGCAAAAAAATTAAAATTAATTTTCGTTTACTTTCGCATAATAAATAAATGTATGGATACACGGACAAATCATACACATCGAGCTAGCCCCAAAGTAAGTTCAAGACTCGTGTTATGAGATACTTACTCAATGATACTATTATGGTTTAAAAGTTTAGTAACCAAAAAACAGTTACAAATTTTACGATTTTTCAAGGAATATTTATGTGATATATTCTCAAAAACCTATTGTATTATATTCATATGTTACATTGTCTTATAAACAATGTGGAAGGGTCCTAACCGTAATAAATCGAACCACGGGCTATAGTAAATCACTATAGTATAATTAAAGTAAAACACAAAAACAAATTTGACATTCCCGTACAAATTGCTAAGACGTCATACTCGTATGGAAATGCCAATTTTTTTTTTAATTTGTCTTCTATTTTAATTTCATTGTACCATAGTGATCTAGTAAAGCCTGTGGTTTGATTTATTACGAGTATGTCCCTTCTTCATTGTATATAAGTATCTCTCTCTCTCTCTCGAACCCACCGCAAGATGTATCTCAGAGCAGAGGTCTCAGCACTCTCAGCTGACACTAGCTGTCACCATTCCGACCTCTTAAGTGTCGGCCGAATTGAAGTGCACTCACTAGCGGATTATGAGATGAACAGTCGACCGATTGAGTTACGTACGATATATCAATATGTAGGTCTAGTAATTTTCATAGAGTATTACTTGAATAAAATCAAATATAAGTGGTCTGGACGCATTTCGTGCATCGGTAATTTTTTGTAAACAAGTGAATAGGCATGCCGAATGGCAAAATATTTTTGGTCCATCGGTTAGATTATTAAAAAATATTGAACATGTATTTTTTCTTTTCTCTGAGAAATCAAAAATTACAAAGATACAGCGCATTCAAATTTCGCGTGACGTCACAAGCCCCACTCCGGAACTTGGACGCTCCGTATCTTTGCGAATTTTTCCTTTTTTGGTAAACTAAAAAATACGGGTCCATTATTTTTGGATAATCTAAAAGACTCACATTAGTGAGTACTTACAACAACAAGTGAGATTACAATCATACTTTTCGGACCCCGTTCTCACCCGTATTAGTCGATTCATGTGTCGACCCATAGATTTACTAAGTATAAAATGACTAATTAGTTTAATATTTCATGTCTAATCACTTAGTAAATCTATGGGTCCAATTCAACGACTTACGAATCGCAACTAATTTCCTACTTGTTTACAAAAAATAGCCGACGGACGAATCGCGTCCAGACCAGATAAGCTCAGTCCCTGTACCATGGCACCGTCGATAACCCCAGATAAAGTTTTTATCGGCCATCTTCGATAAACGCTATTGCCGGTACCATACTAAGGAGGCAGAAAGTAAATAAAAATAAACGTTTATGTAAAGGAATTTATGTCTATGTCGTCAAGTATAAGGATATGATTAGTACCAATGATGTAAATTCAAAGATAGTACCTGGGTGACCGAGCTTTGATCGGTCGGTTACGTCACTTACATCTCTTGAACATAAAAAAAAAAACAAAAGTAAGTCACTGAGTGGGATGCGAAATCGTTAGAGCCGTTTTCGAGATCACAGAAATATATAAACATATAAATAAATAAATATACAAGAATTGCTCGTTTAAAGGTATAAGACATCGAGAACAGAACCGAGAAGTACTTACACCTTGTCTTATATTTATCTCTCAATCCAACCGCGAGCTGCGTCTCAAGGCTCTCAGGTGACATTAACTGTCACTACTCTTAACGACCTTTCAGGTGTCAACCGTTACCCGCGGAAGAAGTAACCTATGTACTTATATATCCATAGGGTGTCAGCTACCTGCATACCAAATTTTATCAAAATTGGTCCAGCCGTTTGGGCGTGAAGAAGTAACAAACATACACGTACATTCACACTCATAAACTTAATAATATTAGTGTGATGTGATGTTCCCCGATTATCCGAAGACGCATGGACCAATTTAATTTTTCTTTCTCGTCATTCTGACTCATTCCTCTTTCACTTTTGATACGAATAACATCTAAGTATTTGTAATGTCTTGTATACCTAATTAGTTCTATTGTATAATAAATAATTTATTCTCTTCATCTAATTAGTCTCTTGCTCTACGACCTCTACTATACTCAATTCATGTGGGAACGCACCCTTACTGAGTTGGAACAGGTGAAGTTCTCACAAGATGACTCAGGTCTCTTCTCTCATCTGGCACTGGCACTAGCTGTCACTACCCCTTCGACCTCTTAAGTGACGGCCAAGCAGTCAGCACTCTAGATCTCTCAAGTCAAGAACACTGTACAATTGGATTACAAGATGAACAGTCTAGATAGTGGTACGCACTTTACGTTGATAAGTCTCTGCTATTCGTATGTATAATATCAACCATACTAAAGTTAGTATGAAGGCAGTATAAAATTACTTCATTTTCTGCCAAAAATTAGCGCATTTTATCCTGTATTAAAAAAATGCAATAGAGGTTATTGTATTGTGAGTCTATTTTCACACAATGAAACAACAAGAGCTTGGCTTTTAATATAAATATAAAGCTAATGTAATGGTATATTAGCTTTAGTATAAAAGATTATACAACTGATGAACTGAATAAACTGACAAAGATTGAAAAGATAACGATATAACACGAGAAAGAAAATTACGCAAGAAAATTACAATTTTCTTCCCTAATTGTATTTCGAAATCATTAATCATGCCTCGTCACAGCACCTAGAGAATTTGCATATACGTAGTTACGCTGTGCAAAAATTTCTAAGGAGGGATTACGTCACTAAGGCAGCCTGTAATAAAACAACGGCTTAGGCTTTACTGGCGAACGGTCGGCGACCGTCTGCGACCTGTGTCGCGGGACGGTCGCCAACTATCGCAAACGATCGCGTATGTCACATGTCAAAACTTAAAACCGTGTTCACCTCCAAGCTATACAATCAATATTGATAAAATTTCTTGAGATCACTTGACAAGTCTGACAAGTATCAAACAAAAGTTTAATTTTTCAAATCGGTTCAGGAGTCTTCGAATAATCTGTGAACATACTTTTAAAAAAAATCGCGACATTGATTGATAACCTTTTTGGAACTCATTTAAAAAAGCCGTGAAGTAAACCCGGCCCTGAAGCAGTAGAAACGGAACGCGTTTAGATGGAAAGGAGTACTATATTTAAGTGCCAACTTACAGCCTACCTTTGCCTCTCCCAACAAAAGGAGGACTTACCAACCCATAATCAGCACGCTAAGGCAGGCGGGTAGATGTTCGCAGTTTTTCTAAAATTGTAACCTTTGCGCAAATATTGTATACCATCTGGTGTACAAACATATACAATACAATAAATATATTTGCGCAAAAGATAATGCTGCGTTACCTATTACTCCTTTTAGTCGCATGTTACGACACGGTTGAGAAAGAGAAATGGTAATGACAAATTGTACTTATTCTATTCGTAGACGTCACCAGGTCACCGCGCGGTGGTTAAAATCTATGATAAAAACCAAGCCTATAAAAATACGAGATATATACAAACGCAGACTAACTTTGTTACCAGGTTTAAACCATTGTTCGACCAAATCAAGTTGACATCTGGTAATATGTCAGTGTCTCATCTGAAAATGTCAATTTGATTTGGTCGGATAATGGTTTAAACCTAGTAACAAAGTTAGTCTGGGTTTTATAATAAGACTGATAAGTCTAACAAAATATACTGAAACTATTTTAAGGGTAAATTCAGTCCATGTATCAAACAAATTACCCCAAGGAACACGTATCGAAATATGAAAATTAATTTTAATTCTCCCATACAAGTTGACCGATCAGCTGATACAAGTTTGTATGGAAACCATATTTAGATATATTGGTCGGGGAAAGTTGTTCACTATCACGGACTGAATTCACCCCTAAAATAGTTTCAGTATATTTTGTTAGACCTTATATATCTCGTATTTTTATAGGCTTGGTTTTTATCATAGACTTTAACCACCTCATACAATGTTCTCTTTTATTAAGTACAAATATTTTAAGGGGTGATTCAGTCCATCATTTTGAACAACTTTTCCCAAAAAAAATTTTTTAGGTTTCGTACAAATCGAAGTGGTCACGTGATATCGTTACTATATAAAGAAAATGTAAATTTTCTTTTCTTATTTTGATATACATTTATTGGAAAAAGTTGTTCGAAATGATGGACTGAATCACCCTTTAAAATATTTGTACTTAATAAAAAAGGACATTGTATAGAAAACCACCAAAAAACGATTTCGTTTAAAGTTTTACTTAAGTATTTAATGTTTGCTCTAAATCTGAAACTGTTATTTTAGTAGCTCCATTAAATTTAATTTCACAGTTCAAACCACTGAACTGAACTGCATGAGCCTCACGAGTCGATTTATGACCACACAAAGTAAAGAGTTCACTTTGAACTACCTAATCCTTATTTGTTCTAACAAATAGACAATATTTCTGCTAAAAATCTAATCCATAGAATCTGACTCTATACCACAGGTATGGCTCTTCATACAAACGGAGCAGCATATATACCTAGTACTACTACAAACGAAACAATCCGTCCGTGCACACGTTAAATGTGTGAGTTAAACAATCAAGGTTGCCACTACAGACTTTGTTGCTTTGCTTACCTGTTTTCATCACTCGGAAATCTATAAAATTTTCGTTATTTATTGTTTTCCGTCGATAAACAATGATAATGTGCGCAGTTTCTCACCATTACAATTCAATAATCCTAAGTGACTCGCATAATGTCAACGTGCAACTACCAATAACCCTGTTTTACTGCCACTTACACCTCACAATAACGGGGGAAGGGTTGCGGGGACACCAGATTGCGGGGGACGGTGCGAGTTTCCGTTCTGTATGTAATACTATTATAAATTCTGTGTCTATACAGTACCAACGAAATACCTGGGCCGGCCCTCTACCTGTATTCGAAAGATTTTAAGTTTTAGATAGTCTTTTTTTATATTATTAAGAGTTTAAAAAAAATTCAATATATAAATAGAGGGCTGGTCAAGGGATCTCATTGGCCGACTGTTCCTATAAAATTAATGAACGATAATATGTTAATATATTCATGCATGACAAACAACGAAAAAGTAAACAAAATTACTTGTAACCCTTGCTCATTTTTTTTTATAATAATCAAACTCATAGAGAAAAATGTCGTGGCGAAATAGGTACCTACGAAAAAGCAACCTATATTTTTCAAATCGTTTTAACGATGGAATAATAAATCTCCTCTTTTGAAGTTGGTTTAAAAGAAGTTAAATTTTCAATTCCGTAGTAAATGGATATTCTAATCTTTATTTGTTTTTCAAAATTTATTAGGATAAATAAAGAATATATAAGAAACAAAATTCTATTTTAAACATCATACCCTATTAGCCAAGTGTAAACTGATTGATTAATTAAGCACCGTCACTGGATATGATAATACCAATAATCAGATGGTATTAAATTAGACACCAGAGTATTATAACGCGAGAAACAATTTAGTACCGATACCGATTATGTTAAACAATTAAGATTTTACTAAATCCTTTTCTGTTATACCGAGCTTTATAGGTCTTAACACTTTCGCATGAGTATCGACAATATTCATATAGTACTTGGGCGATCGAGCTCTGCTCGGTTCTATCTCAAACATTAACTACATTTTTTAAAACATGTCTAAAAACAATAAAAATATATATATAAACTTGAACATAAAAAAAAAAACAAAAGAATGTCACCGAGCGGGATTCGAACCCGTAACTTTCTTGCCGTCCGCGTCTTAAACTATCGCGCTGGGCCAGACGGATAGTGGCCGGTAGGATGACATTAGCGACCATGTTCTGCGTGGAGCATGAAAACTCGAAAACACGCGTTTTCCCAAACACTAATCTAGATCGATTGTTTACCCTCGAAAACCCCCATATACCAAATTTCAGCGAAATTTATATACATATAAATAAATATACAAGAATTGCTCGTTTAAAGGTATAAGATATACAATTAGTTATAATACTTCTTAAGAAAATATCTAACAAGGCAACCGTATGAATATCTGGATCTACACATAAGCTGTAACAATACACACACAACTGTTCATATATCAGAAAAGGGCTTGTTCGGAATAAGAATGGCCGATTTACACAGTGCAGGGTGGAAATAAAAACAAATGGGAGAGGCAAAGCCGCGGCCCGGCCCGAACTTGATGGATGGGCAGAATTTTGAATGTATTTCGAGAACATTCTCATTAAATTCTTGTACGAGAATTTTGTGAATGAGCTGTGAATTCCGCTGCGACTTTTGGAATTTAAGCATATAATTATACGCGCCTCTTATGCGTAGCGGTTAATGTAGTGCATTACTCACAACAAGGCAGGTTTATCATTTTTCTGGACTTAAACTGTCTCTATTTTTATTTTAACTAGAAATAAGATTTTAGTAAAAAGCCTTTGAAACTTGGTTAAGTACAAAATGTTCAATATTCAAAATACCTCAATGCCGCAAGACGAAAGTGTATGTTACCAGTTACGACATGGTTCTGAAACGTGGTTTCTTACTAGGTCTCATAAGAAGGCTCAAGGTAAATGTGTACAAGTACTATACAAACTACAGTGCCACAGACAGGCGCATAAACACACAGATAGACAGACACGTCAAACTGATAACACCCCTCTTTTTCGTCAGGAGTTTAAAATGACTATTGGCACTAGGTGACGTCAGATACGTCAGACCAACCAATCTGACACCAGTGTTAGCTTAAAAACAACTCTGAATAAATAAATAAAAAAACAAATAGGGACAAATCACACTGATTGAACTAGCCCCAAAGTATGTTCGAGACTTGTGTTATGGGATACTAACTCAACATACATACATACATACATACTATAACGTCTTTATCCCTAATGGGGCAGACAGAGCATTTTGGGTCTTGCGGTTCTATGCAGAGCCCAGGGCCGCAAGACGCAAAAGCCACTATTAGCATCATGGTGGGAAGATGGAAAAGCAATCAATACAGTGATGGGTTGCTAGCCGCATTGCCTGTTAACATGATTTGCATTTTTGCCCATTCCCTCGATCGGCTTTTACAATCTGCGTGGGAAGAGAAGCAGCTGGTACATTCTAAGTTTTGTATTTCTCCCAGACCAGCATGATGTCCCTAACTCAACGATACTACTATATTTTATAAGAAATATATATATATATAGACAAACATCCAAAGAAAGAAAACTAAAACAAAGTTACGAGTTCATACATCCAAGAAATATCATAAAAATACGTCCAACAGTAAAAAACAAGCTTGTATAATAATAGCTAGTTGGTTGTTGCACTGATTTTAAATAGGTACTGAAAAAGAGTTTTTAAGTAAAAATTAACTGCACTTTAATGAACTAAACATTAGTTATGATTCTCTTCACTTGGCAACAAAAACACCTAGTTTAAAGAAACTAACTTTCCATTATTATAGCCTTATTTATCTGACTAGAGTTCTCGCTAATTAACTTTCATTTGTTTTATATTTTCTTTAGCTTCGTTAGTTAATGTTAAAAGATTTTATTTTCACGTCGATTCTGAAAATAAACTGGAAATTTTTACTGCAATGAGGTCAACAATGTGAAATGTTAATTTACATTTAATAAAGTATTTATCTTTCTTTGAAATGGAGAGCTCCATTATTCCTTCTAAAATTTCGTCATTGCATGCTTTTCCCATAAGAACAATGTCAGCAAAAAGAGTTGAATAAACATTTTTTTAAAACAACTTTTTTAATTCGAAAGTACCACAGTTGTGCGACAAACCGCAGACCTATGACCGACCAATGATTGACTGACATAACTTTTGATCGGCACTACTATTACTCGACATCTTTTATTGTATCTCAATGAGCGGTTGAATTTTGATACAGAGTAGTAGTAGAGTACCTTTTTGTATTTACACGTCGTGTGGCCCTTGGGTCTTACGGACTATCTGTAATATAGGGTCTGTCTGCTCAGGGCCACAAAACTTTAACAGCTCCGTCTGCCCTATTAGGGTTAAATGCCTAGAAATCACATTTTATATATACGCTGGCACAAAGTGCCATATCACAACGCACAAAGTGCGATATTTAGACAGTTGAAATTTTCACAAATAATGCATTTCTGTTGCCGCTATAACAACAAAAACTAAAAACAAAATACCTCACACCCTCATACAGCAAACGTGAGTTTTATACAGGTACGTAACCCTTCGTGCACGAGTCCGACTCACACTTATCCGTTTTTTTTTGTATTTTCTCCTATCAAGAACCAGTGAAATGAATTTCGTTTTAGAATACTCTTTTTATTCCCCAAGCAGTGCCTTCAACGATAAGAGCTGTGACGTTGGCCAAGATTTACTGCTTGAGAATTTGGCAATTGTATTACTGGAATATTTTAACGGCTTCTTCAGAGCGCAAACGGGGCAGAAAAAAGTATGACGTATTATTAAGGAAGGGATTGTATTTTTTTTACTAGAGGGAAATTGCTGGATTTAATGGTACGAGTTATTTGTCGTTTTTATGTCAATGCACATTCCGTTTATTCACGTATGTGATTTGTATAAATAAAATGCTTACCTCAACCACGTATCTAAGGTAAATTGTTCCTTTGTTATAAATAAATTTAAAAGAAACTCGATTAAATAAACGACTATATTTTAAAAACTGAATTTTTTCTTTGTAATAGAGAACCTTATTTAAAAATTATTTCAGTGAAATGCAAGATCAATTTGATTTTGTTATTGTTGTTTGAAGAAATATATTTCAATCACGAAAACAAAAACAAATAAATATTTTTAACAGACAAAACTACATTTATCTAATGCAAATGGACCTAGTACAAATGGACCGTAATAGCCAGTTTCATAAAAGCAAAAAATATTCAAAGTTTTATCCGCACACAAAAAGGCCAACAAAGCGGAATACTTTTTACATTAGGTTGTATTTTGGGTTTAAAGTAGACAATATGTTATAATAAATACTCCGCAGCCGGCCCTGCCCCAGACCCACGTTTAAGATCATCTTATTCCAAAGGCCGTGCGATATCTTCCTTTTTCAATTAAGTAGTGCCTGAGTTATGGAGTTTAGGCCATGCAATTATTTGTTTCCAAGCCGCAATGTTTTGTTTCTATAGCCTTTAATTTTACACGTATACGGATTGGTAAAGTTACTCAATCCGGATAAAGCCGGTTAAAAGTGTGGGAGTCTAATTAGTTAGTTTTGTGAACGGTTTCCGAAATTTAGAATGCGACTGTGGTAAAACGATTCATTTGAGAATTTGTTGTGACACGTATTTTATGTGTAAACAGCGCGTTGCAATTACCTCGTCAACGAAATAATATGAAATTGTTGTCTTTAGTCGAAAATAGAGATAACTTTAAGAAGGCAGTTTTTCAAGTCATTGGTCAAATGTTTATTTTGTAAGTTGTTCTTCCGAGCATTTATAGAGAAAATAAGAACACTAGTTGACTTTGATAAACTTGTAAAAAACAACTTCCTTTTTCATACAAAATGAATAGGTTAATGAAATGTTGATTTTTGAACTATGTTAGACTTAGCAAAAACAACAACTAAGGATGTATTGAACTCCTTTTATAAACAACAGAACAGACGGATATAACTATAACAGTTCTTTGTAGGGACTTCGGTGCTCTAAAAAGGTATTTTATATACAATACCAAACCTACACCTATATATTAGTAAAACCCCAAAGCTATGGATTTCTCGTCAATCACTATTTATACATTTTCCATACATTTCCCCGGATACATTTTCCATATTGTTTTTTCATCATTTTGTATCTGGATAAATATTCATAGGTTAAGCCTTTGTATGCCAGTCAATATTTGGTGCAATAATAAAATTACTCCTGGCAGCGTGTGGAAGTAATCGGACTATAGGTTTATCAGAAAAAACAATGTGTTGAAAGGTTTTAGTTGGTAAGAATTTACTAGGGCGAGATAAGTTCTGTCACAAATACTTAAATAAATTGTACGGCTTTTTATGTTAGTTTAAAATCTTATACCTTTAAACGAGCATATCTTGTATATTTATAAATTTCTGTGATCTCGGAAACGGATCTAACGATTTCGCTGAAATTTGGTATACGGGGGTTTTGGGGGGTAAACAATCGATCTAGATTAGTCTTATGATTGGGAAAACGCGTGTTTTCGAGTTTTAATGCGTTTTTCTTTCCACGCAGAATATGGTCGCTAATTTCGTCGCATCGGCCGCCTTCTTTTAGCTCAGCGGTTCGAATCCCACTCGGTGACTTACTTTTGTTTTTTTTTTATGTTCAAGTTTATATATAATATTTTATTTTGCATTGTTTTTACATACATACATACATACTATCACGTCTTTATCCCTAATGGGGCAGACAGAGCATTTTGGGTCTTGCGGTCATTGTTTTTAGACAAGTTAAAAAAAAATAGTTAATGTTTGAGATGTAACCGAGCAAAGCTCGGTCGCCCAGGTACTTTGTATATTAAAATAAAGGTAAATAATTAAAAGTAGATAAAAATGTTGCTAAAGTTATTCAAAATGCCCTTCCTTTTTTAATACAAACTCTCGACATCCGTGACCAGTAGTCGATCGCGGTACGTACAACGTCCATGTCTATTTTAGCTGCTGCTTTTATCAAGGATGCTTTGATACTCCAAATTCTGGTGAGGTTTAGCACAGACTTTCTCCTCCAAATGTTCCCATATTTTCTAAACCAACGGATTCAAGTCTGGAAGAGGGCCATTTTAGGGAGAAGTCAATTCCATGGGCAGTCAGCCAATTTTACGTGCTTGCTGCCCTATAAGCCTTAAGCGCCGTATTAAGGTATACTATATCACTGGTTTTTACACCTTTCTCACAGAAAAACACCTCACAGGCCTGAGTATGAGACTCCAAACTAAACCAGGAATGATGCGGGGTGATGCCCACGCTGGACTCTCGAGATACGCCTGCTCGCGTAGATGTGGACATAAACTTTATCATTTTGTAAGACTCAAAAGTTCCAAATTCAAAATCAATCAAAACATTTCTGGCCAGTAAGTATACAAAATTTAAAATGGTGTTGTGATAAAAATTATGACCTGACTGCGTATATACGAATATATCACGCATATTAGATGTAAAGTACTTGCAGTAACTAACCAGTTATCGATATTTTTCTTTTCGAATCATGAACTTACTTGTAGAATATATATGTATAAATAATCTAACAAATGTACATATTTTCCATTCTTCTAGTAGAAATATTCAAGTTTTGTACTTTTTATGTCTTCAGTGAGATGAGATATCGCATCTCAAATTTTTAGTCCGAGAAAATTATCTCGCTAAGACAGAAGAAATTCTACTATTAAATAGGTAATTCCATGTATTATATATAATAATATAATTAAAAAATATATCCGAATGACCATAAAAATATGTTGCGTAAGTACCTAAAAATTAACCAAAAATGCTATCGCTATCACAAATATATACTAAATTAAACATAAGTAAACATTTTAACCTTCGTTTTCACAACTATATACCTAGGGTCTATCAAAATATACTTAAACTATTTTAAGGTTGTACTCAGTCCTAACTAGTCTAAAATATGAAAAATAATTGTATGCATCTCATACAAGTATTTTATGCTGCTCTCGATCGTTCATTTTAGAAATCCTTGGGAGAGGCCTATGTTTAGCAGTGAACGTTATGCGGCTGAAATACACTGTAAATATTCTGTTTGTGTTTCTAATAAATAAGTAAATGATGATGAAACAACTTTGCCGATCAGCTGATCCGAGTTTTTATGGAAAGCAAAAAAAATCATATTTCTATTATATGTTCCTTGGGGAAAGATGTTCGGTATCATGGACTGAGTTCACCTTTAAAATAGTTTCAGTACATTTAGTTAGACGCTATTTTAAAAAAAATCTTCTTAACATTTTTTTTTTTATTTCATTAGCTCTTTGTTGGATTTCTGTATATTCCGTTACACTTTGGTTTTATAAAGCCTTTTTAGGTCATACATGCTGTTATTTTTAATAAAAAAAAAAATTAACAAAAACGCCCATTGTTTTATTTAATTTTTATTTCATATTCGATTCCAGAATATTAAATAAATATATATCTCTTGGGTTAATTTACTTTTTACGGCATAGTGATGCTTATACGCTTCTCCGACAACGTAATTTGCACATTATTATAACGTCGTAGAGGCTAAAACCAACGATAAATTTATTTATCTCCCTTCTTATTACTCTACTACATACAAATAGTCACTCTCTATCTCACTAATTTATATCTCTCTTTCTAATCCTAATCTAATACGTTTAGTTCGGTTTCTATTATAGACCATATTTGACTTTATACGTACTTAGTGATATCTAATCACATATATTTCACAAAACAGGTCCATAAAAACCCCCATCCTACAACAATATTTCACGCATAATTCCTGCCTGATGGATGGAGCCTGCGATATCAAATCCATCTTCGCGTCACGGATACTTGTAGCTGATAAATTGCTGCGCTAAATTGTCCATGGCGAGCGTTTTACTGCGTTTTAAGTAAGATTATTTTTTTAGATTACATAGAAATTTCCGCGTATGGGGAAATAAATGCTGTATTGTCTCCTCTATACATACATAGCAGATAATAGATAAGATACCACCAGTGGAAGTAAAAAAAGCGGCCACGTCCGATTTGGACTCGCCCTTGAAGGGTTCCTTCTTGTAGTTCGTTAGACAGACAGACAGACATGACGAATCCACAAGGGTTCCGTTTTTTTACCATTTGGCTACGGCCCCCAAAAAATGTCTCATTATAACACATAGATTAGCTTACCAAGACGAACCTTTTCTGGTAAAAGTTAACACACGACCGAAAGCGCTGGCGGGCTCTTACACTGAAGTCTATGATATCTATTGTGTACAATGTGGAAGCGACATACCCGTAATAAATCGAACCACGGGTTTTGATACAATAAAATAAACAAGTAAATTAACAAAAACTAAACTAATAACTTAAAGAGTCAAGAAATGCAAATAAATGAATCTTGTTTCTTGACAAAATGAAACGTCTTTTTATAATAAAACTTCCAACAAAATGCTATTCACATGCAAAACTCGTCCAACAACAAACTCCTGACTAATCAAACGAATCGTATTCCCACAATCGCATTCTAAATTTCGCAAGCCGCTCACAAGCCCAAATAATTAGACTTCCCAACTTAAACCGGCTTTATCCGGATCGAGTAACTTTACCGATCCTATACGTGTAAAATTAAAGGCTATAAAAACAAAACATTGCGGCTTGGAAACAAATAATTGCAGACTTTCGAACTCCATAACTCAGGCACTAATTGAAAACGGGAAATATCGCGCGGCCTTTGAAAAATGATGATCCTGAATGTGGGCCTGGGGCAGGGCCGGCGGGTATTTATTCTAACGTATTGTTCACTTTTAAACCCAAATTACGACACAATGTAAAAATATTGTAATTCGTTGGGTTTTTATGGGGCGGATAAAGTTTGTTATATTTATGTTTTTACTTTTGTGGTTGGTTTTATTAAAAAAATATAGGAGAAATATAAAAATAGTCAAAGGCCTCAAGGAAAAAAAATCTAAATAGTTATATAAAAAATGATAATCATTTAATCATTTTTGCCCATTCCTTCGATCAGCTTCAACAATTTGCTCGGGAAAAGAAGTATGTTCTTGCTGAGGGAAAGAAAGAATAATTTAATCTTATATCTAATCAGTCTTTTCCCTGACAAAAAAGAGGTGTGAAATAAGTTTGTTGCTAACGTCTGTCACTTTTTCTGTCTATCTGTATGTCTGTGGCATTGTAGCGCTCGAACGGATGTACCGAATTCAATACGGTTTTTTCACGTGAAAGCAAGTTCCCTTGGCGGTGGTTATTAGCTACGTTTGATGAAAAGCTGTTAAACCTTTAAAAAGTTGTTGGGGATTAACGCTAGAAAATCACGGCATTCTTAAAATATAGATGGCGCTAAGTATATTAAGTCGTATCGGTAGTCCCGCTACTCATCACTAGATGGCGTTCTTGACAGTCGGGGATTATTATTTTTTTTGCTTAGAAAAAAAACTTGTGTCAACTAGTTTATTAGCAAATAACTATTAGTGTTTCGGAACGCAAGCTTGCATTGATCCAGTAGAAGTTGTTCAATCTTTCTCCCTTCTCAACTAATTTGAGTTCCACTTTCCGGCTTTTACTTCTCTAACTCGCACGGTCAGGAGCATTCTAATACTTGTAGCAATATTGTCTTTGCTGGTAGTAAGACCGTTGTCACATAACATTCTTGACTACGTTAATCCAGCTTATTTGGGATTGGTCGCTGCAGAAAAAGTCGTTTATTGTATCACTGCATTGAATGAAGTTAAAAAACGCACTTAGCCGCTTTTCCTTTTACGGGGTGGATAACGCAGAAGAAATCTTTGCTAAGAAGGATCGACTACGGAAGTCTATTTATACCGAGCCAAGCGATTACCAGGCTCTTTAAAAGCTTTTATTTACTTTTCGGCTCCCATAATCAACGTTTATTTAGTAGCCAAGGAGATTTCATTTAAATATGAAAGGCGGTTCGTTCCGTTCTATGGATAGAGAGTGATATTGTAAGGAGCAGACTTTGGTAACATTGAAGTAGTGTTACAAGCAATAGTATAAAATATCGATAGTCTTTTGATAACGTGACTCGGAATACAGTTACAATATCGATAGGACTATGGATAGTATCGACAGTTCCGATACTATCGATAGTATTAGGTATCTAATATCGATATTATTGTAATATCGATACTAAATTTAACGATCGATAGTTCTTCATACAAGTAGTAGTTACAGTATCGATACTATCGATAGTTTTACCTATTTCATCAATATTATTGCAAACTATTACCAATCGATACTATCCTATCGATATTGTAACTTTTTTCGAGGTCAAATATCAATAGTCAAACTATCGAATGCTATGAATGGGCTATGCTCAATGTTTTTAGACGTGATATAATCTGAAATGAGAAAATTGACATAGCCCAGCTAATCAGCTTATTGAAGTGGCAGTGAGTGGGCGCGTAACACAAATACCCGATGGCGGATTGCAAATATTGCGATGGGGCAGAACAGTAACCTGAATAAGATTGCGGGAAATGCAGGCACTTTCAATCGATCATTTTGGAGTAAAAAAATCGAAGTCTATGGTTTCGGAAATCTTTTGGGGAGGCTTATGATCAGCAGTGGACTTTCTGGTGGCTGATAGGATAAATGGGCGTATGTGAATCTTTAATTGAACAAAAATGACGCGACATTTTGATTTGATATAGATAAGTAGTTACCTTTTGCCCGCCTGAAACTTGTCTTTAATCTTTGTCTCCTATAAGTTTAAGTACCTACTTATATTTCGGACGATATAACATTGTAATCTATTGACTTCCACTATTCACGTTGTATAACGTATGTATATAAGTACCTATGTTTACAATGGAATATCCTTATAGTTACATAATATATTTTTAAATTAAATAACGTATAGTACAGTCGAAAAAAAAATTGCCACGGTTGAGACCTCGATGTCTGTTCTAATAAATACCACGTCAATACGCATGAAGAATAAAAAATCATAAATTCGTTTCTTGGTCGTATCCTTAGGGAAATGTGTTAACCGCGTATTACCTCTCCAAAGGAATGGACTCCAAAAAGGCTTTGTGGACGTAAAAACGGCTCTTGGATCGTCCCTTATCTCAGTCCTGTTACAGTTAAAACTTTTCGTGGTGGGGCGCCAGTGCCGGAGGGGCAACTTTCAATTATTTACTTTAACAGCCTGTACTGTATCTGTCTATTGCTTGTAAAAAGCCTTTTCCAATTAAGAGAAAATTTGTTCTTAATTGGCTACGCTGGCTAAGGGCTCTTACATACCAGCGACAGTATTCCCGGAACATAGGTTGTCGACTGTCGTAAACGGTCAGACACATTCAATGAGCCACAAACTGCCAAAAACTGCCGTGTGAATCGCCCAGTTACGCAGCAGCCTGTACTGTCACACTACAGGCACTCCAACTCTCTCGTTCGAAGAACTTTGACAAAAACTCAAAAAATATTTATTTATCTTAAGATATTTGTATCACTTGATAATTATTGTCAATTTTTCTTTCCATTTCATAACAGGGAGTTGTTAACGTCAGGTCATTTACTTACAGTTTATTGCTCCTTCCTAAGCACATGTACAGCAGTCTGAGGCCTAATCCCTGCAGTAGGAGTCAAGCTAGTCATACCATCTCTTCCCCCGTCTGCCAGGCTATTATTCGTACCTATATGTAACTTTTCTATAAGTGTTATTATTATTACAGGACTTACCGCGATAAATATAATTTTTTGCCAATAACAGTAATTGTGACCGTCACTTAAATCATTTTCTATAAGTTTTGAAAAAAATCGCTTCTATTCGGCCCACTCCCCAACTTCGCAGTCCTTTCAAGGGGCAAAAATAAATTATTTGGTACTTTTAAGAAATAAAACTTTACAAAATAATGTTACTTGTCATGGTGATATCCATTTTTAATGTAATTTTAGATTTATTGTGTGAAATTAAGAGCGTTATTTGACCCCAAAAACTATGTCGTCATGAGTCTATATTTCTATACAAATCCCATAGAAAATGTTTGTTTTGACGTTTAGAAAATGTATCTGATTCGAGTTGTTGGAAAGTAGCGAATTGTACTTGTATGTAATAGCAGCAATCATTTATCTTATACCTTTAAACGAGCAATTCTTGTGTATTTATTTATTTATATATTTATAAATTTCTGTGATCTCGAAAACGGCTCTAACGATTTCGCAGAAAATTGGTATATGTGGGTTTTCGGGGGTAAGCAATCGATCTAGATTAGTCTTATGTTTGGGAAAACGCGTGTTTTCTAGTTTTCATGCGTTTTTCTTTCCACGCAGAATATGGTCGCTAATTTCGTCGCGCCGGCCGCCATCCATTTGGCTCAGCGGTCAAGGATGCGGACCGGTAGAAAGAGTGTTACGAGTTTGAATCCCACTCGGTGACTAACTTCTGTTTTTTTTATGTTCAACTTTATATAAAAAAAAATTTATTTTGTATTGTTTTTAGACAAGTTTAAAAAAATGTAGATAATGTTTGAGATGTAACCGAGCAAAGCTCGACTCAGGTAGTTTTGTAAGTATAGAAAAATTCCGCTGCGCTTCTATTCAGCCCACTCCCCAACTACACGGTCCTTTCAAAGGACCACGTAGATTGTAGCTACATCACTCTCAAGGGACGCAGTTTTGTTGGAATTCGTATCATTACTGCATACAGCAGTGAGTCCTTATAATATCTCTACGTAGTGGATTCCACGGACGGCCGGTTTTTATTATGTTGAGCACGTGACACAGATTTTAAGATTGCTCCAAGATGACTGTACGAGTATATACAATGCGTACATACCCGTATTAAATCAAACCACGAGCTATATCACTATAGCATAATGAAATTAGAATAACGGTCAATACTTTTGTACCGAGGAAATATTTTTTTGGTTTTGACTGACATTCTAATTTGATTATGCTATGGTGATATAGTATAGACCGTGGTTTGATTTATTTCGGTTATGTCATGTCATTTCCACGTTATGTATAAATACAAACTACTTACATACATATATAGGTACATATTATCACGCCTGTTTCCCACAGTAGTAGCAAGAGACTATGGACCATTACATGTAATAGTCTATTTTACTGGGTATGTTTTTTGTTTATATTTTATATAAAACAATAAATACCACTGAAAAGAAATAATTTTTTTTAAAACAGCCTGAGAATTGGTTAATTAATTAAGTAGTAATAAGCATTTCAAATATAAGAGTGGGAGCGTGGTGGGGACCTCTCACTATCTCTTTCGTACGCGCGAGACCTTATAGCATGACGTCAAGTGAGCTGTACGTGCATCCTTTTTCTACTTATTGATATGATTAATAAAAATTATTTAGTAATATACCATATTATTCCAATAGGCAGAGGTAGACAGAATGAAACCATTTACAGTATCGTATGGCTGTCTCCCGCCATATTTCTTGTTCCGGAGACAATCATAAATTACCGAGATCTAGTATTAATGAAAATTCTTTGCGGATTCCTGAGCTATTTTGTTTACGTGTGAGCATATGTCATAGGTGGTGATGTCAGGTAACTCTTCTTTTGTTTTTATTAAAGTAAGCATTTATTGAACATAACATTATTATGAAACTAATAATTTCATGTAACTAAAAAACCGTTTTTACTCCAAACAAAACAAATAATTTTAATAAAATTTCTGTGGAATTACCTCTTTTTTTTACAAAAATACCTAAGTATATACTTTTCTGTACTCTTTTTGAACGAAAATGTATTTTTTGGTGTTCTACCTAAGGTTGACGTTTTCATTGGCATGGCTTTGTAGTTTTTGTGTGTTTGGCATGTGTGTGAGTCTGTCTGTATTATCATATCTCAAAAACGGACGTAGTTCCGTATCAATTCCTTTACCAAATTTTTTGATTAAGTATACATAATTATACATATATATAGTCATTATATTTGGTAAAAATATGTTCAGCAGGATTTACTAAACATTAAAATGTCTACTAAATATTAAAAATGTCACATACAAGAAATGACGGACTTTTGCTGCTGCCCGTTCTATGTTTAATACACCTCCCCAGGGAGCCAAATGACGTAATATCCAGAAAAAATGGATATTGACATTGAAACATTCGTAAAAAGGCTGAACTTAAAAATCTATTTATCGACGAAACTCCGCAACCCTTGTCATCTACATCCCTCGGCGGCGCTGACAAATACCTCAACTGGGGTCAATAAGTAATGTTTTTAGGGTTCCTTAGCCAAATGGCCAAAAAATTAATCCATATGGATTCGTCATGTCTGTCTGTCCGTTCGTATGTCACAGTCACTTTTTTCCAAAACTATAAGAACAGCTATATTGTTGAAACTTGGTATTCTGTGAACCGCATTATGACATAAATAAGTATTCTTGTTTAAACGAAAAAATAACCTTTCGTTGTTATATCTAAGGTTGAATTGCGTGACTTTTTAGTTTTTTTATGTTTGGCGTGTGAGACTAGACTGTCTGTATTATCATATCTCAAAAACGGACGTAGTTTCGTATCAATTATTTTTCCAAATTTTCAGATAAGGCATATTTGGTACATGTTCAGTAGGAATTGCTGTGGCTGAAATGATGATAATATTAAAATGTCACATACAAGAAATGACAGACTTTGCTACTGCCCGTTCTATGTTTAATACACCTCCCCAGGGGAGCCAAATGACGTAATATCCAGAAAAAATGGATATTGACATTGAAACATTCGTAAAAAGGCTGAACTTAAAAACCTATTTATCGACGAAACTCCGCAACCCTTGTCATCTACATCCCTCGGCGGCGCTGACAAATACTTCAACTGGGGTCAATAAGTAATGTTTTTAGGGTTCCTTAGCCAAATGGCCAAAAAATTAATCCATATGGCTTCGTCATGTCTGTCTGTCCGTTCGTATGTCACAGTCACTTTTTTCCAAAACTATAAAAACAGCTATATTGTTGAAACTTGGTAAGTAGATGTATTCTGTGAACCGCATTATGACATAAATAAGTATTCTTGTTTAAACGGAAAAATAACCTTTCGTAGTTATATCTAAGGTTGAATTGCGTGACTTTTTAGTTTTTGTGTTTGGCGTGTGAGACTAGACTGTCTGTGTTATCATATCTCAAAAACGGACGTAGTTTTGTATTAATTATTTTTCCAAATTTTCAGAAAAAGCATATTTGGTACATATTCAGTAGGATTGCCACATATATAAAATTACGGACTCTTGCTGCTGCCACCCGTTCTGTGTTTAATACACCTCCCCAGGGAGCCAAATGACGTAATATCCAGAAAAAATGGATATTGACATTGAAACATTCGTAAAAAGGCTGAACTTAAAAACCTATTTATCGACGAAACTCCGCAACCCTTGTCATCTACATCCCTCGGCGGCGCTGACAAATACCTCAACTGGGGTCAATAAGTAATGTTTTTTACATTATTTCACTAAAAACCTTTCCTTGGACGTTTTCCTTCTTATAATAGAATATTCAGATACATCTGTGTTGTCCCTGTTGATGTTAGTGAGTTTTAATATAATTTTATTATATTTTATTCAATATTTATACGTAATTTTAGTAAATAGGATATTTCTAACTATTGCGTATCTTGATAATATATTATCTAAATATATTTACACCTGTGGATCTCAACTTGGTGGCTGAAAACCAGGGGTTTGTTCTCACAAAATGATCACAAAGTGTGTATTATTTTTCATTCTGTACCTTTATAATGTGTGTGTACTCATGTTTGTCTTTTTGTTATGAATAAAAAATTATATTTATATCAAAAAAATGATGATGATGATAATAAATATTGTTCTGTCTACATTATTACGTCTTTATTCCAAATGGGAAATACAGATCCTGTAAAGGTCATGTTTTGTACATGACCTTTTGATGATGGGCGTGCGTGAAAATGAACAATTAATCAAATAGAATCTAGCCGCTAGCTCGCACATTCCCTTGATCGAACGATCTTGTGGGAAGAGAAGCAGCTGGTACATTCTACGGTTTTTCCTTTTTTTCTAGACTAGCATGGAAGAATAATATAAGCGTACATGGAAGAAAAAATCTGTATAATGATAGGTAACATACAAAGTGTAAAGGAAAGTGAGTTTCAACCCGGAAGGTAGTAAAAGTACTAATCAATGTGAACAGCTTTTATCAAGGGACCTTCCCTAAAATCGTAAAAAGAAATCTGCAGCTCCATACATTATGGCATGGTAGGTATTTAACTTTATATGGAGCTGCAGATGTTTTTTGCAATCACACGGATGGTCCTATTTAAAAGTTGTTCACATTGATAAGTACGTTAACTTACTTTTGTTTGATACATCCTTTCCGTTACACTTTGTACATTCGTTAATATATATAGGGATAAATTACACTGACTGAGATAATAACAAACTCTTATTATTTACAAAATACCTGCCTGAGGACCTTAAAACCGTTTTGAACACATATCTGTTCAAGAAAAAAGTTCACATGCGTCTTCTCTCTAATTAATTTTAATACCTTACTAATTAAGATCTACACTGGTATCAGGTGTTGTCATGGATCCTTTATGGTATTTAGACATAATAAATTATATAGGTATGTATTAATAATGTAATTAGTATATATATGTATATATACTAATTACATTATTAATTAGTATATATATGTATATATATTATTACTGTATATATGTATTGTTTATTCTATTATATCTATGTATAAACATTTAAGTATTTGTATTTAATATGTTGTAACTACGAGTGTTTTTATTACTATAGCTATAATTATTTATTTGTACGCCTACCACCACTTTTTCTCTTTTTACCCCGAAGGTTGACTGGTAGAGAATGCTATTAGCATTAAGTCCGCCTTTTGTACCATATTGTTTTGGTAAATAAAGTAAGTAAGTAAAATAGCCTTTGTAATATCTTGGTAAATTAAACAAAGGGCTGGATAGCAACTGTGTACGCATTGAAAAGTAACTTGACCGAACTACTCAACACATTAGAACTTGAATTTCAAAAGCGGTTTGAGTCGATCTCGCATTTCAAACCTTCATTACTAGACCCTCCACTATAAAGTCGAAAGTTGCCAAAAGTCGTTAACAGGCAAATGGGCCTTCAGTAAAACTTTGTGGCGTGAAAATTGAGATATTAGTTGGGATATCAAAGGATAACGTTATTTTTATATTCTAATCTTTTGAAATTTTCATAAGTAGTGTAGACCTAATTCTAATATCAGAGTACGGAACAAAAGGAAATAATAACTGAAACTGGCGTGAAAGCGGAATATATAATGTCTAACAAAATATACTGAAACTATTTTAAAAGTGAATTTAGGCCGTGACAGTGAACATCTTTCTTTCCATACATGCTCGGATCAGCTGATCGGTCAACTTGTATGAGAGGACAAAAATTACTTTTCATATTTCGGCACGTGATTCTACGGGAAAGTTGTTCGGTATCATGGATTGAACTCGCCCTTAAAATAGTTTTAGTATATTTTGTTAGACCTTATATATACTTACAATATGCCGCATTAATGATATTAGTGCGTCCATACATCTAATATTCATACAAAGTTTCGCATTTACAATATATGTAAGATAACGAAAACTCTCAAAGTCAATATAATAATTATAAAAATGAAAAAATTAATTACTTAAGTAATTAAAAAATGTTTTCATAAAAGTAAAAGCCTCATTCCAAAATCCCTATAATTAAGCATTTTATTATTGTGATTATTGAAAAATGCTGGTCATTAGTTAAATGGACGATTGTTTTATATTTCTTAAGCTTAAATTAACAAATCATAAAAACTTTAGGTTTGTTAATTTTTTTCTTTTAAGTAGATTGGGCTATACAGGATTAGACTTTTGCCGTGTGATATCAACGCCTGTGGAGTAAGTGGTCACCATGCTAGTTTGGCACCCAGAGTTTCCGGGTTCGATTCCCGGTCAGGGCAAGTTGAAAAATTGCCTGTTTGAAATTGTCATGGGGATTGGATGTTTATCTATATATGTATTTGTTATTAAATAAAGTATTGTTGAGTTAATATCCCATAACACAATTCTTGAACTTACTTTGGGGATAGCTGCACCAGTTTAATTTGTCCATATATATATATTTATTTATTATTTGACGACCACAACATTTTTGGATACGAGATTTGACCAAAAACATTGACTAAGTATTTATTTTGCCGACATATCATAACGTAGTTTTTATTCCTAATGGGGCAGACAGAGCATTGAGACAGAGCAGGGTCTTGCAACTCTAAACAGATAAAGGTCAGGGCCGCAAGGCTCAAAGGTCACTATAAGCGTGATGGTGGGCAAGAAAGTAGAAAAGGGAATCAAAATAGTGATGGTTTGTTATTTCTAGCCGCATCGTCTTTTAACATCTTTTCCAGGAGGAGAGCCTGTAGTACATTCTAAAATACAAAAAATCTGTTTCTGTAAAACCTACGAAAGTTTAGATTAACAGCTTAGACCTATAAATTAAAAACCCCAGGACATATATAAAGAGTATTAGGACAAATGAGTCTGAAAAGTTCAGGAGATAAGATTACCGCGACAAAATTGCCGAAAGTTTAAGGCTAAAAGGTTTCAGCCCTATTAACACATTAGCAGTGGAGGGGCGCTATTTCGAGAAAGTAATAAGGACCCATTCAGAGTGGCTGGATTGTAAATAAAAGTACCTGGGCGACCGAGCTTTGCTCGGTTACATCTCAAACAATAACAAAATTTTTTTAAACTTGTCTAAAAACAATACAAAATAAAAAAATATAAATAAATTTGAACATAAAAAAACAAAAGTAAGTCACCGAGTGGGATTCGAACCCGTAACACTCTTTCTAGCGGTCAGCATCATAAACCGCTGAGCCAAAATGGATGGTGGCCGGCGCGACGAAATTAGCGATCATATTCTGCGTGGAAAGAAAAACGCATGAAAACTCGAAAACACGCGTTTTCCCAAACATAAGACTAATCTAGATCGATTGTTTATCCCCGAAAACCCCCATATACCAATTTTCAGCGAAATCGTTGGAGCCGTTTTCGAGATCACAGAAATATATAAATAAATATACAACAATTGCTCGTTTATAGGTATAAGATTATTATAACAATCGCTTTTGCCGGTCTTTCATGTAAAGTTTAGTTCTTGTTAAAGTGGCCTTATTTGTCAGAAACCTGTCCTAAAGATAAAGAAACTTACAATTTGGAAATTCAAATCCATAAATTAATTTTAAAAGGCATCTGTATTTAACATAAAAGTTTTTGCGTTTCTCTTTACTAGGTCTGCTCCTAATTTGGGTTAATTCGATAGAGATGGCTATAGAGTTTTTGAGGCGTTGTAAAAAATAACTTGATATGTATAATAAAATGTTTACTGGTATTTACAATAAGAAAGTGCTTCTTATTGAAAACTTTAAAAAATCATAGTTAATAAATCTTAATCCCTGGCTGTGGTACTTCAAAACTTAAACTACCATTATTTTTAGCCTGCAAACACTTAATTTCTCTGGGTATACCCATTCGAGTTGATCGTTAAACTATAGCCAAATCATCAAAACTATTTCAGCTATTGCTTCTCCTCTTCGCAAGGTCTTTGGCATTCTTGGGTGAAAATTGACCTGCATATTATATTTGGAGAACAAAGGTCGCGGGTTCGATTCCTGGCGGGGGGGGGCAACGACTTTGTGTTGTTGTCTTACTTTTGTTAGGACATTGATCACCTGATTGTCCGATAAGTAAAATGATCCGTGCTTCGGAGGGCACGTTAAGCCGTCGGTCCCTGTCACTGTCTTTGACATTGGTCGTTACCTAAAACCATGTCAGAGGCCTTTAAGGCGGTTTAAAAACGGTGTTAACACACACGAGAAGAAGAAGAAAAAGAACAAAAAGCGGGAAAGCACACCCTGAGCTTTAAAGCCACATAGCTGAGGATGCATTCAACACAGCAAACGCATGATATTTACTTACTGTCCCAGACTTTCACTGTATTGAGCTCAATCCTATTATAAATAGTTTTATCAACACAAAACTTCTTGAAATCGACCCAAAATCCTCTCGATTCGAAATGTGGCGCAACGGATATACCCCCACCCTCTAATTTTTTACCACCTTCAGAGGAACTGCCCCCGATTCATGAACTCCCATGGTTCACATGGACCTAAACCGCCTTCAAAATGAGGTAGGCCGATGCAGGCATAACTTGGCATTACATTGATAAATCCGCAACACAGTGTCAGTGTGGGCATAGCGACCAGACTATGTCACACCTCCTGTTTTGTCCATCGTGCCTCACCAGCTGCACCTTTATGAGGCCTCGGACAACGCTGTAAGAGTGGCATCTGTCTGGAGAGAAAAAAAAATGTTTGAGCCAACGACACGAAAAGAAGAAGAAGACCTACTGTCCAACAGTTGCCGGTTTTCGTAACCAGCATAAGCGACATTTTCCCGTTGTAATACTTACATAATTAATCTGTAGTTTCTGCCTACCCCTGCGGGAAACAGGCGTGATATTATGTATGTATGTAATACTTACATCTATGTATATTACTATATTTTCCTTCTTTGATATAATTTGTAATTAGCAGTTCTTTTATCTCCATTGCCGTGTGATATCCTGCAGAGTAGAATAGTTTTCCCTTGGATATCGTACAAGGCAACTAAGGAATTAAACAAAGCTTATAAACATTAATGAGACCTCTCATCTCTCAGAGTGTAAGAAAATCATCTGGCTGCTCTGGCCCTGATATTGCAGAAAGGATCATGCTCCTGCAGTGAAGACTAACATTGGCCTGATAATATGATGATTATTATCTGCCTTGCTTTTACTCAAGTCGGCAAAATTCCGCTTGTTTATATGACGCTACCCTACAATAATGTAAGGAACGCTGGCATCTTAAGTTTAATTTGATGGGAAGAGGAACCGCTTTAAATATTAAGCGAACTTTATTAATTAGGTACTGAAAGTTTCGCCATAAACGTGGGTGGTATTTCCGAATATCGGACTAATGTAATTTATTCACCGTATGTTGTTCAACAAATAGGATTAAATATGAAAGAAAATTTGATAAACGTAGAATAAATGAGTGAAATCAGATTAATATGGATAAGACAATCTTGTTTTCATGCAGGATCGAAATCTATTCAGAGAGTTGGCAAAAAAGGATGGAAACAAATGGTGCAGTTCATGAAGTTAGCACTCTAACTTCATGGTGCTGTTGTTCTCTGTCTCTAAATCGAGTTAGGGGTAAACGTATTGTTTGTATGTTTGTGTTACGGGCAACGTGATTAACAGGGCCGTATTAATAAGGGCCGAGAATTATGAATAGTTCCCAAAAGCATCGGGCTATTTGATAAATTTTAGTATTTTAATTACTTGGACAGATCCATATTGTGCCTACTATGCCTGACAACCCGTGGTCTATTTAAAAAATCTACGTAAGCAATAGATTGAATTTATCATTTGGACCGGGCGGTTGCCTACTAAGCCAGGCATTTTGATTAATTAACTCAAAATAAATTATGTTTTATGTTTGTACAGCGATGACTGCCGAACTGATGGTTCAATTTTGATGAAATTTGGTAGGCATGTAAGAAATATCAATATAATTGTTAGGTTCGTTGGGCATCAAAATGGTTCAGTAGTTGTTGAAATACGAAAAAATGTCTGCAATTATTTAGCAAACGAAACCATAGCGCGTCCTAACTTTGGTTAGCTACATCTAGGTGTTACTTAGGGAACTGAATTGTGAAACGCGAATAATCGTGCGGTCCATTTTCGCGGCTACTACTATACATACTATCACGTCTTTATCCCTAATGGGGCAGACAGAGCATTTTGGGTCTTGCGGTTCTATGCAGAGCCCAGGGCCGCAAGACCCAAAAGCCACTTTTAGCGTCATGGTGGGCGAGAAGATGGAAAAGCAATCAATACAGTGATGGGTTGCTAGCCGTGTGTATTCACCCGCCAACACTCAGGCGAGGCGAACAAAGGCTCAGGAGAGACAAGGCGAGAACGAACGAGAAGAGCAGGGACGGGGAAAAGGGATGCATATTGCGGGAGTTTCCGTTCTGTATGTAATACTAATATTCTCATATTAATTCAGTGGTTACTATACCTGTAAGTAAGTATCCACTTAATACACTAGTGGATAAGTTTTTCGTAAAATAAATTTCAATTTGCATAAGAAAAAACTGTTACAAAGAAATAAAAATTGATTCTAAGTCAGTAGAGCTTAAAGCAATTGAAGCAACCTCCTCGTTTACAAAGAAGGGATGATGCAAACCAAGCATTTAATAAGCATCTGACCCGGAGATAAAGCAGGGTAAGCCTGTACTCGGTATCTTGTAATCTTCATTAAATATAGCCCCAGCACAAAATATAAAGCAGAAAGAGAAGAAGTCTACAAAGTGATGCGTTTTTATTTTCGTACTATTTATAAACTCTTATATAACTCTTTATTGTACCAAAAATAATGATTAAATTGAAACAGACTTAATTTTTTGTTTATAAATTTGTACTTTTTAATTTGTTTTTTACTTCTTCTGCATACATACTTTCTTTAACTTAAACGTGATATACTAAGAAATTATTGTTCTACGATACAGAAATCAGAAATTCAAAATTTCAATTTTTATTCAGGAACTAGACGTATTCTTTTATTATGTTAGAAATACTGACAGGATGCTCCTCCCTTGCCGTATTAAAAACCTCATCAATATTAAGTTTAAACGCATGGCTGCAATTGGACTTTTCAAAATAATCAGAATACAATAGTTACACAGGTTTGATTCAGTTTACTGGTTTCATACATTTCACTCCTTTGAGCACATACAAATAATGTCGCTTTTTGTTTAAATTTACACACAATTAAGTACTACTAAACGATACCCTATATTTTCTCAATTTTGATATTTTTATGAATGTAATGTCGGATATATGAAAATTGTGTAGGTCACCTTTCCTATTAACTGTCTATCTTTCTGTTAAATTTTTAATTTGTATCTACGGTCTGTGATGAGAATTACCTTTGCTAGCGCCAATTTATTATTCACATGTTGTATGGGATAATACCCTTTATGTTATTTCGGAAATTTTCATGCAGAAATCCATGTAATAAAATTATAATTGTAGTGGGTGGAGTTTATAGCTGTTTTACTAGTTTGGTTGGAAATATGAAGCCGAAAGGTCTATGTACTCAACTTTAACTATGTAATCAAACTTAAAACATAGAAATTGGTAGTTAGCCTCAAACTGTGAATTCGAGTGCCTTTTACAACTACATCTACAACCCTTGATCAGATTTGGCTCATATTTGAAACTAGCCGAAGCCCGCGACTTCGTTTGCGTGGACTTTATGTCTCTGGAAAATGCTCATCAAGCTGAACAACTTTTACTAAGGCGGCATTTTTATATCTCTTATAGTTTAGCTGGACCATTATGGTTCAGCATCAGGCGTTCCATTTCCCAAAATCATTTATACCCTATATGTTGCCCAGGCTTAATAGCTACATAACAAAAAAAGTTTCGTTCGAATCCGTCCAATATTTCCGGAGATTAGCGTGTACAAACAGACAAACAGACATACAGACAAACAGACAAACAGACAAACAGACAAACAGACAAACAGACAAACAGACAAACAGACAAACAGACAAACAGACAAACAGACAAATAGACAAACAGACAAACAGACAGACATTTTTTTTAAATTCTTACTCTATTGCAACGTCTCCATCGCTCCCAATATTTTTTTTGGAAATATATTTAATGTACAGACACGCTTTTTTTGCTGTTTTATTATATGTATAGATAGATTAAAATATATGGCTATTCTAATTTTAATTAGCTCGTATATTAAAAGATCTACTCGAGCAAGCATGTGTCCATGAAGACTCAAAGAACTTTTTCAATCTCTTTTTCTTTCCAATCAAAATTTGTTTTCCAGTATTATAAAATTTTGGGAGTGCCTCCACTGCCGGCGCTGGTTGCCTAATTGGCTGCCGGCGCTGGTATAACACGATCTGTGTCTGTGTTACCTTCGCCCTTAGCTTGAGTCGCTCGCTCCTGTTTTTCTCACAGGAATCCTAACAAACCTAACCTAATTACACTTCACGGCAAATTTTGAGCGCTGGCGCCGGCAGCCGGTGTTTCAAATCTCGGCTGCCGGCAGTATAACCGCCGGTTACCAATAGTGATATTTTTAGGGGCCGGCGCCAGCAGCGGAGGCACTCTCTAAAATATTACATCTATAGGATGAGACGGTAAGTAGGGATTATCGAAACAGGGAGTATCGCACAAACGTTACATAGGAGCAGTAAAGTATCGACGGATTATCGACGAATACATCGTACCTTTAGCGATACATCGTATTACGTAGGTACAGTGAAAATCGCATCACGATTTTTCGAAACAAAGTAGGGAATCCGTAAATGTACACTTTGAAAAGTAAGTAATTCAGTAGAACATAAGTTTAAATAAATAAGTTCCGTTCTGCACAAAAAAAAGCACGAAAGTGTCACTCGATTTATGACTCTTTATTTAGGGTTCACAGGTGTCCTCAACCTTTTTCGAAGCGTATATTCCATAAAGCCCCATAATATCACATGTATCATAAAGCGAAGTACTTTGAAATGCAATAAATCCCATCCCTTTTACGAGTGGCGGCAATTTGTCACAGAGTTTCCTCATAACAGAGCGTGTTTCACACTGTGAGTGCCATATCAATTGTTTTGAAGGCAAGTTCAGTCGGAACTATGTTTTTTTTTTAAATTTCTCATACAAAACACGGAGTAAAAAAGGGCCATGCCAAGTCCTCACGTAGATGTATTAGAAGGCGACTTAGGAAATACAAGCTAAACAAAACTAATAAACATCAATGAGACCTCTACAATCTACAACCTGTCTAGCCAGCGAGGAAAGTGTAAGCTAAGTCCTCTGGCTCCTCTAGCCAAGGATGGCTCTAAATACGAGAAGCAATAGAAATTGGGCGACGTCCTAATTTTAATCTTGATGTTGGTTGGAGCTTACCCGCCGCCTGGAAACCGGTGCTTCAAGAGACATAATAGATGCCATGTACAGCCGACAGTCTCTGATACAGGGAGCTTTTTTCACGCACTTGCGCTATCACCAGCCGCAGAAGATGATGAAGAAGAAATTACGGCTCCCACATACGCGGGTCATCCACGGGAGTCCTTGAAGCAATTAACCAGCAGCTACCACCATCTACCAAACTGAGGGCGGAAAGGGCGATCGCCGGCGCCGCCTGCGCGCCCCGCGCCTCCCGCGACTAACATCAGTGTGTCGCGAGCCGGTGCGGTGTACTGTACGGGCCTCTCGTCACATTCGCCCTGATGAAGACCTCCGGATGAGGTTTTCATCAGGGCGAATGTGAAAAAAAAACAAAATTTAAATTCTCAGAAACATGTCGGCAGTAGCTGACTCTATACGTGAGTAACCCGTTTACTGAATTTAAGAAAGTATGGCTCTGCTAGTACAGAGAGGGTCGTGCTCCTACAGTGGAGACAAAAAGACCTGATGATGATGATAAAAGCTGCCAGGCAACCCGCTAGTTTCAAACAAGTCAAATCATATACTTTTTTGTAAATGTCAAAACAAACATTTTGATGATTTGTATGAAACTCTTCTTCTTCTTTTGCTACGCCTTATCCCGTTATTTGGGGTCGGCCCTCCGCTCGGACGCTCGGTCCCGGGTTGTCTGGATATCTAGTTGTGCCCGTTTGGTATCCCTATTCACGGTTGTCCACCACGTGGAAAGTGGTCTCCCTTTGCCTTTCTTCTTGCTGGAAATGGCCAAAGCCCTTTGAACGCAATGGTTATTGTCTCGTCTCATCACATGCCCAAACCACCTCATGCGACTCTCTGTCATCTTTTCTGTTATGGGTGCCACCTTGAACAAGCCCCTTATATGCTCTTGTCAAGTCTTTTGACTCCCGCTGCCCACCGCAGCATCTTCATTTCATTTAAGTGCGTTTTCTGTTCATGCTTCTGTAAAACAGCCCAGCACTTGGACCCATACATGATTCGTATGAAACACAGACATATAAAGAAAACTACTTCCCTTTGTATGTCTGTGTTATCAAATAGCACGTCGTGACGTCCTAGTTTCTTGGTATTAAATAGCGCACTTTTTATCAGTTTTTCTGCAATAATAAATATAAATTCACGTTGAACCTGGATACTAAATATGAGAATGTCAACATTTTTCAGTTTTAAGACTATGTTTTTTTTAAATTCCATTATATTGTTTAAAAATCATTAAATTAATGTAAATTTTATATTCAGAGTTTAAATGTATGTTATTCAAACGGTCTGTTTTAAACCCTTTTTATTTATTTACAGTTCCTCAGAAACTAGCCTAAATCTTACCCTTTGATGTAACTATTTTGTGTAATTTACGGTAAATTACAGAATTCGCAGTAATTAATATTCATTCTATCCCAGTGCTATCCTACTCTTAGTAACAGCAATTTGTCACGAAGTTGCCTCATAACAGAGTTTGTCACAACCTGTGAATGCCGCATCGATTGTTTTGTTAGGTTGCCGGCTGCGAATTATACCCTTCTATTTTCATTAGTCAGTTTAGGAAGCTTACTAAGCTTTATTTTATACAGCAGTTTAATTGTTTTTTAAAATTACATTTTGTTGTTTAAAATCATTAAATTAATGTACATTTCATATTCAGAGTTTAAATGTATGGTATTTAAACGGTCTGTTTTAAACCCTTTTTATTTATTTATCACATTTACAGTTTGTCAGAAACTAGCCTAAATCTTACCCTTTTGTGTTATTTAACGATAAATTACAGCATTCACAATAATTGATATGCATTCTATCCCACTGCTATCCTACTCTTAGTAACAGCAATTAATAATTGCCTCCGTTGTGTAGTGGTTAGAGCTTTCGGCTCATACCCGGAGAACGCGGGTTCGATTTCTGGGGGGGCAACGACTTTGTGTTGTTATCCTAGTTTGGTTAGGACATTGTAGGCTGATCACCTGATTGTCTGTTAAGTAAGATGATCCGTGCTTCGGAGGGCACGTTAAGCCGTCGGTCCCGATCAAGGTCTTTGACATTGGTCGTTTCCTAAAACCATGTCAGAGGCCTTTAAGCCGGGTTAAAAACTCTGACACTAATGTTAGAGACTAACACACACGATAGGAAGAAGAAGTAACAGCAATTTGTCACGAAGTTGCCTCATAACAGAGTTTGTCACAACCTGTGAATGCCGCATCGATGTTTTGTTAGGTTGCCGGCTGCGAGTTATACCCTTCTATTTTCTTTAGTCTAAAACATGTCCGTTTAGCGTAGTTTTGATGGAAGGCACACTTCATCGGTGATTTGATACCCAAATGTGTAGACGTGACCAGAATAGGAGACCTTGCAGCGGGAATCGGTAATATAAACTTTAATTGGAGGGAGCTTACTAAGCTTTATTTTATACAGAGGTTTATCATATAAATATGAGCTGACCAACTTTTAATCCCCGGTCAGGGTAAGTTAAAAATGGCCTTATTCAAATTTTCCTGGGTCTTGGATGTTTCGTTTAGGCACAGAATTAATAATAGTATTACATACAGAACGGAAACTCGCACCGTCCCCCGCAATCTGGTGTCCCCGCAACCCTTCCCCCGTTATTGTGAGGTGTAGGTGGCAGTAAAACAGGGTTATTGGTAGTTGCACGTTAACATTACGCGAGTCACTTAGGATTATTGAATTATAATGGTGAGAATTTGCGCACATTATCATTGTTTATCCACGGAAAACAATAAATAACGAAAATTTTATAGATTTCCGAGTGATAAAAACAGGTAAGCTATGCAACAAATTCTGTGGTGGCGACCCTGATTGTTTAACTCACACATTTGACGTGTGCACGGACGGATTGTTTCGTTTGTAGTAGTACTAGGTATTTATGCTGCTCCGTTTGTATGAAGTGCCATACATGTGGTTTAGGTTCATATGGACAACTGTGTCAAAATGTCATTTTCCCAAAAGGTCAACTTATAAAATTAACTCCCCAAAAAGACAACTGTCAAATTCGAAAACTTCTCGAAACGAAAAATTTCCATAACGACAACTACCTAAAATGACAAATTCCTTGTTATTTTGATTAATTTGAGTAAAATCCTGTTTTCACTCATATGTTAGTTTTAATGGTCATATTATTTTCAAGATGTGGTTATATTCAAAGTTTTCATGTGATTCTTCAGTATTGTTATCAAAAACTAAAATATGATTATGATAATTTACAATTTTGATTAGATACTTTATTATACTGTTCTATTCTGTTCTGTTCATTTGATCAAAGCACTTATAAGTAAAATCCTATTTTCACTCATATGTTAGTTTTAATGGTCATACTTATTCTTGTCAAGATGGTAAATTGTTGTTATAGAAAATAGACCTTTTAGATAGTTGTCGATGTGGGTAAGAGACATTTAAGAAAGTTGTCGTTATGAGAAATAGACGTTTTAGGTAGTTGTCTTTATGGGAAGTTGTCGATATGGTTAATAGACATTTAGGAAGTTGTTATTATGGGAAATAGACATTATGGGGCAATTGTCCTTTTGCCACTGTTGACGCTTTGGCTATCTATATCTGTATTTGTTATAAAATATGGTATCGTTGAGTTAGTATCCCATAACACAAGTCCCTAACTTACTTTGGGGCTAGCTCAATCTATGTAATTGGTACCTAATTTTTTTTATAATGTGATATAAAAATCGATTAAAAAAATTAGATGTGCACTGATTTGTATGGGAAGGCGATTATTTTAATGCACAGTTTTAATGGCATGGAATTTGCTTCAAAAATTTATCTCATGGTTAAACAGTCAACCTACTTAATAAGTGTGTAAACAAAAAACCCATATGTCCAGAAGTGTCCTAAATCCTCCCTGTGTTCACTTTAAGAAAGCTTTTTGGTGCAACATTGATTTTTATTTCATTTCCTCTTCTTCTTTATAGCCCGGCCCATTGCTGGCATTTTAGCAGTGAGATTATTAAATAATGAAACGAGAAATGTTGAAACCACGTACCACGTGAGCGGGTAATGAACCAGCGACCTTGGCCTTGCTCAACCATGCTCTTACCAACTTAGCTATCACGTGTTCAACCCCACACACCCAACTTCTCCATCATCTCCTATTTCTTTAACGCGCAGTAGACTTCCGTCACCTAATTACCTACTACAAGTAAGGTAGTTATCTGATTTAATTATGTAACGTCATCATCATCTGCCTCACTTTATCCCATTATCTGGGTTCGGCGCAGTATGTTTTCTCCTTTCACAGTCCTCTGTTCCCCGTTATACTAACATCTACTCCTATTGTCCCCATATCTTACCTTACGTATTCCATCTACCTCTTTTTTGGTCTTCCCCTTCCCCTATTTCCATTTACTTTAATATTTATAGTTCTTTATGTTGCGTGTTGATCCTCTCTTCTCATTACATGTCCAAACTATAACAACCGATTGCTTCGTACTTTCTCGTTTATTGGTGCTACCTTTAAACTTCCCCTTACATATACATTTCTAATCCTATGCCTTCATACCTCTATACGTATACTATACATCCATTGCAACATCTTCATTTCTGTTCTCGTCATTCAGTGCCGTATAACATCACCGGTCTTAAAACTGATTTATAAACCCTTCAGCTTCAATGGCATTTTTGGGTAACAATGAAGTTGAAAATCAATTCAAAGCGTAGGAAGCCAAAAACTGATTTAGTAGGGAAGTACTAAAGTATTAACCTTAGTACTGCATCTTGAATGCCTAAAAAGCCTATTATATAAAAATAGTATTTAAAATTGTTATTTAAAAAAAACATTGATTGCAAGGCGCATCGCTTAATGACATTATTCAGATTTTTACCCATTCAATCTGCTTTTACGATCTGTCGGAAAAAGAAATTATTCTTCCAGAGAACCATGGACGTTTTTCTCTGTTACAAGTCTTTTCTATTTATTTTTTCTCTTTTTTTATTTATTATCTATGGCGTTTTAGGTGCAAAGAAAAAAGAATACTTAAAACATTTTTTCCATCTCCGTTTTTAAACAAATGTTAGACAGACTTTTGAGATTTATTTGTTTATTTTTCATGTATGCGGCAGACACTGGTGTTTTATTTTTCAAGTTTCCTAAAGGCATCTCATTTTACTATGAAGATTTATTTATTAAGAACTCATTTTATTAAGAAGGGGCGAAGATCACATGGCAGTCGAACTGATGTTATTATCTAATCAAATTGCGTAAAAAGCAATGTCTGAGGACTCCGTTTCATTTTTCTGGCTTCGTGTGTTGGTGACAGGGGCTGGTAGACCGTCGTCAGCCAATATATGTGGTGTTGCAAGTAATAGGGAAGCAGCGTTTTTTCAGGAGTAAAGTATTTCTACCAAAACAACAAACAGCAAGGCTTAGACTGACCTTCATGTAAGATTGTTATATTCAATCCATATATTTAATATCAAACCTAAGTTAACTTCGGTTACCTAAGTTAGGTGCCATTTAGCAGCTTGAAAAGTAAGACACCAGTGTAAGCAACTCACATACACGTAATAGAAATGAGGAAACCTAAAAAGTTTGGTTAACGTTTATATAAAAACGGAGATGGAATTCCTGCACCTAAAATCTCAAAGACATAGAAAACGAGAAAATAGAAAGTTCTTATATAAATTTAAGTAATGACAATTAAGTTGTGTCGTTTGATATTTCCAACATTTAGATTCGAATATTTTCGCAAGAAACTGTTGACTAGAAGTTTTTCACGTTTAAATTAATTAGATTTTAAGTTAGGTATTTAGAAGTTTCAGCTCGTGAATTAAACTTGAGAATTTAAATAATAATTGGCTTTGGTTGAGTGAACAGTTGACTTAACATTTTCCTTAGAGACTGTAAAAATCGCTTGATTTTTAAAGAACTTGGTAAAATTTTGCTAATTGTTAAGGGAGCTAATTACCCCTTAAATTTTCCTTGTCAACGAAACTTGAACATAGCTTAAGATTTCCAAATCATGTCAACTGTACAATTCCTAACTTGATGGAAGAAAATAAATTAATATTATTTCAGTATAAGTACATTTTCTATTGTTATTGATAATAGACGGAAGTAATTTACCTTTTCAGTTACAGCCATGAGGTAAAGTTACAATTTCATGATTTTTATTAAAGTACTTTTTTTTTCTTAAATGTGCACTATAATATATGACGGAGCAGGAGATGACCTGCGCCGAACTAACTAAAAGTGTGACGATAAATACAGCGCTCCACCTCGCGCTGTATCATGGATTCCAACCACATGTGTCTGAATACCCCTGGCCCACACAGTTATTGAATCTGTGTCCACCTGGGCTTATCGTCTAGCTGAAACAACTATCATTGTAATAAATCGGTTTACCAAATCCTCATCTATTACAACAATCACAATTAAAGAAGTTATGGCCAAGCCCACAGCACACTATACAAAGGAGATGTTCACAGTACGGCGGTCCGCACAAGACTGAGCCGCTCGTCGCTAGGGCGACCGCTTTTATACTTGTCGAAACATTTGAAATTATAACAGTTATGTTTTGAAGTAAACAACTTTCTGTTTGCACAACTTAACCAATAATAAAGGGGATTATATTGAACTCGCCGACACGGCCAACCTGACATGCGTACGCCCTCGTACGCGCTTTCAATAATAATTTAAACTAGTAAGTAGCATAGTTAGAAATAACCATAAAATGATTCTGATCTAGCTGGACAATAAGCGTCTCACAAAACTATAACAAAATTTAAACTCGCCAATATTCTACTCCAGAGTGCCACAATACTACTTTTCTGAACCGGTCTTTTGTTTGTCCTTCAGCCAATATTCGTACAGGAATAATTATAAAGAAATCATGACTAAGGGATTTTTTGCGCATTGCTTACGTATTCAATCATTCGAATTAACAAAATTCATGAATCAATTCAAAAGAATCAATTTTTAACTCGTCGACACTGCCATCTTGACAGTAAACCCGTCCTCGGGTTTCATAATATCAACTTTAAGATCAGCACAAAGCATAAATGGTACACCGTTCGGCAAAACCTGACCAAAACGAAGCTTTAGTTAATTTCTGTTTCTGTTAGAAGTCTTGCTATACTACGAGGCAATGCTGCCCGTATCTCAGTTACCCCGCCCTGCGATCGTGGCGATGTAGGGTCTATTTTATTTATCTATTTTATTTATAGTTGGGTTGTTATATTTTAGTTCTTGTTTTATTATTTTAATTTAGGTAGGTTAATTAGCCTTTAGTGAAATTAATTATTGTGTACTGTATTTATTTATTTTTTGCAATAATTAACCTTTTATAATGGTTTAAACAATCTATAATAAACTCAAAACAAGCAATGAACATCGATAAATCTTTAACATTGAATCGGATACTAAAAACTTCATGTCAATATTCAGCGATCACATGTTAAAAGTTTTTATTAATCACATGTTCCCTTTACCAGTTATGACAATTAAATTGAGTCAAAACTAACAAAAATTCTACATTTTCACGATGTTTAAAAAAAAGATACAGTAATTATTGAGTCAGAACTCAGAAGAGATCACCAAGACATATTAACAAAACATTAATCATTAGCTCAAAATCATCGGAGATCAGAATTGCCATCGTTGTCCTCACACTATAACGCGTATTACCACCTGTGATCACCAGGTTCACTTGACCTTACGGTTTCATCCAGAAACTCGACCTCCACAAGAGCCGACCGCATATTGCACTCACGGACTACGGGTCAACTCTAGTACGGTCACAACAAAACAAACAATGCAATTCATCACTCTACCTATGGCAATAAAGCCTTCGGCTATGCTATCGGTCTTCCTAATGAGCTTCTCTGGCTCCCGCATCCTTCTCAACCTATCACGGAAACACTTGTGTATTTGCTTTGAGTTTCATGCCCGGAAAGCATCTCGATTTTTCAAATAATTGAACAGGTGAAAAATCGTCATAATAATTCAAGTAGTTATACGTAAGAACAACTGGAATTATCTAGGTTTAGAATGTGGTGCGAACAGTATGCTCCACCCCCCGATTACATCCAACCATCAGAGGCGCTACCGCCAGGTCATAAACTGCCATGGGCTACTTGGAGGTGCTTGAATTGCCTCCAAACTGAAGTAGACCGATAGACCAAGCAGAAGTACAGGACGATTGTGGACATGACGATTAGATCATTAGATCACCTCTATGCCCTACCAGCTGTACCGTGCTAGACCTATACTCTGCCTCGGAGGAAAGCGTAAAAGTGACAACGTTCTCGAAGAACAAAATTTAAAATTCAAGCCACCGACACGATACGAAGAAGAAGTGAAAATAAATGTCAACTGGGTAGATAATATACGCTATTTTCCAACAAGTCAAATCAGACACCCTCCTCTAAACGTCAAAACAAACAGTCTCCACTGTTTGCGCTTCGACTGCACTGGGACTTTGTATGAAATACAGGCAGATGACGACACAGATCCCCGGAGCCAAACGACGCTTTCACCATCAGCCCTTCCGCAATAATAAATCCAAAACTACGCTAAAATGGATACGTTCAAAGGCAAGCGACACTACTTTGCGACACTTTACCCCGCCTACACCACAAAGTAATTCATCCTTGGCTCAGGAAAATACCCAACTGTCAACAAAAACAAACGTTTACAGTACTTTTGTTACACTAAAGCGTGGCTAGAATACAGTTAAAGCGTTTGCAACTTAATCTTTTTTCTACGGACTTCCTAACAATAAAAATAACATTGCTTATCAGTACGATATTTTTAAATTTGGCTACAATATCACAATATTTACTCGACTTTAACTATCCAGATTAAAATTTACTCAAGTAACGGGACTTTACTTCAGTTAACCTAAAACACAGTAAATAATAAATTAATGGTAAAATATTATTACTTACATAGTAAACGGTGAAGGGTCCTTTTAAATAAAGTCATCACCATGATCTTCATCATGGTAGGCTCGCCGTCACCTCTTAATCATCACTACCTCTTTATCAATAATATCTTTATCGTCATCACTATCTCTTCATTACCAATATCATCATCATCACCCTGGTCATTATTTCATAATAATCTTTATTCAAGTTATTATAATATTTAGCTTATCTTAAGTCCAATTCTAGGTAAAGGCTAGGAGAACTTATCTCTCCAACTTTACGAATAATGAAGTACGTAACGTACCTAATAACTATCATTTTACACCAGTATTCACACGTAAGCTTATAAGACGCTAAAAATTATAATTTAAAATAATCAAACTAGACTTTTTGTTAGGATAATAATTGGCGCCACTGCCAGCTCCGACTAACAGTGACTTATGCCACCTTCAGTGATGTTAAGCTCATCTATTAACTCATGACGATAAGATTAACTCACTAAGCTTAGCAGATAATACACATTTTTATTTAAAATAGCGAAATCATAATTATTTTCTGCTTGCATAGTGGTCAAAAGAGTAGACATTATTCTACTTTATGTTTTAAAACTAAAGGTTTCGAAATAAATTGCTCTCTGCTCTACTCTTAAATTGAAAAAAAATATAAAAACTCACCAGGTTATCTTTGCGATTCAGCAGATAAGGTTACGACAAAGAAATACACACGATATCAACTCGCTTTTTCACTTCACCTCACTTCACCAGGAACCTCCAGCGCCTGCGGCACTGCCGCTGACTCCAACTCGGCCGCAATACGTGGCTAACAGTTATGGTTCACTTGTTAGCACTTTAGCACCTTTGCAGAAGTAGCTGAAACTAAACACACGTTAAGTATCTTTGCACTGATCGCTTCACTCTCGTTAGCACCATTACTGGCGCTAAAGGTTGTCACACAGGCCGGCTGCCATTCAGACAGACTTGTCACACAGACGGTTGACAGACAGACGGTTGGCAGACAGACGGTTGGCAGACAGACGCTTGTCACACAGACGCTTGCCATACAGACGCTTGTCACACAGACGCTTTGTCACACAGACGTTTGTCACACAGACGTTTGTCACACAAACGCTTGTCACACAGACGCTTGTCACACAGACGCTTGTCACACAGACGCTTGTCACACAGACGCTTGTCACACAGACGCTTGTCACACAGACGCTTTGTCACACAGACGATTGTCACACAGACGATTGTCACACAGACGCTTGTCACACAGACGCTAGTCACACAGACGCTAGTCACACAGACGCTTGTCACACAGACGCTTGTCACACAGACGCTTGTCACACAGACGCTCGTCACACAGACGCTTGTCACACAGACGCTTGTCGAACACACAGACGGTGGTCACACAGACCATATGCAACACAGGATGGGTTGAGATACTAAAATCAGAGTCTGTCAATTACCCCAAAAGTTATCGACACATTGCACTGCTAAACTCCATCCACAAACTATTAAAAAGGGCTAAAACTGAAGTCACGACACCAGCTCTATAGAATTGACTGTTGAAAAACCACTTTATCATCAAAAAGAATAGAATTTGAATCCACCTATGTGGATACAACCATCAACCCCACTGAAAAACTATCAGGGTTCTCTCTCCCACGCAGAGAATTGTGCCAGCTCCACAGACTGAGAACTGGATGGGGACAAACTAGATCGTTTGAATTCCCAGCTTGCGGATGTGGCGCTCCTGAATAGGACATGGACCACATTATTCGAGACTGCCGGAAGACTGGTTCACCCTGCAAAAAGACGCAATACAATAGATACAGAATAACGACTGTAATAATAGCCATACGATTATTAAATAAATGGGCAGGTTCCTGTTTTTCAGAATAGGCATGACGAATGGAAAAACACTTTTGGTCCATCGGTTAGACCATCAAACAACATTGTAGTTTGTGCACACACTTTGTTCCTTTTTATGAGAAACCAAAAATGTCAAATTTTGCGTGACGTCACACTCAAGCACGATTTTTACCTAAGTGTGACTCCGCAAGCCCCCACTCCGGAACCTTGACGCTCCGTATCCTTGTGAATTTCCTCTGGCAAACTGAAAATACGGGTCCATCATCTCTGGACAATTCAAAAGACGGACCAATTATAATCACACTCTTCGGACCCTGTCGGACTCTTCACCCCTTTTCTCCCATGGATTCACTCAAGTGGGCAAAAGATTCAGATCCAACTTCTGATGACGGAGCAGGAGATGACCTGCGCCGAACTAACTAAAAGTGTGACGATAAATACAGCGCTCCACCTCGCGCTGTATCATGGATTCCAACCACATGTGTCTGAATACCCCTGGCCCACACAGTTATTGAATCTGTGTCCACCTGGGCTTATCGTCTAGCTGAAACAACTATCATTGTAATAAATCGGTTTACCAAATCCTCATCTATTACAACAATCACAATTAAAGAAGTTATGGCCAAGCCCACAGCACACTACACAAAGGAGATGTTCACAGTACGGCGGTCCGCACAAGACTGAGCCGCTCGTCGCTAGGGCGACCGCTTTTATACTTGTCGAAACATTTGAAATTATAACAGTTATGTTTTGAAGTAAACAACTTTCTGTTTGCACAACTTAACCAATAATAAAGGGGATTATATTGAACTCGCCGACATATACATTATAATATTTGATTTCAAATTATTTTAAGACATGACATTTCTGTTATCCAAAAGGATTTCGCTATTTCTTCTCACTTGCATAGTACCGAAAATAAAACAGTTATTTCTGGTGAAATCAAGCGGTATTGGTAGTTTTTATTTAACCCTAGATTAATAAACATTCGTCTCACAGACCGCGCTTAGCGCAAAAATCATTCTGTTTACTACAGTGAAAGAGATAGAAAGCTTATGTCTCCTGTACCTTCCGAGCATATCCGATAATTAGTGTCGAGGGTATTGTTTACTTGTAACGACGTGTCTTAAAAAATATTAGCGTGTTGTACGTCTGAGAGACGAATGTTTATGAATAGTGGTACGACTGAGGGCACGTTTGGATTTTTAAACGAGTTCTGATTTTGTAAAAGGTAAGTTATTATGCTTTTTTTTAATAAATATATATATTTTGAAATTGTATAGAGTATATAATTATGGAGAATTATTTTACTGTAGGACGGAAGATCACCAAATAGAGGAATATTTGAATCGTTTGTCTGATGACGACTCCAAGGAAGATTTGAGTGACAAAAAAAAAGGTAAAGGTAGCATTTTATGTTTGCTACCTTTTTCTATCGTTTACTACTTTTTTGCTATCGTTTTTTATTCACTTATTTTATTTTATCAGGCGAGTTTCGTGAAAAATATTTCAGCAAAAATTATCGAACCGCGGTTACGTAAGGGCAGGGAAATAGCAACTTTGAGGCGATGCCTAAAAAGGGAAATCGGATAAAATTTGGAAGAATTGTCTGTCACTGAAACACCTGAACCAAATAGAGCTCAAAAAAAAATATATGTGATTTTAAAAAACGTGGTCTGACGAGATTCTAATGTAAGGACTGTAAAAAATTCATGTGTATGGATCACCGCGGCCTTATTTGTGTGGAATGGTTAAATTAATACGTTCTTCATGATGTATCTTTTACTTTTAAATTTCTAATAAAATAACTTTCATAATAAAACTTTTTTATTTATTCTAATAGTTAACAGTAACCTGAAATTCTCGTCCTGAATTATATTCGTCTGTGAGACGAATGTTTATAAATGCTGTTACTCTCATATATGTTTATGAGTCTAGGGTTAAAGGGTAAGATATTTTAGTTAAATAAAACGTAACGTAGTTTTTTGCCGTAGGCTAGATTTGAGGTGTTATTAAGAAAATATATTAAGTATGTTTTATTTAAATTTTATTTTTATACAAACATATAGGTACTACAGGTTAGATCATTGCATATCCCACTAGCATAATATTTTAGATAATCTCATTACATTAAGCATTACATCTAAATAAAGAAACTTCGGCTTGAAGTGAACAAAATTTCGTAACATAAATATTTGGCGCTTAGTTACAATTATCTCTTGAAAAGAATTTTGTAAATTTTTGTTACAAAATTTTCTATTTTTTTCAGGCGGCGACGAAAATGAAATTTCATTAAAGCGATGCCATCAAAATTTCACTATAATAAATTGATTTAGCCTCCCAATATTGGATATAAAATTCAACCTTATTAATTTTCTAGGACTTCTTAGTACTGTTTCGAGTATAAAAGTAATTTTAATTGCCTTCCCATGAAACACATGATTTTGAAACGTCTATCTAGCCTAAGTTACATGAGATTATTCAAAAATTTCATAAAAAAAGGTTTTTTCTTCCTGGTATTGTTGATATCTGTGAGGAACGAATAGGGTATTTTTAATCAATTATTTTTATTATTCATATCAATGTGTTACATAATCCGAAACCGAACACAAAAAGATTTTTTAATCTGCCCAACAATAAGTTAATTATAAGCAAAAATAAAGTTGGAAAATTCATGGCTATAAGCTTTTAAAAATCTGATGGAAGGGGAAACTGTAAAGTAACAGAAAAAGGTAGCACGTACCATGAAGTGAGAGGGTAACCCTCTAACTTCATGCCACGTACTGCGATCTTGACGTCACTGCTATTAGGTCTCGCGCATACTAAAGAGATAGTGAGATGTCCCCGCCACGCTTGCACACTTATATTTAAAATGCTAATTACTACTTTAATAATATAACTAACTAATTTTCTTGCTGTTTTCCAAAAAAATATATTTTCAATGGGATTTATTTTTAATATTAAACAAAAACATACATGCAGTTAAATAGCCTATTTGAACCACATTATTATCGCCGTGTGGTTTCTGGCAAAGTAGAATAGGACCACTCTAATTCTTCCCGTAGATGACGTAGAAGGCAACTTAGGAAATACAAGCTAAACAAAGCTTATAAACATTATGAGACCTCTCTAACCCGTCTGGCCTAGGGAGAGTGTAGGCCAAAGTCCTCTAACTGCTCTGACCAAATATGGCTCTAGTACTACAGAGAGGGCCGTGCTCCTGCAGTGGAAACAAAAAGACCTGATGATGATTATCCCAAAAACTGGCCTTTAGCCGTATCCATAAAAGAAGTGAACACCGATTGAACATTGGAGCACGCACTGAACGCCATAAATCAATGGGACATTTTATTCAATCGTTCCATTTAGCGACCAGCGGTAAGGTCGGAATCGGCGATTTGTGCCAGCGTAAAATTTTACAACCCCAATCGTCGACACTTTTACTAGAATATTCTATAGTTCCAAATAGGGATTTTATACTGCGAACAAAAAGATATTGTTGCTGAATTGCAGCTCACAAAATGGTTCCTACTGTAATGGTAGGCCGAAATGTAAAACCTTTTTTTTCTTATAGAAGCTATTCGTTACCACGGGGCAGCGATTTGCCAGGGTTTTTTTTATTAAATTGTTACATACATACATATTTTTTTCAGTAAGTTTAAATTGTAAAAAATATTTCTTCAATCTTTATAAGCGTCGTGTGCATTTTGTAAACTAGGTTTAAGTTTCGCAATTGAGTAAATCTAAACGTGAAATAAATGAATATTCTTAATTATAAACATTGATTAAACTTTGTATCGAGATCCCAGCATTGATTCTCTAGAAAAACTAATTCATATTGATGGACTACATCGCCCATTCAAGTCAACATTAAAGGTACATACACTTGGTATGTGATACCCATGTTAGATTCTGACAATGTAAAGCGTACCTTCTTTACTTCATCAGTATTATATCAGCCACAGGAAGCCTACTGGACATAGTTCTCTCCCAAGAGTTTAGAAAACGACCGATTGGATGCGACCCACTTTCAACGTTTTCCTGCAACCTTGCGAAGGTCGTCCAACCTAGTTGGTGGGTGTCCTACGCAACGCTAGCCGGTACGTGGCTGCCAATCGAGAACCTTTCTGCCCCATCGGCCATCGGTTCTTCGTGCTTTGTGCTTCGCTCACTGCCACTCAATTAGCTAATCCGCGAGGCTAATGTCAATGACCTTACTTCTTCTCGTTTCCGTTTCGATCATGTAGAGAAACTTCATTACGTAAATTCTATAAACTCTAGAACGTCTAAAAAGGATAATAAGAAGATGAAAAAAATGGGTAAATCCTACCAAGCTAAAATATACTCTCCAGTCGATCCCCTTCTCAATGTTTGGCCTTTTTTGTCGTGTTGTTATAGCACTGAGAGGAAAGTAATAAATTACTGAGTGTTCTAATGAAGATGTTTTTCTAGATAAGGACTTGGGATTAATTAACGGGGACTCGTGAAGAAATGTGACGAAGAAAAGTTACGCACTTAACAGAGGCGTAATTGACTTTTTTATGTTCTGCAGATTTATTACAATGGCTATTGGATTTCTGTATATTTTGGGAGCTTTCTGGGTCTTTGTCATCTTATCATATAAAGTTTGTATCACGCGAGGGACTGTGACCTCCCACTTGTTATCCCTTCAAATGTCGGCATAGCAGACACAATAGTAAAACAATACATCAGACGCCCGCTCCGGGCGTCCGACATTTAAAGGGTTATTGTTACTTAAAGCGAGATAGAGATAAATAAAAGCGCTCGGTAAACGCTGTCGCAGGTGCTATGCTGAGAGGACTGGACCAACCATTTAATACAGTTTGTTCTCCACTTACCATGGTCTTGAACATCCTTGTCTTCACGGTCTTCAGAATCTTTGCGTCTAAGTCTAAAAGAAGTCATAACTGATGAGTCCTTGTCATCATTCGTTCAATAGCAAGCTCTTGACCGGTCACGGATTCCTCACGATTATTTTCTTTACTGGAAATAGGTCGTCCGTCGGATAGACATTAAATTCACAGAGCGTGATGTAGTTCTGCATTTTTATCAAAAATTGAAATTTTCTGTATTTATTCACTTATTTCGTAAAATATTGGCAAAACACTTGCCTATGAAGACATGTTATTAAAAATATTTAGCTTTTATTATGGCCCAAAACGAAGTCTGTTAGTCTCACTCATAATCTCAGAAAAAACAAAAAAAAGGGTTGGGTATAGAAGCAAAAGACTCAATGTATACAGGGTTACTGGAAATTTGATCTGAATCCATATAAAGGGCGATGGAAGAGTTCATTTGCAACAATATTGACCCCAAAAGTAATATAATCTCTCCATCCATAGAAAGAAAGAAAGGAAAATTATTTATTTGGTGCAAATTAGTCTTTTTGCTTCCACAATCCAAAGTTACACTTAGATTAACAAAAATTAATAGAATATCTGCAAGGCTGACTATTTAAAATCAACCAGATTCTATCTACTTCTAACAGTACGAAAACGAGGTAAAATTTTAATACAACGGTTCCAGCGTCCAGTGCAGATCCCCAATAAATACCCAGCAATCATAAAAAGCATCCAAATTGTCAACTTTGGTTATTTGTCAGAGAACAAAAGGCATTCTTCATAAATTATGTCCAAATTCGCGGCGCAGTTTAATGTCAGCTATTGTGCTCGCAGCGAGCGGGACTGACAGCGATGATTGTGACACTTGTGACTGACACGTCAATGTAGACGTGGGGGAGATACACACACGCTGGTAAATTAGAGAATAGGTTTTACCCACGTTTTACCGGTATGTGTGTCTCCACCATTAACTTGAATTTGTAGATTCCAGAATCTGTCTATCAATCTGGATTGCTTTTCCTATGTGCAGGAGTACATACGAAAAGCAATGAAGATTAATGGACGGAATAATCCTCTCAATATGAATTCTGTAGATTTGGGAAGACCTACCTCATTCAACAAATTCCAACTGGCGATACATATCTTCTTTATCGGTCCCGCAATGCTAAGGCTGTTTGGTTGTAAGTACCTATGCATGGAACCTCCAACAACTATATATTAACCGGCTTAATACAGAACGGCCCTCGGCTATATTTTATTTCATTCATTTCATCCATTTATTAATCGGTAAAATGTTGCATAAGTTGACAAAATATTGGTGCAGTAATATAATGTACCCACTTTCGGTGTGGCGATACAAACATTGAATAAAATTAATAACAACATCAGTAGATTAGAGTTAAAAGTAAATAAACATTAATATAAGCAATAACTTTTAAATTATAATATCCTTATTTTAAAAATTTAATAAAGATGTCAATTTTCTCGTTGCGTCTTTTTAAATTTTTCCGTATTTTTCGTCAAGCCAACTTAGTAGCTCGGTAAGATGTTTATTTTTACAACCTACGTCAGCAATCGTAAAACCTCGGAAAGTAGTTGCCCGCCGAAGATCAGGTGCAAACCGAATAAAATCGTAAAATGGAGCAAACAAACAGAACTATATTTTCATTTATGACTGACTACCTTACATATCGAGGCGAGGGAAAACGACGGAACGCTATAGCACGAAGCTTTCCGTTGGTCTCTCTCGCTCTGGCAAATGATGGTTCTGAACGACAGAAAAGGATAGCGGCAAACGAAAGTCCTGTTTCGTGCTGACAAGTGAAAACTAAGATCCATAAGCCCGGAGGCCCATTTACAATCTACAAACGTTTGCAAAGTTATTTTGTATAAAGTTGAAATTTGTATGCAAAAATAAATGTCCCAATTTTTTGTTTCAAGATTATTAGATTATATTTGACGACCTCGCCATGCTAGTCCGTCACCTAGAGGCCCCGGGTTCTATCCCCGGTCAGGGCAAGTTAGAAAATTGCCTTTTACAAATTGTCCGGGGTCTTGAATGTTTATCTATATATGTATTTGTTATAAAATATAGTATCGATGAGTTAGTAACCCATAACACAAGTCTCGAACTTACTTTGGGGCTAGCTCAATCAATGAAATTTGTCCCTATATATTTATATTATATACCGATTAAAAGTTTTGTTACCTACCTACATCAAAACAGTGCTGGTTTTTTCCTAGAATTTCTATTCTAAAGGCACACATTTTATTGCAATCGAAAAGTTTCGCCGTACCTAGTCCAATTCACGTAATAAAATAAGTTGATGTAACTTATTGTATTCGAAAGAATTATTTACTTTTTAAGAGAGAACTATTTCAAACTGCTTAGGACGCTAGTGTTAGAAATATCATCATCATCATCTGGTCTTTTTTGTCTCCACTGCAGAAGCACGACCCTCTCTGTACTACCAGAGCCATACTTGGCCAGAGCTGCCAGAGGATTTGGCCTACACTTTCCACGCTGGCCAGACGAGTTGGAGAGGCCTCACTGATGTTTATAAACCTTGTTTAGCTTGTTATTCCTCAGTCTCCTTTTACGACATCCACGGGAGGACTCGGAGTGGTCCTATTCTATTCTGCCGGATACTACCGGATTCGCTTGAAATATAAAGCCAAGGTAAATAAATGAAAGCCCATAAAATATTCAGCTAGTGGCAGTTCCGGTTATGATTCCAATTGTAACTTTTCTTGTTTTGCCGAGTTGTCGCGCGTTTTGAAACTACCTCAGTTAATTGCGCAAACAAAGTCAGATTGTCTCATAGAAAACTTAATGTCCAATTAAAAAAAACTTGAGAGGTGTCAAGGGACACCCGGACGGAACGAAGTTCCTTTCGATCAATTAGTGAAGGAATTGTAATAAAATTTTATTTTATTTAAGTTATAATAATATTTTCTTATGTATTATGTACAAAAAACCTGTATACACTCAACAAATATAATCGTCGCGACACCACACTGTTCAATGCGAAATAGAAAGACGAAACTAATATAACTGGCTTGCTTTCTATGAGAGAGATAGAGAGAGAGACAGACAGAGAAACACGCGCACACCGCACGGCTTACAACTATAGCAAAAGGTGTCGTTACAACTTTTGGTCTTAATTTTTTCCGTCTAGCCCCCTTTCGCAACGCGCGATAAGGAACTACGTTCCAATTGTAAAAAATCAATACCTACATTTCTTCTTGATGAATATTGTCTGTTTGCTTACGTAATCTAGTTGGGTCGATCAATTTAGACAGTCAGTACATTTCTTTTACAATTACCACGAAGAAATAATTTAATGGAGCTCGTGAAATATCTCGAGAAAATGTTGGCAGGAAATTTATTCTACAGTAAAAAAATAGAGCCCACAACAATAGACCGAAATTACCTTGGCCGAATAACTGCAAGGTCTTATAGTGTAAGCACATACGAACGAAAAAAGAAATAATCAACACAGATTTGGGTTTTTTACTTTCCACATGTGTGTTTCTAGAATTTAAAATTTATTTTATACAAGATACTTCGAGCATACAACCGCACATTGGCGATACTAAAACTCGTCGAATATCTTGAATCCTGAGGATATTTCCCTCGCTTTTTGCTGTAAACTGCGCTGGGCTCAGTCACAGGGCAAATAGAGTGGGCACAAATGTCTTCAAGTATCAGGCTGAAGCACAGGGCCGGACTTTTATGGAATTCACGTTCTTACGTATCCTGTCTTCCAACTTTCTTCTATACTCTTGAAACGTGTTATCATTGCCTGGAACAATTTACATGAATTATAAGATAAGTAAGCTAAATAAAACTTCGTATTGTAAGTATTATATCTTTTTTAATGTTTTGAATGGGAGGCTAATGTACTTCATCACAGGTCAAACATCATCAGGTCTTTTTTAGTCTAGTGAAATGGGCTTCTATATTTGTATCTGTATTTATTCCTTTATGAGAAAGGAATAAATATAGACAATGACCAGACCAAGCCGACTCGCATAATCGTATCAGTAACACCATCATGGAGAAGAAATGACAAAACGTTACTCTCAAGAAAAGCACAACAAAAAACCGTACCGTATGATGGAGGCCTGTTAAAGATTTTAAAAGGTGCCTAAAGTTCTTATAATAAATATTAGTTGTCTTTATCTTCCATGCTGGTCTGGGAGAAAAGAAAAACCGTAGAATGTACCAGCTGCTTCTCTTCCCGCGCAGATCGTAGGAGCCGAGCCGATCGAGGGAATGGACGAGATTTGAATCATGGTATAGGCGATGCGGCTAGCAACCCATCACTTTTTTGATTTTTTTTCCATCTTATCGCCCGCCACCACGCTGAGTGTGGCTTTTGGTGATAACGGCCCTGGGTACGTCTGCCCCGTCAGGGATATAGACGTGAAAATGTATGTATGTATTAGCTATCTTTAAATATATTGCGCGAAAATAAAATGTATTCCTGAGTGCCTCACTGCATGTGGATGCACGGAGCCTCTGGGAATAGGATATCAAACGCTCAAAGCCGTCTTGTCCTCGATATCCTTGTTAAAGACATAGCTACAACCTCAACAATATCTATATTATATGCTTTGAGTAAAAATACTTACATGAACATATATTATACTTACAAGATATTTTTATTGTGCATAAATGTTTTCAGCAATTTAGTTACAAATTAGGTACATTTCCTAAAAAACAAATGTGTAAGCAAGATACAACAAAATTATCGACCATTTTTTTATTTCATTAGATTTCTTTTTCACTTTAAGTCCCGCGACAATTGCCAGTGACTTTAGTCCCAAATATTCAAGAATAAAAACATCATTTTTAGTTAGAAGAGATAAAAAGTAGTCTTTTTACCTTGTCCACAAACTTTTTACCAACCTCAAACTTTTGCATAGCTATTTTGGGAAATGAAGCTTAACAAGATGAGGTTATGGCGAAAATTATGATAGAACTCTCTTGATATCGAATTATGCATTCCATTAAGACTTCTTTCCTCTTTTTACCTCGAAGGCGAACAGATCCGCCCTCGAAAGAACGTGACAAGAATCCTAATTACCGATAAACTTATAATTTATTGGTGTATACTGTTTGTCTTTGGACTTGAACTTGGCGATGTTTTGTTAGGGCTTTATTGATTGGATCTTATCTGCTTTTTCCGGTTACATCCTCAGCTGTGCTGCTTCGGAGCCAGGGTTGCTTTTTCCCGGTTTTTCTTATCATATACAACGTGTTAATAAAATAATGCAAAACCTCTCAGATGGTACTTCAGCCCATGAAACTAAACAACTTTTGTTCTACAACTTTCACAAAACCAAAAAAAATTTATTTGAATTTTCATACTAACTGATCAGCTGATCGAGTCAATTTTTATGAAAATCTTAATTTTATTTCTGGCATTTTGGGAATATTGTAGAACAAAAGTTGTTCAGTTTCTTGGACTGAGTTACAACCTGAGAGGTTTTGCGTTATTTTATTAACACGTTGTATAATAAGCATGCCAATGGTCACTCAAAAACTGAGAGGTGGAGAAGAAACAGCCAAAACTGTTTAAAGTAGTGGCTATGTAAGCTTCTGATAAAAAGTTTTTCGAACGAAAAAGTAGCGTCTGCATGGGTAAAAAAATAATCTTATGACATTTTTGAATATTTTTTCAAATGTTATAAATATGTCGAGGTAAAGTTTTATCAAAACTGCTCACAAAACACGAAAATCGGTTTCAGAAATGCGACTTGTAGGAGAGAACAGTCGGAAAACGGGACGAGTTCATCGTTTTTAAGGATTCGTAGTAAACCAGGAACCCTTATAATTTTACCATGTATATCTGTCTGTCTGACTCTTCGTCCGCTCTTTTACTCAGAGTATATTACTGGTATTGCTAAAAAGTTGCACTTTAGCATGGGTATGTGTATCAATCACGCCGACATAGTGGTCAAATAAAATACATATGATTTTTTTATTATTGGTAAGTTCTTGACTAACCCATGGTGTGGGATGTCGTTCAGTAGGTTTTCAAAAACCGCGAGACCACCGTGTCGGTCACGACAAACTGTGGGTCTCGAACGTCGTCTAGCGTTTGCTCATCAAACCTAAATCGGTTCTGGTCAACCTTTTGGGTTGTGAAGATCAGACAGCAGTCGCTCTGTATAAAAACCAGTAACCTCGTCAAATCACCTAGGTTAGATAGCGGACCCCAGGCTCTGAAGCGCTAACGCTTAGGAAGCAACCGGGAATAAACCAAGAACTAAAGGAGCAGACGAATTGCATGCATGTGACAAAGATTGAAAAACCAACTCAAATTCGAGCATTGTAATGCTGTTAAAATCATAAAAAGATTCGAAAGTGAAGACCAAGGATAGAGAATCTTGAAAGGAAAGATATTTGCCCAGCAGAGGGACAAGGACGGCTAATGCAAAAAAGCCAACAGCTTCAAGAACAAGTCTATTACTATTAGTGCAAAAGCAGCGCACTCTCATCGATCATGGAGACGAGCCACGTGGCAACTTGAATAATGTAATAAGAAACTTTTCACATATTTTATAAAGCAAAAAGTTTTTTATTGAACGGGCGAGCGAACTTCTCTAAATCTATTAGGACAATCTGGTCACTGATTGCAGAATGTACCTATCTACTAAGAACATAAATGTGAAAATGGAAGCCAAGTTCAATATCCGACAAAATAATTGAGATCTAAGAAACAGCTGCCAAGTTTTCTAGAGAATCTTTTATAAAAATCTCAAAAGAGAAAATCTAGGGCCGCAAGACCCAAAAGCAATTTTAGCGTGATGGGCGACGAGAAGGTTGAATAATTGGCCAAGTGCGTGTCGGGCCACGCGCAGTGTAGGGTTCCGTAGTTGCTAAAAACATCTAAAACGTCTAAGTATTTATTGAATTTGTATGAAATTTAACTTTTCGAGTACATTTTATAAGTTGATCGCCTATAACTTTTTAATTTGTTAACCTTTTTTAACTCTGATAGTTTTCTTTTAAACTACATTATATGTACTATAGCTGTGATTTTTTTCATGTGTCTATATATAACCGTTTAGCAGATAGATGGGGGGACACATGACTTTAACAAAAAATTTCACTTTAAACCTAAATATTTCAGACACGGATCCCTAAATCGAAAAATGGTGTTTCCAAGCTCACAATATTTTTGAAAGACCTATTCAACGATATCCCACATAATGTGTTTGTAGAGAAAAAAAATATTGACTTCCTCTTTACTTGTATGGCAGCTAACCTAAAAAAAATATATTTCCATATTTTATTTTACGACTTTTTTGCCATGATTGGTATACATATCCATGCCAAATTATAGCTTTCTAGTACTTATAGTTTCTAAGTAGGACCGCGGACGGACAGACAGACAGACAGACAGACAGACAGACATGGCGAAACTATAAGGGTTCCTTGTTTACTACGGAACCCTAAAAAGGAATCAAAATAGAGTTGCTGTTGCTAGCTGCATCGCCTATTAACATGATTTTTTAGGAAGAGAGCCGCTAGTACATTCTAAAAAACAAAAAATCTATTTCCATGGAGTTGGTGAACCAACCAGCATGGCAACCGCCCATTCCTTCGATCGGTTTTAACGATTTGCGCGGGAAAAAAGCAACTGATACCTTCAATTTTTTTTTTCTTTTCCTAGACCATGGAGATTGATTTCATAAAGATCCACGTTATTTATGAACAAACGCTAATAGGCTCATCGCGTCATATGGATGCAGCGGAAATTACGCTTCAATTGCGGAATCTGAATTCATGTTAAAACGGATTTCATTTAGTCCATAATAATCCACATTTACAGATACGGCGTGACACGCTTTTGAAAGTGAATTATATGCTTTTAGTTATATTTCAACTAAGTGCAGTAAATACGGATGTGGACATTTACATTTTTGGCTCATATGATAGATTATTAAAAATTTGAGTGACGTCACGAGCAGCACAATCATTGTATTTTTTAAAAAAAGGTCACGTATCGTGACGTCTCATAGGTATCGTCACGTAGGTGAGCCCGCGGGGGGAGGGCACAAAAAAGGTCCCGTTTTTTGGTTTTTTGCTTACATCTCGAAAACGGTGCGTTGCACGAAATTTGGTTGTACTACATCATAAAAGCTGATAAAATTGTCTACAACTTTGGCTTTCACACTTTTTATCTATCTTTCCCCCCGCGGGCTCACATCGGAGGGGTAAGGACTTTTAGTATGTTTATGTCCTAACTAGTCCTAACAAAGTTGCCGAGTCAAATTTCTGCTTTCCACTTTTCCATCCACAATTATTCGTTGACTGTACTAAAAAACGATTTAGCAATTATATATTTTTTAACTTTCGATTTATATTTTAACTTGCTTTGATGTGGATACATTAAATGTTAGATACTTAAAGGCACGCAGTATATTTTTGGTTCGATAGATGTAATATAGTTATATATTTTATTAACGTTTGTTTTATATTTTGACTTGCTTTGATGTGGATACTTTAACACACGGCACACAGTATAGGTTTCGTCCTCTAAATATAATACATATCGATACCTTGAGGTTCGCTTGGCGTATAAACCATTTTGGCCAAATTGAGTTATATATATCATCTTTCTCAGAATTTTTTTCTCTATCAATCTGTATATACGAAAATCGAAATTCGAAAAAAGAATCGTTATACGACCCATAAAATTCGTTACAAAAGTTTAAAACACAAGTAAAAATATTAATGTAAAAGCCAAAGATTTCACTTTCTATTTTTTTTAGACGTAACTCCATTTTTTTGTCTTAAACTGAAGACGTGAATTCGTAAGTTATTTGTAAATGGTTTTTACGTCACGGTATGGTATGTTATTGACATGCATTGCTTGATGTACCTACTTTACGACCAACACACAAGACGAAATATTCAATACGCCATTGACGAATAAATTACATGCATTGCAAAATGTAATTTAAGACTAAAGCATAGGACAAATATATAAATGATCTGAGTTTAAAATAAGTTTGAAGTGCCCGTAGCACACTGTTTTCCCTTATACGTTCGAAATAGGCAGTAAAAGAACAAGATAGATAAATACTGATAAATCTTATCACATTGTATCGGTTTTAGTTTGACTTCGATCAAGCTAGCACAATTATCGGTTTTACACACATACCATTATTATATTCTATATGGCTGTCACTGTTATAATAATTTGTTTGTGAGCACAGGCGCACACAATAAAAAACGAAAAAAAAATAAGTTTATGTTGATTGCATGGACATGGATTTTTTTTACTGCGTAAGGATGAATGTACCTGACTAAGATGTATTAATAAAAATAATGTATTTAATTAAGACATACATTATTTTTATTGAACAAAGAACCCTTATTGTTTCGCCATGTCTGTCTGTCCATTCGCGGTTATACTCAGAGACTATCTGTAATTTGGCATGGGTATTTATATTAATCATGCCGACAAAGTGGTAAAATAAAATTGGAAGTAATTTTTTTTCTCGAATAACCCATCGTGTGTGGTATCGTTGAATAGGTCTTTCATAAATAGTATAGGCTTGTAATCACCATTTTTAGATTTCGGGATCCGTTTCTGAAATATTTGGTTTTATAGTGCAAATAATGAATTATAAAGGATAACTATCAGGGCTAAGTAGGGTTATAGACAAATTAAAAAGTTATGAGCAACCATTCTAAATATATAAAAAATCCTCGGAAAAGGAGAATTTTATACAAATTCAATAGAAAATTAGTTTTTAGACGTGTTTATTTGCGTGAATTCAAAGTCGGCATTTGCAACTAAGGAACCCCTATATTGAATGAATGAAAAACTCTTTATTGCACCAAAACACAAAAAGAAAAAAAAAACAGTAAAAAATAGTTATACAAAAAATACATTTACGCTTATATTGCGTGTGGCCCCACTCGCACTTGGCCGGTTATTCTTTTATATTGCAACTTTGAAATATTTAACATAAATATGTTCAATATTTCGTTATGTTTCTTTAATATTTTTTTTGTTTAGTAGGTACTTAATTACGTTTCGCCATTTTATTCAATGAAAATTATCTTTATACTTTATATACCGGCAGTCTTATATTAAATGTTTAAGTTCTACGATGGCACTGACTGACGGACAGACACGACAAACTTTAAATACCCCTTTTTTCATTAGTAGTCACAAATGGAACGCGTTACTATAGTTTTCTTACCTACAAACAAGGTTTTTAATACCAACAAATCACTTTTATATGTTTTTATACGTCAATAATTATAATCTAAATTTGACATACGACGTATTTATTTACAGGCCACTATTTCTTAGCTGTAATTACCATACATCGATGAAAAAGATGATACTATCATAATTTACACATCTCCTTTACTTTAGAAGTTAGCCTGGATTTACGTCTACAAAAAAACCAATGTCCTTCCAGGACATAGCTGTTTAAATGACAGAATGTATCTAGGAAACTTTTGTCTTATACGTTTTAATATAAGTTCTAAACCAAAAGAGTTATGAATTTTTTTTAGGAAAAAAAAGATTTTTAGCTCTCCTTAAAAGTAGGGTTTTGGTTTATACGCCAAGTGAACCTCAAGGTATCGATATTTGTTCCTACTCGTATCTTTGAGAAGTAAGTAATAGATAAGTTTATTCTTAATGCTTTCTTATTCTACATACATACTATACATGTTATCATGCCTGTTTTCCACATTGGTACGCAGAGACCTTTCTATGGGTCTTAGTAATCGATTATAATACCTACATTAAACTATATGATAGGTATCTAGGTACATAAAACCATCGACACTACACAACTTATTAAATACTAGCTGTGACATTCATCCATACAAATTGCATAGGCACATTTTTGTATAGAAATGCCATTTTTTTTTGTATTTTGGCTGTTATTTTAATTTCACTATACTTTAATGATCTAGTTAAGTATAGCTCGTAGTTCGGGTTCGGGATTTACAACGGTTATGTCCGTTCCACGTTGTGACTTATTGTCCTATGTCCCCTGGGTGGGGCAGAGGGCCGCTACAGTACTTCTCCATCTCGTTCTGTCTTGAGCAACGCGCTTCACTTCAGCCAGGATAGCCCAATTGTCTTCATTTCCGCTGTTACCGACCGTCGCCAGGTCTGCTTTGGCCGACCACGCTTCCTCTTGCCTTGAGGAGTCCATTCCAGGGCCTGCCGTGGAATGTGAGTGGGATCCCTTCTGAGTTCCACGTTGTACCTCTATATAAAAAGAAGCCTATGTGTAAGTAGCATCTTGCATACCAAACTTTATCAAAATTGGTATTGGAAGTAACAAACATACATACACACAGTACACACACTCACAAACTTTCGCCTTTACAATATTAGTGTGATATAATATTACTTATTCAAAACTCACAACAATAGAAACTACTTAAACTATCACATAATATTCATGAAAATTTGCAGAATATATTCATCACATAATTCATGATAATTTGCTGTCAAATTTCGGTAAGTTATTTCATGCACAAACTCTAATATGCCTATGATATCCACAATATGCGACAGGAACTGCGTTCATGTTGCGTTGCGGATTATTTGAGTACTAGCGGATGCCCGCGGCTTTGCACATTTTCCCAAAAAAGTATCCTTTGTAATTACTTCAGCAACTATATAAGCTATCATGCCACATTTCATTCAAATCTGTTTAGCCGTTTGGCGTAAAAGCCCTTCAAGCATTCACACAACCGTACTAATTTTCACATTTTACAAAATTAAATGTTTTATACATTTACAGATTTCATTTCACAGTACATTGCCTTTTTAACCCCCGACGAAAAAGAGGGGTGTTATAAGTTTGACGACAATGTCTGTCTGTCTATGTCATCGCAGCTCTCGAACGGATGGAACGATTTCTATGCGGTTTTTTATTAAGCGGTTGTTTCAGTAGTTTTTAGATATACTTGATAGAAATCGGTTCAACGGTTCAAGACTTTGTGGGTTTTTTTTTAATTTCCTGGAAATAACTATGTTCATTTGCAGCTGTAGACAAAATATTCTGCCCGGAAGGAAAAGCAGTTGGCACATTCTGTGTATTTCTTTAGTCGTAGACCAACATCAATATTAAATTACATTAGATTCAGGTGATTCACATTTTTTATAGGTTTTAATGTCGTATCGGTCCGGGAACACCGCTGTTTAGAACAGTTCGATCGTATGCGTTAAAAAAACGTACGGTGGTTTTTTTGTCTCCACTGCAGGAACACGACCCTCTCTGTACTACCGAAGCCATACTTGGCCAGAGCAGCCAGAGGACTTGGCCTACACTCTCCACGCTGGCCAGACAGGTGAGAGGTCTCATGATGTTTATATATAAGCTTTGTTTAGCTTGTTTAGTACGGTGGTTGATTGCCAACTATCCAAATAATGTAAATTAAATTTTAATTTCAGGCGGGTAGTATACTTTTGTTATATGACAATGTATTTCACGTGTAATTCCGTTGTTGCAGGTAAGGCTGCGGTCACAGCCATTAATTGCAGCTGCAATTAGCTTAGCGGTGAGAATGGTGAGATTGATTAACAACTGTCCTTTGTACAGCAACGACTGTGCAGAAGAACATAAAGTCAATTTATCATATTTATTGCACCAAAAACAGATAATAAATCAAACTTAACTAAAAACTAAACATCACAGGTATGGCTACTACTACAAACGAAACTACCTGTTCTTACATCAGAGCACGCGTGTGTGAGTGTCAGTGTTCATAGCCATCAAACGCACCGGAGACCGGGGGAGAGGTGCGGGACGCCATATTGCGGGGCAATGGGAGTTTCCGTTTTGTATGTATGTAATACTTAAATTAATTCTGTGAGTATATAAGATAAAAGACTTTCCTTCGCACATTAGCTAAAAGTGGCCGTTTTTCGAATCAAATCATCTTTATTGTGGAAACACAGGTTACAAAAAGATCTTAAAATATTATACAAGTACCACTGTGACCTGCCCTTGATGGACATCGCATTCGCAAATGTGCGTAGAAAAGCATCACGGTAATCATTTTTCACGGCATTCATTCAGTTTTATTGAAATCTGATGGCAATGGAATAAAGTTAGCGTCATTTTTAAATTTCACAATTCAACAATTCGTAATTAAACGATTCGTCGAAAATTCCCAACTTATTAATTTGTCATGTAGCAGCGATTGTAAAACCAAAGTTCGTTCTCAAAGCATGCTTTACTGTCCTTATTCCGTCCTGTCTGTTCCATCCAACAGTCCAATGAAACTCTAGTGTTCCAAATTAACGTCACATAGTTTAGAACTTGGATTGATTAATAGTCGTTGGCTGCATGCCCAGGGTTGTTTGAATCGGACTAACATGATGTAGGTGGAATAATTAGGGCAAATACCAACTTTGGATAATGCAATTAAACAAAACTCAGCAATACGAGGAAATATAATTTAGGTATCTTCATATAGATATATATGTCAATAGGATTTAGATATCATGTGTACCATGAGCCAAAAAAAGGCGTTTTACGCCCGCTATGCGTACGGAAAAGAAGTTTTGTGGGCATATTAAAAGAAATGTATATTAAGATCGTTGATAAATTGTATTAGATACCTAGAAAGTTAGTACAGTAAAAAATAAAAGATGTGAATATTTAAAGACCGCAGATATAGCCCGGGAAGATATGGAGGGACGCGCTTGAGCCTTACTGCAGTGATTGGACCTCAAAGGCCCTTGCCCGAGAGAGTTGGAGCTATGTAAGGGAGCCTAGGCCTTTGCCCTATACAGTGGGACAATTCGTAGGCTGAAAATAGGAATAGAAATAGCTATTTAAGTCTCTTTTTTTAACCTAGCGAGCGATGTGACTCAGTTTTAAGATTGGCCAAAAGTTCTTGTGTCCGGCTGTCAGTTTGTCTGTTTGTCCGGCTGTTCTTGCTTACAGGTCGCATTTCTCAACTAATTCCTATAAAATTTTGTGAAAAGATTCGAAATTTATATAGATTTATTTTTCTCCTTTTCCTTTAAAAATATCATATTTCAGCTATTTCGAAAAAATTTCAAAAATGACATTGGTAATTAAAAAATTCTGAGGAGACTTATAGCAATAATAATTAGGATAAATGGAATAGAATGAATAGAAATAGTAATATTTTTGTTTAAATAGATTATTTTATATTAGAGAAGAAGCGCACATTAAGTTGCAAAATTTACAAAGTTCACCCCAAAAAATAAAAATAAAAAAGATATCTCATTTATTCATAAATTTTGAGAAAAAATTCGCGACGCAATTTTGTAAAGTTAATCTTATATTGAATTAAAATTCGCCTTTTCACGGAAGCTCGTTGTTTTAAGCGTGTTTCTCCCGAGATAAATCTTGCACGAATTTTTATGTAAGACAAATGTATTACTCGGATTTTTATTGCATTTTTTGCCAAATACTTCGTCCTCGTTTATGGCTCCGTTTATTTTTCGAATAAAACGCCGGAGAATTTTTTTAACATCGTTATTAAAGATACAAAATATTGCATTTCATTTCCTTTAATTTTACCCTCGAGTTGTTTTGCTTTTTATTAATGAATCAAATTACTGAGTAATGCATAAAGCGACACGAAGAAATCAAAATATTCTAATAGATGATTGAAGTGTATATTTTTTACGTTTAATATTCGTATTTCCTTTGGAATAATTATATTGTTTAGCAGGGAAAAATTAAGTTTAAGGAAAAAATTTAATATAAATACAGAATATTTAACGGTTGAGCTGTCGTGATGACAATTTTGGAAATGAAATGAAATCGAAGAAAAAAATATTTTACCTCATTTTATGTAGATTTTTGTAATGAGCAAGGTTCATGTTATATGTATATCTACTAATATTATAAATGCGAAAGTTTAAGGTTGGGAAGGTGCTTCTCTTAGTTGCCAGAACTGCTAAACCGATTGGAATAAAATTTGACATGTAAGTGTACGTACCTCAGAATGGTCTGAGGTACGTACTTACATATCTTGCCTTATTATATGTTTTATATATATCCTGATTTTTGGTGAACATAGAAAACCTATTCTCTACCTTTTAAAAAATAATATAAGTATAAATAATACGCATAACGTCCACTGCTGGACATAGGCCTCTCCCAAGGATTACTAAAAATACCGATGTAGAGCGGCTTCACATCTCAAATTGACCCGTTCGTTCTAACTAGGTTTAAAATAACCGTTTACGAGGTAGTTCGTGTTCATACTACATAATGATGATACACGGTGTCGACAGCGATTCTTAAAGACGTTTCAATACAGTATGACAGGGGATATAAACAAAATGATATAGTGACCTTTGTGGTAACCTCGACCCGGCAGGCCACAGATTTATGGCCCATAACGCCAGATCAATACTGATGCGCTGATACATGGCAGTGCGAGTTTATGCGTGTTAGAATTTGGTCATAGAATAGTTTGGTAGCATTTCAATTGTTATTGAACTAATTTAAGGGCCAAAATATTGTGCAGTGGCGCCCGTATTTGTGAGAATCATAAACAAAAAACATCAATTTTTTTGCAATAAAGAGTGGACTATAAATTTTTTGGCTCATTAGATTAGGTATAGGTTCTGATCAGCAAATAAAGACGAAGATATAGCGCATTTAAATTTCACGTGACGTAATTCACCCCCACTCCGAAACTTTGAGGCGCTGTATCTTTGTGAGTTTTACTACTACTTTGCTAAACGGAAAAATATGGCTCCTTTATTTTTGGGTAGTTGACGCACAAAAACAATTTTTTTACGTATTCCAATATTATTATCAAACAACGTTTTCTTCATATTTCCATTCAGTCCATTGCTTATTGAGAAGGAATAATAAGAGAAAACTCCCCGAATTAAATAAAACATGAGGCCGAAATTAAATCCGGGATTATGACATCTTTATACTCGTCCTGTTCACGCAAAAGGGCGATAAATTGCTGAACTTTGTTGCACACTTGTCCTTTTGAATAAATTTCACATTTATTCCCTTCGCGTCCCGTCCCTGACAGTTTTCCAGCTATGAAAGTGAAACTCTCAAGTTGGAGTTGTAGACACGCGGCAGCGTGTCAGAGCCAAGTTCAAAGAAAGGAACTGGTGACGCTGCAGCCGTGTTTATATTTACTCGAACCATTGCTTGCATTGTCATGTCATTTTAAAGTCAAATAAGTAGCGCTCTAAATATCAAATTTTATGTATTAATCAATCTGAAATCGTGTTAAAAATGGATATGATTAATGAAAGTGACTCTATTTTGTGACGTTGTGGTATTTTATGAACTGCCAAATAACTTATTTTTGACCCAGTAATATTTATGAGCGTGGAAAGTAACGGTATCAAATTTGATACACTATACATATAAGAGATATGAAGTACCCACATATTTTTAACTTTCCATACGCCTCTTATATCTTTTAAATGAAGTGTATTTACACTTCATTTAAAAGATATTGTAGCTAATCTGCGTTTCCTACTAATGCCGTTGATTCCTGTTACTTCCCGGTTTTCCTTTAAGTTTTATTTGTTCGTACATTTCTCATCTGAAGGATTATATGGACAGAGTAACGAGAAATTAAAAAACAAAAGCTATGTGTACCATCAGCAAAAACATATATCTTAATCCCTATATTATTTACAGAGTACTTTATGACCCGCAACAATCATCCCTCACATGTATACGATTATATTAAGCACTAGCTGTGTGACCCGCGGAAAAGTAGCTTTGTGTTAATCCAGGGTGTCAGCTTCCTGCATACCAAATTTTATTTTAATCTGTCCAGCCGTTTGCGCGTGAAGAAGTAACAAACAAAACACACACAATTTTTCTCCATACATACATACATACTATCACGTCTTTATCCCTGATGGGGCAGACAGAGCACTTTGAGTCTTGCGGCTCTAAGCAGATAGAGCCCAGGGCTGCAAGACTCAAAGGCCACTTTTAGCTTGATGCGGGCAAGAAGGTGGATGAAGGAATCAAAATAGTGATGGGTTGCTAGCCGCATTGCCTATTAACATGATTCAATTTTTTGCCCATTCCCTCGATCGGCTCTTACGATCTGCTCAGGAAGAGAAGCAGCTGGTACATTCTAAGTTTTTTCTTTTCTCCCAGACCAGCATGAAATTTTCTCCTTTATAATTTAAGTGTGATTACTACCAATTGCTTCCTTGCACAAATAAAAAACTGCACACTTGTATTTAAACCCTTGTATGCTTGAACATCGACACAATAGTTAACCCTTAAACCGCGAGCGTCGCATATATGTGACAAACATTGTCGGGCCCATTCCGCGAAGGTCGCATATTTGCGACAAAAAAAAAATGCTCGTATGGCACATAACTTACGTATCCATATCCGTTTTTGGTTGTAGATAGGTATGTTAGATTTACCATGTCTCGCGCTGGGGGCACGACAACTGATATAAAGTCTCGCGGTGAAAGGGACAATGCATTATCGCATAGATATACGAAATGGGATACGAGATGTGAAACGGAGTAGGCAATGGCAAAACACTTAATTAACTCTGCCATTACATCAACAAGAGCTCTTAAATAAACTTGTTGTAGTTGTAAACAATTCTAGATAGTTCTCTTCGGTTACAACAAAGTAACAAAGTTTAATATCAGTTTGGAACAGCTGACCCTTTTTGATTATATTAGCAAGAGATAAGAAACTTCCCAAGTAATGATTGAATACAGGTCTGGGGGTTACGAAGGCTGAAGCAATTAATAATCATTATTATGATGAACGAACTCGATCAAGACGTATTTTTTCATTCATTCGTCTTGCTACGATTTTCCTATTGTAATCAAGAAATAATTTTGTTGAGTCATTATTTGTTATTAAAATACAATACTTACCGTTAAGGAAAATTTGCAAAAATTAACCTAGACTCTAAAAAAATTACAGAAAATTTCAACCATTTGAAAATTTGAAAAATCCCTCCGAATCTTGCACGATTAGGTACAACGTGGAAGGGACCTATACTTGATCACTTTAGTGAAATTAAATTAGAATAATAGTCAAAAATAAAAAAATCTGTTCTATTTTTTACTGTCTTTGACATTGGTCGTTACCTAAAAACCATGTCAGTTAAAAACCTTGACACTAGTGTTAGTCACTAACACATACGATAAGAAGAAGACGGGTTTGTCCCTTCCACGTTGTACACTTATGAAATACACGTTTCTAAGAAACTGTTCGTTAAGCATTGAATATTGAAATTTTCTTTGTTCGTGTAAACTGAATAAACATATTGTTTACATAATAGTTCTTTATTTTAAACTCGCAGTGAATTGATACCAATGCCTTAAGGCCCTATACTAATGTCCGTGGTGCGTGAGAATCTAATTTTGTTTTGAAGTTAAGATCTTCTTCTTATCGTGTGTGTTAGTGACTAACACTAGTGTCAGAGTTTTCAAACCGCCATAAAGGCCTCTGACATGATTTTAAGTAACGACCAATGTCAAAGACAGTGACCGGGACCGACGGCTTAACGTGCCCTCCGAAGCACGGATCATCTTACTTATCAGACAATTAGGTGATCAGCCTACAATGTCCTAACCAAACCAGGACAACAACACAAAGTCGTTGCCCCCGCCGGGAATCGAGCCCGCGACCTCCGGGTATAAGCCGAACGCTCTAACCACTACACCACGAAGGCAGCTAAGAAGTTAAGATTAACACGGTTATGAAAAATATACTTTAACTTTTGCGTTATCAGTAATTGCTTAGGTGACATATAAACTTTAACTTTTACATTATCAATAAAGAGGATTGTATTTATGCGTAATAATATTCTTTAGTACAAATAAAGTAATAACAAAATGGCAAAATATAGTGCTTATACCAATAACTTAGCTGTAAGCAATGAACTCAGCTCTAAGTTAATGTTCTGACGTCAACAACTATTATAAAATTAAATAAAAAATTAACAATTATCAAATGATATAAATATCTGAAGATAAGTAGATGATGTCTGACTTTTTTTTATAAAATGCCAAAAAATTTACACAAAACTTAGAACTATGATAGAATATTACTAACCAAGGGCGCTACTGGACTTGAAGAACGCACTTAAAACTACAAAGAAAAACAACATTTTAATATTCTCTCTGTTTACATATGCGAGTGCAATTCTACAATCTTCCACATTTAATACAGCCCAACTTTTTAAATAAAAGCACCTCTTTATATTCCTAAGAATAAAACTTCGCAAAGTTTGTCCAATTACTTTTGTGTCAGTCTCGACAAACTTGAGACTACTTCAAATGTATTTTTCTTACGAATTTTGTAAATAAATGATTATTTTTGTTGGTCAGTTATGATTTGAATCCTCCCTTTTGGTCTTTTTGTCCGTCCTATTATAAATCGCAGACTTAATTTGTTATAAGGTTTAAACCATTATCCGACCAAATTAAGTTGACATTTTCAGATGAGACAATCGCATATTACTAGATGTCAACTGGATTTGGTCGGATAATGGTCAATCTGTCATTGTATCCACAAAGTGAATAGATATGTATAATGTATAAAAATCAGGTAACATTCAGGGGGCAGGTAAAAGTGACCCCCACCCCCCTCTACCCTGCCCCGACTGTTTATTGTAACTGTTATTATTATATTTCTGTTTTTATTTTCATTTCTATTTATGTTTTTCTCGCCGGCCGGAACAAATTTACCTTTTAATTAATTAATCTCTTTGAAACAATAAAATAAACAAGGAAATTAACTTAAACTAAACTAATAATTTAAATTACTTATAAAAAAAGCCCTGGCAAATCGCTGCCCCGTGGTAACATGCCCAGAAGGCTGGCAGCATTGTCATTTATGTTTTTTATTTTCGTATCTATTTTATACTGTCCCGCTACAGGGCAAATGCCTCCTTACTAGCACTCTTAATTAAGACACTACTAGCCCATGAAATAAGGAGTCATGCTCTTTCAGTTCATACCATAATACCACGCTTTTGTTTTCTATTTAGAGTTTTTTTTTGTGTAACTGCTTCGTTACTAGCATCGTATGTGACGACCTATGTGGCTATAGTGGTCATTATGAAACGCTGACACACCGGAGGACTCGGGTTCGATCCCCGGTCAGGACAAGATGAAAAATGATCTTTTTCTAACTGACCTGGGTGTTCGATGTTTATCTATCTATGTATTTGTTATCAAATTAATAACTTTTTGTGGCTAGCTCAATCTGTGTACTTTGTCTGTATATATTTATTTATTTTATCATTTTGATCTAAATAAATTTAGTTTTAGCTATAATTGACTCAGTAAAAATAAGAAACATTACACTATATCTTATAACGAAGACTATTTCATAGTATCTAGCTTTATCTACAACAAAATCCCCATGAATCTTTCTGAAGCATTCTGAGTTACCAGGAAATATCTCTGTAAACAATGTTGCGGTTTGCAATTTTATTGCATTTTCCAAATAAGATATTCCTAAATAATCTTTATATTAACTTTCTTATTTTTAAGCCGAATTTAAGAAAAGATTACATAGTAAAATTACTAGTGCAAAAGGTATTCATAAAGAAAGTAAAATTTTATATTTTTGGGATTCCGTACCAGAAGGGTAATAACAGGACCCTATTACAAAGACTCCGCTGCCCGTCTGCCTACCCGTCTGTCTGTCACCAGACTGTATCTCATGCACCGTGTAACCACACAATTGAAATTTTCGCAGACGATGTATTTCTTACTAGCACATGGCGAGTTATTTCTTAAGTCTTAACAATATTGAAACAATCTGTGACCAAAGTTTTTATGCGAAAGTAAACCCCGAAAATTACAGCGAGCCAAATTGGCGACATTTTTACGACAAATCAAACTACCAGTAGTATTTATATGCTTTTTATTTATTTTTCTTTCTTTATTAGCTTTTGACAGCCCTTTAGCTTCAGACTTGGCAATAAAACGAGTTTATGCCTTAGCATCCGAGTGATAAACGGACAAAATATTTATGGCAGTCAAATTTGACCTTGTCAATTTTATGGGACTGTTTCTAACAAGGAAGTTATTAAGTTCTGTAATTGTATATATTTATACATCTCTCTCTCACTTTCTCAAATTCAAATTTCAAATTCAAATATATCTTTAATATCGTAGGATATTTATAATATCTCTTAATAATCGTCATAATTTTGTTGCACAATTGTTGACGTCAAATGGTTACTTACAGCTAAGTTTACTACCGCTTCCAAAGCGCTAGTGCAGAAGAAGCGGTAACAAACTGCACTGCAGCATTTTCTCCAAGGACGTCAACTCACAATTAAATTAATACTTAAAGTTAATGTGGACAGAAAATACATTGTTTGTTATGTCATATCATAATTTAAATTTAATTTTTAGAATGATCTCTTATCTCACGGATAAGAGATGTCTGTCTGTCTATCCCATAGCCATACTTCTGTCGTGTTTATTTTACCACTTGGTCGGCATGATTAATATACATACCTAGAATATTATTACAACTAACGTGAGATGACATAACTCAATATTTAAACACGGTTAAAAGGCCGACTTTTCCGTCCGACGAAGCTAGGGATAATCGCCTAAACCTATCGAAACTAGTCGGCCTTTTTCAACTACAATACGTGAGTAAAACTGTATTTAAATTATTGAGCTTTCTAGTAGCAGACAGACTTCCTTGTTGACTAATAAACCTTGAAAACAGAATAAAAAAAATATTTAAATTTTATTTGTTATACGTGGTACGGAACCCTTCGTGCGCGAGTCCCACTCGCACTTGGCCATTTTTTTAAATCTATCTGATGGGCCAATTAAAACTTTTCAGTCATCATGCCTATTAAGTAAAATTCTAATTACATCAATTTTTATCAACTTGATGAAACTTTAACTTTGAAATAGTGTTGTCAAATTAACAATGTTTTTTAAACTTTAGCGTCTGGGGCTCGTTAACTTTATTTTAACAACGGGGCTAAATAAAAGTTAGACGTTTTAATTTTTACGCGCTGCTAAGCAGAACAGTCCTTATGTCTGTAACTTTCTGAATTATTTGTTGTATTTTCTTCTTGGAATTAAAATAAATACCCTTTAGGCAGTCTAACTCGTAGACAAACAAATTGATGGAATATTTTAACTTTTTGGTTAAGCGGGGACGACATATTTTTGAAAAATGCCGAGTGTGTATTATTTTGGGACTCGATCGTTCCACAACTTTTTAATAAGTTTTATGTAAATTTTGTACGATAGGTTAATGTTTTATTTAACCTACTTCCAAAGAAGAGCAGGTTATCAATTCGTCGTGATCTTTTTTTTAATGTATTCTAAGATGCCTACACCGATTTGGAAAATTCTTTTTTTGTTTATAATTTTATTAAAATCGGGCGTGTAGTTTGAGGGTGAAATTGTATTTTAGTTTAAAAAAAATATTTAGAACATCTCAGTTTTAGTTAATTACAGGCTTTCAAAATCTTAGACTTTATACAGATATAAGATTAACTCGTTGAAGTGGCAGTGAGCGGGACACAGAGTGACGAACCTATAGTCGATGGGGAAAAATGTTCTCATAAGGCGACCCAGCACTGGCAAGCAAAGCGTAGGACCCACCCACAAGGTGGTCAGACGACCTGAGCAAGGTCGCTAGAAAGCGCTGGGTCGGTCATATTAGGAATTATTGGAAGAGGCCTATGTCCAGCAGTGGAAGTTATGCGGCTGAAATGATGATGATGACGATAACAATCTTAGAGCACGACAAACTTCCCAATACCAGGGGCCAGCCGCAGGCATATGAAATTTACTATAGGTATAATGATGATTTTATCTGCATAGACCATTCCATATCTACTCGTAGTTCGCCACGAACTTAGACCTCGCGAATATTATTCCAAAGGATGTGCCTCCGCTACCGGCGCTGATCGCCGAATTGGCTGCCGGCGCCGGTATAACACGATCTGTGTCTGTAGTAAGATATGCATTTTTAAGAAAGTTGTTCAGTAACCCGGACTGAATTCACCCTTAAATAGTTTCAGTATATTTTGTAAGAAGATTTGTATTTTATATCCATCACGGCTCAGTCAGCTAGACTTCGCGAGTCGTCCTAAACCCGTTCAAGTATAACGTATAAAAAAGTTAATCAGACAAAAAAGTTGTTCAAATAAAAAAAGTGCGTTTTTATAATGGCAACAAAAAAGTCTAATGACATTTTTGAAAATATTTGGGAATGGCGGATATATGACACTTTTAAAATTTTAAACCCCCATATTTCCGCCATTTCGAAAAATTTCGAAAAACTGGCTCGACAAAAAAATTATATTTAGTTTCTGAATCTGTTTACAAAATTTCATGAGAATCGGTTAAGAAATGCGACCTGTAGGCGAGAACAGACAGACAGACGGACAAAAGAATTTTTGGCTAATCTCGAAACTGAGACGCTTCGCTCGCTCGGTCAATCATACCTTCATATCTACATACGTTTTCTTAACATACTTCATGTTTTTCTATACCTACAAGTTTATTTTCCATATTCAAATTTATAAAACTCCCCAACGACACCATCTAGTGATAAGTGGCAGAACTACCTACTTATTATATTAATATTGTAGCGCCATCTATTATTTGTCAGGCAAATTACAAGCTCTCATGCTGGTCTGGGAGAAATGAAAAAACTTAGAATGTACCAGCTGCTTATCTTCCCACGCAGATCGTAAAAGCCGATCGAGGGAATGGGCAAAAATGCGAATCATGTTAACAGGCGATGCGGCTAGCAACCTATCACTGTATTGATTGCTTTTCCATCTTCTCGCCCACCATGACGCTAAAAGTGGCTTTTGGGTCTTGCGGCCCTAGGCTCTGTATAGAACCGCAAGACCCAAAATACTCTGTCTGCCCCATTAGGGATAAAGACGTGGTAGTATGTATGTATGTAGGTATTACAAGCCCCAAATTTTGAGCGTGATCTTATCACCCAATAACTTTTAAATGACTAAACCGATTTTCATCAAACATGGCTAAGAACGAACGCAAGGGAAGTTTCTTTTACTTAAAAAAAAACCTAACAAAATTGTTTCATACCTCTTTATAGTCGGGGGTTTAAAATGAGATACAGTATAAATCACCAGCTGCCCCCCATCGATATGTAACAGCTACATACTCCACATACCAGCAAACAATAGTCAGATGAGCGATTTGAAGCAATTCCTTCGAGTCACAAGCTGCATGTTATCTCCTTGACATGAAGCTTGTAAGATATGGACATGGCGATTCCTTCAAAAATGTTCAAAAGTGTTATGTTTAAATTCTATGTTCAAACATGGTGCGTGAAGAAAGAAACGTTTCTCTTTTTAACCCCTGACAAATAAGAGGGGTGTTATAAGTAAGACGATAATGGCTGTCGATCTCTCTCTGTCTGTCTGTCTGTAGCATCGTAGCGCTTGATCGGATGAACTGATTTTGTTGCAGTTTTTATTACGTGAAAGCAGATTTTCTTGCGTTTGTTCTTAGCTATGTTTAATGAAAATCGGTTAAGTCGTTAAAAAGGTATTAGGGATTAACGCTTAAAAGTCAGGGTGAGGGCAAGTTTCTCTAGCAAATTAAAGATGGCGCTTCGGATATACCGATACGACTTTGGTAGTTCCTCTGCTCATCACTAGGTGGTGTTCTTGACAATCGCCGGTTTTAATTTGCTAGCAAATGAACTTGTATATGTAAATGTTTTTTTCGTTTCTATATCTACTTTTATCTCTTAAATCACATTTCACAATCAAACATGGTAAATATGTACCAAGAATAACATACACAATACAAAACTGGTAGTACGAAATTAGCATACCAATTAGTTAACCAGTCATTAGGTATACTTTGTAGGGATTTCCAGGCATATATCTTATACCTTTAAACGAGCAATTCTTGTATATTTATTTATATGTGTATTAATTTATTTCTATGATCTCGGCAACGGCTCTAATGATTTAACAACGAAACGAGGGTAAACAATCGATCTAGATTAGTCTTATGTTTGGGAAAACGCGTGTTTTCGAGTTTTCATGCGTTTTTCTTTCCACGCAGAATATGTCGCTAATTTCATCCTGCCAGCCACTGCCCGTCTGGCCCTTTGACGCGGACGGCAAGAAAGAATGATACGGGTTCGAATCCCGCTTGGTGATTTACTTTTTTTTTTTTTTTTATTGTTCAAGTTTAAATATATTTTTTTTTAATTTTTATTGTTTTTAGACAAGTTAAAAAATGTAGTTAATGTTTGAGATATAACCGAGCAAAGCTCGGTCGCCCAGGTAATATATAATGAAATACCACACAAGCGAAAACAAACGTTCTAATTAAAATTTCATTATTTAGTTTGATTACTTTAGTACTGCGTGTTGATTGCGTAAAATCTATAGAAAATATTGTATGGCTTAAATTTTCGTGGCCAGAAAAAATAGAAGGAATAGAGGAGTAGGAAAACCGAGAAGAAAATAAAAGAAAAAATAAAAGTGAAAACATATAAGGAGGAAAAGAAACTTAGCAAAAGAAATAGAGACATGGAAAGAACTCCACCGACAAGAGCCCAGCACTTAAATATATAAAAAACTAAAATAACGAGAATGCCGCATCCGTTTTGTGTTCATTTGTGAGCATTGCAGGCAGAAACTATGAGGTCGAGCATTCCTTATGAACACGAGTTGTAAGTAAATACCTACGTGTAGCAGTATTTACTAAGAACGTAGGTATTTACATCAATACTTGTTTATTTTACATCTGCATACATTGTCAACTCCCATGCTGGTCTGGGAGTAATAAAAAAACTTAGAATGTACCAGCTGCTTCTCTTCCCGCGCAGATCGTAAAAGCCGATCGAGGGAATGGGCAAAAATGCAAATCATGTTAACAGGCGATGCGGCTAGCAACCCATCACTGTATTGATTGCTTTTCCATCTTCTCGCCCACCATGACGCTAAAAGTGGCTTTTGGGTTTTGAGGCCCTGGGCTTTGCATAGAACCGCAAGACCCAAAATGCTCTGTCTGCCCCATTAGGGATAAAGACGTGATAGTATGTATGTATGTATGTATACATTGTATTTTATGTTATGTGAAAATTATATGCCTAATATTTTTAGTTTATTTTATATTTTTTTGGATCTACATATATTTCTATTTAGTTTACAACCAATTTTATCACGCCACCCGCACATATTTTCTGTTTGGTCTAAAGTTGACCGGAAGAGATGCCGGCATAAGGTCTGCCACTTCTATTTTGTTTTAAAACTTTCTTTTATAATTATTGAGACCACATTACCTGCCTAAGTATAATCTTTTCCATCAGACACTTCAAAAGAAAGAATTGAATACAATGAATGATAGGCAGACCTTATGTGTATGTACCTCCTTAAACCAGCAATAATTTTTTTTAGGGTTACTCTCATACACGTAGAGTGGGACTCATTTGTGAACACTATGTTTCGGCTTAGGTATTCATTTCTGAAATATTTGGTTCTAAACTGAAAATTTTAGAGTCAACTGTCCCCCCTCCCCTCGCTTTATCTGCTAAACGGTTATACATTGACACGTCAAAAAATATTATTAGCTGTAGTATATATAACGAAGTTTAAAGGAAAATTATTAGAGCTAAGAAGGGTTTACAAATTAAACAGTCATGTGTTTACTCGAAAAAAGAAAATTTCATTAAAATTCAATTGAAAGTTAGTTTTTAGATGTTTTTGTGGCATGAACTCAAAGCTGGCATTCACAACTACGGAACCCTATTTTTATTATTCGGAGGTTTAAAACCGACCCCTAACTCAAGCATTACCATTACTAGTAAATAAAATATATTGAAATATGCCACGTTAAATCAGTATGCACAACGCAGCGCAAGTGCAATAAATACTGAGATACGGCCGAAAGTTTTCACATGGAGAAAATTGAGGCAGCAGAGAACAATGTGGGGTGTATTTTAGCGGCACAATAGAGGCAGCACCGATACGGAAAGCTGGACTTACATAGTGCGTATATAGTTAAATATACACCATATTTTTCCAGGACGTAGAATTTTACAATAATGTTAGTCTGCGATAGCAAAATTTCGACCTCTCATAAATGATCGCTCGTTTGAATGAGATATAAAATGAAATTGGCTGTGTTGCCAATTTTTTCTTGGGAAATTAAATAAATGTACAATGTATTGAACTTGCTGCGAAATACTTGCAATAGGAAGATCTTTTATATATTTTTATGTTATTAATTAAAGTAACCGGATTACGTTTCGGGTAAGCGTTAAGCACTGTTCAATTTGTATGAGACACCGACATTTTTTTTCGTATTTATATAAAATATTGTACATTTGCCAGAAAGTAAGTTCGTCACGAAGCAAAAGAGGTTTGTCAGGATCGTAGCAAGTGGAGGTCATAGTCTCTGCCTACCCCTGCGGGAAACAGGCGTGATATTATGTATGTATGTAAGTTCGTCACGGAAAAAAGTGTAAATTGGCCACAATTCTATTTTAATGAAGTAAAATCATCATACTTAGAACCAACAGTAATTGATCTAAAAAGCTTGCTCGCTTCGCGCGGTCATGCAATCAAAGATATTTTATTAGTAAAAAAAACATGACCCAAAATTATTCATCTTGTCGAAGTCCTGAATACCTCGAACCAGGCTTCAGTAGGCTTTAGAGCTAATTCCCGTATGTGGCTGCAAGTAATCCAACTTTGGAGCGAGTTCCGACCACGTGGACCACTACGCCGCCAAATAAATTAGAAAACTTCGCTGCCTTACCACAAATAAACCCCTATTTATTTTGCCCACGTCCACTGTTCAGTTACTAAAATATGGACGGCTCGTAAATACAACATTAAAAATAACTTAAGTAAGTATATATAATGCAATTGGCATTGGAATATAATAGTAAGATGTAACTGTAACAATGGTTTTTGTTCTTTCATCAACTCCTTATTCAACAAATAAGATAAAATTGTTAGTAGTATCATCATCATCAGATCTTTTAGTCTCCACTGCACGACCCTCCCTGTACTACCAGAGCCATACATGGGCGCCAGAAGATTTGGCCTACACTCTCCTCGCTGGCCAGATGAGTTGGAGAGTCAATAGTAAAAGTAGTCTTTATTTAACTCCCTATGCAAAAAGGTGTTACACGTCGTTGTGTCGGAGTCTGTCTGTGGCATCTTAAGTCCAAAACAAATGGACCCATAATGGTGCGGTTTTTTGAAGTGAAAACTTCTTTAGCGGCGTTGTGCACTTTTTTTGGAATGGGTAAAAAATGTTAAACTCGCGTCAGGACACGCTCGCGTCAGGACACGTGACCTGATCGAAAATTCGTAAGACGGATGGAGAGTAGACAGCTGGCGCGGCGTAGGAGAGGGAGTATCCCCCTCTCTTTCTACGGCGCGGCGAAAATGTATGCCTGCGCCTGCTGTTTCGTATATCAAAAATGCACAACGTTAATATTCAAGTTTTCACTTCTGCCGGCACTCCCAGAGTGCAACCCGTCGTTTTTTTTTCTTACAGCTGACGTGATAGAGATGGTTCTAGTCCAGTTATGATGGGGTGTACAAAACAATTTTTAATCTTATTTCTTGTTAAAGTATCCTAATGTTGGGCAAAGGACACCCCTTTTCGTTTTCACAGTTCTCGATCATAATTTAAAAAAATGGATTGTATCTATATGTATATGTTACATGTATTATCTTTTAATATTGCAGTCTTCTTTTTTCTTCTACCATACTTATAATAGAAAAATATAAAGCTTGTAATAAACGTTTGGTTTTATTTTTAACAATCCTTATTACACAGGAATTCCTCTTAGCGCCGGAACTTTGAACAAGCTTTTCTTATTAAAATTGTTGTGCGTACGTTGTTATAATTTCAAAGAATATATTAAATTTCATATAAGAAATTAAAAAAAAATACCTAACGGCTTTGATAAAATATATCAATTGGTAAGTTTTTTCGTCATCACCGGTCTTTTGTCTCCACTGCAAGAGCACGACTCTCTCTACCAGAGCCATACTTGGCCAGAGCAGCCAGAAGACTTTGGCCTACACTCTCTTCGCTGACTAAACGGGTTGAAAAGATCTCATTGATCTTTATAAGCTTTGTTTAGATTGTATTTCCTAAGTTGCCTTCTACAACATCCACAGGAGGACTTGGAGTGGCCCTATTCTACTCTGCAGAAAACCAAACGGCGACTTCTAGCGTCACAGTGAAAAAAACTGAACTAAATTTGAATCACTTGGCTGAGTTGATCAGTCAACTTTATAGGGATGATTTTCAATACGCCAAATGATTCTAGTTTAATTAATTATCAGCCTAAGCATCTAATTGTACTGAACTGCCCAGAAATCCACTAGCTGGCTAATTTTATTGTACGACAAAAATACTAGGTATATTTTAATATATTTTCCTGCATTTTGCAAACACGATATGTTAAATTGATGATAGCCATTTAGACTGTAGTTGTTGTGGAGTGAAAACAGATAAAGATAAAAAATGCCGACTATTCAGTTAGAAACAGCTCTGGTTTTATATTTGAATAGCTTTTAGCTTCACATTTTTCTCGTTTTTGATATATTTTTTGTAATAGGATTTGTCGCGAATGCAGTTTTATAATTTAACTAGCGAATATATTTTTCATTATACTCGTTTGATTTTTTCCTAAATTGGAAATATCAAAATTGGTGGTGTCATAAAACATATTCAAACTTGCTCGCAACATGCTTCATCGATAGGGACTAGGTAAAAAATATATTATACTAGCTGTACGCGCGGGCTTCGCTCCCCGTAGGAATTTGGGATAAAGAGTACTCTATGTCCTTCCCCAAGTCTCAAACTATATCCATACCAAATTTCATCCGAATCGGTTCAGTAGTTTTAGCGTGAAGAGGAAACAAACAAACAAATGTACAAACTCACTTTCGCATTTATAATATTAGTAGGTTATAGGATATTATTTAGTCCGTCAAGTAGATTATCAGGTAGGTACAGCTCTTTGAAGTTTCGGAGTGGGGGTGATTTACGTCACCTTTGGTTGAAATCGTAGCTGATCGTGACGTCACGCGAACTCAATATGCGATGTATTTTCGTTATTATTTGCTAATTAGAGAAAAGAAAATCTATCTAATGAACCTAAAAACAATTTTTAGTTCACATCCGTCATAAAAAGCCCCCAACGTTCTTCGTTATAAAAATCATTAAAAAAAAACATCCGCAACATGCTTCGATAATCATACAATTAAAATCTAGTTAAGATTAAATATTAACCTAATAGGTACTTAGGGCGGATTTCATCGTTGAAGTAAAACGCGATCAAATGAAGCTAAACTCGTTTACGCACGTAAACTGGTTCCTTTGGATTTCATCGACAAAAACTAATCGCGTTTAAGGCTAAACGCGTTTAACAATCTGAACGTCCGATACTGGCCGTTTAACGCTTCTAAACGCGTTCAATCAAACAAATATCAAGTCAATGCCGAGATTTGACAACTTTGATTGACAATATTGACATAGGTAGGTACATATTTTTTAATTTACGTTCCGTTCCTTCGCGATTCTGTACCGGTTTTAAGTTAATGAGTTTTGCTTATCCGTTATTCATATTTTCTGCGTGAAATGAAAACTATCAAATGATTTTTACTGTAATCTGTGCTTTCTTGTCTATGAGTTTAGGTAAACTTCGTTTTCGTAAACGCGATCAAAAATTTGCTCCGAATTGACGGTGAAATTCATTTGAAGTTGATCGAGATCAAATCAAACATTTGAACTCAGTTATGTTAAACTCAGTTTTGCTAAACTCGTTTATCAATGAAAACGATGAAATCGGCCCTTAGTGCCGATTTCATCGTTGCAGTAAAACGCGATCAATTCAAGCTAAACTCGTTTACGCACGTAAATTGGTTCTTTTGGATTTCATCGACAAAAACTGATCGCGTTTAAGGCTAAACGCGTTCAACAATCTGAACGTCCGATATTGGCCGTTTAACGCTTCTAAACGCGTTCAATCAAACAAATGTCAAGTCAATGCCGAGATTTGACAACTTTGATTGACAATATTGACATAGGTAGGTAAATACTTTTTAATTTACGTTCCGTTCCTTCGCGATTCTTTACCGGTTTTAAATCAATGAGTTTTGCTTATCTGTTATTCATATTTTCTGCGTGAAATGAAAACTATCACATGATTTTTACTGTAATCTGTGCTTTTTTGTCTATGAGTTTAAGTGAACTTAGTTTTCGTAAACGCGATCAAAAATTTGCTCCGAATTGACGGTGAAATTCATTTGAAGTTGATCGAGATCAAATCAAACATTTGAACTCAGTTATGTTAAACTCAGTTTTGCTAAACTCGTTTATCAATGAAAACGATGAAATCGGCCCTTAGTTTTAATCTTTGATTGTAGTTATATATTTCACGAAATTTTTATTTTTAATATATGTTATAAAATAAATTATTTATTTTAGATACTTAATGCTAAAGATAATTCATCAAATAGTTTAAATTTTAAATTAACTATGGTTTAATTGCAGGAACATTCCTCATCGATTAGCGTATAGAAAGCCGATACAAATGGGATTTTGCATAATGAATAGAGCAATTAGTGTGCATACTTCATTTCCATGTGAGACGGCTTGGAATAATTGACTTATTAGTTTTAACTTTCCATTTAATAAATATATTTTCCCTCAAATAACTTTAAGATTAGAATTACTTGATAATCAAAATCAAAAGTATTTCACCAATAAACCTTCGCAGGCACTTTTAGGTACACATCTAAAAGTTTGATGTAGATTAAGTATCATCATCAGGCCTTTTTGTCTCCATTGCAGAAGCACGACCCTCACTATACGACTAGAGCCATACTTAGAGCAACCAGAGGATTTGGCATATACTCTCCTCGCTGGCCAGACGTGTTGGAGAGGTTCTATTGATGTTTATAAGCTTTGTTTAGCTTGTACTTCCGTCGCCTTCTAAGACATCCAAAGAAAGACTTGGAGTGATGCTATTGTACTCTGCCGGAAACCACATGGCATAGTACTTATACTATACTTGCACGGAAAAACTACTTAGTAGAAACAACATTGTATGTTTCGATATTCTTTGCACCCGGATGCCACAAATATAGTTCTGAAAAGATTTCCTGTCACGAAAACATGCAAAACAAACAATACCCTAGTTTACAGCGAAAGCCCTCCAGCTGAAAATTCAGCGTTTGTCGCAAACAGAATTAATTTTGAAGACAAAGCTTTCAGAAAAGAGCAAAGTAATGAAATATCGCAATAAAATTAACACGTCTGAAGATCGATGTGAAAGTTCATTTTCACAGAAACAATCGAAATGTTTGGTCGAAAACATCCTACTAGGCTACATATCTGTGTGTATATGACGCAGTCATCTGGTTAAATTAGCCATCCAACTAGACGCCTAGCCCGGACATTAAAGCCAGGTATCCAATTAAATACCTAGGCCGATAGTTTATTGAACTAAAATCACTCAACATTTAACCACTTGGCGTATTGAAAGTCAGCCCTTTGAATATGATTGACCAAGACTCAGCCAAGTTATTAAAATTTTGTTCAGATTTTTTCCACTGCGACGTAAATATAGCGTCAACAACTTAAACAGCTGGTATGACTGTGAATGTTATTTTTTATTCCTAAATAACCTAACATAACCTAACCACATGTCATTCATCAATATCCAATTAATTTAAGTAAATGACTTTACTTACTCTTCTTCTTCTTATCGAGTCGAAATGGTTTCAGAGTAGCTTCAATTTCAAATTGTCTTTGACCAGTATGTGGCCACGGTGATCCCTCTGACATTAGCCTCGTTTAGGTCCTCCATGGTACATGTCGTAGGGCAGCCCGGACACGACAGAAGGTGCTCCATTGATTGGATGGCGCCGCAATCGCAAAGATCGTTATCAACGTGACGCCACCTAACTCGGTTTTCTCTACACCTCCCAACACCAGCACGCAGTCTATTGAGAGACTTCCAGACTGACCAGGGGAGGTCTTTACCCGGTGGAAGTTTTTCTGCAGGTGGAAGGTATGAGTCATAGGGTGGATATTTTTCTAACCACCGGTCAACTCTTGCATTAGAAGCTTCCACGGCTGGTATGCTGGGCTGCCTAAGAAAACTGTTACGGCTCTTAGGACGTGCTGGTGGCGGAGTCTAACTTTACTTACTACGTTACGGTAACTTTACTTACTACGTTCAGCCATCTAGTTAAACGTTGCGTTCAATGACTTGGCTAGATTTCGTTCAGCTATTCAATGGGATGCCTGGTTTGAATGTCCAGGCTAGGCGACCAGTTGGATGGCTGATTTAACCAGACGGCTGCGACATATATAAATGTTTAACTGTCTGTAGCTCCAAAGGGTATGGACGGATTTGAACGCGGCTATCTTTTAATTTCTAACTAGGTCATCTTTCTTCTTTTATGCAATGGTTAGTGAAAAATCTCCGTGGCCGAGATCAAAGGTATCTCATTAAAACATAAAAATTGCACTGAATATGAGACGTAGAAGGGTAATTATTAAATATTTAACACCTTGACTGCCAGAATTGTATACACACAATAGTTTTTTTTGTCGGACACCAAGTGACCGTCAATGGGATTTAAAGACTTAAGTCGAAGCCTGGATCGAGTGTTCAGCACACAGATGTTGATGCTAGAAATTGTATCCTCCTTGTAGTTAATTTGCATGATAAACATTAAAAAAAAACTTTATTAGAAACAGATTAATCAAAAAAAAAATTCCTCTTGTATCAAAAACTTTGAATTTGAAAATCGTGTAATATTTATTTTCTATTTCTAAGCATTCTAAAAAATCACACAGTTCATCCTAAAGGACAAAAATTCTTTACAATTCAAATTCGCTGTACGTCTGGCAGCTTTAATTAAACCGATGTTTGTGCTCCCGATTGACTGGAACTGCGACAAACGCGGTCTCAATTTTCCGCATGACGCAACTCTCCTTTTTGTTTCTTTGGAACAGCTGCGGTCGAATTTTGCTGTTTGTTTTGGCTTTTTCCAGGAATCGGTTCTAGTTAGTTTTTCAACGATTCTTAAAAAAGCACTAAACTTATTCTATAAATAGACAGGACTATGTGCAATTAAGCGTTCAATTAACTGTAAATTAAACCAATGTTTGTGCTCCCTCTTGTCTGGAACTGCGACAAACGCGGTCTCAATTTTCCGCATGACACAACTCCTCTCCTTTTTGTTCTTTGGAACAGCCCTAGTCGATTGTTCTACTTTTTCCACGAATTGGTTCTTAGTTTATTTGTCTATGTTTCATGAATAATTAAATAGTAGCGGGCGTAGTAATGTAAATAAACGTACAAAATAATTTAATGAATTAATGTACCGTTAGTATTTGTGATTTCAAATACGGATCTAGCTCTGAATGACTTCTAGGACTAGGGTCCTGTATCTAGGTATTTTGTTAACGAAAAATTCATAGACGTCTAAATTTACGTATTACATAATGATTTTAAGTCAAAAAGTGCCAAATCTCTGCCGGCGAAACTTCGCATTTTTAATTATTTACGAGACATGCGGGCATTTTTAACTCGAGTTAAATTTACGTTGTGCTTGAGCAACATAAAAACAATACCTATCACAGACAGAGCTCAAAAGCTAACAATTTCTTCATAAGCCCAAATTTCCAACTCAAAGGGTTAGCGGAAATCACCGGCATATCCCCACAAAAACCGCCGTCGGCCGCGGAAGCAGTTTAATTTATTTTTTGTGGCACATAACGGGCGGTTAAACTAACCCGAAACTGTTGACTGCAGATGACAGAAACGCTTTGTACTTTTTACTGTATTTTAGTATATTACTGAAATATTTAGAAGCGGTGGTGGCCAAGCGGTCGTTGTTGTTCGTATGTGAGGTACAGGTTTGATCAGCACTGGGCGCAACTTTGTCCAAACAGAGATATAAACAAAATGTGTTTGTTTGTGTGTTTTAAGTTGGCGCTAGTGTACTATCATTTTAGCTACCATCACTTGCTTCCCATAAAGGGTAACATCGTGAGGAAAAGTGCCCTCTAATCACTATTAAGTTCACTAGTCTTCTTGTCGAGTCAAAATGGTTTCAATATAGTTTCAATTTCAACTGATATTTGACCAGTATGTAACCACGGCGAGCCCCCTATCCATGGCCATATTTAAGTACTATTGAAGACTTGAATAAGGCTATGGACACGACGTAGGGCAGTTCGGACACGAAAGAAAGTGGTCCATTGACTGTGAGGTCCGCAGTCGTAAAGGTTGTTATCAGCGTGACGCCACCAAACTCACGGCAAGTAGAAGAAAGAGTTACAGAGTATTATTTCTAGTGCACTAGTTTTTACTGTGATGTTTTTTCATTAAATTGTCAGAAAATGGATCTTCCATTATAAAAACAGACAGTTTCTATAATATGATGGCGGTAGACATTTTTTTTTTCATTTCTCAATCCCTGGTCACTAGGTGACTATCGTAAGGCCAAGCCTCAAATTCAAACATTACACCTAATATTAGTAGCCAAATCCAAACATCAAAGTAAATCCAGTTTGCTACTTTTATTTCGTTATGTTCAAATGAATATGTCATCGACATTACCAAAAAATATTTTAGAAACAACAAAAGCCAGACAGGTTTTTATTTTTTAATATGTCAAAGAGCATAAGCCTTTTTGAGGTGACTAGTTGGAACACTTGGGTTGCTTAGGAACCTTACCTAGAAAAGCTTTCTTTGCCTACTAAAGACTTTAAGAAAAGGGTACAAGAAAAGATAGGATACAAGAAAAGAGAAGATAGGATGCCCTGCGCTTTTGATATCTCTTCTTAGCAAATGCACTCCGGTGCTCCAGATCCAATAGGTAAAATTGATGTGATGAATAAAAATTGGCATTTAAAAAAAACAAATCAAGAGTAATAGAGAAGTTAAATAAGTTTAGAATTATATTACGTACATACGTAGAAACATTACGTAGAACGTAAATACACATATTAAATCAATGCAAATAAAAGGTATCGCAAAGTATATATCAGTTTTTAATATTAGAGTTCTTGCTCATATTTCCGAAATATTCGCATGTCAACGCCATCTGTAGGTTGACTGGTAGAAAAAGCATTTAGTTCACTTACAATTTTATAAAATAAGGCTAAATAAATATAAATCCATATACATTTTATTTAATAAGTCCCGTTTGCCTTAATTTAGAAAAGATTTAACGCGACATTTATAGCACAACATAATAAGGTAAATTTTCTTACCCGTCTTCCCACATTATCCGGTTGGTTGACTGGTAGATAAGGCATCAGCTTTAAGAGGATTGTGTAGCTGTAAATTTACAGCAATTTACAGCAGCAGTCTTAGGGGGGGGGGGGGGGGCTAAGACATAGGCCAATTTTGTTGTTGATATATGAAATATGTAGGGTTTTACATCTTTATTTCAAAGAAATATTGCTTACAATATAAGTTATTAGCATCTTAATATCCAAAAATACGTCGAGCCTTTTAATTTATTTAAGTTAAACTTAACCGAATTACTAAAAAAGAAGAACGTACAGCCTGTGGAAACGTTATCGCCGATACAATATTTCAGAAGGAACAAATAGGCAATCGCCTCTAGGACTTGCAACTCTCTCTATCGCACAATATGGGTCGGGACGCAGAGCGGCGTGAAACGGGTATAACTTTAGCAAATACCTAGTCGCGACGCGTATCGGCAATACCCAATCCTCTGAAGTCCGCCATTACACTTATATTTGTGTATAAAGTTAAATAGCCCAAACATAGCAAATAAACATTATTACACCTCATTGTGGATTCAATCAGTAGCACCGTCTTGGAATTGGCAATCTGCCCTCGATGGCCTAAGTAGCCTTACCGCCCGCCGGACAAAGTCGACACTCTTAACGGCTTCTACAATTGAATCCTAAAAGATTTGGCCCAGTTTTCGAACCGTTCAATTTTACACTTTTCTGGTAAGATTTTCGAATCAGCTGCTTCTTCTAAAATGTATTTTACGACTTTTTGACAATGTAATACCTATCAGGATTAAAATTAGTCAAGTACTTTGGAAGTACTAACATATATAAGAACTAAAATATATATTATATACTTTTTGGTGCAGAATGTCGAGCAGGTATGGCAAGGTCTTAATAATTGGCAAAGTGCGTGTCGGGCCACGCGCAGAATAGGATACAATTGAATCCTAAAAGATTTAGCCCAGTTTTCGAACCGTTCAATTTTACACTTTTCTGGTAAGATTTTCGGATCAGCTGCTTCTTCTAAAATGTATTTTACGACTTTTTGACAATGTGTAATATCGGGCATTATTAAACTAAGTTAACGGGTTACTCACATATAGAATCAGCTACTGCTGACATGTTTTGATCTCATCCGTCAAGTAATGTCTGTGTTTCACGTTAGTTTTAATCAAAAAATTTAATATCAGGATTAAAGTAGTCAAGTACTTCAGAAGTATGGTTAGAACGAATATATAGTTTTTGGTGCAGTATGTCGAGCAGATATGGCAAGGTGTGGATAATATTATGTATTCTTTCGACAAAAATCTATTAACTATCATCGCGCGTCCCTGTGCGCAGGGTGCGGGCCGGCTCCAACGTCATTCTGCACATGATCGGCGAGCGACTGGACTGTCCTTACCTGCGGCATTGCTGTGACAGACATGTCACAGTACCTATGCCGCAGAGAAGGTACTAAACATTGTAATTTAATATAAGTTTTTGTTTGTTTAATTTAATATAATTTACATTTGAATAATTTTTGAATAATTCTTGACATGTATTTAAGTTGTCCGAAATAAATGATTTTATTTCTTTTTTTATCGCGAACGTCGGATTTATCCATGGATTTAACCGACAAACATTGTCGTGCCCATTTCGCGAGCGTCGAATGTTTTCGACAAAAAACACTCGTATTGCACATAACTTACTCGTAAGTGTCCACATCCCTTTTCGGTTGTATAGGTGTTTATTTTAGATTTTCTATGCTTCGCGCTGAGGGCCCGACAACTGATATAAAGTCTCGCAGTAAATACACTTTCATGTCTTCATGATAGCGGTCAGAGCCTAGGGCCGTAAGATCCAAAGGGCACTTTTAGCGTAATGACGTCATAAAACACCAACATCTCGTGCTACAAATGCATTACCAAGGAGGGTTGACGTCGGGCGACGGCAAATACAGGCTGTAAATCTGTAACGTTGCCATATTCTCAGACGTACCTGTACCGATCATTCTGAACAACATTCCCTAAGGAACATAGGTCGAAATATAAAAAAAATTGACTTCTCATACTAAATCGATCAGCTGATTAGCAATTTTGTAACGAACAAATTTTTTTTCATCATTCGACCTCTGCTCTTTGGGAAAGTTGTTTAGTAGATGGGTATCGGTACTTCTGAGAATATGGCAAGGTTACAGATTTACAGTCTGTAATATCCTCTAAAGCCCAAAGTTGATGGTTTACTACGAATTGCTAGTTTCAACAAAGTAACAACTTAAGAATAACTTTAGCCGACCAAATCAGAAACAGAACTTGAAAGGTTTTGCTTAGACTTAGGCATACGCTTGTGCGTCTGTGTTAATAGTAAAGGAACAAAAAGGCAAGTTTGCCGGCTCAGCTAGTAAAAAAAAACATAGTAATGAGTACTAGTATTATTTATTCTGTGGTAAATGGTCGCTATGTACAGAAGCGAATTTTAAACGATTAATTATGATTACTAATATTAACTAAATAAAACGATTATTATCAACACTCGTACATTTCACATTATTGTTCGTTTTTTAACATTTTTTAATACTTTTAAAGTACTACGGTTGAAAAACTTTTTGCATAAATGCATTCCTAATGAGGGATGACGTCAGGCATGCGACCGGTTGTAAAACTATAGCCAAATCAATTAAACTTTTTAGACTATTTCTTCTTCACTTTGCAAGGTCTTTGGCATCCGTTAGTGACCATTGAAATGCAACTTATAATTTGCCTTTTTTTCTTAGATATAATTATTTGTGAAAAAAAACAGGATAGCGCACCCCGGGCTCCGAAGTAGTACAGCTTAGGATGCAACCGGGAACGAGCTAAGACAAAGACAAAGGTAGAAGTGGCAAAGAGAATCAAAATGGCGATGGATTGCTAGCCACATCGCCTATTAAAATGAGGATGCAATAACTTTGAATTCGCAAAACCTCACCCTACTTATCAGTAATAGACTTGGTAATAGACCTTTCCCAGAAGCAATAAATTATCAACTTTGTATTCAAATGTCTAAAAACACTCGCAAACGCCCGGCCTTGGGCTAGCGACGATAACCCTAAAAAATGTCCTTACTTTTTGTATGCTATTAGCAATAACAGTTTGAACTAGGGTTGCGTAACCGCCTAAATTTTATGCCTTGACTTGGATCTCACTGACATTAAAGAAAGAAAAAAAGAAAATATGTTTATTTGGTAGAATATAATATTAATGCCGAAACATGTCATACACTAACAAAAAGGGGAGGCTTTTGCTCAACTATAGGACCTAAATGGCTAAAATTAAACAGACATGAGATCATCATATTCCACCAAAATGGCAAATTATGATATATTTTTAAAAATTCTGTTCTTAAATATTGAATATAATGTCTTTTTTTTCCTTATGGGTAGACAGAGCCCAGGGCTTTAAGGCCATACCCAAATTTTCCGGGGTCCAGTGGCGCCGCCATTTGAAATAAATCATTTGAAAGGAAACGGAGATATCATTTAAAATTGTGTCTTGATCAAGCTCTAGATAACCCTTAAAACTATTTTATGAACTACTGTTTATAGTTTAAAGTGAGAACGTGAAGCTTTTCTACGCACATTAGCCAAAAGTGGCCGTTTTTCGCAAATGTGCGTCGAAAAGCTTCACGTTCTCACTTTAAACTACAAAAAGTAGTTTAAAAAATACTTTGAATGGGTATCTAGAACTTGACCAAGACACAATTTTAAATGATATCTCCGTTTCCTTTTAAATGATTTATTTTAAATGGCGGCGCCACTGGACCCCGGAAAATTTGGGTATGGCCTTAAGATATTAAAGCCAGTCTCAGCGAAATGTGCAACATGTAGGTGAAAATCGGAATCAAATTTATTACACTTCCAGTCCCTTGCTTGGATTTCGAGATCTGCACGGATAGCAGATAATGTAGTCTATTTTTAACCTCTGATATAAAGAAGGGTGTTGCAAGACTAATGCCTGTCTGTCTGTCTGTCTGTGGCATCGAAATGCTCAAACTGATCACTTTCGGTGCTAAAAAGCAAGTTCTCTCTCGGTGGTTCTAACTATGTTTAATGAAAATCTTTTCGGTCGTTATTAGGGTTAACGCTTAAAAGTCGGGGTTTTTGTCGTTTGTCTGGTAAAAAATAGATGGTGCTATGGGTATTAGTTCTACTATATAGTTCCTTTCGTTGATGGCGTTTACATACGATACTATCGAAAGTCGGGTTTATTTTTTTAATTTGCCTGGCAAATAAATTTGTTATTCTTTTCTCGCAAACCAGTATAAATGAGTAACAGGGTCTAACAGATTATACTAAAATTACATATTTTAAGGTTCATTCGGTCCGGTCTGATTAACATTCCCCAAGCAACATAATATATTGAAATATGAAAATTAATTTTTACAAAGTGACTAATCAGGTAATCCGAGTTTCTTTGAATATAAGAAAAAATTTGTTCAGCGTCGAATTCGAACCCATGACCTCCAGATCACAAGGCGAACGCCTTGACCACTGGACCACGGACGCAATCAGACTTTAGACGTTAGTTAATACGTTATAATATAAATAAATAAATATAAATATATAAACATATAGGGAAGGGACAAATTACACCGATTGATTGAGCTAGCCCCAAAGTAAGTTCGAGACTTGTGTTATGGGATACTAAACTCAACGATACTATATTTTATAACAAATACGTATATAGATAAACATCCAGCTCCCATGCTGGTCTGGGAGAAATAAAAAAAAAACTTAGAATGTACCAGCTGCTTCTCTTTCCACGCAGATCGTAAAAGCCGATCGAGGGAATGGGCAAAAATGCGAATCATGTTAACAGGCGATGCGGCTAGCAACCTATCACTGTATTGATTGCTTTTCCATCTTCTCGCCCACCATGACGCTAAAAGTGGCTTTTGGGTCTTGCGGCTCTGGGCTCTGCATAGAACCGCAAGACCCAAAATGCTCTGTCTGCCCCATTAGGGATAAAGACGTGATAGTATGTATCCAGGACCCAAGACAATTTGAAAAAGGCCATTCTCCAAATTGCCCTGACCGGGCATCGAACCCAGGACCTCTGGGTGGTGGACTAGCATGGTGACCACTACGCCACGGAGGTCGTCAATATTAATTCCCTTTGAATAATTACCAGCGTTGCTTACTGCCATAATTATCAACTAAGATGGACGGACGTAGTGGTCAATATGCCAGTAATATCATTAGGCACCGATCAATTTCTCAAAGTCGACAGCCCTAGTTAGCAGTGGCCGGGCGTGATGGCTCTGAACCACTAACATAATAGCCATTTGGGCCAAATGGAGTATTCCTATGGCTACGATTAAACGTTATTTTAACTCCCTTCGTATAATTACCAACGTTGCATACTTCCATAATTATCAACTATCTAGATGGACCGACGTAGTGGCACAGAATAAGTACTAGTAGTCACCTACAGAAATCTTACTCAGCAAAGAAATTTAAAGAAATATCTTACTCAACGCGTCAGAACTCAGCAACTGTTCGTTTATATACCTAGAATTCCATTGCAAGCTAATTTCATTCCTATTGCTCTGGACAAAAGATTCATGTCACTGAATTTAGCACTCCAAAGTGGTCGCCGCGCGTATATTATTAATTTATGTATATTTTCAATACCTAAACGGAGAGTGACACAGGCCTGATAGTGGTCAATATGCCAGTAATATCATTAGGTGCCGGTCAATTTCTCAAAGTCGACAGCCCTAGTTAGCAGTGTCCGGGCGTGATGGCTCTGTACCACTAACTTAATAGCCATTTGGGCCAAATGGAGTATTCCTATGGCTACGATCTAAACTGACAAAGTTTAAAAGGCAGACCTGAGTCGCGTATTACAACCTGGCGAGCGTTTGTTTGGTATTTGGACTGTGTTTTGTTAAAAAAGTGAAGTAATTTCCGTGTTTCGGTAATAAGAAATGTATTGTATAGGTATGTATTATCAAACTATGGTGATATAAGATCCATGGAAAATAAACACGAATTATTATTAAATGATACGCTTCCATGCTATTCTGGGAGAAAAGAAAAAACTTAGAATGTACCAGCTCTCTTCCCGCGCAGATCGTAGAAGCCGATTGAGGGACTGGTCGAAAATGCAATCATATTAATAGGCGTTGCGACTAGCAACCCATTATTATTTGATTTCTTTTTTCCACCTTCTTGCCCAACATCACGCTAAAAGTGGCCATTGAGTTCACGGGCCTGGGCACTTTCTGCTTAGAGCAGCAAGACCCCAAATGCTGTCCGTCCCATTAGGGATAGAAACGTGATAGTATGTATGCATGTATGGCATTATTATTACTACAAATGGGACATGTTTCAAGTGGCCATGGTCGTCCATGTCAGTTAGTGATAATTAATGCCAAGTACTTCTCTTCCCGCACAAATTTTGCCGATCGAAGGAATAGGTGGGAATCTGAATCTTACTTCCGTGTTTTGATTCCTTTTTTCCATCTTTACGCCCGACATCACGGTTTGCGTGGCCCATCGAGGCCTTTTGGACCCACAGCCCCAGATTCTAAAGGGATAAATTAATAAAGTAATTTTATTTGCCGTTGGGATTTCGCAAGTCACGTCATTGCCATTGAGTGGTGACGTTTTAGTGTAAATCTAGTTTCAGTTATTAAGTAAATACCTATGTACTTAATTAAAAAATTTAAATGCACCAAATAAAGTATTTTTCTTTCTTTCATCAACTCAGCTTCGTTCTGACTAGTAACTCCGCTCAGCTCCTCTATAATCAACACGCATTTCTTTCAAGTAGAACTGGCTATGTAAAAATTTGAATATTTTACTATAACAAGTTTGACCAGTACTTAGCTACGGCAACTGCCCGATCATTTGCCTCGTTGGGGTCCTGCATAGAGCAGGATGTAGGGCATTTGAAATAGCAAAAAATAGCTATTAAATCAATCAATCAGTCAATCATTTATTTGTCAAACATAGGTACAATAATACATGATACATGAAACCGACGAGATGTTACAATATTATATAATAGTTCGCTATGTCTTGCCATATTAAAATTGAATTTGTATAAATTGTAATAAATAGTGAGAAATATCATTATTGTAAAGAGTGTCAAATGCAATCATTGTTTTTTTTTACTGGGAGGGCGAAGCGGAGGCACCTAACGCACAAACAAGGTGCTTCCATCCATCCTTTCCTTTAAAGTTTTTTGATTATACAGAAAATAAATATTTTTGATTTTCTGATTTAAGGCATGACAATAGATGGGCATTGATTGGACAACACGCACTCTGAGCAACAATAGTAGTTTATGATACAAGCGTGGTAAACTGTTCATTACAGTCAAGGCGGGTTGACAAACTAGGTTTCGGTTTGAGTTTAGGCTGGCTGCATACAGAGATTTTATGTTTCAAAAATAATATTCGATATTTTGGATTTATAGATACTAAAACATTTAAAAAACTCTTTACCGCACTTATGCGGTAAGTAATATTTACCGCACGATTTCGAATGTGTGCGTAATGAATGGTATTATATAAGTAAATTCAGTGTGGTTAATAGCACTTTCCGAGCTAATGTGTTGAAAATAAATAAAGCGATACCACTTTTATTTACGTGATTATTTTTAGCGACCCCAAATCAATTCACTTTTTAAAACGGCGCTCTTTCGACGGCTGTCGCCGCGCGACCGGAAATGGATGAAAATTGACGTCACCGCAGTTCACCAATTTTATTTTTATTGGGCCTGCGGACGTTTTAATTTGGAATAAATGGTAAGCTGTGGTGAATTTTATCACCTTTGGTATTGGGATTTGGTTTGGTACAAAAACACATTTTGTCGTATTTTGTCCCACCAGCTAAAGCGTTTATCGAGTGCTATAATTTATCGCGATCTCACTTTACGCTATCATAACGAGTAGGATGGCACTAGTCCGCCGCACGATACAAACTAAGGCACGAAACATAGCAAGCGCCTCAGGTGCTGCTATGTCTCGTATACTATTACTACCATATTATTTAACTGAGCGCCTGATACGCAGCGCTCGAGGCGCTTGCTATGTTTCTGGGTTTATTAACGGTGCCATGCTAAGGGGGCTGGATAATTAAATTAATTTTACAGCAATAAAATCACAATTTTAATCAACAACTATAGACGCAACGCAAGCAATCACAAAATAAATAAGTAGATATAATAAAAAAAAATAGTATAATAAAAAATTAATAGTTGTAATAAAAAAATAACCACACACTAAATAGAAAAAAAAAACATCAAATATAATGTAAGAAGGGTTTTAGTTGTTTTCTTTAAAAAAAACATATTATGTTATATGCTCAGACCAAGTTATATGATAATATTATGATGTACGTTTAAAAAAGATAATATTTTTGGACAACACGCACTCTGAGCAACAATAGTACTTAGTTTATGATACAAGTGTGGTAAACTGTTCATTACAGTCAAGGCGGGTTGACAAACATGGTTTCAATGTCCTAATCGAGTCTAAATATCGGCGGTGGGTATTTGCCTATTTTTAACCGACTTCAAAAAAGAAGGAGGTTATCAATTCGTCGCGATCTTTTTTGTATGTATTTGACCGATTATTCAAAGACGCCTATGGACCGATTTGGTAAATAATTTTTTTGTTTAAAAGGGTATGATTTTGATAAATTTTCTATGGGACCTTCTTATCAAAATGTGGATGTGTAGGAGGGTGAAGTTAGTTTTTAGTTTTGATAAAATATTTTAGAGCAAGTAAATAAGCAGCTATAAACCTAGAATTTATTCACCATGTAAAAAGACAACTATCCGTGCGCGACATTACGTTATGTGTATCTCGTACCTTTAGATCTATGACCTTATAATACCGGGCACGTACTCGGGGGTCTTCAAAGTAATGAAGCCGGTTCCTTTCATTTCAACTGTCCGATTATATCTGCTAGCAGATTTATATGAGGTAGATAAGAATTGAATCTTTCTATGGCAGATTTGAAAAAAAAGCATTTCTCCCATTCTTTTTCGAAAGTGTTAGTTAGTGGATATCACTGCTAAGAGTTTCAGATTTTTTAAACTGCCTTAAGCTATAGAACGTAGTTTTACCCTCATATTCATAAAAATTAACTACCGTTTCCTAAATCTATTTTAGTTAAAATCATGTTTTGTACCTTTCCCTCTATTAAATATTTGGCATTAAAAGAACAAAACAAAACACATTTTACTAAAATAGGTTTAGAAAACGTGTGTATTAGAACGTAGTTCCTTATCGCGCGTTGCGAAAGGGGGCTAGACGGAAAAAATTAAGACCAAAAGTTGTAACGACACTTTTTGCTATAGTTGTAAGCCGTGCGGCGTGCGCGTGTTTCTCTGTCTGTCTGTCTTTCTCTCTCTCTCATTAATCGAAAGGAATTTCGTTCCATCCGGGTGTCCCTTGACACCTCTCAAGTTTTTTTTTTATGATTTAGGGAGATAGGCGGTCAAAACCTATGTCAAATAAATGCCACTTAGTATAATAATAGGTATATAATAAAAAAGTAAAATTAGAAAATTAGACCGATTGCTGAACCCGCTCATATTACTTCTTCTTATCGTGTGTGTTAGTGACTAACACTAGTGTCAGAGTTTTTAAACCGCCTTAAAGGCCTCTGACTTGGTTTTAGGTAACGACCAATGTCAAAGACAGTGACCGGGACCGACGACTTAACGTGCCCTCCGAAGCACGGATTATCTTAATTATCAGACAATCAGGTGATCAGCCTACAATGTCCTAACCAAACTAGGACAACAACACAAAGTCGTAGTCCCCGCTGGGAATCGAACCCGCGATCTCCGGGTTTGAGCCAAACGCTCCAACCACTACACCACGGAGGCAGTTACTGGTTGCTCATATTACTAGAGACTACATTTACAGATAGATGCCACGTTTGTGCCTATTCCCGATGTTATTTTTCATGTCGCGGTAGGAAAAGCAGCTGATATTGTAAGGATTCTTTGCTCTCAGTCCCAATCCAGCAAGAACTTTCTCATTTATATTTAATTGAAATTCGATATAATAAAAGAGTTTTTCTTTTTAGCAACCGAGCTACTCTATTTATTGTATTTAAACAACATAACAATGCTTGCATTATTACTATCTAACAAAAAGAAATTGTGATTAAAAATTTCGCCACGAATGGGATCGAATCCCACTTGTAGCGAAATTTTTCATCACATATTTTAAATTAGATAAATAATCCAAGCGAAACAAAATCTTCTTCACTTTAATCAACTTTCAACTTTAATCATCTAAATTGAACTACATAGCTGGACGAATGAGCTTTGCTCGGAAAGCGAGGTTCTATTGAAATAAAACCAAGCTAGATCGATTTTTCAGCCTCGTCTCTCCCTAAATAATAAGTTTCATAAAAATCGTTTGATCTTCATTATAAATAAGGTCTAACAAAATATACTGAAACTATTTTATGGGTAAATTCAGTTCGTACTATTGAACAACTTTTCATAAGTAATAATATCAACTTGTATGGGAGGCCAAACATGACTCTTCATATTTGGATATATGTTCCTTGGGGAAAGTTGTTCAGTGTCATAGACTGAATTCACCCTTAAAATAGTTTCAGTATATTTCGTTACACCTTATTGACCGAGCGAGCGAAGCGTCTCAGTTTTCGAGTCTCGAGTTTGGCCAAAAATGCTTTTGTCCGGCTGTCCGGTTTTCAATCTGTCTGTTCTCGCCTACAGGTCATTTCTTAACCAATTCTTGTGAAAATATTCTGAGTAGGTTCAAAAATTATATAGATGTTTTTGTTGAATCAGTTGTTTGCTTGTTTAAAATATAGGATTAAGTTAAATACCACACTTCTAAATAGAGGGTAGTACTCGTAATGAAAGGTACAGAGGTTTGTCAGGATCGTAGCAAGTGGAGGTCCATAATCTCTGCCTACCCCTGCGGGAAACAGGCGTGATATTATGTATGTATGTACTCGTAATGAAAAGTAACGCATGCTTCAAACGCGTGAGTACTATATGATGAGAAAATTCCTCAGGATGATTCAAAGTCACGGTAGCACAATTAGTAGTGCAATCACGGTGCAAACGTGAGGGGCGTGGGTTCGAATCCCACTTGTGACGTACACTACCTTTTTTTTTTTTTTTTTTGACGCGGAGAAAATCCCTTCGGATACCTTACCGGTTACGGGACACCGGTAAGGTTATGTGGTGTTACCACTAAAAACTCCGCGGTGTCACCTCTCAGCCGCTATCGGCCGGGACCGTGTGCTTCTTCATGCTCCACAGCCCCGGCGCGGCCGGCCGCTTCTTAAGCGGCCCCGGCTCGCCAACGGCCTCACGGCACCCTCTGTTGAATCAGAGGGGCCGGAGCAACCGCCGCCTTGGCCTCTTGGCCCAAGGACAGGCGCGCTGACACGTACACGCGCCTGCCTTCCACTCCGGAGGGCTGTCCGTTGGACGATGGAATCCCGTTTCCACCGTCCAACCAGCCCTCATAATTTGGGGCCTGCGAAAGCAGGCCCTGCCCCAGTCAACCTGTCGGCGACCGGGGCCCACACAGCCGGCCGCAGGGGATAGGGAGAGCGGCAACGTAACACCGACACTCCTCTTCCCCTGCGGCCCCACCGATGCCGTGCCAAGCGCCACGGCCGCGCTTGGTCGCGGAGGATAGGGCGAGCGGCAACGACACACCTCTTCCTCCGCGACCCCTACTACGGCTGTGATGGAAGGGGGGTCGTTGTCACCCCCTTCCCTCACAGCCAGGCCATTCCTGCCAGGAATGGCCTCCGCCGGGCCCGGGGAGGCCTAAGCCTCAACCCGGGCAATGGGTTCCTCTTAGCTTCCCTGCGGCCGAGGCAACCGCAGGTACTGAGCCCCCCCATCGCGACAAGATGGGAACCACATCGGGGGGGGTGACGTACACTACCTACTCTAACCCGGGGTAGATCTAGTTACTACAAACTTTTGTTACATTCGCTTGATATTTGTCAAATAGTTAATTAGGGGCGCAAACTTAGTTATCCCGTATAGAAACAAGGGACAAACCACAATGACGTCGAGTAAACTAGTCCTAGACTATAAATCCTACCAATATTATAATGGATAAGTTCGTAAGGATGTATTGTATATGACTACTATATGTTTATTGCATTTTCAAGATATCCGTATCATTAAATTGGTAATATATATTTAGTATATGTATTGGTTATTATATCTATCTATGTATATTTTGAAGTTTATTGATATATATTATTTTATTTATTAAATATATGTCTTTATTTATATTAATTACTAAATATTAGTAAATCTTTCAAAATTACGTACTTTGCTTTTCTTACTCCTTCTAAAGACTTCTTATTCTCGGCACCACCAGTGGGTTGACTGGTAGATAAAGCCTATGGCTTTAAGTCCGCCTATTACATTTGTAATAAAGTTAAATAAATAAATAAATTCCGAACAGAAGCCTTGCGGGCAACGAAACTGGAAACCGCTATTGATACATATTTTCATAATAACACAATTTGAAAATCACGAGACAAGTCGTGATTGACTTTTTTTGTCTTTATTTGTCTAATAGAAATGAAAAAACTAAGAAATAACATCATCAGCATCATCAGGTCTTTTTAATCTCCACTGCAGGAGCACGACCCTCTCTGCACTACCAGAGCCGTACTTGGCAAGAGCAGCCAGAGGATTTAGCCTACACTCTGCTACGCTGCCGCGCTGGCCAGACGGGTTGGAGAGGTCTCGATGATGTTTATAAGCTTTGTTTAGCTTTTATTTCCTAAGTCGCCTTCTACGACATCCACGGGAAGACTTGGAATGGTCCTATTCTACTCTGCCGGAAACCACACGATTAAGAAATAACAGCTTTAAGCCCAACGCAGACGACAGACTAATCTGTGGCGCACTTTTTAGTCTGTGAAAATAGAACCCATGGAATCATATGCAGTACACACGACGCGCGCCGGACTTTTTGCGCGTCGTGTGTGTTACTGCATATGATATCACAGACTAAAAAGTGCGTCACGGATAGTCTGTCGTCTGTGTTGGACCTTAATCTTATTAAAACTAACGAGAGATAACATAGCTAAATATTTAAAACGGTTTTAGTTACGTAGTGTAGTCGAAAAAGGCCGACTAGTTTCGATACTTTTAGACGATCATCCTCAGAGCGAGTGTTAGAAGGAGCAGCGACCCGGTTTCGCTGTCCTCAACGCAATGAGCGTCTAATGATCGAAACTAATCGGTCTTTACCGACTGCACTACTTAATTAAAACCATGATAAAATATTTAAAAAATAGCTTTTTATATTTCTCTACAGATCACAAATTCTACCAAGGGAAAGGCCATAAAGCAGATCTTATCAAAATAAGCGATGGCCTACCATTATCTATTGATAAGCTAGCAAGTCACTATTTTAACTCTCGCGTTTTACCCATCTAGATATATACCTGGACCTTTTTGCTGTGATAAATTGCTTCGTCATAGTTTGGAAATAGTACTAGATGTTTACCTACATAATGTAGTTATTATAAAATATGTAATATAGTACCGTTAAAGATAATATATACGAGTAGCTTTGTAAGCTGTATGTTCGATTGTCCACTATAAATATTTTAAATAAAATCAATACTATCGATAGTTTAGTATTTTTCAATTAAAACTATCGATTTTTTGGAAACACGAGCGAGTATGTATTTAAAAAATATGATTTTTAAAAATTTAAACCCCCATAATTAACGACCTGTGGCATAGTGGTCACTATGCTAGTCCGTAACCAAGAGATCCCCGGTTCGATTCCCGGTCAGGGCAGGTTGGAAAAATAGCCTTTTTGAAATTCAATCAGCTAGTTTATTATAAAATATAGTATTGTTAAGTTGGTATCCCATAACACAAGTCTCAAACTTCTTAGGGGCTAGCTCAATCCGTGTAATTTGTCCCTATTAATTTACTTATTTATTTTATAATGAAAAAAGCGAAAACATCCGCATGAGGTCGAAACATGTCGGCCAGAATTATCTCTCTACGTGAGTAACACGTTAAGTTATGCAAATAATCTGTCTTATATTTAAAAAAATTACTAACGTATTGAGGTGCCCAAACACGAGTATATACTTAAGTTTAGGACTAGCTCAATCAGTGTGATTTGCCCTTATCTACATATAAACGTCATCAAACGTGGATGTTTATCTATATATGTATTTGTTATAAAATATAGTATCGTTGAGTTAGTATCCCATAACACAAGTCTCGAACTTACCTTGGGGCTAACTCAATCAGTGTAATTTGTCCCTATATATTTATTTACTATTCATCAAAAGAATTATTCTGTCCAGCATGTTTCAGGTCGTTGCTACATAGCAATTTTGATTACACCTAACGTATCAGAGTTCCGTACCTTTCCCGTGCCTGAATGGATCTAATATCTTAAGTTGTGATACGTGGTCTCTGCTCTTTTGAGGAGTTCGGATTTCCAAGTCCATAGTTTTGATCAATATCAGCTTCCTGAAATGTTATTTGATATGCCGTGAGGTTTCCGGCAGAGTATAATAGGGCCACTCAAAGTCCTCCTGTGAATGTCGAAGAAGGTGACTCAGGAAATACAAGTTAAACAAAGCTTATAAACATAAATGAGTCCTCTCCAACCCGTCTGGCCAGCGAAGAGAGTATAGGCCAAGTCATCTGGCTGCTCTGGCCAAGTATGGCTCTGGTAGTACAGAGAGAGTCGTGCTCCTTCAGTGGAGACAAATAAAAAATATACCTAAGAAAAATGAAAAATTACCTGGTCTTATATGTAATGAGTGGTATCCCAGAAATGGAAAACGGAGTGTATGACTTCGGGCGGCTAGGTACCGGATTGGGGTGGCAAGGGATAGAACAAGATGGTGCTGATAGAAGGAGGCTTTTTCCCAATGAGTCTATGTAGTAGTATACGTATATGGTTTGTTTTATATTTCATCAGATTGATATACCGTCAGATTGATATACCGCCGGAGTAAAGACACAGAAAAAGACCGCGAGATGATCTAAACAAGGTTTTGTCTATATAGGAAAAGTTTACAGAGAAGAAAAGATGTGTAAAGATATAAGGGGAAGAGCTTTGTCGTGTATTGCTCCCAGCAGTGGGGCACAAAACCAACAGGCAAATACGAAAAAAAACTCGTATAAATATGGTTTTTATATCCTTTTTTGACTGTATATCTAATACCTCTAAAACTCCTGAAACAGTCTCTTCTCTTTTATCCAATTCTTTGTTATCTCTGGTCAACCAGTTTAAAAAATAAAACCAATGTCCAAAAAACACTAGTGCAATCTCCCAAGCAAATAGCGGCGTTACAAAATAAATCCACTAAACATACGGCCCCAATATTCAATTTTCATACACACACCCAAGCAAACAGATACGGGCGATACAAATTTTATTTGGTACATTCTCGCCTACAATCTTGGGGAAAATGGTAGTGTTCGGTGGTGGTGTACAGGGTAACTGCCCGGGGCCTCGCTATTGCACCGTGCCCTTTTTAAATCTTCATTCCGCCTAATACCATTTAGTGTCCAGAGTCAATAAATCATTTTGATAATAATACTTCACGAAATAATATCACTTATCTATACATATAATAAAACAGTAAAAAAAGTGTGTCTGTACATTAAATATATTTTCAAAAAAAAAATTGGGGGCGATAGAGACGTAGTAATAGAGTAAGAATTTAAAAAAAATGTCTGTCTGTTTGTCTGTTTGTCTGTATGTCTGTTTGTCTGTTTGTCTGTTTGTCTGTTTGTCTGTTTTTCTGTCTGTCTGTTTGTACACGCTAATCTCCGGAAATACTGGACGGATTCGAATGAAACTTTTTTTGTTATATAGCTATTAAGCCTGGGCAACATATAGAGTATAAATGATTTTTGAAAATGGAACGCCTGATGCAGAACCATAATGGTCCAGCAAAACTATAAGAGATATAAAAATGCCGCCTTAGTAAAAGTTGTTCAGCCTGATGAGCATTTTCCAGGGACATAAAGTCCACGCGAATGAAGTCGCGGGCTTCGGCTAGTCTATATATATAAAAGAAAGTCGTGTTTGTTACAACACTTATAACTCGAGAACGGCTGGACCGATTGCCATGGTTTTTGATTTGTTGGATTTGTTTCCGTCCCGAATAGCAGAATACATCTTAAAAACAATGAAAACTCGATATGTGTAATGAATACTTAATCATTTCAATAGATGCTGATTTGTTTATTACATGTCAAACATTTGTTGTCCAATCCTGTCAAATAGTGTAACAACTATTATTTTTTTTGGAGCTTATGGCCTGGTTGCTGAGACCTTTAAGCCACAACTTTATTTTTTTCTGAAGACAGTATGTGTGCGTTCAGAAATTTATTTTTTGTAAAATGTCTACAAAGTTTTTGTATCATTGTTTTACGTTCATCAAAGCCTAAATTAATTCAGCTAAAAAGTAACACGACATTCATTGACTGTTAGGCGGTACGAAGTTCGCCGGGTCAGCTAGTTATTAATAATATCACAAGGCGAACGCCTTGACAACTGGATCATAGAGGCAGTCAATACAGCGATGTACCGGATGAAAAAATATTACTACCTTCTAAAATGAGATATGTAAATATATCTTACAGCCGGCTTTGTTACTAAAAGCCATTTATATATACATACTATCACGTGTTTATCCCTAATGGGGCAGACAGAGCATTTTGGGTCTTGCGGCTCTATGCAGAGCCTAGGGCCGCAAGACTCAAAAGCCACTTTTAGCGTCATGGTGGGCGAGAAGATGGAAAAGCAATCAATACAGTGACGGGTTGCTAGCCGCATTGCCTGTTAAAATGATTCGTATTTTTGCCCATTCCCTCGATCGGCTTTTACGATCTGCGCGGGAAGAGAAGCAGCTGGTACATTCTAAGTTTTTCGTTTCTCCCAGACCAGCATATATAGACCTCGTTTTTAGATAGACCTCGTTCATACATAAATTACTATACAAAATAAAAGGGCCTTGCAAAAATGTTCCGCCCTGGTACCCCGCTTTAGCTAAGCTCGTCACAGCCTGGGGATTCTTCTTACGGGGACGTAGGCACAATAGCTTTTCCCGGAACCGATCCGAATAGTAAGGGATTTGGTCTTTTCGAGACGAAGGTGGAATGCAATACAAAACCGGTAAAGGATTGACCGGAATCTCCGTTGATGTGCGGTTTGCTGGCTTTGAAAGGTTTCAATACATGGTCAAAGGAATAGGATGTAGTGGACCAAACATATCATTGTGAATATGTTTTAAATAAAAATAAATGTGGTTAAGATATGTTTTTTATTCAATGTTTGGAGGATGGGTGTAAAGGAGGAGGATCCTACAAGGATCTAAAGGTGTTGATTTTGGATATAGAGAGAGAGAAGCAAAGGCATTGTTTGCTCCACGGATAAGAGCTTAGATGTTGAAGATGATGAAAGTTTATACATCACAGTGCCGCTAATACAAGTAACAACTGTCAATAACCTGGTGTTTAAGCATTTAGACCATTTATTAGTGAAACATATCTTTAAGATTATTGTTATCACAGTTCTGGAGATAATTAAAAAAAAATGCAAAATTTGTAGATTACTGTATATAGGAACAGTCGAAGGGCAAAGAAAACGTGGATGGGGTGCGTTAAGGTCGATATGGATAAAAATAATGTGACAAGTGCCTTGACAAAGAATAGTGGAAAATGGAAAAGACTCGCATGCTGTCCCGACCTCACTTAAAATGGGATAAGGTAAGGAGAAAGAAGAAGTCTAGAGATTATTAACGTTGGTGAGCTTACTAACAATACGCAATAAGAAGTGTATGTTACATACTCAGACCAATTGGTCTGAGGTTACATATCAATGGATAAAATAAACATAGAAATGACAAAATGCTCTGTCTGCCCCATTAGGGATAAAGACGTGATAGTATGTATGTATGTAAATGACATAACTTCTTCTCCTGTTTTTTTACATTTATTGACATATTAAATACACATAATGTCACTGTTACTACACATAATGTCAACTTATAATTGCAATTAAAACCGCCCTGTATCGTTTCTGGTGCAAAAGAGCCCAAAACGCTAGCAACATTACCACGCTGTATTGCAATGGCCATATTTTTACTGATCAATACGTAATAAAAATATATGAAATTTAACCTCTAAATTAAATTAAATATGTATCAAGTGACATGGTGCCAAGAACACTAGCATTTCCGCGGAATGCTTATTTCAATTCTCTTCGCAAGATATAAACCAGCCCTCCCAAATAAAATAAAGCTTTTTTAATTACTTCCCTTTAGACTTACGTAACTTAAATAAGTCTACAATGCAACATTGAAACAAAAATGAGTTCTGTTTCAATTGAAGCTATTTGAACGAAAATCAAAGGCTTCCCGCGAACATTTGATCAAAAATACAACCTTAAGATGTTGTGATTGTGTTCTCCGTTGTCTACTCACGTTCAAATAGGACGGGATTGCAATTTCGCGTATGAGAAAACTTAGTTATGTACCATCGGGAAGCTTTCGTTGATTTTCGTTCGTGAAGCTGGATTTGTTCCAGGAATTTTAACAGGAATTCGCCTACATTGACCATTCGGGAGAACTTCTAAATTGAAAGATTATTTTTCTACCACTGTTTTGAGGCTTTCGTTCGTCTCGTTTTCTATATTTTATTGCTCACTGGTACAAATTTATAATTAAGCTGTGTGGTTTCCTGCAGAGTAGAATAGGGCCACTCTAAGTCCTCCTGTGGCTGTCGTTGAAGGCGACGGGAATACAAGCTAAATGAGACCTCTCCAACCCATTTAGCTAGCGACGAGAGTGTAGGCCGAATCCTCTGACTGCTCTGGCCAACTATGGCTCTGGTAGTACAGACAGGGTCGTGCTCCTACAGTGGAGACAAAAAGACCTGATGATGATGAAGATGACAAATACATTATCATGTCTTTATCCCTGACAGGGTAGACAGAGCCCAGGGTTCTAAGACCTAAAGGCTACGATTAGCGTAATGGAATGAAAATTAGTAGAAGGAAAAAGGAATGAAAGATAGTGATGGGATTTATTAAAAATAAAAAACTAAAAAGAACATAAATATAACTTGATGAGTTTCAAATTTTATTGCCGTCAGTGAATGCTGGAAATATTTTGTTTTTGCAGATTTATCTCGCTTAAAAGCAAATTTGCAAACACATTTCGCTTGATCTTTTTTGATATATGAATTCCAATATTTTATCTAATGGAAGAAAACTTTTTTGTAAACCCAATTCAAATCAGTTTTTATACATAATAACTTTTCTAAACTAAAAACCGATTCACACCCAAACTACACAACTGATTGTGATCATATTTCTAGTGCACTCAAAAACATGGAAAAGCCCTCTCTCGAATAAAAAAAATTGAAAATCGGTCCACAATTGACGGATAAATCGGTCAACGTACATAAAAATATACAGTTGAACATAGAACCTCCTCCTTTTTTTAAGTCGGTTAAAAAGCTCCACTTGAAGTAAAGAAACTATACTTACAAAACTATTTATTACCATACCCCTTCAAATGTCGATATAGCAGACACAATAGAATAACAATACATCAGACGCCCGCTCCGGGCGTCCGACAGTTAAAGGGATAAAAGAATGTGTTACACAACAACAATAAATGAAACGTTCCATTTAACGCCACGATCAATTGAATCAACTACACCGTATTCTAAAACGACCTGAAGTGCTACTTTTGAAACGCAGAGTCATCTAAACGAATGGTTTTTCCATACAAAAAATCTTTCGTTTAGTTACTCCGCGTTTGAAAAATAGCACCTCTGATCACTGATACGTAAAGCACATAGAACCTTCAATCGGAACAGAGTTATATTTGCCTACGGATATCCGACGTCGTTTTACCGACGTACGAGTCCCGTCCCGGGCCCAGAATTAACATAAACCCGTAATGTCGAGGTCGGGGATAAGTGGCTATGTGTGTGCGAAAAAACAAAGTGTATTTTGCATGTTTTATTGATGATCAAATAACGATTTTGCAGAGCTCTTTTGTTGGGGCCGAAAGTAAAATGAGTTTTTCACAAGTATTTTTGAAAGTGCTTTATCACATTGATATTATAAAGGCGAAAGTATATGAGTGTGCGTGTGTGTGTATATGTGTGTGTGTGTGTGTGTGTTAGTTACTTCGTCACGCGCAAAGGTTTGGAAGCAATTTTGATAAAATTGGGTATACAGGACGCTGACACCCTAGGTTGACACATATGCTACTTTTTCCGCGGGTAAAACAGCGGGGTGCAGCTAGTTTACTTATATTTTGTAATGAGTAGCTAATACAGAAATGATCAACGAGATAAGTGTAAATAGTATGTACCTACGCACAAGTTCTCAAGTACGTCTTTTTATTTGAAAAATTTATTGAGCCAGAAAGTGCAATAGCTGAACTTAATGCTAAAGCATTCTCTACTTGTCAATCTTTAGGAAATGAAGAACAGATAAGAAAGTTGGCGTCTAATAAATACCTTCTTACTTTAAAATTATTATAAGTACAACATTTGAGACTACTTGCAACTTAGACGAGTTCCGAGTTGCGTTTTAGACGAGTTTCCATATAGACTACTAGCTGAAGCCCGCGACTTCGTTCGCGTGCACTGTCTCTGGAAAATGCTCATCAGGCTGAACAACTTTTACTAAGGCGACATTTTTATATCTCTTATAGTTTAGCTGGACCATTATGGTTCTGCATCAGGCGTTTCATTTTCCAAAATCATTTATACCCTATATGTTGTCCAGGCTTGATAGCTATATAACAAAAAAAGTTGCATTCGAATCCGTCCAGTATTTCCGGAGATTAGCGTGTACAAACAGACAAACAGACAAACAAACAGACAAACAGACAAACAGACAAACAGACAAACAGACAAACAGACAGACATTTTTTTTTAAATTCTTACTCTATTACTATGTCTCCATCGCCCCCAATATTTTTTTTGGAAATATATTTAATGTACAGACACACTTTTTTTACTGTTTTATTATATGTATAGATTATATGTAAAGATTTGCATTTAAGACCATTCGCGACTAACTCAATACATGCATACCTAATACACATTAATGAAAATAGTAACAAACAGTAAATTCCACTAATTAAGAAAAGTAAATCATGCAGTTTTTATTTTTTGTATACTTGTGTCTACTAGATATTTGTCTGATGTCCTCGGGTAATGCATTCCAAAGACATGTCCTCGCTCCGTTCCGCGGGGCCGCCATACAAAAACGACATGCGGAGACGCGGTGTTAGTTTTGTCATATACAGGTTTTTAACCGACTTCAAATAAGGAGGAGGTTCTATGTCCGACTATATATATTTTTTATATACATAGATTCTATGTCATAGAATAAAGCAGTCAAAAAAGTGTGTCTGTAAATTAAATATTTTTCCAATAAAAATATTGAGGGCGATGGGACATAGTAATGGGTGTGTAATATATGTAATAACAACATATCATCTAATGATCAAACAACCTAATGTTATATAATATACTTTTGTTTAATATAAAGATCAATTGTTATACTGTACTATTTATATAATTTCATTTGACCTAATTTTATGTGATATAATGAATATTTTACATATTTAACATTTACATTAATATTTACTTACTATATTCGTTTTCTCTAATAATTATAATCTATACATAACAAATTTTATAATGTTATGTTATTAAAATATCCCTTTAAATGTCGGACGCCCGGAGCGGGCGTCTGATGTATTGTTTTACTATTGTGTCTGCTATATCGACATTTGAAGGGTTATTAGTTACACATACAAGATGCGCGCGCATTTTGTATACAAAAATTTAGATATAAAAAACAATTCAATAAAATATACCTATGTAACTAATAATATTTTTTTCATCGTCTCCCTCGTTAAAAATCGTATTTTATTCATAAGAGTGCCTCCGCTGCCGTCGCTGGCTCCTAAAAATATTACTATTGGGAACCGGTGGTTATACTGCCGGCAGCTTTAAAACACCGGCTGCCGGCGTCAGCACTCAAAATTAGCCGTGAAGTGTAGGTTAGGTTCGTTAGGTTTCCTGTGACCAAAACACGAACGAGCGAGCGAAGCGAGCGAGCGACTCAAGCTAAGGGCGAAAGTAACACAGACACAGATCGTGTTACACCAGCGCCGCCAGCCAATTCGGCAACCAGCACCGGCAGCGGAGGCACTCCCTTTATTTTTTGTACATACTATTTAAATATTACGTTTAATGTTGAGGGCGCATTATAAAAAAAAAATATCACGTAGATACAAATTATATTTAAACCTTATTTTTAATATTCAGGGAGCAGATAAAAAAATATTACTACTTAAATAAAAATTCAATATTATTTTCAATATTAAGGGAAGGGAAAAAGATGAACATACATACAAACATGGATAAATACATTTAAAATAAGCTTAGGTAAATAATCATTACTGTTTTTACTTATTATTCATGATTTTCTTTAAAAAATAAATAACCATTTATTAATGTTTTTTTTTTTGTATATGTTAAAGCCCTTATATTATTATAGTAACCAATTATTAATTAGTATATTTTAGTAAATTAACGTTATATAAAAAGAGTATTTGGACAAGTGATAATTATATAAAAGAAGATTATAACAAAATAACGTTATATAAAAAGAGCATTTGGACAAGTGATAATTATATAAGATGAACATTAAACTAAAAGTTATTAGAGCAAATGATGGTTATATGATATAAAATATTAGGTCAAATGAAATTAGGTAGTGAGTTTTTATGTAAATTGAAAATTATATCATTTGAACGTTATTGCAATTGAATTTAAATTATCTGTTATTATTACATATATTACACACCCCATAGTAATAGAGTAAGAATGTAAAAAAATGTCTGTCTGTTTGTCTGTTACACCCTAATCTCCGGAAATACTGGACGCATTTCAATAAAACTTTTTTTGTTAGCTGTTAAGCCTGGGCAACACATAGGGTATAAATGATTTTAGAAAATGGAACACCTGATGCAGATCTATAATGATCCAACTAAACTATAAGAAATATAAAAATTACGCCTAAGTAAAATTTGTTCAGCCTGATGAGCATTTTCCAGAGACAAAGTCCATGCGACCGAAGTCGCGGGCTTCGAATAGTATCGAATAAGACGAGGCGAGATACAAGTGTGTATTCAAAGAGATGTAATTGAACTGCACTTTACTCCACAAATAAGAGCGGAACATGTTGCAAAAGTACTTAACTTCCTAGAATCGATTAATCAAAACGGATGTGTGCCAGTGCCCTGCCGAGTTAGATTAGAAACAGCTAACTTTGTCACTGGTTTCGTCAACTATAGAATACTGCTGAAGGCTGATAACGATTCTAAGTGTTAACTTTAGTTAGGTATTAAATTAGGTAGCTAGTAATAGCTACTTAACTTAGCTAGTAGTTAGCTAGGAATATAAAATATAAGAGTGTAAAGAATTTATTAAAAACATAGCCAAGAGTCAATATGTTCTCTCAAAACGTTACTTTTTTATATGACCTTTCTGCGGACAATATTTTCAAATCGATGACAGAAATATGTGAAGTAGGTTTTTATGAAAAAAAAATAACCGGCCAAGTGCAAGACGGACTCGCACACTAAGGGTTCCGTACCATTATCTATAAAAATCAAGGTTTTTGTATGGGAGCCCCCTTTTAAAATAAAAATACAACTGAGTGTTTTGTGAATATTTTAAGTGCCTATCTGTTGCCATTATTGATATCGAGCAAAAAAGGGCAAAAAAATCGCGTTTGTGGTATGGGAGCCCTTAAATATTTATTTTATTTTGTTTTAGAATTTGTTGTTATTTAAATTTTCAACTGTCTAGCTCTCGCGGTTCTTGAGATACAGCCTGGTGACAGACAGACGGACAGACAGCGAAGTCTTAGTAATAGGGGCCCGTTTTTACCCTTTGGGTACGGAACCCTAAAAAGGAGTGTCGTGGAACACTTGCTTTTTGTGGTCGTCCATCGAAGTGTGGACCACGCCCGTTGTTGCTTGTAAAAGCCTACACCGATCTTCTAATAATAATTACTATAAAAATATATAATTTTTTTACACTACGCCGTCCCACTGCTGGTCAAAGGTCCTTCCTTCCTTATAGAATACTTAAAATATTCTATTAAATTTGTGCATACATCTAATTAAAACACTCTTTTTACACGAATATATGTTACAAATCTTTAAATAGAATTGAAATCTGAATATGCTAGAATGTTATAAGTTACGCTAAGTTAGTGCTACTCTCGTCGCAATTTCAATTTTGAATCACTGAAAATATATCTGGGGCACATATCCCGAGGCTACGTTTGTTCTGTAGGGTTGCCAACTTAAGGTTTAGAATAACTTTATTTTTTATAAGAATTCACAATAATTCACTTATTGAGAAAACACAAGAATAACACATTTAGTACAATGAGCATGCTTACAAACAATTTAAATTAAAACTGACTTTAAACTTCTGAATTAAATATATTCAGAACTATGTCCATCAGTGGACTTCCTTTGAAGTGTGGCTGATATAATTATACTACGTGGAGACATACCCGCAATAAATCAAACCACAGGCTATATCACTATAGATAGTATAATGAAATTAAAATAACAGACGAAAATTAAAAAAATCTGCATTTCCATACGAACGTATGCAGCCACCCAAGCAATTGATACGGGAATATCGAAATACTTTTTTTTACTATTATTTTATTATTATAATACTATTATATTGATTTAGTATAGCCTGTGGTTCTATTTATATGGGTGAGTCCCTTTCACGTTGTATATGATAGATATACAGTCATATTACTATTGGCCGCGTAGTAACAGTACAGCGGCATACAATTTATTATTTTCCTTTTCCTTTTTTTATTCCCTTCTTACACTAGCGTCGTAAAAAGCGACTAAGGCAGGATGAAGACAGTTATTAGTATAAAAAAGAGCAGACTGCAGTGTTCTGTGTGCAATAGCCTATCTACTGTGATTTAATTATTTATTTATCAGTTTATTATAACACTAAATACAACGGTTTGTTACCAATTACAGTAATTACGCGACTACACCGCGCCTGCACAGTGTGATTCATCATCATCATCATTTCAGCCGCATAACGTCCACTGCTGGAGATAGGCCTCTGAAATTATGATGATAATAATTTGCTTGTAATGTAGGATTTGCTTGTAACAATCACACTGTGATTATTACAAGCAAATCCTGTAGTCCCCTATCCAATAGGGTGGATCATTTTTTTAAATTTTAGATATCTTATACAGATGGGTGTGGATTTGATGCCAAATAGGATAGTGATAACGTAAAAAATATTTAAAAAAATATCAAATACTAGGAAATGCCTCCACAACGCTTCTAAAAACTAAAAAATAATATATTTTTGTTACTTTTTATTTTAATTTTTTTAAATAATTTAAACACTCAAAATTTATTACAGTTATGGGAATATTAAAGAAAAAGGTGTGTTTTATACTAATAACATGAAATAACCCAAAATAAACGTAAACCAAAACTTCTGGAAAATTATTTAAAAAAATGAAAATGTACTAAATTTGCTGGAATTTAAATTATTTTTACTCTCAAGTTAAGGCATGATTTTCTCTATTTTTCATGCAATTTTTTATGAATCCATCCCTTCGTAGTGGTCCACACACTAAAGCAGATGCTTTAGTTATCAATTTCACGCATCTTTAGATAGCTTGAATGTAGTATGGTACTCCAGGACCAATTTATCAATTTCAGTGAATCCAGAAGACAACGTGAGTTGACGATTGTTTTAAATAAATGATTAGCACCGTGGATACCTGATGATTTAGACTTAATAGTAAACAACATATACTGACAAAACGAACTTTACTAATATACTTAAAATCTTTAGAAGGATTTTCTGGAAATATACAATCTAAGGATACGATTTGCAGTAGTAAGTCATTATGAATGTACAATTTGGCCTCGATTACTTCTAGATAAATTTTTATCACAAAAAAAGTTTCTGATCTGTTCTTAAATCATCTGCATAAGAAATAACCGGTAAATTATATCTCACTGATGAAAATTGCAACACTGGAAGTGCTTTTCTGATTACTCCTGTAAAACTTTTTGGTCTTGTTGTAGTCCCGTCCAAATGATCGAACAAGTGGCGAAGTAAGAGCTCATTGTCGTGTAATTGGCACACTAACCACTGAAGAGTACGATCTCAGCACTTTAATCTCCAAATAATGCCAGTATACCGATTAGACAGCAATCAATACTGGTTTTATTGATCGCAGTCTAATCACAACCAACTTTTTCAAGTGAATCTGCTTTTGTTACAAAAATGAAAGTATTTTTAGTAAATTCTTGATTTCTTCATTCCGGAGTCGGTCAACTCTATTCCTGTCGATGATGTTGGATGTGTCTGTTTCGGTTATCATTCCCACAACAAATAAAACATAACAACTTTTACGTTGGCAAAACATTATGTGCATGTAATTAGCGTGCAATGCCGATTTAAGTACAATTGTATATTGGACAAGTAAATGAACTCTTCTTAATAAAACTTATTACTTATAAATAGTTAAACTTACAACTCACAAATTATGAACACATAAATTCAAAATTTTATACCACGGAGTCTTGGGACTAAAGTTAATATTTTGTAGCGTCAACGCAAAGTTTTAGAGATCTACCACTTTAATTTTTATCGCAACGTTACCAGTTTTTTTTCATCTTTAGTTCTAAAAAGTAAGAATAATATTTAAATTATACTAATAATTGCTATTTATCACTATATATAATAATAAATAATAATCTATGATGTACCTTAATTAAATTTTTTTTTTATAAATTAAATTGCTTTGTGGAGGCATTTACTGACATCAAATATTTTTTTCATTATTTTTCCCGGAAACCTCTTTATATATGGCATTAAAATTGGACCCATCGTTTTCAGAAACTTGGATTTTTTTCTTCCCCATACATTAAGCGATCCACCCTACTATCCAACTGGTGACTATAACCGGAGTAGCTTTTCTTGCACAAATTAAATCCACCGAGCTGCTCTGTTTGTTTAAATGAAATCCAGCAACAGCATTTTCAGTTATCCTAAACCGTGTCAAAATTGTTCATTCATATGTAAATCCCAGCAGTAAGACAGTAAAGGTTAATATAAATAACCGGCCAAGTGCGAGTCGGACTCGGATCATGTATGTTATGTATGTAGATCTGTTATTGTAAGTATGTATGTATGGATAATGAGTATGTATCTTAATCAGTTATGTAATTATGTGTAGCACTTAATGAGTAAAGTAAGTATTGTACAACGTTCCACCCTACTCTGATCATTATCTCCTCCGCTTGTAGGGTTGGCTGGAAGAGATCCCTGACAGGGATAAGTCTGTCTTTGTACACATATTGTGTTTCATCAGTATTTCAATTGTGTTTTTGTACAATAAAGAATTTAGAAAACTACAGAAAATGTTTCAAAATTAAACTTATAAAAGACATCTGCCAGCCCTATCTTCAAGTGCGCTACAAGTACTTAGCGTGTTAGCTCGCTCTGAGACGCAACTCATCTCACGCCGTTGTTTAGTTAGCTTGAGACGAATGACAAATTGCATTTTACGAACTTGTACAAATGTACGTTAACGTTGTTAGTTGACTTGTGTTTCTGAGCTCTGTTCGTTTTTTTAATTTCAATTGTTAGTAAGCAGTTGGAGAGGTACTGAGGCGATATTTCAAATTCTTTCGTTGGTTCTTTTTCCCTTTTAACTTCATGGTAGGTTCCGATAATTATGTCTATATTTTTAATTATTTTACGGCTCTAGATACTAGTCTAGTTTTTACTTATGCAGTCTTAATCCTAACTATACAATCATAGGTTTGTATAGGTCCTTTAATTGTTTCAAGGGAGCTTCTGGCGACAAATCTATACGAGTCCTTTGGTTTTCATAGCCGATTGAGTGGCAGATGGCGTCTAAAAATGCCCATCACAATCCACAAATAAATATTACTACAGCCGCATTATGACTGTCTACTTTAAAAATTTCACATATTGTCCTTAAGCATGAGCATTTATACCAATTTCAGATTTTAAAGTCCACTAGAAAATGTGCAAAATATTAAAAGCAAACTCCAACAGAACCCCTTGACTCCCGCCAAAAACTCCCCTGTTATGTCTAGATGCAACTGTTGGTGTCAGATGCTATAAAGAAGCTTGAAAAATCTGATTCAAAGTCGGAATTCAAAATCACAGTTTTCCGGAAAATTGGAACAAAATTCAACCGCTCATAACACAGAGATTTTACAACTTTTTTCTGATGCTATTAAGTTTTTTTTTTAAAACAAACTTATCCTATATATTCCAATCATATTTCTTATTATTTTTTTCCAGTAATGACATTTGTTTTATCTTTATTTATTTGAACTTTAATTCCTTATTATTTTAATTTAATTAGATTTGTTTTAGGAAATATTTTTTTTAAACCGGTGATGGCGCCACTTTTTATCTACTAGCTTAGTTAATAATCAATACGCGTATTTAGAAGTAACGTAAATCTACATCGAAATGTAGTTAAAGCAATGAAGGACGATAGATTGGCCATTAACGTAAAAAATCAAATCAATATTAAATAGTTGGTCGTACTACAATTCAGCTAGATTATTTGGGATCATATAATGTCCGCTCGGTCAGCGCAATGCAATTAATTTATTATTACACCACGCTGAATTCGTTCCTGGAAAACCGATTATGAGGTACAGTCTGCAGATTAAATCCATGTTATACTTTATACATCACTATGCGGAGCGGGCCCATAAATTGTAGTAACTTAGGATCTCTACTGCGGTGCTTATTGAAACTAGGTTTAAACATAGGATGAACTGTATTTCTAACATTTAGATACAAATTTTGTAGCCTGACAGTAAATACGGCGTGGCTGTTACTCGCTCGTGGCGCAAATGACAAGTGTTTAGTGTTGTCTTGTGAATGTGACAGCCCCGATCTGTCATGACTCATGCATCAATGTGAAGTGCGTCCGTCTGACGTGCGCGCGAGTGGCGCCGTCAGGTTGTCGCTGGTACAGTCAACTACGGATTACACAATTTTTTTTGTATAAAAGCAAAATCTTATCCTATTCATATATGAATTCATAAATTCAATATCTACTAATAGTTACATCTGAACTATGAACTCGCACGAAAAAAACATTCCGCTTGTTTACCAATTTCTATATTCCGTTTCGAAATCTATGAAATTCTGATCAAAGATACTGCTCAAGTTATTGTTGAATGTTATCACATAAGTGAAAAAAAATTTACAAGAGAAAAACGGTATTTTCGACCAACCGTTAGTCGTCGAAGTACAATTTTTTGAACCGACCAATGATAACGACTTTGTGTTATACAGTTAATCGGACATTGATAATTTGATAATTGTTGTGAGCTCGCCGGACTTGACCAAGAAGACTCTGTCTGTCTGTCTACTTTTAAGAGATAAGCTTTTGTCGAGGTCATTGTGTGTCGCAAACAATAATTAATTTTAGGCAGAGAAGTTTGGATACAACACAATAAATAACTGATGAAAGCGTACAGTCCACAGTTCTAGCGACCAGACGGCAAGCCTCAAGCAGCAACTTTGATTGTTTATTCAGCTCCACTGTTCACAACTTAACTTTCACACAAATGTTGTTGAGCGATGAGCTAAGCGGTATTTTATTAAATGTGATTTTTTTTCCAACTTGTCACAAACAATACCATGGAAAGACAAACACTTCGCGCATGTTAGCCGTTGCCGAAAATAAGACTTTTTCGTCCAAGACAGCAAAAGTGTTGCATGAGTCATATGACTGATACATATATTTGATTGAGCGAATACAAGTTGTATCCGAAAGAGAGAAAAGAAATAACATAAAATATTTTTTGAGACCTAGAGAAAACTAATCTAGTCTACACACAAGTAGACTTACAAAGCCAAACTTCTTACTAATTGTAATGAATATCAGTTCACCTGTATCACGAATTACATTATTGCTTTAAGTAAACTGAACTCCGGTTAAGTTAAACTTGGAAGTTTAATGAACACACTGTTCCCGCTTAATCGAAGTTAACGTGTTGCGAGGAGCGTTAGCAGAAACACATTGGTAGGCTTGTAAATATTACTTTTTTACTAAAATAGTCTTCTTTCTACTGAATTCGTTGTCGAAGTCGCGTAGAGTCACCACAGTACATCAGTCAGTCATCATATAATTTGAATTTGAATTTGATTTTGAAATTAGAATTTAATAAATTCCATGTCGAGGGTTTAGTTCATTAAATAATCCTTTTTGAATAAGAAATTTCGGCGTATGGTCCGAATGCCCTGTATTTTTATCGATTTGATAGATATGTATGTTAAGGTTTTGTCACTATCTATCTGTCTATTTATTTGTTACTTGAACGCTTACTACTCTTTATCGCCAGAAGATTTGACGACCTACCGCTTGCACTACCGTATTCGTATTCCATTAAAATTCATGACTTTTACCAGCAGTGCGGATATGAAAATGCTAATGATAATGATGACATGACAAGCATAGACCTTTAAGATATTTTTTAAATTAAAGTATATTTTTAGCTGTTTCTGCAGACCATACCTCAAAGTTAACAGCGTTAACACCTCATAAACTGCTCGTTTACAACTGATTTACCGAACGCTATCTCGTAACCCTATGCTCATAAAACTACAATGTACTGGAATTACTTTAAAATTCTCTGAGCACCTTATAAATTGCTTTTTATGTCTGCAATTCATTTTAAAGCTTTATCTTACTCAAAGCTCTCACTAAAAACTTTGGTGTAAATTTTTTCATATTTTTTAGTATGAAATAATAATTCATTTTATTGATTGTGTTGAATAGGGTAAAATATAGAATATCTGTCCTACAAAAATTGAGCGTTATAAACGATGCCGCAGCATAAAATTCCAATGGATCACATTATGTATGTAACAATATGCATGTAATTGAAAATGTAGACATCAACTTATATGAACTATTGTATGTCCATCTGGGCAGGGCACAGTGATAATAATCAAATACTGTACATCTTTTACATACCTGTAGTTCCACAATAAAGATATTTGTATTGTATTGTATTGTATGTTACCCATTTCTAATATAGTATCGTTGAGTTAGTAACACAAGTCTCGAACTTACTTTGGGGCTAGCTCAATCAGTGTAATTTGTCCCTATTTATTTATTACTAACGTTTTATCCAAATATGTTGTCTACGGGTTCTTTAAAGTCGACTTTGCCTAAACCACAAGGAATGAAAACAAACTTAATAAAGTAAAAAAATACTTTATTAAGTGTACAGAGAAAAAAATACTAAAACCAGGGTGTAAAAGGCACGTTTTCAATATTGGATCAATTCGATAGATCCCGGCTTAAAAACAGCAGTTTAAAGCGAGCATTTTTAATAGAATTTAAACTAGCGCTACAATGTTTGCCTCCTATGTTTGTTGGGGAAACTTTAATCCTATACCCATTCGCTCTTTAACTTTTGACCTTAATAAAAATATCTTTATTTCTCCTGCAAAGAATGACCCTGTATACTAGAGCCATATTTGGTTAGAGCAGCCAAAGGATTTGGCCTAAACCCTCCACGCTGGCCAGACGGGTTGGAGAGGTTCATTTCGCCATGTAGACCGATGGTAAAGGCTAAAAGATTTTACATAGAATTTAAGAAGACCTAGTTCAGGTCATCCATGCGCTGCTGCGTCTTATTGTTTTTGCTTTTTTTTTTCAATCTTTCGCTTGTTTATAATTACTGTCAAAGCTATCAAGGGTCGCAGAAAAAAATTAAAGGAATATTTTTTAAATCCGCAAATGGTGGCATGCCGGTGACTGTCTATGTTCCGTTCTGTTATTTTATGACATTGTTTTTGAATTAAAACTGGAACTATGGTCATCATTAACACTTTTATGGGACGTCTAAAATGCCTACATTACTTTAGCCTATAGGTGCAAAAACAAAAGTTTTTGCACCTATAGGCTAAAGTGGAGTGTGAGCCAAGCGAGTGTTTGCTCTGCGTCGAACTCCTTAGTTGGTTAAAAGACTCACCAAAGAAAAAATAAAGTTGAAACTATACAAACTAAAACCTGTCTATGAATTCTTTACGGAACAGACTATGAATAGCGGACAGAAGCAGACGCACACACGCGTATGGTCAACCATATAAAAGACCAACTGACTACCTGCCGTCAACCGCGATCTTAGAGTTAGGGCATTAGGTGTGCTTATATATATTATATATGGTCCTAAATTAGACAACAGCATTTACTGAATAAACAACGTAGTAAGGAACGTCGTGGGTATGCCCCTCTTATTGGATGATTTTTTTAAATTCTTTTTTGTTCAAGGTTTTATTTCATTTACTCTATAGTTTCTACTCTTGCAAGCTGGTCTAGGAGAAATGAAAAACTTAGAATGTATCTCTAGTTTCTAACCATAAACATTATAGCAAAAAACGTACAGACATAACCGAATCCGACCCAAAATTCGGCATTAGCATACAAAGTATTGTCAGTCCTTAGTATCCCGTCTCAGTCTACTCGATTTAATTCAATGTAGTGTAAAAGAGACAGATATAAAATCAGGTCAATCTGAAAGATGAGTTGCATATGGTCATAACTTAAATAGATTACAGAGTAGTCACTTTACTTTTTTTAATAAAGACTTATTTCTAAATACTACGTCTTCTTCTTCTTATCGTGTGTGTTAGTGACTAACACTAGTGTCAGAGTTTTTAAACCGCCTTAAAGGCCTCTGACATGGTTTTAGGTAATGACCAATGTCAAAGACAGTGACCGGGACCGACGGCTTAACGTGCCCTCCGAAGCACGGATCATCTTACTTATCAGACAATCAGGTGATCAGCCTGCAATGTCCTAACCAAACTAGGACAACAACACAAAGTCGTTGCCCCCGCTGGTAATCGAACCCGCGACCTCCGGGTATGAGCCAAACGCTCTAACCATTACACCACGGAGGCAGTTAATACTACGTATTAGGGCTCTTACAGACGAGTTACAGTATGCCCGCAAAACCGACATTTTTCGCGCGACAGGACTGACAATCCGCGATTGTGGCTGACTGTCGCGCGACATGTAAAGCTTTTCTTCGCACATTTGCAAAAAGTGGCTGTTTTTCACAAATGTGCTTACTTTTCTTTACGCGTGTGTATGTTTACCAACACTAGTATCAGATTTACAAGCTGCCAAATGTGCGAAAAATAGCTTGACGTTCTCACATTAAACTGTAAATAGTTCATAAAATAGTTTGAAAGGTTATTATTCGAAAGAAAAGGTAGATGTCATTTAAAAAAATTAAATACGCCTTTTTATATAAACGACTGTTTACAGTTTAAAATGAGAACATGAAGTTTTTATAGGCACATTTGCAAAAACAACCACTTTTTATATAAACGACTGTTTACAGTTTAAAATGAGAACATGAAGTTTTTATAGGCACATTTGCAAAAATCAACCACTTTTTATATAAACGACTGTTTACAGTTTAAAATAAAAACATGAAGTTTTTATAGGCACATTTGCAAAAATCAACCACTTTTTGAAAAAGTGCATAGGAAAGCTTCACGTTCTCACTTTAACCCTTTAAATGTCGGTCGTCTGATGTATTGTTTTACTATTGTGTCTGCTATGACGACGTTTGAAGGGATAACCTATAAACAGTAGTTCATAAAATAGTTTGAAGGATTATCTAGGGCTTGATCAAGACACAATTTTCAAATGATATCTCTGATTTATTTCAAATGAGGGCAGCACTAGAACCCGGAAAATTTTGTATATTCCTAAGTCAAAAATAAGTTATTTTGTTCTGATAACAAAATAAAACGTCTCAAAATAGTATCACTTGTGTTTAAATATATTCATTTTAACGTGATTTTAAATTTATTATTGCAGAAAATCTGATAATAAGAGTGCTATTTGACTCCAAAAAACTATGACGTCATCTGCCTGTATTTCATACAAAATCCCATAGTAACTGTTTGTTTTGACGTTTAAAAAAAGTATCTGATTTGCCTTTTTGGAAAATAGCGTATTCAAGGATATATTGGAAAATAGTGTTTTAATTTTCTTAAGTTTAAACTGTAGAAAGTGCAACTTCTTTAATCTCCATATGTTTCCTTCATGGCTGGTTGAGATCTGCGTATAATAGAAATTGGGTTAATCGTCGTGTTTTGTGGAAGTCGTCCGGCGCATATTGAGAGGGAATCAATAGCTTTCTTTCGACATTTTGTCTGTCGACATCTTGTTTAATACTTTTGAAGCTAAAAACATCTTGTTTATAATAGGCTATTTTAATAACAACATAATATAATGTTGTATTTTTTATTAGATTATTTAAGTTTATCGTTTTATCATTTAGGTAGGTTATTTAGTTTTTAGTTATATAATATTGTGTCCTGTGTAAATATTTATTTAGTGCAATAAAATATTTTTGATATTTTATATAAAACAAAAAATATTAATTGAGATGATTATTTTTTAAGCGGCAAGAAAATTGGTTAAGTATAAAGTAGTAATAAGCATTTCAAATTTATAAGAGTGCCGATTTCCGGATGTTTAGATATTTTCGCCTACAGGTTGCATTTCTCAAGCGACTTTCTTTTTCAATAGTGTAATTTATAACATTTTAAATTTCATAGAAAAATATACAACGTGGAAGGGATATCAGAAATTAATCAAACCAGGGGCTAACTAGATCACTATGACAACCTCCGTGGCGTAGTGGTCACCATGCTAGTCCGCTATCCAGAGGTCCCGGGTTCGATTCCCGGTCAGGGTAAGTTGGAAAATGGCCTTTTTCAAATTGTCCTGGGTCTTGGATGTTTATCTATATATGTATTTGTTATAAAATATACTATCGTTGAGTTAGTATCCCATAATACAAGTTATGGGTTAGTAGTTAGTTTCCGATACAGTGTTATTTGTCCCCATATATTTATTATTTACTATAGCATAATGAATTTAAAATAACCGTCAAAAGTTTTAAAATAAATTCGGCGTTTCCTTACAGGAAGGCCATTTATATAGGAATGTCGAAAGCTTATTTTTTATCATAATACTATAGTAATTAAAATCCGTGGTTCCATTTATTGCGGGTATGTCCCTTCCACGTTGTATAAAAATGCTTTGTTGTACTAAATAGCACTTCGTAGCAATACGTGAACATTCGTAGACATTTGTAGACATTCATAAAACATCGTAGACATCGTACACATATTAGAACCAGTGTAGAACCCACAGTCGTAGAACATCGTAGATATTCGTAGTGCATCGTAGAACTTCGTAGACATTCGTAGCTTTTCATAGACATTTGTAGCAATACGTAGCAAATAAGCTGCAAAGTGTATGTATGAAGTCAAAAAGTTGGTGCATTATCTGTTTTTTCTTCTTTCCCAGAACAGCTTAGAATTACAAAACATTCTCATGTAAATATATGCTACGTTGATTAAGAAACGTGTTTCTAATAATGTTTTTCTTTTTCTTACAGGTATATTTATACTGGCATCAGTATTTTAAAAAGTTGAGGAAAGGTCAGTGGCGATAAATGTGTGCTATTATTAACCTTTTTCTCCTTAACCTTAATTAATTCTACATTACAATCATCCAGGATTAAACATTTTTCGATATTAACGAGAACACATTTTTTTCTTTGTAAAATACAGCGCTATTTTAAATGCTTTTCAATAGACTCAATACAGAAGATGCATAATGAGTAGATTTTAATATCTAAATGTCTCTAATTTTGTATTCAATAACTTTAATTTCTAGTTATTTGAAAAAGTCAGTTTTAATATTAATAAATTATTTAAAAATAATATAACTCTTACATTTTCTTAAACAATTATAGCTTTATTTGTTATGAAGCCAATTCTGTAAACGCAATATTTGACATAGTACCCGTCTACAAATGCGACATAAGTGACGTCATACGTTTCCGGTCTTTTTAAAGCGCTCCGAGGTATCGTCCATAGAAATGTGACTTATATCTCAAAGAGATTTTGGGTTAGGAAGGTAGTTTTTTCATAAAAATGCCTATTTTGAGGAACTATTCAAAAAGCTAAAGAAAAAAAAAATGCATCGTGTCAATACTCTTTTTTTGTAGGGGTTAACCCTTCAGCCACCGAGCGGCAGCCGGCTGCCGCTAAACAATAGAAAATCTATTGTGTCTGCGATTCCGGTAGTTGAAGGATTAAAAAGGTTCAAGGAACATCTCATAATATATTAAGTAAAAAAAACACAGGGGCCAGAAATTTGAATATGATGACGCAGCAGTCGGCGCCGGCCGTAGGCGATTTTTGAAGGGTTCAGAAAGAAGACATTCTTTTTAATTAAAAGGAATTTTAGCTTTAGAAAAATAAAAAATAATTTCATCATACTAATTCTCACTTTTTGGGTTCCGTTCCCAAAAAATGGAACCCTATTACTAAGGCTCCGTTGTCCATCTGTTCGTTCGTCCGTTCGTCCGTCTGTCTGTATCTCATGAACCGTATTAGCTAGACAGTTTAATTTTCAGAATGATGTATTTCTGTTGCCGCTATAACAAGAAATAATAAAAACATAATAAAATAAATATTTAAGTGGGGCTTTCATACAACAAACGTGATTTTTTATAAGTAACTAACTGTACCCGCGGGCTTCGCTCCCCGTAGAAATTCCGGAATAAAGAGTACCCTATGTCCTTCCCCGAGTCTTAAACTATATCCATGCCAAATATCATCCAAATCGGTTCAGTAGTTTAAACGTGAAGAGATAACAAATAAACAAACAAATATACAAACTCACTTTTGCATTTATAATATTCTATTATAAGTAATGGTACGGAACCTTCGAGGGCGACCCCGACTCGCACTTGGCCGGTTATTATTGAACACCGTAGTAATATGAAGAGAATCTAAACACGAAAATGAATAATAAATAACCTTATATTTGCTACCTCTCGATTCTCTGTTGACTTTTATTCCCCTTCTCTATTTGTGGCGCGCTGTGCAAATTTCCTTTGCAAAAGTTCGTTTGTTTATTTACAACTAGCTGTGCCCGCGGGCTTCGCTCCCCGTAGAAATTCCGGAATAAAGAGTACCCTATGTCCTTCCCGGAGTCTTAAACTATATCCATACCAAATATCATCCAAATCGGTTCAGTAGTTTAAGCGTGAAGAGGTAACAAACAAACAAATATACAAACTCACTTTCGCATTTATAATATTAGTAGGATAGGATAGTAGGAAGTAGGATAGTAGGACTAGAGGTATATGCGTAACTATGAAGTGGACTTACTATGATACTACTAATACATAAAAATAAAGGGTAAAAGCTTGTGAGTGTATATGTATATTTGTTACTTTTTCATGCGCAAGCGACTGGGCCAATTTTAATAAAATTTGGTATGCAGGAAGCTGACACCCTGGATTAACACATATCTAGGCTACTTTAGGCTCGGGTAACACAGCGGGGCCCAACTGGTCTATACAATAGTTTAAACAAAACCTGTCCGATCCAGAAGCTTAGATCCGATCCGTCTGATCCGTCCGATCTAGAATAGCTTATGTAGGTTCTATTTATCGGTTTCTCTCATCCCTGATTGCCAAAAAAAAAACTGCAGCTTCATACATTTTGGAACGGTAGCTAGGTATTTAATTTTGTATACCATGCTGGTCTGGGAGAAATAAAAAAACTTTGAATGTACCAGCTGCTTCTCTTCCCGCGCGGATCGTAAAAGCCGATCAAGGGAATGGGCAAAAATGCGAATCATATTAACAGGCGATGCGGCTAGCAACCCATCACTGTATTGATTGCTTTCCATCTTCTCGCCCACCATGACGCTAAAAGTGGCTTTTTGGTTTTGCGGCCCTGGGCTCTGCATAGAGCCGCAAGACCCAAAACGCTCTGTCTGCCCCATTAGGGATAAAGACGTGATAGTATGTATGTATGTAATTTTGTACAGAGCCGCGGTAAAGTGCGATTTCAGGGATGGGAGAAACCAATACATAGAACCTACAAAAGCTACCCAACATTACCTTAACAAATCGGACATGTTTTTTTAACATATCCGTATTCTTATTAATATTTTAAATGCGACAGTGACTTTGTACATTTGTTTGTTTGTTTGTATTTACCACTTCACGCTTTAACCACTGAACCTATATAGATGAAATTTTATATGGCCATAGTTTGATACTCAGGAAAGGACATAGGATAGTTTATATCCCGAAATTTTTACAGGGAGCGAAGCCCACGGGCACAGCTACACAGCTACTGTAGTTGTAGTTGCATATAAATATTTACCAGCACAACCGAAAACGCCTTTACGACGACACCGCTCTCAATACGCAACACTCTCAACATTATACCTACCGCAACTTCGATATAGCTATTAAATGAGCAGAAATCGCTTCGCAAAATGTAAAAGTAATGTTGAAGCCTCTCACCTGTAATCGTAACGGCACAGCCCCTCGAGACAGATCGCAATCACTCAGCATCCCCTCATACATACAAATCACTCACATCGACAGAAATATACATTTGTCATAAAGCTGAGCCGATTGCCCTTGGCGCTTCGTCTCTCTTTGCTTCGTAAAATAAATAGACTGTTTTTTCTTCATGGGCTTTATGTGCTTGAACTGCCTCCGTGGTGTAGTGGTTAGAGCGTTCGACTCATACCCGGAGGTCGCGGGTTCGATTCCCGGCGAGGGCAACGACTTCGTGTTGTAGTCCTAGTTTGGTTAGGACATTTGTAGGCTGATCACCTGATTGTATGATAAGTGACGTTAAGCCGTCGGTCCCGGTCACTGTCTTTGACATTGGTCGTTATCTAAAAACATGTCAGAGGCCTTTAAGGCGGTTTAAAAACTTTGACACTAGTGTTAGTCACTAACACACACGATAGGAAGAAGATGTGCTTGATGCCAGCCTCCACCCCAAAACCTACATAAGATAAAACTTCTTCACTGTACTAACTTTATGTAGAATGTATAGGGCTATTGGTAATTAGATGCTTTCCTCTCAAGGGCATTGTAGGAACTGTCATTCCTACCCATCGCCTTATAAACTAATTATTTGTCTTCCTTGTTACTAGACGGCGCTATAAGCTAAACATTATAACAATAAAATCTTTTATTACTTTTGTTTAAATAAATAAATAAATAAATATATAAATAAATATATAGGGACAAATTACACTGATTGAGCTAGCCCCAAAGTAAGTTCGAAACTTGTGTTATGGGATACTAACTCAACGATACTTTATTTTATAACAAATACATATATAGATAAACATCCAAAACCCAGGGCAATTTAAAAAAGGCCATTTTCCAACTTGACCTGACCGGGGATCGAACCAGGGACCTCTGGGTGGCGGACTAGCATGGTGACCACTACGCCACGGAGGTCGTCGTCATCAAATAAAATAATAATTTAATCAATTAAATATGACTTATCTGAAATGCACTTCAATACTTTCTTTGTCACTTTTTTGCTATTCGTATGTGCTGCCATCTCTATGAGGCTTCCCCGCAACTCCAGTTATGCCTACTTACGAGTCCTCTAATAGTTTCTATGGCATTATGTGTCTGTTACATCAGTAATTATATTATTTTTAGAACTGATATGTTAATTGGGATTGATTATTACACACCTATCATATGTATTACACTACATTTACAGCTTTAGCTTTAAATCTCAAGTGAAGTCACACTATCTATGCCTAGTTTGATTTCCTTACTTTTTTGTCTTCTTTACATATCTTGTTCTGGGTATCTTTTCTGTGTACATATGTATTTATTATGTGTATTATATATTTATTTATTTATGTATGTATATATCTAGGTATTTGTATTTATTATGTATGTATATGTATAAGTATATTTATTAATTGTATCTACAGTTTTTATTTTTCTTATCCCTAGCCTATAACCTATAACTTTGCACCTCACCTGTTTTCGAAAAACATCTCCAAGTACCTCGGTTGCCTGGAAGAGATTGCAGTTGCGATAAGGCCGCCTTTTGACATCTGTTTTATGTATCCAATACTCTGTTACTGTATGTTTTGGTGCAATAAAGATTTTAACTAACTAACTACATTGTGCAAAAGTTAATCATTATTGAGAAAAGTAATAATTTACTTACGTTTGTAATGTTGAAACAATTAGTTTTAAAAAGTCACTATCACAATCTAATAACTTTTGCGATTTGAAAATAGGAGCTATTCCCAGCGGTTTTAATAATACAAACATTGTAAGATAAACTACGTTGCTTTATAACGTGTCTGTATTTAAGTTACCACTTGCATAAGTTGAAAACAAAACGTCAAAACGCTAATTCTGGAATGCTAAGCTGGGAACGTTAAGTTGGTGTCTGAGCCGTTTAACAAACAACAACAATTTCATTAGAGGGCATGCATGCATGCATATCTTCAGAAAATAACATTATGCGAGGAATAGAAACATTCGAGCTCTTGAACGCATGCCAACTGTGCTAAAGTAAAATACTAACCATTACTTATTGTTTAAAAGTTCCGAAACCCGTATTTAAGTTTTCCGTTTAAAATTCAGCGTGAAGTGGTTTACACAGGTCGAGTGGTATGGGTTAGTTGAATGGAAAAAAACATTTGGGACTAAATATTATCTTGTATAATGTAAGTAATAATTGTATCTGTAAGAAAATCGGTAGTATTTTTATTTGGTATCCTAACGAGACTAAAAAAGCTTTTTTGACAACCTAATAATATATTAGAGTACTCTGTAAGTTATGTATAACTTATATGTTTTTCTTTATTGGTATGATCAAAAACGTAATTCCTACATGAAAAATTCTTCATTTTTGATTTATTCCTAGAAATACAGATGTTATAACTTTTATTTCATTTTATTATTTTATTATGGTAACGAGGCCTTTGATAAATACCAAAAACTATTCATCCACACACAAAAACATCGCTAAGGTTAGTCAAGCACAACTTGTCTTGGGTACAGCCTTACTTATCAGTAAGTTCAAAGGATTTCCATTGGTAATCTTGTAAAAATCTTATCAGTGCTTGTACTAAGGGTCACTTCAGACTGCGAGGCGAAGTAGTGCACACTTTGAAGAAACATAGAACTTTCGTACTACTCAGAATGATACAAATTTCAATGTTGCGCACAACATAGCGCTGCGCCACGGTGCGCAGCGGGGTTTCGCTGAAATTAGCATCTTTTTGTGGAATAAACAAGTTTTATTTTATTCAAAACGTCCGTCAGACGTCATGTCGCGTCGTTATGCGTCTCAGTCTGAACTGACCCTTAGTTAAGAGCGTGCTAGTTACAGCAAAATGTGAACTTTGACACATAGGACTTCGGGGCGAAAAGGCAAAGAGAGGCGAGGAACACTGGATATGAAAAAGTTCCAGAACGCTGGCTCCGATTTTGTTTAGTTGGATTAACAATATAAACACGGTAGTGTATGGGCCCTGCTGTACGGCAGACGGTGTTGACTTTTCTTAGTTATTTGTGTTGCTTTAGGGTGGTTTTGTAGGTTTTGTATGTTGAGATTAAAGCCCTGTTTAGACTGGCAAGTTTGTTGCCTGTTGCTCTCTTTCTCTCCCTCCCTCTCTCTCTCATCTCAGCATATTCCCAGTTGCATCTGTTGGATTTATAAATTGTATACATTGTCAATATTAAAAGTCTGAATGGCGTTTAGATATAAAGTCAATGTCACGGTGACAGTTTTTTTTTATAGTTTATCTGTGGCCTCTCTGGCCGGGGTTTCCGCTTGACCCGCTGTTCGTGACATGCTGATCTGTTCGTATTCGTCTGAAATTCCATCCTGTTTAATATCGCTTATGTCTTCATTGAAAACCACATAACTCATCAGCATGCTCAGCTGTAATATTGCGAAACCCGGGGTCTGCTTTCCGGCTAAAAGTGTCTTACCTGCAGTTGCATACCACTTTATTTAAGCGATAGATTACTTGCATGGTCTATACAAAACGTCAGGCATACTAATCATTTATTCAATAAAATGTTATGCAACAGGCAATAAACTTGCAACGTCTAAATTGGGATGTAGGTACAAATATCAATCATACATCTCAGGATCAAGAATACTTCGGGTACAAACTGCCAAATTAATAATTGCATTCTGGTCATACAACGACGCAATGCCGCCAGTCTCTTAGGTACCCTGCCCTGCGACTGTAGCGATTTGGGGTCTATTTTTTATTCAATATAATGTTTTATTTTTAATTAGATATATTTTAGTTTAGGTACAAAATAATAATAATAATACGAGCCATCACGTGTCCCACTGCTGGGCAAAGGCCTCCCTCCATCTTTTCCATTCAATTCTGCTCTGAGCTGTTTCTTTCCATCTTTAAATTTATCCAATTCGTCACGCAATCGCATTCTTGGTCTGCCGGGTCTTCTGGTATTAGTAGGAGTCCAACAAGTGGTGACCTTTGCCCAGTTAGTGGTTAGTTTAGCTATAGTTTTATTTTAATTTAGAAAGGTTATTTAGTTTTAAGTTAAATTAAATAATTTGATGTATTTTCCAATAAATGTATTCTTCATTAATACACTTTTGATAAACACAACCCCATTTTTGGGGCTCTCGAGTAATAATAAGATTAGTTAGTAGACATGTAGCGTAAGTATACATTTATGATTGTAACTAAAAATTTTACAAAAATCTCTAAAGGAATGTCATTTAACATTTACAGGTATTCACCATGAAGTCTAAAGAGTCACTCTACGTTATCCACCTTACTATTTGCTCGAAAATTACGAACAAGTTTCGAGCAAGAATCCGTTGATGCCAAAATGTCGAGACTGGTATGCGATTAAATGGTCCGAACATCTGCAGGAGAATACCGAGGGTCATGGGTTGTTTTGTGTACACAAAGTAAATGACTGACTGAGTTGCAGTATCAAATTGGGGAATTAAATGTCTTCGCTTCCGGGCGAAACACGCTTTTGCTCTTCTAGTATATGGCGGTTCAAGCACCGCACTGGACATTGAAACTTAAGATCTTTCTTTAATGTCAAACTAGAAATAATAGACCACCCAATAGTTTCAAGTCACTTGAAACTATCATTTTTTTTTGGATAGCAGTCAAAATTCAAAAAGATACAGCGCATCGAAGTTTTGGTGGTGGGAGCGATTTCGCTCCCCGTGGGAATCCCGGGATAAAGAGTACCCTATGGCCTTCCCCGAGTCTCAAACTAAATCCATGCCAAATTTCATCCAAATCGTTTCAGCAGTTTAAGTGTGAAGAGGTAACAAACAAACAAATATACAAACTCACTTTCGCATTTATAATATTAGTAGGATTGGATAGGATATTAAGTAAACGGCCTAACCTAACTTTTTATATGCTCAAAATATTCAACGTATCTCTCAAACACTACCCGCAGTTACGTCCCCTATAGTGAAAATCATACTTGATCGTGACATCATGCGAAATTTTAATGCGCTTATCTTCGTCATTATTTGCTAATCAGAAAAAAGAAAATATTTGTATGCAAAATGTTCTAATAATCTTCCTAGTGAGCGAAAAAAACAATTGCATCTAAAACTAAGATTTGTGTAAATTAAACCAATTTACGAACAATTTCACCAGTGTAAAGATGCTGGAATAGGTATATTTAAACATGGACTGAAAGCGTAGACGTCCGAACAAACTTGACTCTGCACTATCATAGCAGAAGCCGAGGTGCTAGAACATACTTCTAATACCCGACTACGGTAAAATCTTTGCTGAAAAGTATGTTCATCCAGTGAATGCAAGCACAGCAGAGAGAAAAAGCTAGTAATGTTTATATTTAAAAAAAAGGTAATTGAGCCCTTTTATTGGATACCGCAATAGATTAGATTTATTTTATTTTTTAGTTTGTAACTTCTCATATTTAGTTTACTTATTGACGAATTTTATTACGCCAGCCACACATATTTTCTGTTTGGTCTAATGTTGGACCGGGAGAGAAGGTTATGGAGGTTATATTTACTCCTTCTTTTACACTAATCAATGGATATATTCTTTTACACGGGCAAATTACTTTGGGAGCCACTACTATCATTATATCTACTTGACAGCCTGAAGACGAAAAAAAGGATGCCATATGGCATAAAGTCCGCCCACAGCTCCGCCACTTGTTAATATTTTAACTGTGCAAAAAGTATAAATAAATAAATACATAGCCGCGAAACACATAACCCTCATTTTGGCTTCGCCGTAGTCGAATAGAAACTAGTCTGCCAGCCATCGAGCCAGTATGATTTATTCCATTTCCATTGCAAGCAACGTCAAACTACCGCGCACTGCAATACATCTCGTACTGGCAACTCAATTTTCTTACGAGCGATTCTGCACCTGCTGCTTCATTGAGTGGAATATGTTCCTAGATAGGATCGGAGGAAATTGAGGGCTCACTTTAGATATCTAAATTCTATACACAATTTCTTATACTTACTTAGTCTTTTATTTAGACTTTCAAGAAATAAATTTATAAAATAAACAAGAAACCTAACTAAAACTAAAATAATACTAAAATTACTAATAAATAAAAATGCTTTAACAAAAAAGAATTTCTATCGCGGTGTAGAGGGGTAATGCTGCCAGCCTTCTGGACACCCTAACTCGCGGCGATGCGTGCGTTGAAGTTTGTTTTTTTATTTTCTATTTTATTTTATTTTTTGTAAACATTTGATAGTATAAGATGAAATAAAATAAAAAGATTTTTTTGGAAAAAGATGAGGGAGACCTTTGTCCAGTAATGAAACAGTTTCATTGGAGTTTCATCTATATATGTATTTGTTACACAATATAGTATCATTGGGTTAGTATCCCATAACACAAGTCTCGAGCTTACTTTGGGGCTAGCTTAATCAGTGTGATTAGTCCCTATATATTTATGTCTTGCTTCTATAAGCAACTTCAGGACAAACCTCATATCATTATCATCATCGAGTCTTTTTGTCTCCACTGCAGGAGCATGACCCAGGGACAAGCGTCTACTTTAAAAAATGTCGCAAATAATTTTAACACTTCCTTCACAATTAAGTATAAATACAAAAGAGCCACAAACTTCGCACCGTCCATTAAAACAGAATTTCGTTAAACATTTCAGGGCGTTCATTCTTTAATTTAACGTTACAACGTCTTAAGCGCGCAAATAAATAAAGTGCAAACAAAGTTATGTACTACGGGAAGTGAATTTTACAAGCAAGAAACCCCAAAACTCTTGGCGGTAATTTATGCCTTCCTAAAAACAATTTATGGCTGAAGTGGATGGAGTTATCATGTTTCAACGCCTGGCCATCTCAGTGAGGAGTTTCTATGATGGAGTGCATATTTGGGCGGGTCAAAACGGGTCGTCCGCAACTCAAAAATCTAAACCTAACCTAAACTATTTTTCGTGAACTTAGAATATTGAATAAAAATAATTAGAAAACAACGACAATGAAAACAAAAGTAGGGCTAACAAAGTAATTGTAACTTGAAGAAGCACAGTGTATTAATTATGGGGTATCGTTGAAGAGGTCTTTCCTAAGGTCTTTCAAAAATATTGCGAGCTAGTGAACACCATTTTTCGATTTAGGGATCCGATTCTGAAATATTACGTTTTATGGTGCAAAATCTGAAAACGGTCGCATATGGACACAAGAAAAAAATGACACCAGCGGAATATAGGGTTTACAAATTAAAAAGTTATAAGCGACCAATTTATACAAATTCAAAAGAAAATTCGTTTATAGACTTTTTCAGTAGCGTAAACTCAAAGTCGGCATACGCAATTACGGATTCCTACGCTGTGCGTGACTCAACACGCACTCGACTAGTTATTATTGTAACACAGCGCACGACCCGCCCCAATCTTCCCCTAAAAGTATTTTATGCAAGAGTTTTATGGCTTGTTTAGAAGTTATGCTACAAGTTGCTTTGAAACTTGCATTATAAAGTTTCTAACATCATGATAATATAGCAGACAGGGAGCTGGACTACTGAGAGACACACTCAACGCTTAAAAACAAATACTGAGCTTGTCATGGTTTTCCCCATCATCATCAGGTCTTTTTTTTTTGTCTCTACTGCAGGAGCTCGACCCTCTCTGTACTACCAGAGCCATACTTAGCCGGAGCAGCCAAAGGCCTTTCTCCAACTTACTTATGATTGTCGAACATAATATTAGAGCTATATAACGACAACTAAAACGGTTGTTCATAATATTATTGATTATTTAAGTATAAAACTTCGTAAATTATAATAAAAATGCTTGATTTACATTTTTACATGAGCCATCACTGCTACGCAAAGGCCACTCCTCTTGTTGAGTTGTATCTATGTGTTTACTTATACACACATCCCTTGTACATTGTTTACGAATAATTATTTCAAAAGGCCTCATTCTTGTTTTGGCCCTTAAAACAAACTTCGGCAAAAATTTACTTTTACCTTACTTTTAAAACTCTGATGATAGAATATTGTCATAACAGAAAATCTTAACTGCACTTAAACTTGTGTGAACACTTCCCGAACTTCGGACCTCGTCAATTTAACAGACAATTTGACGAAAAGTTGAAAATGTAATATTACGTCAAAGGCAGAGGCTTAGAAATTGTTCCTCCCCTGGAGAACCCTGCATAGCTTAACTTTTGCAAATTAGTTCGGAAACTGAGAAAGAAACTCCGTCTTTTAAAAATCACCCTCCGATTACGGCAATATAGGTACTTACTCGTATATGTCTAAGAATACTTAAAGTTTCTTAGGATTAAGCCAAAGGATCTTGCGAAGACTTTTGTTTTGTGTCTGGAAAGATTTAAAAAACTCGTAATATTAAATAAATAATGGTAAAGCTTAAATCCGATAAAAAAAAGAGGTAATACTTTTGTATTTCATACAAATCCAATAGAAAATTATTGTTTCGACGTTTAGATTTAAAAAGTATCTGATTTGACTGGTTGTTCATCTAGCGGATTGTATTATATTGTGATAAGGACATTTTATTTTATTTTATTTGAAAAACCATACAGTTCTAATATCTACGCAATAACTCTTAAATATCTAGGAACACAATTAACAGGTTTTCGCATTACTTTGATTTTTTATGTCTTTATTACATACTAGCTGTACCCGCGGGCTTCGCTCCCCGTGGGAATCCCGGAATAAAGAGTACCCTATGGCCTTTCCCGAGTCTCAAACTATATCCATGCCAAATTTCATCCAAATCGGTTCAGCAGTCTAAGTGTGAAGAGGTAACAAACAAACAAATATACAAACTCCCTTTCGCATTTATAATATTAGTAGGATAGGATAGGATATAGTAGGATATTAAGTAAACGGCCTAACCTAACTTTTTATATGCTCAAAATATTCAACGTATCTCTTAAACACTACCCACAGGCCACGACCTCATTTGACGAGCGAATATCAGGCATCCCATTCGCAGTTGAAAAGTCCTTTAATGTTCCCAGTTTTTAAAGCGGGAAAGTTATACAGTTGTGTCCGGCTTTAAATCGTGGCTATTTGTTTGTAGAGGCAGCTTTATTCGGGCACGTCTCGCTAAATTGTTGCTATTCACAAGTACTCGCCTCGACTGGGGACAGGGCTTTGTATTATACACTACATTTATTTTAAATTTGCATCATTCTTCTTTATTATCTTCACAATTCAGAACTACACCGAATGAAACTTTAGTTTTTCATCATTACGTGAGGTTTATCAAAAAGGATGCTAATAGAGAGATACTCTGATGTTTATTAATCGAACGTGCGAAGCGAGCGAGGTCTACAATTCAAGTTGGGGCGAAAAACACATTGTTTGTATGTATGTATGTATGTTGCACGATAACTCTCGAACCATTGAACTGATTTTGACGAAATTAAGAATGCGTGCAGCAACTATTCACAGGATTTTTAAGTTCGTTGGGCATCAAAATCGGTTGAGCCGTTTTTGAGATATACGCATTTTGGTAAAAATAAATATTGCTCTATGACTTTCAAACAGTTGATCAGATTTGGATGAAACTTATCATTTCACGAGATCATCATCATCATCATCATTTCAGCCGCACAGCGTCCACTGCTGGACATAGGCCTCTTCCAAAGATTTCCAAAATGACCGATCTAGAGCGGCTTGCATCCAGCGCCTTCCAGCGACCTTGGTTAGGTCGTCAGACCACCTTGTGGGTGGGTGTCCTACGCTTCGCTTGCCAGTACGTGGTCGCCATTCGAGAACCTTTTTGCTCCATCGGCCATCGGTTCGTCGCGCTATGTGTCCCGCCCACTGCCATTTCAACGAGCTAATCCGCTGGGCTATGTCAGTGACTTTAGTTCTCCTACGAATTTCCTCATTTCTGAGTAGAGAAACACCGAGCATAGCCCTTTCCATAGCGCGTTGCACGACCTTGAGCCTTCTTATGAGACCCATAGAAAGGGACCATGTTGAAATCTACCTCCAAACCCCCCCAATGGAGGTACATTTCACGAGATAGTATTGTTATATTTTTCATGTTGTATATATGGAAATCAAAATTGTAAAACTAATTTTGGAGAAAAACTACCGTACTGATCGAAAAACAGTTTATCTCCTTAAAATTATACTTTAGATGTATACATTTAATATATTCAATACTTAATTAAGATGACCAAGCAACAAAAACTTTAAAGTTAAAGTTACTTTCAAATATCAATTACACATGTAATTTACAAAAATGTCACTAGATGTCGCTGATACAAAAGTAATTTTTCAGAATCACGGGGTCGATTGTAAAGTATACAGTTTGACAAATAAATATACTGGTTTACAAATAAATGGTGGATACAGTTCCCATTCCACCGATGATTTGGTGATAAAAGACTGACCCAGTATCATGCTCATGAACGCATTTTCCACAGACGTTGGCGTAAAAGAGTTGGCATACGTTGTTCTTTCAATATTTTTTTTACATTTCATTTCATCTTTTGATATTTCATTTGAACCAGGTTCTGATTCTTATAATTAAACTGTTGCAGCTCAGATTAAAAAAAGAAATAAGGTTGGAAAATCTGTTTTCTACAACGGTGTCTGTCTAATCACTGCACAATGAATGAATAAAATATCACTATTCTAATGAACATTAAAACTGGTGCAGTAATTTTACTTACCTACTCGTATTTTTACAAAGAGGGGTGTTATAAGTTTGAAACCAATGTCTGTCTGCCTATCGGTCGAAGGAATGGACCGATTTAGATGTGGTTTTAGGTGAAAGCAAGTTTCTTTGCGGTTGTTCTTAGCTATGTTTAATGGAAATTGGTGCAGTGGATCAAAAGTTATGGAAGGGAAATGCTTGAAAGTCAGGGTTTTTTTTACAAATTGGCAAATCAACTTGTTGAATAATAATCGCGAGGTCTAATTTCGCGGCGAACCACTAGTATAGAGAACCTCTTATGTTACAAGATGTGTCCGTAATGGACCAAGAGCCGTAAAAGTGTCAGGCCTTACTTATTGTCTCACTAATCATTTGTGTGCTATTAAATAGTGTTGTGTGTACTAACAGTTTGTGCGAAAATATAGTGCAATAATTGTTCAAAACTAAAAACCGACTTAACCCCAAAACTACACAACTAACTTTGAAAAAAATTGTATAGGACTACCTCGAAAGTATACCATTTCAAATAAAAAAAGAATTTTCCAAGTCAGTCAAGACATCTTACAATAATCGCTAAACATACATTTATTATCATAAACAAAGATCGCGACGTATTGATTCCTCCTTTTTTTGAAGTCGGTTAAAAATAAGTAAGGTCAGTTCACCCTACAGCCCTCAATCTATAGATGTGTCATTCAGTTCATTTTTTAAACCATCTAGGTCATATGAAAAGGCAATAGTGCCTATGAATTGTTGTACCGTTTAAAATCCACAATGATTTTGCACCATTTCATCGTGATTAAATAGAATAGCAGCTGATGACATATTATTTTGACTTTAACTCGTTCAAAGACCAAGTATTCCTAATTTGTAAAATAGATTAAGAACTTAACTAGGTATAAAATTATACAAACACATCGTTTGAAAGTGAAATTGCTTGCTCGTTGCTACTTCACACTTGAAAGAGCACAGTTTCTTCATTGTAATTAGTTTACATTTATCTAGTTAACTAAGCGAGTAAAGTGGCGAGCTGATTTTAAAATTAAATAAGCGGCCAAGTGTGAGTCGGACTCGCCCATGAAGGGTTCCGTAGTAGCAAATAACATAATATAAAAGTCTTGTAGTATGTTTTTTTAAAATGTTTATATTTGACTTGATTGAAAGGTAAATTGCCGTTTATGATTTATGACGTATTAAAAAAAACTACTTACTAGATATCGTTCAAACCAATTTTCGCTGGTAGTTTTAATGGTAATTAACATCATGTATTTTTTTTAGTTTTTTAATTCCCTTATTTTAGAAGTTACGGGGGGGGGGACACACTTTTTTCCACTTTGGAAGTGTCTCCCGCGCAAAGTATCCGGTTTAGAAAAAAATTATATTAGAAACCTCAATATCATTTTTGAAGACCTATCCATAGATACCCCACACGTATGGGTTTGATGAAAAATAAATTTTTGAGTTTCAGTTCTAAGTATGGGGAACCCCCAAAATTTATTGTTTTTTTTTCTATTTTTGTGTCAAAATCTAAATGCGGTTCACATAATACATCTACTTACCAAGTTTCAACAGTATAGGTTTTATAGTTTCTGAAAAAAGTGGCTGTGACATACGGACAGACAGACAGACAGACAGACATGACGAATCTATAAGGGTTCCGTTTTTGCCATTTGGCTATGGAACCCTAAAAAATGTATATTTTAGTAGGCTTACCTGTAAGTAACAAGTAATGTAAAGTAATAGTAAACTACTATTATTAATACCTAAACAGACTCATAAGAGAGCGGGAAATCTTTACTCACTCCAAATATCCATTTTTATGAACCGGGCGTATACCTAAATTTACGGACGACAATTTGAAGGGGCGACTATATCTGTCAATCCAAAAAGTATTTTTTTAATAATATCCAACTGGGAACTCGAAAAATCTCGTGATATCGCACTTTTGGTGGACGACAAACTCGTTTAGGCGATTAACACGCTGCACCGCGCCCCGATGCGTAGTGCAGGTCCGCCATACAAAAACGACGCGCGTAGACACGGTGTTAGTGTGTTGTACTGTGCGTGTTTTCTATACAAATGGAGTTACTTGCATACAGTGCGGCCCCGCACCACAGCGGGGAGCGTTGCAGTGTGTTAATCGCCTTAATATTCACACTGTTTGTGTTTTACATACACCTACAAAACAAACTACTGCCTAACTCAACTCGACCAATCTGAATTACCGAAGCATCTGTATGATCTTTCCGTTCAGTGCACAACAAAGCAGCAGTGATGGAAATTCTCGCGTCACTGAGCTCCGAAGACACCCCGTTCTTTCAAAGAGCCCAACTCTTTGAAGAACTAGTATTTACTTTTAGTTTCTTATGATAACATAAACTCAGATGTGTCAAGATCAGATAAAAGTAAGCAGATTCGAAAGTTACGTACACAGAATATTTGTATTATATATTATCCTTGGTTATACATTTGTTTGTTAAACGTTTATTGTTCATAAATTGTATTTTTGTGTCTTGTGTCACAAATATACAAGTTGGAAGTAGAAAACAGTATAAAGTAGGACTTATCCCAGATAGGGATCTCTTGCAGTCAACCTTAAAATAAAAGGACAATTTACAACACAGGGTAGAGAGGATACAAGGTAAGTTACACGAAGAAAGACCAACCTCAGATGATTCTTACAATAGAGCATAAGAAACGCAGCTGTAACATTCCACGTTTTTTCTTTTCTCCCAGACGGCATGGATAGGTACGATATACGCTTTAAAAACTGGAGTCATAATCTTTGGGCCTGGACTGGGTCAAAAATAAAATATTCAGTATAGTTCATAAATTAAAACGTCATAAAATAGATAAATCATTGATCATATCCATTTTCAACATGATTTAAGAACTGATATTACCTAAAAGCGCTATTTGACTTTAAAAAGCATGACGTCACCCTCTTGTATTTCATACAAATGTTAGAGAAAATATTTTGACGATTAGAAAAAAGTGTCTGATTTGATGTGTTGTCGTCTAGCGGATTGTATGAGCAATAATAAAATAAAGCTGACCGTACTAAAAAGCAGCAAATATACATGTCGACTTGACTTTATAGCGTTTTTATATCGTTATAGCAAACTGTCCATTCAAGAAAATGCATAGTAATATTAGACAGTGAGGAAATAAGAAATGGAGCGTCGCCTGTCCGAGCTAAGTTTCGGGAATATATATGTATGCACTATTCATAGCTTATATATGTACCTACATTATTCATATGTATATGTATAGACCTAAATTTTTTCTTCGAAATCTATGTAAATGTATTTCGGACAGACATCAGCGTCAAACATACAGCACCCCTCTTTTTTGTCGGGGGTTAAAAATAATGTCATAGTTGGACCTAGTCTACCTAGTCAAAGTCGCATTCAGTTTCAGATCTAATAAACTTCACCCGTTATAAAAAAACAAAGCAACCCGTTTTTATAATTTATTTCAGAATTATGACAAACTACTTAAATATAATAGACATATTTGCAGAGTTCCTTTTTATCCCTTTTTAAACATTCGGCGTCATTCCGCGTTCATTACCGCCTTCCTCTTCCCATTTAGTCGAAATGTGTACGAGTCTGTGGAGTGTCTTGCAGATCGCCCCGTCCCTCATCCCTCCTGAGTTTTAGGCGCTGGACACAAAAAAGACGTAAGAATGTATTGAGTAAAATCGTCGCTTGCCGCCGCGGTAGAGACTTATGCGTCTGCGCCCCGTCCACGTTTTACGCTTTTTCTATGTGTCCAGCGCTTTAGGCGACAGGGCCTTAAAAATAAGATTGTTACAACACTTTTAAGGCAATGCATACGAATTTACACAAGGAGCCGAATAAGAAATGGAGTGTCAACTCTCCATGCTTAGTCACTTGTCCGGAGTGTCCAGCGTTAAGAAGCTATACAGATGAGGCCGGGGCGTCCAGGTGAATAAAACATGCGTACACTGGCTGGCAAAGAATTGTATTTTATATCATTTGTACAGTGTTACTTGTACGGGTAAAAGGAGTAAACTTCTGAAGTTGTTTTTAGTAAAAGTAGTAAATGTCTGAAGTACTTATAAGTATACAAAGTGTTTTATAAAAAATGGAGACCGGGGCGTCCAGGTGAATAAAACATGCGTACACTGGCTGGCAAAGTATTGTATTATTTATCACTTGTACAGTGTTACTTGTACGTGTTAAAGGAGTAAAATTCTGAAGTTTTTACAAGTATACACTTACAAAGTGTTTTATAACAAATAAAGTGTCGCCTGTTCTACGCTAGAAAGCTACGGATGGGGCCGGACCGGGGCGTCCAGGTGAATAAAACATGCGTACACTGGCTGGCAGGGAATTGTATAATTTATCTCTTGTACAGCGTTACTTGCACGTTGTAAAGGAGTAAGTTTCTGAAGCTGTTATAAGTTAACACTTACAAAGGGTTTTCTAAGAAATGGAGTGTCGCCTATCCAACGCTAGGATTTTACAGATGGGGCTGGACCAGGGCGTCCAGGTGAATAAAACATGCGTACACTGGCTGGCAAACACTTGTACAGCGTTACTTGCATGTGTTAAAGTAGTAAGTTTCTGAAGTTGTTATAAGTATAGTATACTTACAAAGTGTTTTATAAGAAATAAAGTGTCGCCTGTCCTACGCTAGGAAGCTACGGATGGGGCCGGACCGGGGCGTCCAGGTGAATAAAACATGCGTACACTGGCTGGCAAAGAATTGTATTATTTATCACTTGTATAGCGTTACTTGCACGTTTACAAAGAGTTTTATAAAAAATGGAGTGTCGCCTATCCAACGCTAGGATGCTACAGATGGGGCTGGACCAGGGCATCCAGGTGAATAAAACATGCGTACACTGGCTGGCAAACACTTGTACAGCGTTACTTGCATGTGTTAAAGTAGTAAGTTTCTGAAGTTGTTATAAGTATAGTATACTTACAAAGTGTTTTACAAGAAATGGAGTGTCGCCTGTCCGGCGTTAGAAGGCTACGGATGGGGCCGGGGCGTCCGGGTGAATAAAACATGCGTACACTAGCTGACAACGAATTGTATAAACTATTCCTTATGTTATTTATCACGTGTGCAGTGTTACTTGTACGTGGTAAAGGAGTAAATTTCCGAAGTTATATTTTACTTACAAAGTGTTTTATAAGAAACTAGCTGTGATACTCGCGACTTTGTCTGTAACTTTATAAATTGTAGCCAATGTGTTATTCTGATGTATAAGCTATATTATTGTAAAGTTCATTAAAATCCATTTAGTAGTTTTTTACGTGGAAGAGAAACAAACATCCATCCATACTTACAAAATTACGCTTATAATATTAGTAGGATAGGATGGAGTGTCGCTTGTGCGGCGCTAAGAAGCTACGGATCGCGCCGGGGCGTCCAGGTGAATAAAACATGCACTATTCAGAGTCTGGACGGTGGTTCGTACACTGCCTGGCATGTAATAGGGGTGACGACAGGGTCAGAAAAGTTTTATTCTATGTAGTCCGTCTTTTAGATTGATGTTGATGTTGCGTTCCACAGCTAAACAGGCCTTTGCCATTGCTCGGGATAGAGGTAGATAATAAATAAATATATACAGACTAATCAAAACACAGGTTGAGCTAGTCCCAAAGCAAGTTGAAACTTGTGTTACAAGATACTAACTCAACGATACTATATTTTGTAACATGTATTTTGTAACATACTATATTAATACTATATTTTGTAACATGTATAGATAAACACCCAAGACCCAGGACAATTTCTAACTTGCCCTGACAGGAAATCGAATCCAGAACCTCCGAATTGGCGGTCTAGCTTGTTGACCATTACGCAACAAAGGTCGTCAAACAATTAATAGAGAAAGAAGGAGTTATTTTCTCCATCTATCTCTATCCCGAGCAATCTAGTGCCATCCACTGAAGAACAATAGTCTACTGTTCTATAAAATATTCCACATAAAGTGCATTGCATATTTTATTTTGAACGGCATTGTACTTGTCAGTATTAGAATTCGTCTCCAGGAAAAGATTTCGCATTCGCGCTAGCAAAACTAGAATCTCCATTTTCGAACATAAAATTTTTCAAGAGCTCCAGTATGTTTTGAAAGCCCTCCAGTGTAGAGCGATACCGCAAGTTAACGTTTCTTCAAAATTTTCCATTTACAAATATTTTTACCGACTTCAAAAAGAAGGAAACTTTTCTTTTTTGATGAATGTTACGCGATGTCTTCGCCATTTTTATGATCTTTCTTTGTTTGAAAGCTTTTACTATCTCGTTAGTCCCATATAAATTTGGTGAAGATATGATGAAGAACTTTGATATGGATGAAACTCTTGAACAAAAATGCAGTCGTTTGTTTTTTTTTTAATTTTATTATACTAGCTGTTACCCGCGGCATTGGAGCCGGAGTAGCACTCTTCTTCTTCTTCTTATCGTCTGTGTTAGTGACTAACACTAGTGTCAGAGTTTCTAAACCGCCTCAAAGGCCTCTGACATGGTTTTAGGTAACGACGACCAATGTCAAAGACAGTGACCGGGACCGACGGCTTAACGTGCCCTCCGAAGCACGGATCATCTTACTTATCAGACAATCATGTGATCAGCCTGCAATGTCCTAACCAAACTAGAACAACAACAAAGTCGTTGCCCCCGCTGGGAATCGAACCCGCGACCTCCGGGTGTGAGCCAAACGCTCGAACCATTACACCACGGAGTAGCACTGAGTTTTGAGTTTAACAATTATAGAAACCTACTTATCTGAGACAAAAGGTATCTTTTGTAAAAGTACCACTTGTAGGTTGACTGGTAGAAATATAAATATAGGAAGTATTAGGTACATATAACAGCTTAAAATAAACGATATAAAACTGCTGGATTATTTGAATATATATTTTAAATTTAATAAAATAATACCTACATACTAAAAACCAACCTATTTATTAGGGTTGTAACGGAGGCCTACTTAGCGGAGGCGGAGGCGGATGCGGAGGTGAAGAGGTTCGCCTCCGCGGATGCGAAGGTTAACGGAGGCGGAGGCGGAGGTGAAATTTGTTGGGAAAATATAAATAAATTTATGATTAATAGAGTCAGCAACATTTATTTATATTATATATAATGTGTACAATTGTACATACATGTTCATGATTCATCTTAGTAATCAAAATTGACAAGAGGCAAATTATATTTTACGAACAAAAGCTTTGCGGCTTTTTCGCCTTCTAAGCGGTTTCTCAAGGGTTCGTAAATTAAACCAGCAGCACTAAATAACTGTTCGCTTGGCACTGAACTTGGTGGCGCCGATAAGTAAATGCGAACTATGGGAGCAAAAACTTTATATTTAATGTTATATCTCCACCACAATAAGGGATCTTCATTTAGTTGGAGTCTATTTTCTTTATTATATTCATTAATTAGTGTTTTCCATATCATGAGGTTGCTGTTGGTATCCATGCTGTCATTTTCCGATTCCTCTTCATCACTGCAATTCTTCAACATATCAGCCAGGTTGGAATGCACACTTTGTATTGGTGACAAAATCTCAAAACTTGTGCTTGGGTCAACATTACTTGCATTTGATGCTAATCTCGCTCTCTTGGCCACAGAAGGTTCATCATCGTCAACTCGGCTTGCAACATTCGAGTCATAAAGGGTTAGCAAACGTATTAGTTCGGACTGAACTTGCTCTTTAATTACGTCATTAAAAAACTTTAATTTGTACCTTGGGTCCAAATATGTAGCAAGCGAATACAGGGTATTGCTTTGTAGGTCACAAAATCTAGAATTGATATCTTCAATTAGTTTTTGAATGATATTCTTGAAATTTGGATTTGTGTCAATTTTTTCCTTTTCCATTTGCAGTGTATGTTTCAGTACATGTATCAAAGGAATAACTGACGATATGCAAGTGTTTGTATCGCTCAGATTTCTCGTTATTTCTTCAAAGGGGGTGAGAATTGCCACTAATTTATTAAGGTACAACCACTCTTCTGGAGATATTTGTGGAATACTATGTTTGCTGGCATACAGGCAAATAGAATCTTTAACCTTCAATAGCCGTTCGACCATGTAGTATGTGCTATTCCATCTGAAATAAAGAATTATTATTATTAATAATAAAAATAATCTATCCTAATATTATAAAGAGGAAAGATTTGTTTGTTTGTTTGACGCGAATAGGCTTCGAAACTACTGGACGGATTTGAAAAATTCTTTCACTGTTGAGTAGCTACACTATTTGCGCGTAACATGGACTATATTTGACGCGGACCAAGTAGGGGGAAACCACCTAGTAATGAAATAAAGAAGACAAAATGTTACTCCTCGTCATGTTTTTTTGAAAACTGTTCACCATTTTAAGCGCTAAATATAATGAACGAATTATAGGTATCATTGGAATGATATAATAAGTAAGTAAGTAAGTATATAAACAATAACATACCTGGTTACACAGTCCTGTATCATGCGAAGGGCAGGTTGATTAAGTTGCTCCGTTTGAATTTTTATCAGCTCATCTTGAGCAATTTGTGAATGATTAAAATGGCCTGATATCTTCCTGCATTTTGCGAGTAAGTCCTTGACCTGGGTTTCGTCGAGTGCAGAACGAACACACAGTTGAAGTTGATGGACTGTGCAATTTATGTCAGGTATTTCAGCCAAATGCATCGCTCTTACCATATTCGATCCACCATCTCTAATAAAACAGTGCAATTGCTCGTTCTGAATATTCCAGTCCCGCAGCATCATTTTAAAATAGTCACAAATTATATCACCGGTATGTCGGCCATGAAGTGAGCAACATTTTAAAACAATTTGCTTACGGGTAAAATCTTCAGTTATCCCATGTGCAGTAAGGCTCAAAAGCGACACATTAGCACTTGGCTCAGACCAAATATCGGTGGTAAATGAGAGTTTTAAAAAATGTTTGAGACTTTGTCCAATTTTGGTAGCTATTTTAGTATATATTTCATCACATATATGTTCTGTAAAAAACTGACGCCCTCTTAATTGGTAATTTGGCAAAGCCGTTTGCATAACCCGGCGAAAACCAATGCCTTCGACAAAATGGAACGGAAGATTCTGTAAAGCAATCATTTCTCCGATAACATCATCCATTTTCTTTGCTTTGGGGTGTGAAGTATCCCACATTTGATTTTTTTTCGTGGATTCTTCTAAAGACAATTGCCGTCTAGCTTGCTGCAATGGTGTTAACACGTTGAACGCCATGTCGGACACCATGTGGTCGACAGCATACTTTCCCCTGGGGCCGTACCAAAAAATAAAGAACGTCCAAAAATTGATAGGGATTTTTTTTGAAAATATCGAAAAGAAATAACCTAAAAATAATGGGCAACTTATAGAACACAGACGTTATGCATTATTTTCTGAGATGTTAAATGGCAGACACCAGTGTCCGTCACGGCCTGCTAGAACGTCCAACTGTATTTCCTTGCGCGGGCGCCGCGCGGGTCCTACTGTCGGCTCCCCCTGCACTATGCCGCGCCGCCCTCACCTGCGAGCCCCAGCGAGCGAGACGCGCTTCACTCGTTCATTTGCCTTTGCGTTTGCATAGGAGAAGGTCGTGGAGTTATTGAAAATTAGGGTTCCTTTGGAGTTACTCCGCCATGACAACAATATCGTCGGCAAATCGAAGGTGAGTGATATACTCGCCACTGATGTTGATGCCAAATCCTTCCCATTCCAGAAGCTTGAAGGCATCTTCCAGTGCAACGGTGAACAGCTTCGGAGATATAACGTCTCCCTGTCTTACACCTCTATGCAATGGAATTGCCCTCGTCCACTGCTCCTGTACTCGGACTGACATAGTGGCATTACTGTATAAGCATTTCAACACTTTGATATACCGATAGTCAATACGACTTCGCTGAAGGGACTGAAGAACGGCCCATATTTCGATCTAATCGAAGGCTTTTTCATAGTCCATGAACCCCAAGCATAACGGCCGGTTATACTCCCTCGTCTTCTCTATAATCTGCCGCAGCGTATGAATGTGGTCCAAGGTACTAAAACCTTTACGGAAACCGGCTTGTTCGGTAGGCTGGAAGGCATCGAACCTGTTAGCGAGATGATTCGTGATGACCTTCGAAAACAAATTATATACATGACTCAGAAGCGTGATAGGCCTATAGTTCTTCAATAGGGTGTTTTCACCCTTTTTGAAGAACAGGACCACCATGCCCCTGCTCCAAGCTTCCGGCGTTACGCCCTCGAGCAGAACAGATTAAAGAGCCTCAGAAGGACTTTCAGTACCGGCGTTCCGCCCGCTTTCAGAAGCTCTGCTGCAATTCCATCCTCGCCCGGCGCCTTGTTGTTTTTAAGCTGTTTGAGGGCCAATACCTAATCTCGTACAGGCTGATGTCCGGGATATCTTCGGTATAGTGTAGGGTTAGCTTGGCTCTTGGGTCTTTAGCCATTTGTTTACTGGGTTGTGAAACTGAGGTATACAGCTGTCCATAAAACCTCTCAATCTACGCCAGACGGAGGACGTCGCGCCGCCGTCCTCCGTCTTTCAGCTTCATCAATCGACTTTGCCCAACCGACATAGCTCTTGCAAACATTTGGGAGCCTTTGTTCTGCTTTATCGTCTCCTAAATACATTTAGTATTAAAAGGAGCGGATGTCGTGTCGCAAGGACTTTTGCTCTTGCTCCCTTTGTAAGTACTTACATACATACATACACATTCATTCGAAAAACATAACCCTCCGTCTGTCGCAGTAGGATAAAAAAGTAGTGTTTCATTTTTACTTTTACAAAATAAGTCGAAATATCGGTAAACCGTAGAATTATTCACGTAAAGGTAACTTCTTACGTTAATTATTACCTACGGAACCTGGATTACTTATTGGATACGTGCTTGACTGATAACTATTATAATTCTTATGACTTTCTAGTGCAATATAAAGGCAAAAAAATATATTTACCTAACTGTAACCTCACTAAATTAAAAATCAAAACACTTAATGTCATGTGTTCAAAACAGTTTTTGGACACATCTTGTTGAAAAGCCCATAAATTCTAAGTCCTTTCAATTTTTTTTGTGCCAAGCGACCAGATTGTACTGTGGGGCCGCGCGGATCACTTCCCCTTGTAAAAATAATCGAAACGCTGTCTGCCGGCCTTGTAGAGGCATTTAAAGTCACCGAGGGTACGCGGACACACGGTGTTCGCCGCGGCGCCCTAGACCCGATATGATGCGGTCACATGGTGTCTGCCGCGGCCCACTGGGCTAAACATGGTTTTGAGTCTGGCGTTCTACGTGTTAAAGACGATGTCTGTTGTAATTTTCCTTTTTCACGTTGTTCTTCTAATTTACAAAGTTCTTCAAATTGTTCTTTATGTATAGATTTTAAATGCCCTTTCAGTGATGTTGTTGTCCGGCCTTTTCTTGAATAATTTTTCCCGCAACTTTTGCATTTTGCATAATTATCGTCTACTTCTACAAAGTACTGCCAAATTTCACTAGTTTTCGGCTTCATCACGTTATTTAAATAACAATAACTAATAATTACGCACAAAATTACTTAAAACAATCACGGCTCAATTGCAACTACGCGGTACCGAACGCTTTGACAAGTTGATTCCTGTTATTCATTCACACTCCCACCACCCGCTTGGCCGTGTTCCCGCGGCTTAAGCAAACTCTCGACCATTTCACTTGAAAACACGCAGCCGAGCGGCCGCGTCGCCTAGCGTCGCTCCTTGCGCGTTGTTTGTGATCGTAAATGAACTTCCGATATGACTCCGCATAAATTTTGCGGAGGCGGATGCGGAGGCGGAGGTTAAATTCTTTGCGGAAGTTCCGCAGTAACGGAGGCGGAGGCGGAGTTCCGTTACAACCCTACTATTTATAATGTAGGACTGCTCGAATTTTCAGGTGATTTACATTATCGGCCAATTTGTAAGCCACAAAGCCATACTCGCCGCAATGTGGTTGCTATTTTTTAATTCCAAATATCTCCCATTATTATGTATTTGCTGGATAATTAGGAGAATGTAGTATAGTAATCAACATCATAGACAAACTTTTTAAATATTTTGAGACGCATAGAGATTTATTTTGAGTTCTTTTTGAATCAACAGTCATCAGTCATTTGTAAATGTCCGCAAGTTTTTTTTCTGTCAGAACATTTTTAATGCCCGCCGAAAGCAATCTGGCTAGAGCTCACCACTACCCATATATGTTTTTTTCTACACCTATACTATCAATATTCGGATAGTACATTATTTGTTTAATATTGAGTGACCTTTAGACTTTAGGGTATTATATGCATGTCGGCGAGTTCAAGATAATCCCATTTATTATTGTTTTCGATGTGCAAACAGAAAGTTGTTTACTACAAAACATAACTGCTACATTTTCAAATGTGTCAACAAGTATCAAAGCGGTCGCCCTAGCGACGAGCGGCTCAGTCTTGTGCGGACCGCCGTACTGTGAACATCTCCTTTGTGTAGTGTGCTGTGGGCTTGGCCATAACTTCTTTAATTGTGATTGTTGTAATAGATGAGGATTTGGTAAACCGATTTATTACAATGATAGTTGTTTCAGCTAGACGATAAGCCCAGGTGGACACAGATTCAATAACTGTGTGGGCCAGGGGTATTCAGACACATATGGTTGGAATCCATGATACAGCGCGAGGCGGAGCGCTGTATTTATCGTCACACTTTTAGTGAGTTCGGCGTAGGTCATCTCCTGCTCCGTCATCAGAAGTTGGATCTGAATCTTTTGCCCACTTGAGTGAATCCATGGGAGAATAGGGGTGAAGAGTCTGACAGGGTCCGATGAGTGTGATTAGAATTGGACCGTCTTTTGAGTTGTCCAGAGATGATGGACCCGTATTTTCAGTTTGCCAGAGGGGTAAAAATTCACAAGGATACGGAGCGTCAAGGTTTCGGAGTGGGGGCTTGCGGAGTCACACTTAGGTAAAAATCGTGCTTGAGTGTGACGTCACGCAAAATTTCAATGCGCTGTATCTTTGTCATTTTTGGTTTCTCAGAGAAGGGAAAGAGTGTGTGTACAAACTACAATGTTGTTTGATGGTCTAACCGATGGACCAAAAGTGTTTTTCCATTCGTCATGCCTATTCTGAAAAACAGGAACCGTATGGCTATTATTACAGTCGTTATTCTGTATCTATTGTATTGCGTCTTTTTGCAGGGTGAACCAGTCTTCCGGCAGTCTCGAATAATGTGGTCCATGTCCTATTCAGGAGCGCCACATCCGCAAGCTGGGGAGTCAATTCAGTCGCACCGGAATTCAAACGATCTAGTTCGTCCCCATCCAGTTCTCAGTTTGTGGAGCTGGCACAATTCTCTGCGTGGGAGAGAGAACCCTGATAGTTTTTCAGTGGGGTTGATGGTTGTATCCACATAGGTGGATTCAAATTCTATTCTTTTTGATGGTAAAGTGGTTTTTCAACAGTCAATCTTATAGAGCTGGTGTCGTGACTTCATTCTTAGCCTTTTTAATAGTTTGTGGATGGAGTTTAGCAGTGCAATGTGTCGATAACTTTTGGGGTCATTGACAGGCTCTGGTTTTAGTATCGCAACCCATCCTGTGTTTTATATGGTCTGTGTGACAACCGTCTGTTCTACAAGCGTCTGTGTGACAAGCGTCTGTGTGACAAGCGTCTGTGTGACAAGCGTCTGTGTGACAAGCGTCTGTGTGACAAGCGTCTGTGTGACAAGCGTCTGTGTGACAAGCGTCTGTGTGACAAGCGTCTGTGTGACAAGCGTCTGTGTGACAAGCGTCTGTGTGACAAGCGTCTGTGTGACAAAGCGTCTGTGTGACAAAGCGTCTGTGTGACAAGCGTCTGTGTGACAAACGTCTGTGTGACAAACGTCTGTGTGACAAACGTCTGTGTGACAAACGTCTGTGTGACAAAGCGTCTGTGTGACAAGCGTCTGTGTGACAAGCGTCTGTGTGACAAGCGTCAGTAGTGGTGCTACCGAGCGTGAAACGATCAGTGCAAAGATACTTAAAGTGTGTTTAGTTTCAGCTACTTCTGCAAAGGTGCTAAAATGCTAACAAGTGAACCATAACTGCTGGCCACGTAATGCGGCCGAGTTGGAGTCAGCGGCAGTGCCGCAAGCGCTGGAGATTCCTGGTGAAGTGAGGTGAAGTGAAAAAGCGAGTTGATATCGTGTGTGTTTCTGTGTCGTAACCTTATCTGCTGAATCGCAAAGATAACCTGGTGAGTTTTTATATTTTTTTCGATTTAAGAGTAGAGCAGAGAGCAATTTATTTCGAAACCTTTAGTTTTAAATCATAAAGTAGAATAATGTCTAGTCTTTTGACCACTATGCAAGCAGAAAATAATTATGATTTCACTATTTTAAATAAAAACGTGTATTATCTGCTAAGCTTAGTGAGTTAATCTTATCGTCATGAGTTGATAGATGAGCTTATATCCTAGCAAATAGTCTAGTTTGAGTATTTTAAATTATAATTTTTAGCGTCTTATAAGCTTACGTGTGAATACTGGTGTAAAATGATAGTTATTAGGTACGTTACGTACTTCAATATTCGTAAAGTTCGAGAGATAAGTTCTCCTAGCCTTTGCCTCATATTGGACTTAAGATAGTTAAGTATGATGATGACTTTTATAAAGATTATAATGAGATAATGACCAGGGTGATGATGATGATATTGATAATGAAGAGACAGTGATGACGATGAAGATATTATTGATGAAGAGGTGATTAATAGGACGGCGAGCCTACCATGATGATGATCATGGTAATGACTTTATTTAAAAGGTACCTTTACCGTTTACTATGTGAGTAATAATATTTTACCATTAATTTATTATTTACTGTGTTTTAGGTTAACTGAAGTAAAGTCCCGTTACTTGAGTAAATTTTAATCTGGATAATTAAAGTCGAGTAAATATTGTGATATTATAGCCAAATTCAAGAATATCGTACTGATAAGCAATGTTATTTTTGTTAGGAAGTCTGTAGAAAAAAGATAAAGTTGCAAACGCTTTAACTGTATTCTAGCCACGCTTTAGTGCAACAAAAGTACTGTAAACGTTTGTTTTTGTTGACAGTTGGGTGTTTTCCTGAGCCAGGGATGAATTATTTTGAGCTGTTGGCGGGGTTAAGCGTCGCAAAGTGGTGTCGTTTGTTTTTGAACTTATCCATTTTGGCGTAGTTTTGGATTTATTATTGCGGAAGGGCTGATGGTGAAAGCGTTGTTTGGCTCCGGGGATCTGTGTTGTCATCTGTCTGTATTTCATACAAAGTCCCAGTGCAGCCGAAGTGTAAACAGTGGAAACTGTGATTTGACTTGTTGGAAAATAGCGTATATTATCTACCCAGTTGACATTTATTTTCACTTCTTCTTCTTATCGTGTCGTTGGCTTGAATTTTAAATTTTGTTTTTCGAGAACGTTGCCACTTTTACGCTTCCCTCCGAGGCAGAGGTCAAGCACGGTACAGCTGGTACGGCATAGAGGTGATCTAATGAACTAGTCGTCATGACCACAATCGCCCTGTGCTTCTGCTTGGTCTATATGGCACCAGCGCGCCAGATTATGTTTACATCGGCCTACTTCAGTTCGGAGGCAATTAAAGCACCTCCAAGTAGCCCATGGCAGTTTATGACCTGGCGGTAGCGCCTCTGATGGTTGGATGTAATCGGGGGGTGGAGCATACTGTTCGCACCACTTTTTGTTTATTTTGTTGTGACCGTACTAGAGTTGACCCGTAGTCCGTGAGTGGGCAGTATGCGGTCGGCTCTTGTGGAGGTCGAGTTTCTGGAGGAAATCATAAGGTCAAGTGGACCTGGTGATCACAGGTCGTAATACGCGTATTAGTGTGAGGCTAACGATGGTAATTTTGTTACTGATATGTCTAGGTGATCTCTTCTAACTGAATTAAAAATTCGTTAAAATTTTGAAGTTCTATTCGTTTTGATTCAATTTAACTGGTAAAGAGAACATATGATTAATAACAACTTTGAACTAGCAGGAAGGCTGACTGCGTTTTTTTTAACATGTGATCGCTGCACATAGACATGAAGTTATTACTATCCAATTCGATTTTAAAGATTTATCGATGTTCATTTTTTTGTTTCGAGTTTATTATATTTTAGATCGTTTAATCCAATTGAGTAAGTCATCTAATTAAGATGGTTATTTATAGCAAAAAAAATAAAATAATACTAATAAAATACTACTATAAAAAAATACTAACTAAAAACGAAATAACCTACCTAAATTAAAATGTTAAAAGTATGAACTGAAATATAAATAGCTAAAAAAATATAAAAATTAAACATATACCTAAGAGACTGGCGGCATTGCCTCGTCGTACAGCAAGACTTCTAAAAAAAATTACTAAAGCTTTGTTTCTATCAGGTTTGGCCGAACGGTGTACCGTTTGTGCTTTGTGTTGATCTTTAATATGAAACCCGAGGACGGGTGTTACTGTCAAGATGGCAGTGTCGGCGAGTTAAAAATTGATTCCTTTAAATTGATCCATGAATTTTGTTGATTCGAATGATTGAATACGTAAGCATTGTGCGAAAAATCCCTTAGTCATGATTTCTTTATAATTATTCCTGTATAGATCTTGGCTGAAGGACAAATAAAAGACCGGTTCAGAAAAGTAGTTTTGCAAGGCACTCTTCTGGAGTAGAATTTTTGCTAGTTGAAATTTTGTTGTAGTTTGGTGGGCCGCTTATTGCCGAGCTAGATCAGAATCATTTTATGGTTATTTCTAACCATGCTACCATAAAATACATAATAGTGCAAGTACAGAGGATTCACTCTGAAAAGTCAATTAAGGGAGTGGAGACTCTCGCTGCGATACATTTAGGTTCAATTCAGATCGCAAAACGCTAGTAACTCACAGTTATATTCACCTAGACAATCCATCTCTTCCTATCGCGTAACGCTTATAATGATAGTTGTTTCAGCTAGACGATAAGCCCAGGTGGACACAGATTCAATAACTGTGTGGGCCAGGGGTATTCAGACACATATGGTTGGAATCCATGATACAGCGCGAGGCGGAGCGCTGTATTTATCGTCACACTTTTAGTGAGTTCGGCGTAGGTCATCTCCTGCTCCGTCATGCATATATTGTCTGTGCAAGGTAGAATCCTCCAGCGTGAAGGTCTCAGGGTATACTCTTGCAATGCTGGGTTATTAAGAGTTCAGCGAGATGTCATCAGTTTGTTACAAAACATAGTGCCTATAACGTCATCGAAATGTCAGGTACATATCGAAATATTAATAAGTTTAAAAAAAAAACATTTTTACAAGCTTTTATTGTAAGGCCAAATTACTAACTAAGACAAATGAAAAAAGCCCAAACTTGATGGAGTGACGTCGTTTTCTTATTGAGTTCCATCGCTGACCTTCCATCTCTGTCATCAGACCCTAAGCATCGTCTAATACAAAGTGTTTGTCAAAACAAATCAAACGAGTCCTACTCAATGAGGTTATGTTGTTTTATGACTGAGTTCCATCAAATATCTTCCGGCTCCATTATCAAAATGGCTTATTGACTTCATAATACATAATTTAGTCACTAACACACACGATAAGAAGAAGAAGAATTTACTTCATAATATTGTATTGTCATCCGACTTACACAAGTATACAGAATTTGAGCTGAATCGGTTGAGGATAACTGGTAGAAAATTGAGTTGCAAGATTTGACCTAAACCAACATTCATACATACCTACATACTTATAATGACCCACTTATGATGAAAAAGTCATTATCCATGTAGACTAACCTAATTGTAAACCTGCATCTTCATGGGACATTGAACAAATAGAAAAATGTAATATTTCAAAGAAAAATTACTTATTCAAATCGGCAATAAAAATCGTACAACTATATTTCACAAAGAAATTCCTGAACGGAAATTGAAAAACGGCGTGTTCTCGATAAATTAAAGCAGAAACAAGCTGTTTTCTTGCCGTTCAAAGTACAAAAGGACTATTTTCTCGTTCAGTATTCACAAATCGGAGTTTATCGACGAGCGAACCAACAACTGCATTATCTCCGACTTGCCATTGAGTTAGGATTAACAGTGTTGTAGAGGAACTATTTATAATTTTCTTTATTGCAACTTGTGACAAAATGTGCTTTGTTGTAGATAATGTTAGACGATGTAAAACACCCTGATGATATACATTTTATAAATTAATTTATTTATTTATTTATTTATTTATAAATCACATACAGATTGACAGTTATACACCAAAGCATCTGAACTGTAGTCAATAAATAGGTACAATATTAATAGTCAATATGATAAAATAACAGAAAATAAAGAACATGCACATCAATCAATATTCATTAAAAAGATGAAATAAACAATGTCATTGAGTACTATACTAACAATAAGTCAAATTATATAATTAATTGAATTGAGATATGTCAATAAATTTTGCATAAATACATTTACTGAGTCACTAAATACATCCAGTTCAAAGTGTATAACGAGCATGTCCCCAAGTAGTCGCAAGGCTCTCGTCGTAGGAGCATTTTTAGTACAATTTTTAGTGCGAACCGCTGATGGAGAGAACAGTCGCGGTCGTCGTCGAGGTGCGACCACGGCGCCCTCCCTGCGATTCCACCGCAGGGGTACACAAAGCTCAAGCTGCTCAAGTGCTAACTCGTTATTTACTTTGTTTCTCAAGAGCAAGAAGTAATGGACCAATAAAAACATTTTTCTCCGAAAAATAAGAGTGTTGAGCTCTACCATTCCTGTGACGAACAAAGATGGATAGAGGTACGGATAGTATCCATGGCTACGTTTGAACAACCATCTTGCAAATTTCCTTTGCACTCTCTCAACCATCAAAGCATAGGTACTTTCATAAGGGTCCCAAATAATTGCTCCATACTCCAATTTACTCCGGACATATGCGTTATAAAGCGTAATGGCGACTCTATTATCATCGAATTCATTGGCTACCCGTCATAATGAAACCAAGAGCCCGGGAAGCCTCTTTGCAGATGGTTGTTATGTGAGTGTGAAAGTCCAGCTTACTGTTTAGCGTGACTCCTAAGTCACGAATCTCCGAGACTCGCTCAATAACCGTGTTGTTTAATTGGTAGTTGGCTCTTATAGGAGAGGCTGAGCGACTGAATGTCATCGTTTTGCATTTGGTTTCATTAAAGCAGAGATTATTTACTCAAATCCACTCTGCCACAGCATCAATATCTTTTTGTAACTTTTCGGTATCGTCCTCACTGCTCACCCCTAGAAACAACTTTAAATCATCGGCAAATAGTAGGCATCTAGCGAAACTGATGACGTTCGGAAGGTCATTGATCATTATCAGGAATAGAGTGGGGCCTAACGTACTACCTTGACTAACTCCAGATCTTGTGTAATAACCCTCCAAAGTGTATTACCAAGTTTAACATATTGAGACCTATTACTAAGATAACTCGCCATGAACTCAAGAAGTCTAGGTGTGAAACCAATGGCCGAACATTGGCGTAATAGTACGTCATTATCAACCAAATCGAACGCCTTTTGATAATCAAAATATGACGTATCAACTTGTCTACCATTATTTAATTCAGCACTTACGTAGTCAATAAGGTTGACTAGATTGGTGACTGTGGACCTAGCCTTCCTAAACCCATGCTGCGAATCATCCATCCAGACATCTATCTGTTGATGCAAATGCGTATCAATGATACTTTGGAAAATTTTATCAAAAACGGACATCACCGCTATTGGCCGAAAATTTGTGACGTCATTTGTAGCACCAGCTTTAGGAACGGGTGTGACACTACTAGTTTTCCATGCATTTGGATAGGTAGATTTTTCTAAGGCTAAATTCAAGATGTATAGAAGTGAGAATAAAATATCGAATTAATTCGAGATATCAATTACTAACATATTGAATAAATGAAACGTAGGGCTACCGCATATCGACACCTTACCACCGTACATCTTACCTGACTGTCTTATTCTGTATATCATTACTGTCAAACTTTGGGGATTCGTAGCAAAAAATCTTATTTTTTAACTATTCATCCAATATGGATTTACTGGGGACAATCATGAACATCTTCTGTGCGACCATTTTGTAAAGTACTTCATTGTAAAACTACGTTCTAACGTATTATTAAGTATAAATTCTACCTTATTAACCGACTTCTAAAAAGGAACATGTTATCAATTTGTCGCGATCTTTTATTTATTTTTATGTATGTTCACAGATTAGGAAAATTCTCTTTTTTGTTTGAAAGGGTACACTTGTTAGGTGGTCCCATAGAAATTTTGTTAACATCGGTTGAGTTCTTTGGGGGTGAAGTTGGTTTTTAGTTTGAAAAAAAATATATTAATCTGTGCTTCTACAACGAAAGCATATTATGGTCTATGTCCGAGCTCGACATTATGTTAACAGGCTCTTTGAGATTGCACTAGCGCTCGATGCTATTGACAACCGCTGCAGCCGATATGATTATCGTCGCATGCTTTTTGGTATTTGCTGTCTATTACGATAGTGTATCAACGTCTTTGTACAATTGTGCAACCTGTTTGACTCATATAATTTGATTTATGATATTTTTTGTGTAATTAACGTTTTTTTTTTTACTGATTTTTGTTCCTTCTTCTCTACTTTGCCCGGATTTCAACCGTAAACCGAAGCGCTTTACACGTTCTAAGTAGGTACATTTTTTAATTTTCAAAACCAGTACGGGATGTTTTAATATAACTAAACTTAAAATGAAAACAAATTACAATTCATGAAGGTAAAATGTAAAATAAATAAATACAAAATAAATTTAAACCTTAGCATTTCCGGTGCAAAGGATTACCTTAGAATCACACTTATATTATTAACGCGAAAGTTTGTGAGTGAGTGTATGTATGTGTATGTTTGTAAGTTTTTCACGCGCAAACGGCTCAATCAATTTTGATAAAATTTGGTATGCAGCAGCTGAATACACACATAGGCTACTTTTTCTACTAGCGTACCTAGTAACTAATAAAAGACGTAAAATTTCCTCACGCTAAACATACATTGGTTCCCTGAATATACCATCAAACAAAACGCATTCCACTTTACAGAGGCGGTTACTTTAAAGCAGCTAGTTAAAAGCTATGGGGAGCTATTAAGGCCTTTGACGCGGCGCCGCGGGCCACCGCCGGCGCTTCCTGCAATCTCCTCTGTGTGAGCCCTCACAGACACCCGACGAAACATCGTGGGTCTAGAAAAATCTAAATGCATTGGTCAAATGCAAGCATTTTCATTCGTTTTGTTTTTGCAACCCAGGCAAAACGTTTTTACAAGCTTGTTTGTATAACGTCTAACAAAATATACCGAAAATGAAAAATATTTTTTTGCTTTCCATATAATCTCGCCTCAGGCGATCAATTAAATTGTATGAAAGGTCAAAAAAAAAATATTTTGATATATGTAGCTCAGGAAAAGTTGTTTAGTATCATGTACTGAATTTACTCTTAAAATAGTTCCAGTATATTTTGTTAGACCTTATATTTAACTAAAAGCAGTAAAGTATCGATTGTTTTTTTTTAATAATGTATTTTTTTATTTATTTATTGATATAAAATCCATTACAGTCTTTAATAACAGAAAAAATATTACAAAAATTACAAATGAAATAGAGATTCCAACGCGTCGCCGCGAGGCTGGGTGCCCAGTAAGCTAGCAGCATTGCCTCTCTGCACTGCAATTGAAATTCTTTGGACGAAATAACTGCCAGCCCTTGGATCACCCGTAACCTCTCGGTCGATCGTTTTGTATACAAAGGTTTCTGAGGCACGTTTAGTTATATGTGGTTCCAGTTCATTGGCTAAGTTGAGTTAGAAGCTAGACCTCTTATTGCGTTTGACGCGGCGCCACGTTCACCGGTGCTTCCTGTGATCTCTCCTGTAATGTGTGAGATCTCACAGACTATAAAATAAACAGTGCTGGATTAGAAAATTCTATAAACAGTAGTAAAAAAAATCTGATCAGAACCTCACAGGCACACGAAAAAACAGCGCTGGAATTTTAAAAATCTAAAAACAAAAACAGAACAGAAACAAAAATGTCTGATCAAAAATATAAAACTAACCGTTGCAGAGGTGAGGCAAATATAAAATTGACAACTGTTATTAGTATTACGGGACTTACCAAACACGATAAAACTGTAAGTCCAGTAATAATGATATCAGTCATTGCGACTGCGAAACTCTAAAATCATATATAAAAGTGATAAATTTTAATTATTTTTCCTAAACACTACGCTGACAAAAGACGAGATAATTTTCTTACTGTCACGGACACTGAATCTGGCTTTTGTTTTGGATTCCTTATTATCCTATTGTTTATGCATCAAATAACAGAGGGACGCCGGGCAAGAGTGGAAATGAAAATGCAACTAATTCTTAGCTGTTTTGACACCAAGGCGACACACAGGTAAGCATTTTGTAAAGTAAAAAAAATTACAGACAGACAGAATCCAAATAATAGCTTGTGAAATAGAAAGATTTTTTATCAAGAATAATGTTCAACTTGATTTAAGGTCTTTGAACCTGTTCCCGAAAACCAGTTCTTTCCTAACAACGATTTCTGAATAAATATACTAAAGAGGTAAAATGACAGACAGAATCCAAATAAAAGCTTGTGAAATAAAAAACATTTTATCAAGAAGACGACGAATAAGAACTTGATTTAAGCTCTTTGATTCTGCTCCCGAAAACCAGTTCTTTCCTAATTACGATTTCTGAATTAATATACTACAGAGGTAAAATTATAAGTTCATAATTAGACATTAATTATTAGCATTTACAATACAATAAAGATATATTCTTTATTAAGTATACAAAGCACAAAGACGAAAATCCATACCTATAAAAAAAACTATTAGCGGTAGAGTAGAAAGACGTAAAAACTTAGTTTGTCAGCGATTAAGTTCGCTGTTTGTGTTTGTATATTTACACACACACTTGTTTAGACTACACAGTGAGCTTTACTTTTTTAAGTAGCAGTGATAGATAGACAATCAGCCATACGGACAGATGACTGTTTAAGAATTCCTATTATATTCGTTTTGGCACCTGAAATTGTCACCAACAAGTTTGCAAGCAAGTTCTCAGCCCTTCACGTCTGTGTGTATTCGCTTTCTTATTCGTAAGGAGTGTCCGTCCATTTGAATCTGAAAACTAAAGCCGGACATGCATTATGCAGCAGCAGGTTTTAGCGAGGCATTTATTCGTTAATACCTTGCTTGTGTCTCGCTGAAAGCTTTCATGTAAAAGCTTCCGAGCGCCTTGTTTGAGCGTTTGTTGGAATTCGTAGTCTAATGAGGAGAGTAGTTTTAAACTGTACGTAGTTTCGGCAGTAATTAAATAAACGTGTGAAATTTCAATAAGTTAGTACATTACATTTTGTCTGAGTGGTTTATTATAGCTAGCAATATAATAATTGCGTATATATGCTTACAGTAATTGACTTTTCATTGCGGAATAAGCATGTCGTCCACTGCTGGACAAAGACCTCTCCCAAGAATTTCCAAAATTACAACTTCCGCAAGGTAGTCTGAGTACCTAACCAAGGTCGCTGGAAGGCGCAGGATGCCAGCCGCTTTAGGTCCACATAATTAATTTTCGACAATTCAGTAATTATATGTAAGAATATTAAATAAACATGAATAAATAATACGTAGAGATGGCAGAAGCAATTCTAAGGCTGGAGTTCATCGACTTTGTCTAAAGAGTCGATTACGTAAACGGACCGTCAAATTGTAACGCCTGTTTAAACGGCCGTTATGAAAACGAGTGTTCACCAGGCAAAATAAAACGTCGATTACGTAATTGAACCTTTTTTGCGAAAAAATGAACTGAAGTGCTATTTTTGAAACGCGGAGTTATCTAAACGAACGGTTTTTCCATACAAAAAATCTTTCGTTTAGTGACTCCGCGTTTGAAAAATAGCACCTCTGTACTGAAAACATAATTCGGTTGTCATTATTGGTGTCAGTCAGATGTCAAAGTAGCTAGCGTGGTATTTGATTTTCTTTATTGTTTATTTTGTGAATTATTGTGAAAATTACATAAAATGGATGCCAAGAATAAAGACAACAAATTCACCACTGATGAGAAAAGGATATAATGCCGTGTGGTTTCCGGCAGAGTAGAATGGGACCACTCCAAGTCTACCCGTGTATGTCGTAAAAGGCGACTTGGAAATATAAGCTGAACAAAGCTTATAAACATGAACCGTTCCAAACCGTCTGGTCAGCGAGGAGAGAGTAGGCAAAGTCCTCTGGCTACTCTGACCAAATATGGCTCATGGTACAGAGAGGGTCGTGCTCCTGCAGTGGAGACAAAAAGATTTGATGATGAGAAAAGGATACTATCGGAACTGGTGTTTAAATATAGGAATACAGTGAAAAATGAGAAAACTGATGCTGCAAGTTGCAACTGATACCCAGAAATTGAATGCGTGGACTGATACGCAGAAATTGAATGGCGTGGTTTCGTTCGTTTCAGTGGATGTCTGTGGAAACTTTATGTACCTCAATGACAGTATGAGACTACTGCTGCAGTAACTTTATGAATTATACGATGAGCAGTAGTACCTTAAAACCACTGAAGTCTCCCATAGATATTTGGTGATCACTATAGGCATAAAATCTGTGCTAAAAGCAATTGATTTATTGGTGATAATGTATTATGAAGTATTGAATTACTTGTAGTTGTATTATATAATATATATTAATATTTTTCTTTCTAGACTTGTGTTTTTATTGCTTTGAATTCCAATAAAATAAGGGATATCCCAATTTCCATCCACCACACCCAATGCAAATCTTTCAGCATCCCATCCTATCCTACTAATATTATAAATGCGAAAGTAAGTTTGTATATTTGTTTGTTCGTTTGTTTGTTACCTCTTCACGCTTAAACTACTGAACCGATTTGAATGAAATTTGGTATGGATATAGTTTAAGACTCGGGGAAGGACATAAAGTTATCTTTATCCCGAAATTCCCACGGGGAGCGAAATCCGCGGGTACAGCTAGTTTTTAGATAATCGTTTCCGAAAATAAAGTCAACTGCGGTGTTCATTATAAAATATTTTTTTGATAAGATGGGTACTGCATGTGCTGGCTCCGATCTAACCTATATTCTAGTGACTTGACTACTGATAACGACAGAATGACACTGTCAAATCAGGCGTAATCAAGAGATAATCGACGAATTAAAGCTCCATCAACTTAACGGCTGATTAACCGGACGTTATCGCCGTTTAGGTGTTGGTGTACACTGTTATACTATAACGGACTGTTAAATGACTTTGACGGCCCGTTAACAGTTAACAAACTGTTGATGAACTCCAGCCTAAATATTTAAATTACTTATTTTTTATTAGGTAAATCTAAATTGAAACCTAAAACAAAACATGATAAATTAAATTAAATATAATAGCATTTTCATTCAAGATAATCTAATTTTAATTGTAATGTTCAATAATTTTTCAAAAAACTTTTCATAATTTAATCGCAAATAAAAAAAACCACTTCACAAATAAAAGTTCCTCATAGTTTTGAAATCGAAAAAACTTGATTTATGGAATGAAAAATATGACGGCCAGACAAACATTCTTTTGATAAATCAATCACACGTCGAAGTGAGGTTAGATAAATCGAACAGACTGTGAACTTCCAACGGCAGCCGCCATACACAAGTTGTGAAGTTAATGGCCGCCATTTATCACAACACTGGATAGTCTGACATTGTTTTGATGACTAATGCTCACGTGGAATGTTTCATTCGAGATAAAGATAAAAGATTATCGGCATTGTGAATGTTCTGATGTTTAAACACTTTAAATGCCTTAAATACCTACCTAGGCAAGGCCTTTTCTATATGTGAATAGATATGTATAAATAGTGTAGTGTTTTATGAGAAGAGGAAAAATACGAGTATATATAAAAAAATATATTTGCTTACCATTACTTACATCTTTTATTAAACATTTCTTTGGAATTTCTTGGAGAATACGATTTGTCCCTCGATAAGTCTATCTTTAATATACTGAAGAACAGATGAGACCAACAACATTACAGTGGATAGCGAACTACTGGTTTTAGGTGAAGTCAAAAAACGATTGAGACAAAGTTAATAATATCTTATACAAAGTTAGAAAGCCATACATTACAATGTATGTCAGTGTGTTAAAATGTAAGTCGCATGACATGAGTTTAATACCAACATGTCCCATGCGATCATTCCCTACGATTTCCGATAGATGTAAATAGATCTCTGGAAAGGGTGCCAGGCAGCGGCTCACAGTTAGCTTGGACAAGATTTATACTATATCGCAGTTTAACTTAAAGTAGTCCTGATGCATCGGATATCTTTGTCATGTATTTCGTATACCAAGACCAAGCTTTTGCAAGTATCTTATCCCCAATAAAAAACAATTTCTTTCATCATCATTACTAGAGTCATGCTTAGCCAGACCAGCCTGAGGATTACACTCCTCGCTGGCCAGACGGGTTGGAAAGGTCATATTGATGTTTATAAGCTTTGTCTAGCTTGTATTTTCTTAGTCGCCTTCTACGACGTCCACGGGAGGACTTACTATACTTATACTCTGCCAAAAACCACACGGAATAAAAAGTCAATGGATTTATAAGTAGAAAGAAATTATATAACAGCTTCAGCGCTTGGTCCCACTCAATGCTTATCTCGTCTCAGATTTGGTGGATTCTGGGCTTAAGGCCTCTGAAACACCAACATTGTCCAACATCATGGACCAAACCATCTTAAGTATATTTAACAAAATTTGGGACAATATAACAACATCTTAGGCAAAGTTAACCGTATCTAAGACAACTTTAAAAGGCCATACTACAATGTATGTCAGTATGTCAATGTAAGTCACCGAATGACACGATTCAGTTCTAACATGTCCCCATACGATTATTCCCTTCGATTCGCGATGTATGTAAATAGTCTTCTGGAAGAGTGCCAGCAGCCCGCACTTAGCTTGGACACGATTTATATTCCGACTTTCGCAGTTTAACCGAATCAAACTTGGCAACTGGGACATTAGATTAAGAAGTCCTGATGCATCGGCTTTTTTAACCCCCAAAAAAGAGGAGAGTTATAAGTTTAACGCTAGTTTTTGTCGGTCTGTCTATCTGTCTGTGTCATCGTAGCGCTCTAACGCTGCCGTCCGTATCATAAACGCATTAACTTCATTTTGACACATTCCGAGAAAAACGCGGTTAAAGTTTTTATTTTTCTTTTGCTTATATCTCTGAAGTTACTTGGGATACAAACATGAAATTTATATCAATAAATAGAAAATATTGTCTAAAATACAAATATACTATTCAATAATTTAAATATAATAAGATATAGTATATAATTTGAAAAAGGTACTTATGACTAGCAGCCTATAATATTGTCCATTTATGATGACTTGTCATAAGCGCATCAAGTAGCTTAGTTAATGCACTTAAACTAAGTAAATCAATATGATGCAGTAAATAATACCTACCTACTAAATATAAGTGCATCAACTTCCTCTCTTATTCAGTTTATGTCAAGGAGAAATTGGTAAAGTTAGGGTAATAATACAAATAATTGCAAATTAAAGCCATTTTTTTAAGAATGTTAATTATCATCATCGTCATCCAAACCATTTTTTCGCCCACTGCTGAGCATAGAGCACTCTCTTCGTCGACGCCACCCATCTCGGTCCTGTGCTGCTCTCATCCAGGTGTGACCCGCGACTTTGATTACGTCGTCAACCCATCGCATAGGCGGACGCCCGACGCCTCTATCACCCGTTCAGGGCCACCATTAAGTCAGTGCCTTGCTCCACTTGCCATCACTCCGTCGGGCCAGGTGCGCTGCCCAGTTCCACTTTGAGTTCATGACCGTCCTACCAAAATCTTAAATCGTACTTTCTTACGTTACTTTCGTACGTTGTCGGATGACGGTGTTGGGAACGTGATCCTGTAACCTGATACCAAGCATGGCGCGCTCCATGTCTCTCTTTGCGACTCTCATTTGTGCACAGCCTCCTTCGTAAGCGTCCGTGTCTCAGCACCGTACGTCATGGTGGGCAGTACACACTGGTTGTATAGGCGGATCTTCAGGCATTGTGGAGCATCAGCTGATTTTAGTACGTCATCCAGTCTATTGAATGCCGCCCATCCAAGCTGTATTCCTATCGATCACCTTGTACTTGTTTTTTTCTGTTCTCTTAAAGTTGTTGTTTCCTTTCTTTTTCTTCTTGCTTGCCAACTTCTTTAAGGATAGAATATGTCCAAGGTAAACATATTCGTCTACTTTCTCCAAACTCGGAGTCTGGGGATATTTGACATAACCTTTGTCTTGGACATATTCATCCTTAGTCCTACGTTCATGGAAGCTTTGTAGCATTTTTGGAGATCTTCTGTATTAGTTGCGAATATTACTAGGTCGTCTGCAAATCTCAAGTGAGACAAGCAGACACCATTGGTGTTGATCCCTAATCTATCCTATTTAAGCGTTCTCATTGACAGCAGTGAAAAGCTTGGGTGAAATTGCATTTTTGAAATTTAACATATTCTGAAAATCTTGGAAATTGAGTTGACGGGTCCATAGTCTATTCAAATCTGTAGGGATGGGTGTACTTTGCGTGGTAGTTGTAGCCGGGCTTTTCAGTTTCGAAGTTACTAACTTTTTGAAACTAGCAGAGTCATTCTTGCTGACAGCCAGCGCTTATTTGTCCTGTTCATGTTTCCCTAAATTACTTAGTTTTTATAAACAAAAAATATTTTTTTTTGTACAAGCTTTTTTTGTCTGACCAAAAGTTGTCTCAGCACAAAGCCAACCAGTCCAAACACGACTCGAGTTAACGTCGTTTAGTGTCGGAGCTTCTATGGCCTCCTTCCAGTTCCATCATCAGATATAGAATGTCAAGTAATTGTCAAGACAAACCCAACAAACCCAAATTCAAAAGCGGTTCCTCCATATTATTACAAAGTTCTATGATCACCTTCCAGCTGATGATAATCAGATCAGGTGCAATTCATTGCAAGTTTGCATTAACTTCGGATAAAAGCTTGTATAAAATTATTGGAGTATTTCGAGTAAATTTATCTAAAATTATTATGGTTACTTCAATACTATTATTTATTGAAAGTATTTTTTTTTTTCATAAAACAAATTTATTCGAAATAAATCTGACGGGGAAGACTTTGTGGGTTCTTAACCGATGACTTAAATAATACTCAAGTAACAAAATAAATGCATCAAATACGACGGTGACGGTATTGCGCTGCGACTGACGGGACGCTCCTTCCCGGTAACCTTTCCCACCCCCGCTCGCCCTATGACACCCGTGACGTTACTTTGCATAAACGCACTATCTCGTATATTTAGTGCAATTAAATGTGTATGGCGATAACATTAATATTCTATGGTTCAAATTATAACTGCATTATCTCCAGTTGTTCCTGTCAATCTAAGCATATCACCGATAACGAATTATAAGATAACTAGCAAAAAGCGCACTAACTCTAACATAGTGCATTTATAAATAGTAAATCTTTAAATAGAAAAAATTTTTTTTGCATTAACTTAGGATAATGCGTTCTAGATAAGTAAAAGTGCTAAGGAAGTCCTAGATAATGCGTTTATAAAATCTGAAAAACTGTTTTCCCTTTATTTTTCACTAATGGTTACTTTGGGAAAGTTGTAGATCTCGTTCTCCTGATTTCAGATATATATATAACTCAATTTGCACCAAAAGTCAAGTTGATGCGTTTTTCATAAGAACGGCAGAACGGATGGATCGATTTCGGTGCGGTTTTTTAAGTGGAAGCAAGTACCCTTGCGGTAGTTCTTAGCTATCTCTAATCTAAATAATAGATGGCGCCACGGATATAAAGTCGTATCGGTAGTTTTGTTACTCAGCACTAAGTGGCGTTCTTGGCAGTTGGGGTTTTTAGCAAATAAATTAATTTTCCTAGCAAATAAACTTAGTCGTCATATATTGAGAACGTAAATATAACAAAACTTTGACAAATAATATTACCTAATAGGTAGGTATTTTAACACGATTTTGCTTACGTAGTGTAGTCGGAAAGGCCGACTAGTTAAACGGTCATCCTCATTACGAGGCCTTTTCGGATTATATTACGTAAGTTAAACTGTGTTAAAATACCTCGTTACGTCATCTCACGTAAGTTTTTATAATATTGCAAATAAATTAAGGTAAACACACAAACAATTTTATTTATTCGTAACAACGAATAGAACAAGTACTATGAAAATTCACACAAAGACGGACTTATCCCAAGAATACAATCAATCAAATACCTCTTCCAACCAACCACAATACGCATTTCTTTAATACCTCTTCTTTTTAGTTGGGTGTAAAAATAAATTAAAGTGCACCCTAATGCGATGCCAGGGCCGGACTGAGGAGCGCGTTGAAGCCAGACCGTGAATCGAACTCGCAATCTAAATTGGTTCGGTTCCCGAATTTCCGAAGAGCTGTGGTTTGTCTCTTTTATTTTTACCGAAACCCAAAGCTTATTTCTGATTTTATTGCTTTTAAATTAAGTATTTATTTGCCCCAATAGATTCAGTTTTTTGGTTTTCACTAAGTATATGAGTGTTTTTAACTAACATTAAAAAAAAAGGAGGAGGTTATCGATTCATCGCAATCTTTTATTTTTTTATACAGGTATGTTCACCGATTATTCGAGAACGCCTTTACCGATTTGGAATTATTTTTTTTCGTATGAAAGGGTAAAACTTCCGAGGAAGTCCCATAGAAGTTTTATTAAAATCGTTTGTGTAGTTTGGGGTATAGTCGATTTTTAGTTTCGAAAAAATATTTTATTCTAAAATTGGCGGTAGCATACTTGATATTCCTATAAATCAAACCACGGGCTGTACTATATCGCTATAGTATAATCATCATCATCATCATCATCATCATCATCATCTTCCTCTCCTTATCCCACATTATGTGGGGTCGGGACAACATGTAAGTTTCTTCCATTTTCCCCTATCCTGAGCCAGCTCCGATGTTATATTCCGTTTTCCCATATCCTCCCTCACACATTCCAACCACCTTTTCTTTGGCCTCCCTCTATTTATTTTCCCATTAACTTTCATATTCAACACTCTTTTAGTAACATGACTTTCTTCTCTCCTCAATACATGCCCATACCATCCTAACCTACTACTTCGCAACTTCTCTGTAATTGGGGCCACTTTCACACTTCCTCTTACGTACTCATTTCTTATCTTATCCATTTTAGTCACACCACTCATCCACCTCAACATTCTCATCTCCGCTACATGCAATCGTCTTTCATCCATCACCTTGGTTGCCCAGCACTCAGCACCATACATAATGACAGGTCTTATTATGCTCTTATAGATCTTGCCTTTGAGCTTAAGGGGCATGCGAGAGTCACAAACTACTCCGGTTACCTGTCGCCACTTCATCCATCCTGCGTTTATGCGCCCATTGATGTCTCGGTCTATATTGCCGTCGCTTTGAAGAAGAGACCCGAGGTATCGGAAGTCGGAGCAGACTGGTAGGGATGCACCATCTAAGACAATTGACTCGAAACCGGAGGGACCTCCAAAATCAGCAAAAAATTGCTGGGTTTTGGTCCTGCTTATTTTAAAACCGAAGCTCTCCAGTCTCTGCTGCCATTTTACCAGTCTGCTCTGAACCTCAAGTCCATCCTCACCTACGAGGACGATGTCATCGGCGAACAGCATGCACCAGGGTGTCTCTTCTTGGATATCCGACGTCAAGGCGTCCATCACCAGAAGGAACAGATAAGGGCTTAACGCCGATCCCTGATGCAAGCCTACAGCCACATTGAACTCGCTGGTGACCCCAGCTTCGGACCGGACAGATGTACTGGCTCTACTGTACATGGCTTGTATAAGACGCAGGTATTTTTCAGGCACTCCCTTCTTTCTCAATGCCCACCATAGCACTTCTCTCGGGACCCTATCATAGGCCTTTTCGAGGTCTATGAACACCATATGCAAGTTGTTGTTAGCAAGGCGGTATTTTTCGCAAAGTTGGCGAATAGAAAATATTGCATCCATAGTTCCACGGCCAGGCATAAACCCAAATTGATTTTCACTTATCTCACTCTCCTCTCTCATTCTTTTCTCTATCACCCTTTCCCATACTTTCATGCTATGTGACATGAGCTTTATTCCTCGATAGTTGTTGCAGTCCTGTACATCACCCTTATTTTTGAATATAGGCACCAGTAAACTGGCACCCCACTCGTCAGGGATCGCCTCTTCTTGCAACAACTTATTGAAGAATAAAGCCAGCCACTTCCATCCATCAACCTTTAACAACTTCCATACCTCCACTGGTATCTTATCTGGTCCTACAGCTTTTCCATTTTTCATGCTTTCTACCGCATCTTGCACTTCTTCCATTTTTACTTCATTCGCCAACCCTTTATTTTTAGGCACATCCTCAAGAATTCCACTCCAGTCATTTTCCTCATTCATCAATTTTTTGAAATAGTTTTTCCATCGTTCTTTCGTCAAAGTCATCTTTTGTCAAAATTCTAATAATAATGCAAAAACAGAAAAAAACATTCGACATTCCAATACGTATTTTCCAAAAAGCTGCATACTTTCTAATAGGAATGACAATTTTTTCTTTAATTTTTGTCTGTAATTTTCATTACGAGGTACTATAGTGATCTCTCTTCCACGTCGTATAACAGTAATTGATTAAAAATCAATAACTAGAAGAGAGTTCTACATAAGTACTTGACTTTTATAAGATATATCAATTTCCAATTGGCCTACTTACCTACTGACATCACCCGAAATAAATCTAATATTTTTTCGCTGGCTATATCAATAAACCAATTTTGCTACGCAATCATCTCATTTTATTAAACGAATATATCGATTCCAATATTCTTATTATCTCTATTTTACAAGCTTTTATTATTATTTATTTTGTTTCACCTGTCCCGTTGTCTGTCGTTCTGTCTGTAATTAAATCTTGCAAGTTACATTTTACCCTACACTAAAAAAAAGAGATAAATTTATCCTACATTGAGTAAATTTTTTTGACTTCGACTTTGAGTAAACGCATACAGAAGTATAGTGGGTATTCGCAGGACCCGATCGAATCAGATTCCCTTTGATCGACTTACACGTGTTCATGATAGCGTGGGAGTGGCCGTAGTATCAAAGAGTGATATATATTGGTATTTAATTAATGTTGTCAAAAGGCTTCGTAGATGGAAGGGACTCATTATTTCAGTGAGAATTCGTTTGACATTTTTGCAATTCAATGGCTCATTGACTGTACTTTGCGGAGTGCGGAGTCCTTATTTATATATATCAGTTTCATCATCAGGTCTTTTCGTCTCGATTGCAGGAGCACGACCTTCTCTGTACTACCAGAGCCATACTCGGCCAGAGCAGTCAATGGACTTGGCCTACACTCTCCTCGCTGGCCAGACGGGTTGCAGGGGTCCCATTGATGTTTGTAAGCTTGTTTAGCTTGTATTTCCTAAGTCGCCTTCTACGACATCCGTGGGAAGACTTGAAGTGGTCCTATTCTACTCTGTGGGAAACCACACGGCAAAGTCTAGCATTAGCATTTGTATTTTTTTTTACTAGCTAGTGTTACCCGCGGTTAAAATAGTCCAAGCTTTTAGCTTCTTGCATACCAAATTTTATCAAAATTGGTCCAGCCGTTTGCGCATGAAGAAGTAGCAAACATACACATACACTCACAAACTTTCTCTTTTATAATATTTGTGTGAAAACTACCACTTGCATCAAGTAAAAAAAAAAAATTGTGACCAAACCTGCTGATAGTGTAATAATATGATAAATTGATAATACATCTAAACGTTACAATGAGGTACCTACAAAAATCACGTCTACAAGGACGTAAAATGTTTTCTAACTTAAAAACCTACTTTTAGGTACTTCGTAGGTTTATATCTAGGTAGTCTTACAGACTCTCTCTGTGCCTAAGTGGTCACTGTACTTGCCTCAAAACTACGAGGTCAAATTCTGATCAAGTGTTGGCTATTTACACATGAAAACACATTCAATTAAATATGACGCGGCCGCAAACTGCAATTCAGACTGGTCAGATAACACTTTCATTCATTCATTCAATTAGCATATAGGTGGCGCCTGCGATCCGATTGCAAGCTTGCGGTGAATCCAAACAGCGTGGAATCAAATAGACTTGATGAGAGTACTATCAAATTCAGAAACTGATTGAAAAAATATAACTTCAATAAGAGATAAATTTAATTGGGATATGTCCCTTATTAATAAAATAAATTGACTAGGATATGTTTGATGTTGAGAAGAGAACAGGTAATTAATGTACTGCGAGGTACTAGGTACGTACGATGCCGTGTGGTTTCCGACAGAGTAGAATAGGACCACTCCAAGTCCTCCCGTGGATGTCGTAGAAGGCAACTTAGGAAATAAAAGCTAAACAAAGCTTATAAACATCATTGAGACCTCTCCAACCCATTTGGCCAGCGAGGAGGGTGTAGGCCAAGTCCTCTGGCTGCTCTGGCCAAGTGTGGCTCTGGTAGTACAGAAAGAGGTTGTGCTCCTGCAGTGGAGACAAAAATACCTGATAATGATTATAGGTACGTATATTACGTACAAAGTACCTGATGGCAATTTGCTTTTTTAACCTATTTCCGAAAAATGAGGGGTTATCAATTCGTCACGATATTTTTTTATGTATGTTACCAATTACTCGAAGACGCCTTGACAAATTTTGAAAATTCTTTTTTTGTTTATAAGGATATACTCGTGAAGTTGTTCCATTAAAGTTTTTACGAATTGGTTAAGTAGTTTGGAAGTGAAGTCGGTTTTTAGTTTTGAGAATTGATGTAATGTGTTATTATAACGGTCTCTATATTTTTTCATTCACCATAATTCGTTCAGTCATTTATCAGCAGCAAGCAGTTGACACGTTCATATTTATTGTGGTTCAATGTGCAAATGCATTATATTCATTCACGTTGGAGATTTATGAGGTTATTTGGGATTTATGATTTATTCTAAACCAATAAAAAAAATTGTAGGTCAATTGATCTATAGATTTGTGATCTTTGTATAGCCTTGAATATTTTTTTATTTTCGTATGTGCAGCGGCCACCACTGGTGTCAGACTTTTCAAAGCTGCTTAAAAGCATCTGACATAGCTTTTTGACTGCCATACAATAATTACAACCGGGTCAAACTGCTTTACGTGCCGTGAAGTGTCACGAAAAAGCTAGATTTTTTTATACCATTTGTGGTCTTGCGCCCTACTGCGAATCTCGCCGGTGTCGCTATACTTACGAAAGCGTTAGTAATGCGCACTTCCGCCGGAACACCGAGATCCTCCTATAAATTGTATTTAAGTATATTCTTTTACATGAATTTGAAAAAAAAAAACCCGAACTCATCTCCCAATATACAACGAGGAGGGGACATATCCGTAACAAATGACACCACAGGCTATACTAGTCAGAGAAAAAAAAATCGTCATTCGCATACAAATTGCCCGAGCAGCGGCACACTTTCGTAAGGAAAGGCCAATTTTTTTTTACTTTTGTTATTTTAATTTCATTATACTATAGTGATCTAGTATAATCCGTGATTCGATTTGTTACGGGTGTGTCCGTTCCAAATTATAGCCAATAAGAGGTCGCGCCCGCTTAACGGGCTTCCAAGCTAACCCCCTGCTTACTGCTTAGCACTTATGTATTTTCTCAGCACAATATGGCGGCACGCCAACCAAATTAAGTAAAACGCATTCTAATGTCCAGTCGACGAGATAAGCTCCTTGACCCAATTCCAATCATGAATCTGCGACACATCACTGATCTTTTCGTTCATTCATTCACTCATTCAGTAATTTACGCTGCGTAAACCGATTACAAGCTATCCGCGGTAAGCACATTAATATTCATTGTACTTCCAATTCCATTTGCATTTGTGTAATGTTTGGTAAATCATCAGAGACATCAGATGATCATCTGATTCAGATATAGTAGAGAGTATTGTTTAAATATTACTCGTATTTGTCAATTCATACCATGACCAATTAGAAAACAATATTACTTACTGAACTTCGTTTCATTCAGCTAAGATAATCAGCAGTAGTTATCGCTAAATGCTACTTAACATCGCAAAAATTCTGACAAACAGTTTTTAAAAAATGAAAGTTCTTTCGAGACGAGTCTTCTTTCTAGTTTAAAAAGAAAACGAAAGACCTTTTTAAGCTGATGAGATAAGTTATAAGCCACCAAATATTCTAAACTAAATGTAAAAAATAAATAATAATGTAAAGTAAATAATGTTTTATATTGCAAGAATTTGCCAAAATCTGACAAAAAGTTCTGTTTTATGCTTTCTACGCCAAAAAATTCATTTCATCGTCAGGGCTATGTCCATTCCATAAAGACGTAATAATTTTTATAACCATTGTTAGGCAAAGGCCTCCCTCTCGGCTCTCCATTTCTCTCTGTCTTGCGCTTTTACCTGCCAGTAAATAATTTTTAAATTTATAGTAATCGAAGTCCCTTAAGAGATAAAGACGTGGTAGCATGTATGAATGCAGATCAATACATGCGTAACGCTACGATTGTTACGAAACGTGTGCGCGAGCGATAAAGCGTTTTGCTGGATTATATCCGCTCGATATTCCACACTCCAATATGAAGATTCTCGTTCGCAATATATCACATGTAATATTGATACAGATTAATTGAAGCATGTAATGTTCCGTAGGGTAAACATCAAGCATACAGTCAGTTTTAAAAACTCAGTCGTCTTCATAACGTGTGTGTTAGAGACTAACACTAATGTCAGAGTTTTTAAACCGGCTCAAAGGCCTCTGACATGGTTTTAGGTAACGACCAATTTCAAAGACAGTGACCGGAACCGCCGGCTTAACGTGCCCTCCGAAGCACGGATCATCTTACTTATCAGACAATCAGGTGATCAGCCTAAATTTTCCTAACTAAACTAGGACAACAATACAAAGTCGTTGTTCCCGCCGGGAATCGAACCCGCGACCTCCGGGTATGAGCCGAACGCTCTAATCACTACACCACGGAAGCAGTTACTTATGAAATAAAAAACACAGTTAAATTATTGAATAAAAAATATGTTTATAAAAGGGTTGTTATTCATATACATACTATCACGTCTTTATCCCTAATGGGGCAGACAGAGCATTTTGGGTCTTACGGCTCTATGCAGAGCCCAGGGCCGCAAGACCCAAAAGCCACTTTTAGCGTCATGGTGGGCGAGAAGATGGAAAAGCAATCAATACAGTGATGGGTTGCTAGCCGCATCGCCTGTTAACATGATTTGCATTTTTGTTATTCATATGTCTGTACTATTATTGTATTAGCGCAATATGAGTACAATAGCGACAGTTTAAGTGCTTGACATGTAAATGTTGAGAGTAATGCACCTCATTCACTCCCTTTATGAGGTTTTTATTGTGGCGTAATGGTACAGCAAGTGCAAGTTAGGAAATGGCCTTTTACTTTCTACGTCGTGGCTATTTATACAGGGTTACTTTTTAATACAGCCTACCCCTTTGGAGCAAGTTCAGTCTGTAATACTGAACTACTTTCATAAAAACGATTATCGAAAAACAAAAAAGGAAATTCGGCTTCCCATATACATCAGATTTCAGCCAAATAGCAATTATCTGTACAATATGGACTTGGCGAAGTCTGTATTGTCCAGATACGGACTAAGCGAATTAGCCAAAAAGAGTATAAGATTTTTACATCACTTTTTCTGTCACAAATTTTTCTAGGGACAAAAATTTTTTTGACGTTTTTTTTCAGGCTTAAATTTTGTAACACAAATGATCTTAGTACTCTTCTATCTATAGATCTTACTTTAATATGATCTAAGAGTCTTGCGGTCCCAATAACTGTTATTAGTATAACGGAACTTACCGCGATTACTATCGTTTTTGTCAGATATTTTGACGGCTCTTCTGCCGTCATGGTCGCTGGCCGACTGAGGAACTACCATGGTAGAACTACGATAGTTGTTCGGCTGTCAAGAGTGACGATATCAGTCTACCCTCTTTCTTCGTCTTTTGTTGCATACGTCTTTGTTACTTTGGGGCTAGCTTAATCTGTGTAATTTGTGTCTTTCTCTTTATAATTATTTTTATAAACAAAGTTACTTCAATCAGCTTCAAAATGACTTACTCTTAACTCACACCGAAACGACAGTGGCAAGTAGCCTCAAACCATAATAATCACCTTTATTTCTATCGACGAAATACTTGAAAAAAACCCTGCCGCGCCGCTTGCAGTCGTGAGCAGTCGCGAGGCTTTTGTTTCGTTCACGCTATACTGTGCATTGCGTTAATAGAAATAAGGGTGAATTTGGTTGTGAAAGTGTACTGTGAGTTAACCCTTACTTTTCTTTCGATATATTTTTCAAAGAAGTCTATCGAATGAATCAATTACTTCTACAGTACTTACTTGTATTTATATACTCTCCTGTAAAGATGTAATTGAAAATAAAGTTAATTTGTATGCGGATGGAATTAGATTTCGCTGTCCAAAAGCGAAAAATCCTTCGCATTCGCCGTAAGGTATACTAACTGAGATTACGATTTCGATGTAACAGCACATTTTGTTTGCTGGTTTCGTTTTCAATCGAAGTTGAAAGTCTCGGGAGTAATACCAAGTTTCCAAGTTTCTGTCGGGCGGCGTCCATTAATACGGATGGTTCTTAGATCGAGTTCGGTATAAATTAGGTATAGTTAATTTAACTTATAGCGCATCCCAGGCTCCGAAGCACACCGCTGAGGATGCACCGTGACGCGCCAAAATGACGAAAAAGATAATTCCAAACATCTCAAATCAGATCCTTTTTTCTAAACGTCAAAAAAAACATTTACTATGGGATTGGTATGAAATAGTATATACAATTCCATGGTATGAAATATAGACTAATGACATCATGTATTCTTGGAGTCAAATAGCACTACTCTTCTACTATATACCTTCTACTATATACCTTATTTCTACGACTGATTGTTATTGTTTTTGTGTTGATTTGTTTGTATGTGCATTTATATGTGTGTGCCTCAGTGAGACAAATAAAGTGATTATCTATCTATCTATCTATCTATCTACTAGGAAGAAATCTTATCGCTTTTAGCGATAAGACCGCCCATTGTACATTTATATATTTTTTTCTGTGTATACTTAAATAATTGTATTTTTTTTACTTAACTTACTTAACCTCTAAGCCGGCACTTAGACGAATTCCTCCCGACTTCAATTGTTTAACTATTGTGTCTGGTATTGGCGCAGCTTGAAGAGTTAACTCTTTATATCAGTTTTCCCGCACTAATAAACCTAAAATCACATTGAAAATGAATATGATGAATGACAATGATTTGATAAACATGATTTTACATTTATTAATGCATATTGATTATATACTTAGATGATATTAAGAGCGGACTCAAGAAAACCATGACGTCAAACTTTTGTATTCCATATAAGTCCCATATATCTGTTTTGACGTTTAGAAAAAAGTGTCTGCTACGTCTTGTTGTCATCTAGCGGATTTAGTAGAAGTTAAAGAGTACAAGCTAGCTTATTGGCTGAACGCTATTTAGGTTACGTATTTGTATATTATTATGTATATCAGAAGTAACATATTTTTTTAGTTCAGTAGTTAAGGCAAAGTTAAAACCTCATTAATTAAAGTTCTATATTTTAATTGAAGCTTAAATAACTAAACTAATCACCAAACAGTTTTAATAGCCACTGAAAAATACGCATCAATAAACATATTTTAAGCCTTTCAAGTTTGTTTGGGTCGAAATACCTACCTAAAGAGTCTGAAATGAAAATTAAAAGCCTGAGTGTACTCCCAATATTACTCAATATAGCTCATTGGCTATTGAAGGGCCATTTCAGAGAAACTGAGAGAATGTACATTTAACTTTTTGCCGCCTTTTTAGTATTTAAGAGCGATTTTAAGAGGCTTTTTTGGAAGTCTTAAGAAAAATATTAATACATAAATGTTAAGAGTGTATTGTCATGAAAATGTGTACGGTACATGAATCATGTTTATAGCATACTTTAATAAAGTACTTTTTATACGTATATTATGTGATACGAACAGTGTATGGAGCTTTTTTTTAAAAGCACTTTAATTACTTCCATGCTGGCCTGGGAGAAAAGAAAACATTTAGATGGTACTAGCTGCTTTTCTTTCCGCGCAGATCGTAAAAGGGAATGGGTGAAAATCTGATTCATGTTAATAAACGATGCGGCAAGTAATCTGTCTACATGTCTGTATACATGTCGCAGCGAGACAGGTGCAGAGGCACGGGATGAGCGGGATCGACATTTGACGTGTGCATTTGCCACTTGGTTACTTACAGTACGAAAACAGACTAATGTCAGGATGAAAACTTACTTACAGTCACGTCACCTCATCACCTTGTTACCGCAAGAGAGACCTTACGTCAGCCCCACCACGCGCTGAACCATGAATTCCAACCACATGAGTTAAATCCTCTGGCCCACACAGGTATTGAATTCGATGTCCAACAAGGTTTATTATCCAGCTGAAAAAGACTGCCATAGTAATAACGGTTTACCAATCCAAATCTATTACAATAATCACAATTAAATGAGTCATGGTAAGCCACAGTAAACCACACAAACGAGTCGTGCAAAGTACGCTACAACTACGTGTAAAATAATAAATAAGCGGCCAAGTGCGAGTCGGACTCGCCCATGAAGGGTTCCGTAGTAGCAAATAACATAATATAAAAGTCTTGTAGTATGTTTTTTAATTTTTTTATATTTGAGTTGATTGAATGAAAGGTAAATTGCCGTTTATGATTTATGACGTATTATAAAAACTACTTAAGTACTAGATCTTTTTACTTCTAGAATTTTCGCTGGTAGTTTTCATGGTAATGAACATCATAATTTTTTTTAGTTTTATCTATCTCTTATTTTAGAGGTTACGGGGGGCACACTTATTTCCACTTTGTAAGTGTCTTTCGCGCAAAGTATTCGGTTTAGAAAAAAATGATATCATTTTTTTAAGACCTATCCATAGATACCCCCACACGTATGGGTTTGATGAAAAATATATTTTTGAGTTTCAGTTTTAATTTTTGTGTCAAAACCCTAATGCGGTTCACATAATACATCTACTTACCAAGTTTCAACAGTTTAGGTCTTATAGTTTCGGAAAGAAGTGACTGTGACATACGGACGGCCAAACAGACAGACATGACGAATCTATAAGTGTTCCGTTTTTGCCATTTGGCTACGGAACCCTAAAATGGGAATTTTTTTTGAACTTACCGACATGCATATATGTCGCAGTTGACTTGCATAATCCGCATAATCCAAAACATCTAGCTGTATGGCATTACAGCTTGGTTTTGTAAAATTCGCATTTAGTTACATGATCTAAGAAACTTTCTGATCTATTTCCTTTTTGTTTAAAACTTTTATTTTATTAAAACCTGATAAAATCTTTAATCCACGTTCATTCTCTGTCTCCCGATTCCCAATCAGACGAGATATATAGAGGGCTGAGGGGTGCTTCCCAGACATGACAATGACAACGTGAAAAACTCGTCTTTTATCAACGTTCTGTTTAATTCTACTTATAAACTTTTGCAAGTACTACATATGTTTGAGAACCTTAACCGAAGTTTTCTTTGCTTTTACTTACTCGTGGAAAACTTCACAAGTCTTTAGTCAATGCAATATTTATTTATCAAGTTGGAAGGCTTTCGGCCGTGCACCCCGCGGCGCCGAAATCAGCCTTTATTTGTTTCCAACAATCACGCTCTGATTGATACGTGGCCCGAGTAGCAATGAAACTAGCATTTTTACTAAAAGTAACATACTTTAGTTACATTTATCCATGAGGAAGGAAAAAGACGTAATAATATAAAATGTATTTCGACGACGTCCGTGGCATAGTGCTAGACCGCCACCTAGAGGTTCCGGGTTCGATCCCCGGTCAGCGCAAATTGGAAAATGGACTTTTCTAGCTCAATCAGTGTGATTGGTCCATATATATTTAAATTTGTGGGACTTATCCACAAGGTGGTCTGACAACCTGACCAAAGTCGCTGGAAGGCGCTGAATGCAAGCCGCTCTAGATCGGTCATTTTGGAAATCCTTGGTAGAGGCCTATCTCCAGTAGTGGACTTAATGTGGCTGAAATGATGATGAATGTATGTATTTACTAATCGACGGCTAATAGTGGTAATTTATTAATGATTCTATCGATCTGAGGTATTATTTTAGACACTGTGTGGCGTAGTGGTAACCACGCTAGTCCGCCGTTCGTAAGTTCCGGGTTCAATCTCCGGCTAGAGCAAGTTGTAGAATGACCTATAACATCCAAAACGAGTAAATAAAGGCTCCTAAGATAAGTTATAATATTTATTTATTGAGAAAAAAGAAATAGGAACAAATAAAATTAAACTTATTTATTATTATTGCTTGTTGCCCTTTGAAGTTTTAGTTGGGTAATAATTAGTAAGGTAACATGAATAATCGTGTTATCATAATTTACCCATAACCAGTTATGATTAAGTTTAAATGTCTACATTTGCCGATACACACGTGTAGATCCTCAATTTCGTAATGTAAATATACGTAATTGTTACGTTAATGCCAGGTTATGTAGATACTTACATCAAAGTCTTAGTTTGTAAGTATTGTACAGTTCCACCCCACCTTTAGTCATTATCTCCTCTGGTTGTAGGGTTGACTGGAAGAGATCCCTGACAGGGATAAGTCCGCCTTTGTACTGTTGTGTTTCAACTATGTTAAGGTTGTGTCAATTTATGTACAATAAAGAATTTACAATACAATACAAAGTCAAAGTCTTTTTTATTCAATGTAGGATAAATTTATCTCTTATAGAAGGTTATTTTTTAAATAGTATTTTAGTGCAAAAGCTAAAAACTACTAGCTAGCATCCTTCATGTTTATCTAGAAGAAAATAATAAGTTATTGTACTAGCTGCTTCTCTTCCCACTCAGATCGTAAAGCCGATCGAGGGAATGGGCCAGAATCTGAATCATGTTAATAAGCGATGGAGCTAGCCACCCGTCACTATTTTAATTCCCTTTTTCCATTTAAGTAAGTAATAATGTGTACTTACTTCTTACTTCCCGCGAGGACAGATTTTCCGCAATTAGGCCCGATTTTGCGGGTCCCGTTTTGTGTGGGGAGCTGACGCCGGTCTCAGTTCTCGAACCAGCCCAGCTCCTGCAGGAAGCCTAGAACGCCTGTAGGCGCCCTGCACGCTTCCGCCATGGTTCCCGGGTGTTCTAGGAACGTTCTTCTAGTAATAATGTGTATATATATATATATCTGTTTGCCATAGCCTCATAAGCGTGAGTGGCGGAGAAGATATTTCGTCAACTACTTTTACGCTAATATCTGTCAGTCTGTCTGTCTGTGGCATCATAGTGCCCGAATAGATAGACCAATTTCGAATGCGGTTTTTTTAACGTAAAAGCAAGTTCCCACGGTGGTTTTTAGGTATGTTTGATAAAAATTGGCCTTTGCATAAAAAACTATTGAAAGTCGGGATTTTTTTAATTTTCCTGGCAAATAAACTTGGTATAAAATCGCTGCCGCTTCCGCTATCATTCACACTGTAACCTCTACTTAATTTCCAATGCATTATCAGCCGCCGCAGCGCCCCGAATCGCTTTCCATTTATCCTTAATGTCTAATTCCGGGTTGAGATAATTTTGATGGCACCACCCCAAACATTAGGCACATGGAGATTAATTTCCGTCGGTATCAGAAGTAGGACTTTTACTTCTAACAGCAAAAACGTCAGATGTGGTGAGTTTGACCTAATTGAGGACGGCGAGCCGTAGTGGTCACCATGCTAGTCCGCCACCCAAAGGTTCCGGGTTCGATCCCCGGTCAGGGCACGTCGGAAAATGGCCTTTTTCAAATTGTTCTGGGTCTTGTTTATCTATCTATATATGTATTTATTATAAAAATATAGTATCGTTGAGTTAGTATCCCATAACATAAGGCTCGAACTTACTTAGGGACTAGCTCAATCTGTGTGATAAGTCCCTATATATTTATATTTATTTGATACTGATTCTGCCACAGGTGATAAGCATTATAACGATACCCGGACGGATAAAACATTGTAGGAGTAAAAATTATATATAATATCTTTAGATTCACCCCACTTATAATGGGATAAGGGAAGGAAGAAGATGTATATGTGACGTATATGTAAGGTACTTGAGCCAGTAATAAACGAGCTTCGGTTGAACTCAGTCGTTTCAATCCCATCCTCGTCGCCAATGATATGTATCTACTACAAAAATATGAACATAATTCATTAAGTTAAACTAAGATTATGACCAGAAGAGATAATAAAAAGCCCTAGTGAGAAACCATTTTATAAAAAAACCGGTATTATTCAAGTAAAGTTCTCAATACTTTGCAACAAAGCATATTTGCAATATTTCATTTTATCTAAAAGGCCCGATTTCCCCCGAGAGTGAACTCCAGATAGTTTCACACTACACCTGGAGTTTAATACCTTGAGTTATTTTAACTCCGTACAATTTTACAGTGAAAGTTTTATAGCTCCACCTGTGTGAAACTTATGCTACTTGGTGACATTAGTGGGGGTAGTGAGGATTAAAAGTTGAGCGGCCAGTGTCCCATATGGCGGATGGAAGAGGTGGCATTAATATTCTTTTGTTTTTAAAACTCGAGATAATGAATCGTTTTACAATGTGATGCTGCACTTTAGTAAATGCATATTTTATTGACTAACTCTCTCTTCTCGATGAGAATTTCGTATATATTTAGTTTTTAGAGTTCTGTAGTAAATAGGTCCTTATATTTTCGCCATGTCTGTCTGTCTGTCTATCAGTTCTACTAAGACACTATATATAAATACTAGAGCTGCTGTAATTTGGCAGGGTATTCATTGCGAATAAGTGGTAAAATAAAATCTTGAATAATTTTTTTTGTACTTTGCCTTGCTAGGACAGATTTTGTATATTATTTAATGATAGTTTATTTATTTTAATTAAATATTTTTTTAATGCTTTTGACTGCAGAAGAAAAACACAGACGTGAAACACCACACCTGCAGGCTAGTTAAAAATAACATAAAACATGTTTGTATAGTTTGTAAAAATATTGCGTAAAATAATACCTGACCTTGACCTACCTACTTATTCGCGGGTTAGCTGAGAGATAAGTTCGCTGTTGACAATATTTTTATAACAGAAAACCTAAAGGCCACGCTTAGCGTGACAGGAATCAACATAATGATGGTTGCCGCATCGCCTTTTAACATAATTCAAATCTCGCCCATTCCCTCAGGTACATTATATGTTTTTTCCATTGTTATATTGTTATTGTACCTAAACACGTGTTGTCATTACTTTAAAGTTATTACAAACAAACAAACTTGGTTAAAAATATGTCTTTACTAGCTGCGTCCCGCGGTGTTACCCGGGGTTAAAGTAGCTAGGGTGACAGCTTCCTGATAACAAAATTTTTAACAAAATTGGTTCAGCCGTTTGCGCTTAAAGTAACATAAAACACATGTATACACACTCACAAACTTACGTCTTTATAACATTAGTGTGATTTGAATCATAATAACAAAAAATAAAACTTTTATATCAGCGAAAAGTAATATTCTTTTTATTTTCGAGGAGCAAGATCGAGTGCCTCATACCGCCTGTCACATTGGTGTCGTCCTGAAGGGTTGATAGCCGTGACGTTTGCACTTGAAGATGACAACTGAGATATTTTACTCGACTGTTCACAGCAGAGTCAATTTTTTGTTGCGTGTTAATAAGTAGATATTTCCATTTTCCATACCTTGTTCGGTATTTAGTTTAAAACTTTTGATAGTATGTTAGTACGATCGCGAGCAAAAGTCCATTCTATGAAGAGCTATGAATAGAGTTTTGCTAGGGATTAAAACCTTTAAGCCATGAATAAACTTTTGCTTTTAACTGTACATATAATTATATAATTTATAGCTATGAATAAATAAATATATATGGACAAATCACACAGATTGAGCTAGCCCCAAAGTAAGTTAAAGGCTTGTGTTATGGGATACTAATCCAATTATTCTATATTTTATAATAAAATACATATAGATAAATAACCAAGACCCAGGTCATCTGAAAAAGATCATTTTCCATCTTGACTTGACCGGAGATTGTACCCCGGACCCCCGGTGTGACAGCGTGGCATGATGACCAATAAGCTACTGTACAGACAAATACAACAAACAGACAAATATACTTTTGCTAGCAATTAAAATCTTTAAACTATGAATAAACTTTTGTTTTTGACTGTACAAAGATCAACTTGCCGTTAATGGACTATTTTTTTTACTGACTTGTCTGTATGTCACTCTTCTCAAATCTCAAGACCTTTGCTTTCACAATATATCTGGTTTCTCAATATCTATACATATAATAAACCAGCAAAATATTTTTAGAGCTGTAGCTAGCATTATATTGTTAAGCCTGGGTAACATATAGGGTATAAATGAATTGGAAAAATGGAACACCTGATGCGGAACTATAATGGTACAGCTAAACAATAAGAAATATAAAAATTACGCCTTAGCAAAAGTTGTTTATAGCCTGATGAGAATTTTCCAGAGACAAAGACCACGCGAACGAAGTCGCAGGCTTCGGCTAGTCAATAAACAGCGGCACTAATTTGCCATGTCCGCCACAAAACAAGCAGCAAATCCGCTTGAGCCTCGCCAAAGTCGCCACACTCTAATGCGGACTTAAATTTTGTTCACATTGACCGAGTATTAAGAGCAGCACCAACGATATGCGTTTGCTAGTTCCCTTGCGCACTATTATTCTGTTCTGGGAGAAAAGAAAAACGTAATATAAACTAGCTGCTACTCTTCCCGCGTAGATCGTAAAATCCAATCGAGGAAATGCGCGAGGATCTCTAGCAACCAACTTTTTCCAACTTCTCATCCACCATTACGCTCAATTTGGATTCCTGTCTAATGTCTACCCCTGAGAAACCTTTCTGCCCGCCCTTGTCCGGTGCAGATGTTTTTATCAAATATCCATTTCTATCTTTTAGCTAGATGTGATGTCTAGTACAATAATCAATTAGTACCTGGGCGACCTTTGCTCGGTTACATCTCAAACATTAACTATTTTTTTTTTAACTTTTCTAAAAACAATGCAAAATAAAAATAAAATATATAAACTTAAACATAAAAAAAACAAAAGTAAGTCACCGAGTGGGATTCGAACCCGTAACACTCTTTCTAGCGGTCGCTATCCTTAACCGCTGAGCTAAAATCAAGGCGATTGCGGCGCGACGAAATTAGCGACCATATTCTGCGTGGAAAGAAAAACGCATGAAAACTCGAAAACACGCGTTTTCCCAAACATAAAACTAATCTAGATCGATTTTTTACCCCCGAAAACCCCCATATACAAATTTTCAGCGAAATCGTTAGAGCCGTTTTCGAGATCACAGAAATTTATAAATAAATATATATATATACAAGAATTGCTCGTTTAAAGGTATAAGATTCATTAAAAATGAGATTATTGACCGAGTGAGCTAAGCGTCTCATTTTCGAGATTGGCCAAAAACGCTTTTGTCGGCCTGTCTGGAGAAAAGCAGGACAAACTGTCCTGCTTGACAAACGGTCGCATTTCTTAACCGAATCTGGTAAAATTTTGAAAGAATGTTCGAAAATTACACATAATTTTTTGGCGATTCAGTCAGGCGAGTTTAAAAATTGAAAAATATTATACCTATTTCAGCCATTTCGAAATAAAAAACAAAAAGTCTTCAAAAGTTTTTGTTTTGTTTTTGTTTTTGCCCTTTATTAAGACGCGACTTTTTGTCTGAACAAACTTTTTTGTCCGACAAACTTCAACGGCTCGGGGTGACTCGCAAGGTCTACATCTCACAGAGCTTACGTAGTAACTTATTAGTAATCTGTGACAGAGTCTCTAGTTCTATTCATAAGTCGAGACTCAGCGAGTGTAAAAATCAATGATGCGACATCGATACATCATGCCACTGGTCTTCACAGTATGCACTTTTACGAAAGAGATAAGAGAAAGCGGAAATTAATTGCTTTTTTTATCATGCATAAACCTTAATCCTAGACACTCGCCACACTTACTCGCCAAATGTGACCACGTCTAAGCGACCGGACGCCGGCTCCAAGCTCAAAGCTCCTTTATCCCGATAGATTGACATTCGCCGCTGTTTTCGCGTAACCTGGAACAGCTTAGGAATGTAACAAGCTTTTACAAGTTTAGTTAGTTCTTGGATCATAGATATTCTTTTTAGAAAAGTAGAAATGCGATAAAACAAAAATCTACTTCTGTGTACAATACAATGTGGAACGGAAAGGGGATATCAACGCGAAAGGGGGTAAACGTACTTAACAATGTGAACAACTTTTACTATGGGACTATCTCTGAAATTGCAAAAACATCCGCAATTTCATACAAAATGAAATACCTACCGTGCCCAAATATTAGGAGCTGCAGATTTTTTCCAGGGATGATCCCGTAGTAAAAGTTGTTCACATTGATTAGGATTATAACTCCCTTTTGGGTTTAACCCCCTTTCCGTTACATAATTTAGAGAGAGCGTAATGGACCATCAAAACGTTATAATGAATAATTTTTGACCCCCGACAAAAAAGGGGTGTTATAAGTTTGATACCAAAGTCTGTCTGTCTGTTTGAAGCATCGTAGCTCTCGAAGGGATTGACTTGCGATTCGGTATGATGGAAATCGGTTTAGCGGTAAAAATTATGGGTTCGTACCAAATCTTGTAATTTATTTATTTTATATTACTATATTTTGATCGAGTATGTACTTCTTTTATTTAATTGTATACTTTTATTCTTCTACACTGTAATACTGTAACTGCGCCGACTATGCCTGAAAGAAATCGCTTTAGTGATAGTGATAGTGATGAGACGACCTCCGTGGCGTAGTGGTCACCATGCTAGACCGCTACCCAGAGGTCCCAGAGGGAGCTTTAATAATAATAATATTATTTTTTTGTCTCTCGGGCCGCAGTTGTTACTGTAAAACCAGCGCTAGAAAGAAAAGGCACACCCTTTACTAATATATCGCATGTTAAAAGAATCTCTCATGATTGCCAATTTTTTACTCGGGAACGGACATTAACCTAGAATTGTTATTTCCCTATTTCCGAGAAAACCGAACCTTATTATAAATGTACGACTCAAATATTTTAAATCTGCTTATGATTTTGTATTTACTATTAATATATTTTACATAATATAATTAACTTACACTTGAAAGATTCCCAGCTGCGGGATGTTGAAGGCTGCGATGATGCTAATGTATGTGTGACACCTACCTGTCATTTTCACTTGCTACTCTCGCTCGTTTGAATACCTCGCTTCATCTTCGCTCGCTTTACTCACTCGTTCATTGAAAGTTTGAATACCTTCTCTACACTGATCCATATACACACACAAAGATGGACCAAATTCAGCTTTAACATAGTTTCATTAAATATGATTAGACCTTGTATTAAAATCCTCTAAAAACAAAGTAGTGACAAAAGCCGTTAATGTCCTAGTTTGTCCCCGACCCTGAATACTGTATGGGCAAAGTGCCGCAAAATTATACGCAGATTGCCCGGCGGCGGTCAATGTGTAAACACCACTTTGTAAAGTAATTCCTAGGGACCGGACGTTACCTTAAATATTTACCCACTTTTTCCTGTTTCCGGGAAACCCGAACCTGAAACGCTAATTAAAAAGATACGACTCAATTAGGTTTGTATTTCGTATACCTACTAGCAACTCATTTAGTAAGTACGGTTACGATAAGTAACGAAATGAAAATTTTACCAACCCAATTTGTAGAAATTAAATTACTATTTCAAATGGTTAGTAAAAAAGTTCTTAAACGATTTAATGTGCCCCAGATTGCTGTGCATGTGTCAGTAATTATATTAAAGTAATGTGCTTCCTTATGGCTATTTACTATCTAAACTATTTCATAAAAGTTAATAACCATGCTTTTAGGTTGCTTGATTTGGACTAACATATATCAAAAAGAAACAAATAGGTACTTTAAATTATAAAGCTAAACACTAAAATGTTTTCCAAAGCACAGAGGAGCTCAAAAAACTTGACACTCAATATGATCTGAGTCAACACAGTCGGCTTCTTTGTAAACAATAAAAAAACCGCTCATTTTATTTTGCAACAAAGTTAGCCACTCTAAAGAGAGTCTGAGGTCTCCATCGCTAAATATTGCACGAGCTGAGTGGCTCGCAATTATTCTCAAATTGCCCGGCAGCGGTCAATGTGTACAAACAACAATTTGCAAAGAGGTCATTCTTAAAGCGAGGTGGATTTGCCTCAAATATTTACAGAACGAGAGGTCTTTCAGACACAATTTGTTGGGGCTACTACTGTACAAAAATTGGTGTGCTCACTGAGAAATATTGCTGGTAAGGGCTCTTTGAGGGTTACTACGTTTATATTAGGTATTAACTATACAACGTGGAAGGGTCATACCCGTAATAAATCGAACCACAGGCTATACTAGATCACTATAGTATAATGAAATTAAAATAACAGTTAAAGAACTAGTTAATTGTAAAACACCGTAAAAAAATTTATTCCTTATTGCGAAAAGCTTTACACTGGGCCGCAGCCCGACCTCAACGTGCATAGTCACGTACAGTACTGTCCTCTTATGACATCCATAGAAACGAGATCCACGCTGCAAAGTTTCTACTACTCCCTCACATAATATTTTTCACAAAAATAGAGCTTTTTCCGGAATATAATCAGCTTCCTAGCATAAATATAGGATAAGAGGAACGGGATTAAGCCATAATGCGTGGGTATAAACGCTTTTAGAAAGATTTTGCATATTCGGACACGTTTAACCCTAAATAGCTTAAATTTTGAAAGACGGTATAACATATTTAGCAAGCAGTTTTTAGATTTTCGCAAAAATCCATGTAACTGACGTAAATCTATGCGACTAGAATTTAAATAAAAAAAAATGACAAATTATAAATTGTTCAACGTAGACAAGATCTTTTACGAATGTTTGTTGTTTGTAGCTAGGAAACTAATAGATAACTATATTTGTGTTATTTTTTCTTGACTATTTATTGATTTATATTTAATACTATTTTAAACTAATACATATTCTAGTTTGTGAGCTCGGCACAAAACTTCAAATCATATAGCATGCGCTAAAATCATCAGGCTGCTTACAACATTATAAGAAGCAATTGAGTACCTAAGAAGCCGCGAATTCCCCAAATTTAGAGGAACTAATATGCTAGTAAGTAGACAACCTATAGTTCGGAGAGATAAACGGTTCAACAATTTATTTCAACCATACAACATTCTAACAAGTAGTTTGTATACGCTGACTGCTGTTAGTAATAAAATCAAAAACTAGTTATAGTGTTTTATCTTCAGGTCCGTTTTAGTCCCCTCTATAGGAACACGACCTTCTGTACTATTGTACAGTTGAATAGAACTAGTTTTCCCACATTTTAAGCTGTAAAATATTCATTTGCTAAGCTACATGCCTTATTTAATAGAATACCATACGTAACAGTTTGTTACACTGTTAACTTTACTGGCTAGGTGTGCTCTGCAGAATTGTATTTCGGAATTCGCATTCATTGTTCTAAATTAAATTATAATAATAGTTTTCAGTAAACGATTCATAAAATCCAAGTGGATATTTTTTTATTTGATCTCATTTTAATACAAATTTACTACTTAGAGTTAAATAAAAAGAAAATTAAAATAACAAAGTAAAATTTATAAGCAACTTACGCTTCGAGCTGTACCCATCGTCAAAGTATTTGTATCGCCCATAATAAATAAATAAAATAAATAAATATATAGGGACAAATTACACTGATTGAGCTAGCCCCAAAGTTAGTTCGAGACTTGTGTTATGAGATACTAACTCAACGATACTATATTTTATAACAGCCTTCATGTCCGTGACATAGCAGACAAACTGCAAGAGAGTCGCTTTCGCTGGTACGGTCACGTCTTGCGGAAGCCGGCAAGTTACGTGGGAAACAAATGTATAGCCATGCCGCCTCCGCCGGGGCCCGGCAAGCGTGGTAGACCCAAGAAGTGCTGGCTTGACGTCGTCAAGGATGATATGCGTGCTAATCGTCTTACAACCAAGGATGCTCAAGACCATGCGAAGTGGAAAAGAAAAGTCGGAAAGCGGACCCCGGGCTTCTCAGCATTGCAACTAAGGATGCAACTGGGAAAACGCTCAGATGAGAGAGATACTATATTTTATAACAAATACATATATAAATAAACATCCAAGACATAGGACAATTTGAAAAAAGCCATTTTCCACATTGCCCTGACCGGGGATCGAACCCGGGACCTCTGAGTGGCGGACTAGCATGGTGACCACTACGCCACGGAGGTCGTCATAGATGCCATTTACTCTAACTTCATGATATAGGCCCGACGCAGACGACAGACTATTCTTTAGTCTGTGATAGTCTGTGAAAATAGAACTTATGGAATCATACGCAGTAACGCACAAGACGCGCGCCGGACTTTTTGCGCGTCGTGTGAGTTACTGCATGTGTTACGAGTATCTCTCTTATATTTAAGAGCTGGGCTCTTTTCGTTGTGTGTGTTATATGAGTTCTATTTTCACAGACTAAAAAGTGCGGCACGGTTTAGTCTGTCGTCTGCGTTGGGCCTTACACAGTAACTAAACATTATAAATCTGTGGTATCGTCTTCTTTAGGTATGCAAAAATGAACACTAAACAACTCCTCTATATTAGTATTACGGGACTTACCGCGATTAATATCGTTTTTTGCCAGATATTTCAGATATTTGCCAGATAGTAATTGTGACCGTGAAACTCTAAAATCATATAAACTCCTCTATAGTTAAAAAAAGGAACTAATTGTACCATTTGCATACAAATTGAAGGTAATACAAATACTTTGACGCAAACACTCCTGCTAGGGGTACAAGGACTTACTAACATAATATTATGAAGTGAATTTCTCATGCCCCAGTTACCAAGAATTACAAATTTCGAGCAATATATCGAAGCTTAGTTGAAGCGTGATTAAATTATTGACATACTATCTTGTAGGTATGTATATGTATTAGTATGTTTGTAAATTTCTATATCACCTTGTATCTTCCAAACAACTGAATGGATTAAGATAGTTAAGGTATCGTTAGATTCGTCTCAAGGTACTCAGATGTTTTTAAAAAAGGCGTATTTTGACGTTAAATTGTAAGTCGTTAATTTTTTTCCACACCTGTTGAATAGGATTTCAAAATGAAGGATTTAAATATAATATTATAAAAAACAACTTACCTATACATATACTTACGTTACTAAAGTGTAATTTGTAATACAAAAGAAATGCTAAAAAACAAAATATAGGTAACCTTGCTTATCCGAGCGTGTTTCCGCTGTAATGTTGTGTATCTTTACAGTTTATTTATCGGTTTTTTTTGTTTATATTTAGGTACTTGTTTACAAAAATATTCGAAACTCTCAAAGAATAGACTTGAAAGAATACAAATATTCATAAACAATGAACTGTGTACATCCACTGGTTGTCTGGAAGAGATCGCTTTAAGCGATAAGACCGCCCATTGTACTCATTTAATGTAAAATTTATTTCTTTGTTATTTTTTGTTATTCTTTTGGTGTACAATAAAGAGTTATCTATCTATCTATGTACATGTTAAACAATTATTATTCGAAATTCTTAATAACGACCATAAAAATGACAAATACCGTCAATTTAACACCAGATGTGAAAACAAATCTGAAAGAGAATGATATAATCGAAGCGGATGACGCAAGCCGCCCAAAGGGCCGATTGGGGACAGGGAGAAAAATAGAACAAGCGAGATTTCATTACTGCGGAAAGATTTTATTGTGCCATCCGCAACAAAATTCAATAAATTGAGATGAAATTATTTAACCGGATGGGAGTGAATGAATGAAAATACGAGATTTAAACAAATCGCTCTGATTAAAACTGAATCCGGCTCTGGCGTCGCAAATTTGTCGTTCATTCGCGAAATGGCTGGCGTATTCGAAATTTGAATAAATGTATGATTTATTGAGTGAGTGGTGCTAGCGGTAAAATATGTGGACTTTTATTACTGGATACTGTCATTGCCTGGCGGTGCAGTAAAGTGAATGAACGAATACATCAATCGACTAATGCTGTAATATTTCAATCTATATGGATGTATTGTATAGGTTTGGCCATATACTGTTACTGCTTTAGCAATATTTTGACATGAATAACTCATCATCAACATCATCATCATCATAATTTCAGCTGTATAACGTACGGCTGAACATAGGCCTCTTCCAAAAGATTCCAAGTCTGTAGCCAGCTCTTTCCAGCAACCTTGGTCAGGTCGTCAGACCACCTTGTAGGTGGGTGTCCTACACTTCGCTTGCCAGTACGTGGTCGCCATTCGAGAACCTTTATGCCCCATCGGCCATCGGTTCGTCGCACTATGTTCGCCCACTGCTACTACTACAACGAGCTAATCCGCTGGGCTATGTCAGTGACTTTAGTTCTCCTACGGATTTCCTCATTTCTAAATCGATCACGTAGAAAAACACCTAGCGAGCATAGCCCTCCACAGCGCGTTGAACGACCTTGAGCCTTCTTATAAGACCCATTTTAAGGGTCGTAAGAGACCACGTTTCAGAGCCATAACTTTAGTCTTGAATTACTGTTACTAGCAAAAAGCTCATATCTGTTATGCTTCACGAGTTTCTTCTATCGACTTACAAAACAATATTTCTTATTTCGAGACCTGTTCAAAAATTGAGTTTATCTACATAGTACACAGGATCCATACAATTATTGTCCGAAGTCACCTGGTTAGGACATCTATTTATGTCTTTGCAACCCAATTCACTTCAGGCTAGATAGCTCGATTATCTCCGGGATAGCGATGTGGACAAAAAAATTTTTTGGTTCCTTTTATGGATTATTCGAAAGTGAGTTATACGTATTTTTCTCTTCTCTAATTAGCAAATAAGGACGAAGATACAGCGCATTTAATTTTGCGTGACGTCATACCTGAAATTAATAAGTAAACTGATTTAACTGGAAGTTTTTTAGAAAACATGTTAAATTATTATCCTGATTACATTCGCTTAGTATGTTGAAAAAAATTGCCGTGACATCCACTGCAGTGACGTGCATAAACATTTTTAACAGGGTAGGCACTAATCTTACCTAAATTATGAGAACGACTGCATATCAAGCAAAATACATTTTTCGCTAGTATGCGACATTAAATTAGTGTGGCAATATGGTAGACAAATACTATCCGTCTTATTATAAAAGGCAGACTTACTTTGTCACTAGGTTTAAAACATTATCCGGCCAAATCCAGTTGACATCTAATAATATGCCATTGTCTCATCTGAGAACGTCAACTTAATTTGGTCGGATAATGGTTTAAACCTAGTAACATAGTAAGTCTGCGTTTTATAAAAAGACGGTTTGTGTCTTTATGAAATGCACGCTAGGTACTAACATACTGTCTAGCTACCGGCATAAGTTTCGTTTTTTTTTCGTCATATTGTTCTTGGTTCAAAATTAGCTACAAAAAAATAAATTCCTTTGTAGAACTGTAGCAGCAAGAAGATATCTACGAAGCAAACTAAAAAAATAGTCAGGAACATCTTTCATCGCCTACCATTATTGCCCTGTTCTCCCCTGTTGTTTTTCTTTCCCTGTATTGTTATTCGGCGAGAGACGAAGCAATTGATTGGCTTAATCCAATTCTTCGGCCGCTTTGGCCGTCTTCATTATTCCAATTCTATTTAGTTGCCTGCCCGAGACCTCGAGTGATTATTCTCCAAAGTTTTTTTTATTGTGATACGATAAGAAAAAGTTTCTTTGATGGTTTGTCTCTATTTGAAACAGAAGGATATGTTTCTCTTTTATTCTAAGACAGTTATGGAAAACAGGTACGGGAATACAAAGGAAAATTACATTCGGATAGTAATAACTATTTATTAAGAAAAAGACTAGAGGATTTTACTTCTGTTTGTGAATCATTAAATACTAGGCGAAGCCCGCGACTTCTTTCGCGTGGACTTTATTGACTCCGGAATACTTTATATGTTGCCCAGGTTTAACAGCTATTATATCAAAAACGTTTCATTAGAATCCGTCCAGTATTTCCGGAGACAAACAGACAGACATTTTTTTTTTATAACTATGTCTCCAACGCCCCAAACATTTTTTTTTGTATTATTTTCAATGTACAGCCGCAATTTTTTACTGTTTTATTATATGTATAGCTGAAACACACGTAACGTTTCATGCCCATTGCAAGTTTCTTGCATGTTGCATACCTTCCATTTTATTAAAGCAATATAAGTCAACTTGCATGATCTAACCGAAACGTCAGCCATAAAAATCATATATTGCTTCAATAAAATAGTATGCAATAGAAAAAACAACTTGCACCGTCTAAATGGGGCTCACTCAAGTTGTCATAGAACTAGACTTTTTCTGTGTTTCTTCTTCTATGTCTCTCATCTACACAAAAATAGAGTGTCAGCGCCCTTTCGTCTGCAACGTCAATATTAACCTTAAGCACCTAAGTACCTACCCTTAAATTAAAGCACTTTAATTATTTGGCAGGTTGAAAAGAGACGCTCGATTTACCTTTCCAATGAATTTGTTATCGCAAATTAAGTTAATTCTGCTGTCAGCCGCACGGCCACTTCATTACGGTGTCATTATAACGTGGAGTGAAGTGTAGGGCTCAGAACACCCGATGTGCAGAAATAAAGTTCCATACTCTAACTCATGCGTATCAACGGACGAGGCGGTAGTATAGAGATGGTAAAGGAAAGAACATTATTGAAGGGAGTTGACGTACAGAGCTGGCATGGGGAAAACAATGGCGAAGAAAAAGGAAAGAATAGATCTGGCGCTTACATAACTACTGAATTTACCAAAAACATAAAAGTAAGCTTTAATCCTAGATCTAGATATTAAATACCATGATGGGACGCAATAATTCTCTTCGCATTCGCAGTTGCATGCATATGATTGTGTGTGATGCCAAACTGCCTTATTACATATTTCTTTGTTTTATTTAGAGAAACGGGTTACTCACGTATATACATATTTCTTACCATAAAAATAATGATCATGAAAGGATAAGCAAAGGTTCAAATGTTTATTCAGTAATTAGACCTTTACAGGCAATTTTACACGTCAATAAGTATTTTAAATTACGTGTAGTGTATATTCAAATATAATTTATTTTTTAAAGAAAAGCTACCGATACAAGCGCTTCTGAGTAAATTCGAGTAGAAAAAGCTGAAACCATTACAACGATTTGACTAAATTTTAAAAACGGTCGCCCGTCATTTAGTCGCCACTACGAATTGCACAAAAACAGTACATCTGTTTTTGTGCAATTCGCGTATTCCGATTTTAGCCCGGAAACTACACGATTTATAAAAAAGAGAAACGCAATTTATCTACAGCGAGTATTTTCCTAAAATATGACGTGCGCGTGTTTTATCTCTACACTATCCATGTTTTACCAGCTCTCTCTGGTAATACGGGCATATTAACGGGGACACCTTGTTGACTAAATTGGTACTCGGATATTTTGTCACTCGGATAACCCGAAAGCCTAAACCCGTTTAGACTGGAATGTGGAGATCTGAAGCCCTATTAACACGAATATTTGAGTAAAACAGTGCCCTGAATTCAGATTATTTATGCATACATACATACATACATACTATCACGTCTCTATCCCTAATGGGGCAGACAGAGCATTTTGGGTCTTGCGGTTCTATGCAGAGCCCAGGGCCGCAAGACCCAAAAGCCACTTTTAGCGTCATGATGGGCGAGAAGATGGAAAAGCAATCAATACAGTGATGGGTTGCTAGCCGCATCGCCTGTTAACATGATTCGCATTTTCGCCCATTCCCTCGATCGGCTTTTACGATCTGCGCGGGAAGAGAAGCAGCTGGTACATTCTAAGTTTTTTCATTTCTCCCAGACCAGCATGGGAATTTATTTATGCATAGCAACTCATTAAATGCGATAAACTCACGTGCATATTGTCCCGGGGTCTGTCTGAGATCCATTCTTATCTTTTAACTTGAAAAGTAAGTTCCAGAAACGAGTTACATTTTTGTTTTATAATTTTTTTTTACGCAGAAGTAAGATGGGAAACATAGGCAGAAGACAAAACCGTAAATTCATTAGAAAGTAAACAAAAAACGTTTTATTAGTTTTTATACAAATTCACGAGATACATTACATTAGTCACATTTTTAAGTTTGACGCCAATGTTTGTCAGTCGGTCTGTCTGTGTCATCGTAGCGTAGCGCTCGAATGGATGAACCGATTGCAATACATTTTTTTTTTATGTAAAAGCAACTTCCCTTGAAATTGTTCTAGTTTATGTTTGATGAAATCGGTAAAGTCGTTAAAAAGTTATCGGATGTTTTGCCTTCAAAGTCGGGTTTTTATAATTTACCTGTCAAATAAAAGATGGCGCTACGGATATCAAATCCACTTAACATCGGTTAGATATATTATGTAGTTCCGCCACTTATCACTAGATGGTGTCTTGTGGTCTTTTTAATTTGCTTAGCAAAAAAACTTGTTTAAATGATTGGAAAATAGTAAGTATATTATTTCCTTCTTTACTTCAAATATGTAATCAAGTCGTCCACTGATGTTTTCCATAAAATTTGCTAGCGAAGAAATGTCAATAATAAAACCTTACTTTTCCACTGGGATTAATGAAGAGAGATAAAGCAACTAAATATTAAACAGCTCAGCGTCGCCGAAACTTTCCGATTTATTTAACTCCGGTTTGAGTTAAGGCTAACGGCGGAACTCCGAAGAAAAATAAACCTGTGAGTGCCTGTGAGGGATGAGAGAGGAAGTTTGATAGGATTTGAAGTCAGACAAAGGACGATGTAAGAATGCTTTTTCGGATTATATTTTGGCTCGTGCTAGATACTTATATAATATTAAAGTTATAAGTCACTACTACCTTGGTATGTGGGTAAAAAGAAAAACAATCATTCGATTTAGTAGAATAAAGAAAGAAAATAGGATCAAGCTGGTTTTTGGAGAAACAACATCATGGAATTCTTGAGAATAAGAGTGAAAAGATTAATCAAGATCTTATCTAGTATAGCACTCACTCGTCCAAACAAAAAGAGAAAATGTATTTCCAATCCTAAATGTTATCTCATCTTAATGATTTTTAGTATTATTTATACACATTTACAAAATTAAAGACGAGGTTTATAGGATTTGGTTTTTTCAAAATTTGCTTTAATGAAAAAAATTACATATTTTGAAGAAAAAAAAGGAAACCTACTCTTTTATTGTGTCAATAACATACTAAAAAATCATGGAGATCATATAACATTTAGGAGTGGAAAACATTATCTTTATCCGCTTCTTTTTATTGAAGCAGTGCGTGCTATACTGTGCTCTTATCAAAAGCATTTTTTTTAATTTTATAATAGTAATGTAAATGTAAACAGCAATCCAAATTAATAGATGAAGAGTCTTTATCTTTGCTGAGGGATCCACACATCTTTCTACACCTACTGTGTACCTACACCTCATTTGGGAGCTCACTTAATTGAGCTGGGACAGGTCATGTTCAATCAAGCAGTCAAGTCACCACAATAGTCAGACTTCTCGAGATTTATACGTGGTCCAATTTGATTTCGCGTCCAACTCGATCGCCAATAAAAACTGTCGTACGAGGAGTAGTTATGATCGAGAACGTTCTCAGTTCTGTCACGAACCACTGCAGGTCGCTGATTGTATAAAACTGTGCTTTGGATCAGCGCCAGAGCGAGTAACATCTCGATAAGCAGAAATTTTCAAAAAAGGTTTTAAAGTATGGTTTGCAAACGCCCGATGGATGAACCACTAAGTTGGATTTAGTAAATTTTGTGATCAAGAACTGTGCTCACGGAGAAGAATCTTCTTGCTTCATCGAAGTCACAATGATAGTGTAAGGGTCAGTTTAGACCAAGAGGAGGATTTTTTATGACTCTCAAAAATAAACTTTTATTAGTAGGTATAAACGTTTGAACAGTCTTCGTCGCCGACTTGTGTCGCGCGACGGTCACTGCCTATCGCAATAGGTCACGTGGCACATGTTAATCTGTCAAATTGTTTGTTATAGATTGACATGTGTCACATAACCGTTTACGACAGTCAGCGAAAATCGCGCGCGGCACAGGTCGCCGATAAATGACGACACTTGTCAACGGTCGCCTAACAGATGTCGCGGGCAACACTGGTCTGTAAGAGCGCATTTATGTAAAACTTCTGCTAGTTATATTGTCAATACATTTTTGAAGCGAAACTGAACTGTAATCAATTCAATAAACTTTTTCAGCTTTTTATAGCCGTCCCATCTGCGGTTACCAATATTATCCGCAGAAGTTGACTCGAACCGTTCAAAATCGCATAAAAGAGTGCCAACGACAGATTCCCCGACGTGAAGTGATTGTAATTGATAGTTCAATGTTTTTCTAAAATAGAGTGTAGAGAGGAAGTGCCTTCTTGACGTCGTCAAGGGTGATATGCGTGCTAATCGCCTTACAACCAAGGGAGCTCAAGCCCATGCGAAGTGTAGAAGAAAAAGCCGGAAGGCACAAACCGGGCTTCGCAGCGTTACAGCTGAGGATACTGGGAGTACGCTGAGAGGAGAGAGAGAGTTCAAGGTGTTTCTAGATTGCTGACCTGACGCGGTCGAATATTACTTTCCGAAGTCAAAGTTACATGCTCTTAGATCTATACTACTTTGTATGCTTCCGCCACCAGTTACTTCATGCAAAATATTGCCGGCCGGCGCCCACGCACTACTGTTGCATTATGGGTTGTCGTAATCGCGACACATGTTTTACCTCTAAATCAAAGCAGGTAGGGAAAATGCCGAAAGTTATTTAAAATTGTATTTATTCAAATTTCTATAAGCAAGATTTAATTTGTTATATTCAGATGTACTCACACAGCTAGTTACAGGTATATTTTATACTAAAGTTTACATCACGAATAGTTTAGGTTTATAAATGACAATGTTAACTACCTAAATGTAGATAGATGTTATGTTTTAGAGAAAATGTTAAAAGTGAAGTTTAATGTTAGAATGCATCCGGGCTTGCCGGCGTGTAGTTGTGCACTATGTCAGATGCCTAAGTGGCAGCCTGAAAAATCTGACACTAGTGTTGGCCACACACACGAAAAACAACAACAAACAAACAAGCTGTTTTCTTGTTAACTAGTATGGCTCGCAGTTCGCGAGTTAAATAAAAAAACAAAAGTGTTTGTTTGGATTTATTGCACCGAACAGAGACTGTCTGTTGATAATAATATGATCTCCCTTGATGTAGGCATTTACAATACATATTGCTACACAAAGACAGGTGCTAAAATGTATTATTAGAGAGTAGATAACAAAAAAAACTCCAACGTGCCTTCTTGAACACCAAAAAAACTAAGGCGTAGATATTTTTGTAGTTTTTTCATCAAGGGACTATTAACAAGGGAATATTAATTTTAGAGTAACAAGATAGCATTGTTTCTAAAATCTAGACGAAAATATGTATACGAGTTATTTTTTTCTCAAAAATCACATACCTAGTTACAGAGAAGAAGTGTCTATCTTATCATTAATGTCTTGGGGGAGGCCTATGTCCAGAAGTGGACTTCTTGTGGCTGATATAATGTGATGATTGATAATGCATTTGATTGATTTTGAATGATGATTAATTAAACTCTCAATTCATTAAGTCTACACTGATTAAATTAATCTCTGCTTATGTAAGATGCAAGCGCCTAAGTGCTGCCACAGAGCCAAATGGGATTAGCAGATCGTATATGTTAGACTTTCGAAGGGATATATCTTTACAGGTGTTCTAATGAAATGAAGTCTGTTAAATGCCTAATGTTTTTATTCATTGCTTTTTCAACGTAGTCAATTGTCTTTCTAAATTGGTCTGCCAGTGTGGTTTAGGGCAGAGTAGACGACTCCAAGTCCTCCCGAGATGTTCGTAGAAAGCGACTTAGGAAATACAAGCTAAACAAAGCTTATAAACATCAATGAGACCTCTCCAAATCGTGGCCAACGAGGAGAGTGTAGGCCAAGTCCTCTGGCTGCTCTGGCCAAGTATGGCTCTGGTAGAGAGGGTCGTGCTCCTACTGTGGAGATATAAAGACCTGATGATGATGATCTTAACTGAAACCAAAGACGGTTAAAACCATAGACACTACAGAAATACTAAAGTCTATGGTATAATAAAACAAGGTATTCCCTCCCCTTGACAGCTGATGACATAGATGGAACTTAACTACGTCATCAGTTTGATGTGTTGCCACTGTGTGAAATTGAATTACCCGAGCGTAATGCATTTTTGAACGTTATATACCAATTTCGAATTAATAATCCATTACATCAATTTATAAAATATTGAATTGATGAATCACGCGAGAATCGCGAGATACTAAATAGCTAAGTTACTTAATATTTTATTTAATATTCATGAACTAATTGAAAAAGTCCTTAAATTTACTGAAAATACCAATCAACCCTTCTCGGGAAGAGAATACCTTGTTTTATAATACCATGCTAAAGTCCATCTAAATATTAGTAATAAACTGCTTGATTACCACCACTTTTTATTTCATTGAGTTTAAAAGCAAAACCTTTTAAACAGCCAGTATCCGTCAGGAGAAATAAAAAGGCTTCATAAATACTCCGTGGTTTAATCGAGTCAGCAATAGAGTCTGTGCGGAAAGAGAACCGTCGTGGCGTAAAATCAAACTAACAAAATCTTTTTTATATGACAACCCTACACCCATCTGTCAAATGACAAACTTTACGTCATCTTTGTTTACAGTGTTGTTTTAACGTGAATTTTATTTTAAATCATTTCAAAAATGGGAAATCCTTTACCCAGTCCTACAAGGGAAATAATATTTAATATTATTATAGGTTTTTCCAAAAAGAAAAAGCGGCCAAACACAATTATCGACTTAAACAAAGTCATGGAACGTGTGGCGGCGATGTGCGGTATGTAGAAAGCTATTTTAAATGTTTTAGATTTCCTAGGTAACCCCCAGACACCGACATTTTATATTATGTATAAATTAAAAAGAATTTGCATAAATATATAAAAATATTTGTTTATTTTGTTTGAATCAAAGTTTTTGATAGCAGGTATAAAGAGTGTTGATACTTTTAATTTATTATGCGTTTAGATAAATTTGCCCTATTTTTTTCAGGTTTGAGTAAAGATACAGTATCTAAAATAAAAAAGAAGGTTCCTTAAATAACGGCGTGTGGTGCAAGAATTTATTATAAATAACTGTAACAGATTCGAGCAAATCAAGTTCAGAAGAAGAAAATTCTTTGGATCTCTATAGTCTATCCGATGATAGTTCAAACATGTCCGGCATTGAATATTTAGAATAAGACTCATAATCAAATATATTATTGTTTTAAATTTATTTTTTATGTCTACCTAACCTAAAGGCTAACGATGAAGATAGCATCTGAAAACAAATAAAAATATTTTTTCATTTACAGCCATTACATGTTATGTAAATAATATATAAAAATATAATTTATCCATTAGCATCCAATAGCCGTCATAATTTCAAAATATCAAGAACTTTATAGTCGCACTATAAGACAACAACAGTGTTGTCAACATAACAAATACGGATATTAAACACAACTGCGCCCTCAAATCCTACGACGGTTCTCTTTCCGTACAGACTCTACTCGTCATTCCGAGCCTGATATAAATTCGGCCCAGCCGGAACTTTTAAAGGCAAGTTTTATTTCCCGCCGGAGTCTGCGGCGGAAATTAACGGCTGGTAATTGCAGTGGCTATGTACTGAAAGCACTTAGCTCAATTTGCTTTGTAAGTAATCTCGTGCGTATGGCGCGCCCTCTACATATTTGATGTGAAGTTGGGTTGCTTTACTATGTACGTCCATTAATATTATAATAGTGGAGCGGTGTGTGTTAAGTTGGTAATTAAACATAGCAATTTATTTTATTTGAGTTTTTATAACAGCGTGTCTATTTTGATATTATATTTGCCCGTATAACTGTATATATACCTCAATCACGTAACTTTTTGAAATTTTACCAAATATGTCTTATTAGTAAAAAAGATATAGAGATATACAAAAAAAATTTTTCGCTATAATTTTATATGGTTTTTATTGTAATAAACTCACAAAAAAATATATAATTTCAAAATTTAAATAAAAACTGGTGTACCGTTTATTTATCGAAAAAAAACAGAGATAATATGTACTCACACGCATACTTAATCTCTTTATTTGACTATCTCTAGGATCTTCATAGTCATTTATACTAATTCATTCATCAAAAGCTTATAGATAACAAATAAACAATAGAAGAATCAACATAATTTGACGTAGTAAAGATCATTTCAATTTCACCGCAGCAAAAAGCGATAATTGAATTTATTAGTTGGGTTTAAGATCAAAAACAAGATTTCTGAAGACGATTGGAATAACGCGAAGCGATTATATTCAGGGCAAATGAACCGCTGCTATGATAATGGCCAAAAGCGGTCTGACGCGAAATTGCGGCACCTCTTTGCATTTATAGCACCGAAAATGAAAGATCGCGAATGAAAAATAGAATGGGTTTAACCTCGGAATGTACGTTTTGCAAAATGTTTGATTCGCGAAACGTGACGCAAAAGGCCTGAAATATTCGTCGATTTTAAAATCTGCTTCTTGTAAAATGCAATGCAAAAAATATCTTATACATTTATTCTTTTCAGTGTATCAGTAACCTCGTTAAGATATAAGTGAGATTTAAAAAATGGTTTTTGAAAAATCAATAAATATCAAAAATATATTACAACTAATGTCAATATCAAGAATGGTAAATTATAACTGTCGAATAACGAAGAGAATCTACAAAGAGTAATCAATTAAAAAACCTATGTATCTAAAATAGAACAAACGTGGAAAATGGTTTTAAAAAAACTAAACTCACCTTATTTTCTAGACCTAGCCCAATTACATTTTAAAATATTACCTTTTGCGAATATGTCATTTTGCGCCAGCTCTGCGCCCAAAGCTCAGGACGAAAAGTTCCAAGGAAATAGAATTTGGGAATCGCTAGAACCGGCCTCGCGAGGTGCATACAAATAATCGGAAATTTATGAGGTGCTAAACGCGATCTTCAGGCCATTTCACACGTATCCGAGCTCGTTCACTGTGCTAACAGCTCTTGTAAGGACTCTTAAAAAACTATTATAGGATCTTATTTGACGCTTGTTGAACTGTTCTATCCCAAGTGGTTAAAACTACTTGTACGTTTATACTTGTAAAAAATTGTGTGGCTTTAACATTTTAATAATTATACTTACTTTATTTATGGTCTGACAAAATATTTTTAGAGCAGATTCAGTCCAGGAAACTGAACAACTTTCCACAAAGAACACAAGTTGACCGATCAGCTGATTCAAGTTTGTATAATATAAAGTTTGACTAAATTCACCCTTAAAATAGTTTCAGTACCTATATTTTGTTAGGCCTTATATAGTTTGAAATTTATTTATTTGTTTTATTTTATACAGTTGCCATTCATAATGTTAGTTTCATAAATTTATTCAACGTTATAAAGTGGAAACAGGCGTGATATTATGTACGTATGTATAAAGTTACGCATTCGTAAAAATACGTAGGTAAACAAAATAGGGAAATCTTGATCGTATAAAAAAAGGAGGAATTACGTTTTTCACTGTAAAAAAAATATATATTTTACTCGTCAAAGCCAGATGAATGATATATGTCTAAAAATAAAAGGCCGTTTCCACCAGTCACGGGTCCACGTTACTGACTGTGTAGAATTATATCCAGCGAGTGTGGATTTTTTCCGTGGCCAGTTTGTAATATTCACCGCGACGTCAGTAACGAGCGAAGTCGAATAAATACACGAACATTTTTATTATGCACGCAATTTGTAAGCGGATGGGTCGAGTAAGGGCCGCTTTAGAGTATCTATAGTAGGCCTTTTGACTTGAAAGTTGGTCAAAGTTTCATATAGTCGTTTAGCGCTTGTATTTGTCCGCAAAATACTTCTAACCACGGGCCGGGTTTGGATGCAGTTTTACTTTAGTAATTTTATAGAAGTTCAAAGCTTCTAGGGTATTTTGCTGCTAGTGTGTCATATAAGAATTTGTTGAAAAGTAAAGTTATAAAGTATATTAAAAGGCTACACGTTTATTAACCCTTAGCCAGGCCTGGCGATTATTTTATCTTTATATACAGATAATGGTAGATTGGATGATAATAAAAAAACTAATTTCTTAATTTTTTTTTATTCCTACAATTTCCTATAAAAAACCCTCTGGTCTGGATATGACCACTGCCCATTTAAATATACATGATGTGGATTAGATCTGACCACTGCCCAGTTTGGTCACAACATGTAAGTATTGAAAAAATAAAGGCAAATCTACATATAAGCCTAATATTAAAAAGAGGAAAGATTTGTGTGTTTCTTTGTATAAAAATATTAATAAATATTAATGTCTCTGTGATGTAGTGGTTAAAAAACTCTGACACCAGGGTATCGGTTATTCTTCGATCCAAGAACCTATCTGTCTACCATACAAACTATTTGATGTGCAAATATGGTTTTGCCTTTATTTATATGGATAAACGCTTGTAGGACAGTGGTAACATAATAACCACAATAAGTTTTTCCAGATAGGCAGAGGTCACATGTTGACTACAAACTTTCGGCGTAAATATTTCAAAGAAAAACAAATATCATGTAAAACCGAAACATATTACATATAATTCAACCTATCTGCTATTATAAAAACACAAATAATATCACTTACCGGGATATTTCCGCCATAATACTAAAAAACACTTTCAATTTGCACAAAAATTCGCTGTTCGACCTGTACGGTGCAGGCTTCGGTTGTCACTTAGGCCCGCGCCATACATGAAAAGATGATGATACTGATGATGGTATGAAGACACAAGACCACGTCACGTAGAAACTGATTTTTATTCTTGATATGTTACATGGTGTAGAGTTGGGTGTGACGGGTCCTTTCTCGATCGCTGCTCGATAGTGTCTCATTTGATTCATATAAATTACTTAATTTAAAATGTAAAGTAAAAACAGCTGACACGCGACCTACATAGTATGTGGCCGCGTGCAGCTGATATGTGCGAGCTTGGCTCGTACATGCTCCCAAGCCCAAAAGATGAAAGAAAGATCGAGTAAGGACGACCGCCACTTGACATGATAGTGATATAATATAAAATTGAATGAACATAATGTTATGACTTCTTCTTGATACAGCTGCGTAGGGATCCCTGGATGGATACGTCACGTTATTGTCTGTCCTCAGCTGCTGGTGCTGCCGCCTCCTCTCGGCTTGATCGACTTGAACAAGGAATCTTCAAATGGCATGTTGATGATATGCTCGTCTCAGAAACACATGATAGAAATTAGGACATGATTTTGATATTATTAATTAATAATTCTATTCTCTATTCTTGATTTGTAACCAAAGTAGGTAATGCAATGTGTTTCATTATTCCAGGCATCCGGTGTCCGATGAAGTAGGCATGCAGTTTTTGCTAACTTGCGAATTCTTTCAAGTGGCCTTGTTCAATGAAATGTCGTCAAACTTCCGATATTGCATTTCCATGTGATATAATGCAATTAGACATCGTATGGTATGTTCGTAATTTATTTGATAAGTTGTATGTCGGTTTGTATGACGATCTCTCCGTAACTCATGAGTTCTGATTTATGAAAGTACTCTTTCTGAGTATCTTGATCCTTTTGTTTCACCTTCCAGTAACCACAGTGATTGTTTGTAATTTGAGCGAATATTCGTTGTTTAGATTGCTGTCCTGTTCTTCACCACCTTGTCGCGACGTACCTTCTATGATTGATTATTGTTGATGTCCAGCTGAATGTCGAAGACTACACCACCTTGCTTGCGGCGTAGCTTCAATGTTGGATTGATGATTGTTGGTGTCCAGCTGAACAACGAAGACTTCCCACTGCTTGCGGCGAAGCTCCAATGCTTGATAAATGTCCAGCTGAACGATGAAGACTCCACCACCTTGTTGTGGCGAAGCTCCAATTCTTGATAAATGATATGTCTAGCCGAACGGCGAAGACTCCGCCACCTTGTTGTGGCGAAGCTCCAGTGTTTGATAATGATATGTTGATATTCATTCTTGATAATGATATAATGTTGATTGTTGATGTTCTGCATTGATGGTTGTGAGGTAACGTCGAAACTTACTTGAGAAGTTAGATGATAGATGCTTGTTGTAAATAACATTGTGGTTTCACTGATGGTGGTTGAAACATGATAGGTGCTTGATGTTGATAGTTCTCGGATAGAGCAGCTTCGTGTGCTGCCATGTTTGCGCTGGTTGTTCGGTGTACTCGCGCCCCTGCGATATATGCGCCTTCTCAATTCAACTGGTGAGACCCGCTTGTGGGAGGCCAGTGAACCGATTGGCTAGGTATCGCAAAGGGGCCCGAAATCCATCCGGCTCGAAGGACCATTATGTACGATGCAGGCTTCGGTTGTCACTTAGGCCCGCGCCATACATGAAGAGATGTTGATACTGATGATGGTATGAAGACACAAGACCACGTCACGTAGAAACTGTTTATTCTTGATATGTTACATGGTGTAGAGTTGGGTGTGACGGGTCCTTTCTCGATCGCTGCTCGATAGTATCTCATTTGATTCATATAAATTACTTAATTTAAAATGTAAAGTGAAAACAGCTGACACGCGACCTACATAGTATGTGGCCACGTGCAGCTGATATGTGCGAGCTTGGCTCGTACACGACCAATATTTTGACTTTGACAAGCGAAATGTCAAGTTTTTTTTCTAGAGGCGTATTTTTTTTTTCGTTCAGAAATCAACTGTATCATAGACAATAGACGGATGACATTTTGCGGTTTCTAGCTAGCATCTGCTCGTCAGAAAAAAAATATTTCTGAGGTGGTTCGCTATGTGATCACTACCTGGCTAAGGGTATACTTAGTTGACTACTGAATCGCCGGTGGTTTCCGGCAAAGTAGAATATGACCACTCCAAGTCTTTCCGTGGATGTCGTAGAAGGCAAGTTACCAAATACGCTAAATAAAGCATTGGTTTAAACTTCGATAGGACCTCTCCAACACGCCTGGCTAGCATGGACAGTGTGCCAAATTCTCTGGCTGCTCTGACCAAGTATGACTCTAGTAGTACAGAGAGGGTCGTGCTCCTGCAGTGGAGACAAAAAAAGACCTGATGATAATGATGATGATGACCCAATCAATCATTAAAATACTTAAAGTATGCCACGTAAGCAAGCAATTATAAGAACCAGAATAATCTCTTATTATACTTACAAACGCAATACCGTGTATTATAGTAAATATTTACTCAATAAAATAAAAATGTAATACTGCAGTTTTACGAGTTTGCCCGAAAATATTTATGTGCAAATATGCAAAAATGCCGTTGCATTTTTGCATATTTGCACATACATATTTTGTAGTTTTTTACACAAGCAGGTATAACAGCTAAAATGAAACCCTATACATACCTATATTAGTAAGCAACAAATATACACCGCTCCACTATTACAATTATCTAAGCGTTTTTATATCTATTCGATACTGGAAGACTTAATTTAATTTTTGTATGATTAAATAACTGAATACAATTTTAACTATAACCTCTGTCGTCAATTGCCATTAAATTACCATTTATTTCATCATCATCATCATATCAGCCACAGGCATACCATTTATTTATTGTGGCGCTATTAAAAAAGTAATTATAACTAATAAATAAATATCTGCTACAAATTTAACTTTCGGCAACATAAACAGAAAACGTTTTCACCCCTATATTTGCACGACATTTCCTTTTTATCATCAGTAAACATTATGCTCGTAAATAATATTTATCTGAAAATTTCTTACTCTATTTCCAAATATGTACGTTACGATGTTTATTGTACCATAGAGCGGCATTTATTTGAATTATTTAGTACCACATAACGCCCATAAGTCATGGAGGAACAACTCGAATGGAAGTTTCATAATTACGCAATTTCAGAATTCGGCAAAGACGGGACGTCATGCCGTGCCGTTGTACGTAATTTATTTCGTGTCGTGTGTCGGATACGACAATTAGCTAGCTCTTTGGTAGTCTTTGCGTACAATGTGCTGGTTATTACATTTCCTCTTTGTTTACAGCGTAAATTGAAACACACAAATTTAATTTTAATAAGAACATGTAGATTCTGACTTCAGGGTTTCTGCAACTAAGTTTATGATTTGAGATTTGAAATAAATTGTTAATGATCCTGACCTGACGATGAAGACAACAACAAAAAAAAATAAAAAAAAAATTATATTTACTTAAAATAGGATAGAAAATATACTTTTAAATATAAATTTATAAACTGTATTTTCGCTTTACTTTCGACCGCTAATGGACAGCCGGTGACTTGGCAGAATGAATAAACAGTTTTCTGCGGCCTGGAAAACTTGTTTATTTTTCAAAGAATTAACTTATTTTTTAAGCTATTCTGTGTCGATTTTTTTTTTGATGCATTTCCTGTACTCTAACTTTGCCATGAGAAATTAGTGAGATTCCAAAAAATCTATGTCTTTACTTATTAAATTCTGGATAAATATACATTATCATGTCCATCACGGGGTAGACAGCTCCCAGGGTCGCAAGACGCAATGGCCAAGTTCAGCGTTCAGCGGATCAATATACTGATGCGACTAGCAGCATTGCCTATAAACACGTTTCACATCCTCCCCAATTCCTCGATCAGCTTTTACGATCTGCACGGAAAAAGAAACAGCTGGTATATTCTAAGTTTCTTTTCTACAAGAACAGCATGGAAGAAATGTCTTAACAATTTTTGTTTCTCTTGTGAGATTTTTCGGGGCATTTGACATAGCGTGACGAGTGCCATACAAGGATTTTTGATATATAGAACCAACGGTTAATACGTGCCTTCCAAAGCACAGAGAAGCTCGAAAAGCTTTTATGTCCTTGTAGTCACCCATCCAGGTGCAGACTACGCTCTGTATCGCTTTACTTGCGAAAACTCTAGTAATTTCCTCTGTCGCCGGGCCACCGAACTTCTCGCCGTCTTGCCTCTATGTGTACGATACAGTAAAAGAAATAATGTAACTCCAGATAATAGTATAAATATTTACCAACATTATCGTTCAAATATTTAGTTACTCTGCGCTCCCAAACAGTATAAATTACTTTCCTAGAAAGGAATTAAGCGAATTCAGTGTAAAATGCATAAAGCTGTACCAAATTAACACCGCTTCAATATTAACCAAACTGGACACCGCGAGTTCGTGAACTTTGTTTGGTGAACTCAGTTTACGTTTATTACGCTGTTATGTTGTATATTCTGAATTTGATACATTTTTTTACATGAGTAATAAAGATTTAAGTATCATTTGCATATAATAATAAAGCGCGCATTGGAATTTGTTGCATATAATTAGAGTCCTATCACACATCAATACAACTCAAATTGTATTTACCGAAGTCCAGTCGAGTCGAGCGCAGGGTTGAAAAGGTATGCTTCCCAGATGGTCCGAATTTTTTTTTATTAAATCTGTTGTGCATTTGGTTTTTAAACCAAAATAACTACAAAAATATATCGTCTAAGTAAACAATTGTTGCGTATTTAGATTTATTATGACTGTGACTAGTATCAAGGTCGGTTTTTGTATGAAAAAAACCACAATATTTATCTCAAACCACAAACGAATAATATTAGGCAATGAAGCATTGTGAACTACTAAAATCTATGACGTGAAACATGGTCGGGGTTTATAGACCGCCGCCGTCCATTTGAAATGTACTGCGATCACGAGATACCCAATTCAATAATGGAAGCATCTTCAATATTCTACAATGACTTTCCTATCCCTCGCCTCCGTCACTCTGGCTTGAAAATCACTAAAAAGGCCCCATCACACGGGTGAAGTAATATTACAAATTATTAAACTAGTTTTACAAAAGTGATACCATAATATATGATTTTAGAGTTTCGCGGTCACAATTACTATTATTAGTATTACGGGACTAACCGCGATTAATATTGTTTTTTACCAATTTCAATCGAGAAGCTGGCTTCAAGTTCTCTGGCACGAGGAATCCAGTGATTGAACTTTATAAAAAAAAGTGTGCAAACAACAAAAATCAATTCCCGAACGGACATCGTTAATGTTGTGTGTAAGGACTTATGCAACAAACGACGAAGAAAGAGGTTAGGCTGATAGTTACCCTTGACCGCCGAACATCCGTCGCAGTTTCTCAGTCAGAAATTAAATGCTAATAGCAGTGATACCAAATTACCAAAATACAAAACAAATGCAAAAAGAATAAAGTTTTAGAACGTATTTATATTTGTTTATTTTAAGGTTAAATTATAATGTATAATGATTATTATCCCCTGAATATAATGATTTTGATTTGATTTCACTTACTTATGTCCACATACAATGAAAACGTTTTAAACCTAACTTAATACATGTTTTTTTGGTAAAACCGGCCAATGCCTGTTAGCTCTTGCTCTTGTGTTGATAGACGTTGAAACACAATAGTTTTGACAAGAGCATGGCTAGCAAAACTACCATTAGGCCCAACGCAGACGATAGACTATCCGTGACGCACTTTTTAGTCTGTGATAGTCTGTGAAAATAGAACCTATGGAATCATACGCAGTAACGCACACGATGCGCGCCGGACATTTTGCGCGTCGCGTCGTGTGCGTTACTGCATGTGATTCCATGGTTTCTATTTTTACAGACTAAAAAGTGCGGCACAGTTTAGTCTGTCGTCTGCGTTAGGCCTTACACTATTTTCTGACTCGCTACCGATTTGCTTGTAAATCCGTCGAGTAAATACCATCTATCTTAAGCTGACTTAGTTGTGAATATACTCCACAATGCTACTGTACTATTTACTCTCCCCGTGTACCGGAGGCTTTAGGGAAGGGCAGGTACTAACGACCGCAATAACAATTATATGGAATTCGCGCCGTAATGTTCGTCTTCAAGCTGCCTTGTGAATTTTCATGGCCCCTAACCGTCACGGCTTATGGTCTAGAATTTTAAGTCTGGGTATTTGCTATCAACTGATTCAGTATTAGATCTCTGTTCCGATATTCGACAACTTTCTTAAGGGTCCCCCGACCCTAGACTTCTTCATACAAACGTAGTCTACGTTTAATTTTGAAACCACATGTCAGATTCCGGTAAAAATTGGTAATTGTAAAGAAATTGCAATTATCTAGGGTTATAACTGGTTTCCTATAGTAAAATTATGAACTGGAAAGAAAATATAACGATTTAGAAGTTTCCCATACTAATGGTCAAAAATGATATAAAACACTATATTCTATTTCAAGTTCATATTTTTACAGTCGGAAACTAGTTATAAACCTAGATAATTGCAATATCTTTGAAATTACAAAATTTTGCCCAAATCGGACATGTCGTTTTGAAATACAACGTAGACTACGTTTGTATGGAAAGTTGTATTTTGGTCTAGGGTCGGGGGACCCTTAAGTTGTTTTATTAAACAGTATACATCTATAGTTGACATCAGAAAAAATTCTACTAAATTCTCGTTTAAAAGAAAAGTTTACGCCCACCTTTTAAACTCCCTTTCTTCATAAAGTCATCATCATCAATTCTTCTCTTCATAGCTATGTATTTGTATGTTAGGTAATATAGGTAGACGTGTATGTATTTGTGTGTATTGTAAAAATAGAGTATTCATTCTGATATTTATATATAATAGGTATATAATATAATGTTATATTATTTAGTAATATTTTAGAATGATCATATGTATATTGTATTGCTTTTTTGTGCCGCATAATTTTCTCTGTTTATCCCTATGGTTGACTGGGAGAAAATGATTTTAGCATTAAGTCCGCCATTTGTTATAAGTATATTTGTACTTTGGAACAATAAAGTTTGATAAAATAAAATAAAATAAAATAAAATAAACTAAAATAAAATAAAATAAAATAAAATAAAATAAAATAAAATAAAATAAAATAAAATAAAATAAAATAAAATAAAATAAAATAAAATAAAATAAAATAAAATAAAATAAAATAAAATAAAATAAAATAAAATAAAATAAAATAAAATAAAATAAAATAAAATAAAATAAAATAAAATAAAATAAAATAAAATAAAATAAAATAAAATAAAATAAAATAAAATAAAATAAAATAAAATAAAATAAAATAAAATAAAATAAAATAAAATAAAATAAAATAAAATAAAATAAAATAAAATAAAATAAAATAAAATAAAATAAAATAAAATAAAATAAAATAAAATAAAATAAAATAAAATAAAATAAAATAAAATAAAATAAAATAAAATAAAGTAAAATAAAATAAAATAAAATAAAATAAAATAAAATAAAATAAAATAAAATAAAATAAAATAAAATAAAATAAAATAAAATAAAATAAAATAAAATAAAATAAAATAAAATAAAATAAAATAAAATAAAATAAAATAAAATAAAATAAAATAAAATAAAATAAAATAAAATAAAATACAATAAAATAAAATAAAATAAAATAAAATAAAATAAAATAAAATTATTTTTCAGGGAGATTCATTGTCACCCCTCTTATTCTGCCTAGCGATTAACCCATTGTCACAAATCCTCAACAAATACGATACTAAAGGATACAAGCTTAAGGACAGTGTTTGGGTAAGTCATCTGCTCTATATGGACGATCTAAAATTATATGCGAACAACAAAGCCAACCTCAAAACACTAATTGACAGCACAGAAGTATTTACGAAAGACATAGGCATGGAGTTTGGGTTGAACAAGTGTAATGTCTTACACCTACAAGCAGGAAGAAGAACATCATATGAGGGAGAAGGCCATGTCCTTTTGAGTGGTGATGTATTTGAACACCTAAAGCAAAATGAAAAATACAAATATCTAGGGATGAATGAATCAGGAAGTATAGACCACGATAAACTTAGGGAACAGATACAAAAAGAATACTTTCGAAGAGTAAAAAAACTCACTCACACACATCTGACAGCCAAAAACGTCATACAAGCGATAAACACATACGCAGTTCCCGTACTCTTATACTCATTCGGTATAGTTAATTACAAAAACAGTGACCTTAAAAAAATAGACACAAGGACTAGAAAGTTATTAGCACTAAACAAAATACAACAGCAAAAAGCAGACGTAGAGAGACTATACTTACCGATTGAGGAAGGAGGAAGGGGACTTATGAACATAGAAACACTACACAAAACACAAATAATAAAATAAAACTAAACACTCAATACAGAAAGAAGCCAAAAATAATTTAACAGAAATAGGACTAGCAGAAAACAACCAACACACAGATAGAGAACTTAAATTAGCCACAATAAAACACCGTATCAACATCTGGAAATCAAAACCGCTTCACGGTCAATTCTACAACGCCATTCTTGATAAAACAAACATAAACACAGAACTCTCTTTTAAATGGATAAAAAAACAGCAGGTGCCTTCCTCATTGGTTTCGTCTGTATTTGCAATACAAGATCAGGCAGTAGCTACCAGACAACACGAAAGAGACATAATGAAGAAACCCGTAGACGGCAAATGTCGTCTATGTAAGATCAAAGATGAGACCGCCCAACACCTTATATCAGGTTGCGAGAAACTGGCTGGTAGCTACTATGTGAAGAGGCACAACAATGTTGTGCAGTATGTTTTCTGGACACTAGCTCAGAAACATAAATTTGAAGTGTCTAAATTCTGGTGGAAGGAGGTATTAGACCAACCGAAAGTCATAGAGAACGACCAGGCGAAACTGATGTGGGAGATACCAGTACAAACAGACAGAACAGTTAGCCACAATAGGCCAGACATCATTTACACAGTTAAATAAAATAAAATAAATATTGTGGCAATGTACCCAGAAGGCTGGCAACATTGCTAATCAACCAACTTTAGTCACGGGATACATTAATAAAAAAAAACCGGCGAAGTGCGAGTCGGACTCGCGCAGGAATGGTACCACTCGGTATCACTGTTGTATGGGAGCCCCACTTAAATATTTATTTTATTCTGATTAAAGTATTTGTTGTTATAGCGGAAACATAAATACATCATCTGTCTAGCTATCACGATTCATGTGGTGCCTGGTGACAGACAGACGTACAATGAGTCTAGTAATAGGGTCCCATCTTATCCCTTTGGGTGCGGCACCCTAAAAAAGAAGATGGCTGTTGGTCTTATGGACCCAGATACTATACTAGTTATGAACCTAGATTATTTTTTTTCGTAATGGTGAAGGTCAAATTACGCCGAAGCTTATTTTGCCAGCGTCCTAGTCTGTTATCATCCAGTTATAAGGTTCAAGAGGGGAAATAGAGACTTCTTAAGCAGGACTCACGTAGTAACTAATTTATTCTTGTTATCTTTTCAATAATATACATTGTCAGCTTCGGATCTAGGGGGAGGGGGGGCGGGGCCCATGCCCCGGGCGGCGAAGTTAGAGGGGCGGCAAAATCGAATGTGTCCCACCTCTCATGCTACCGTGCTTCGGAGGGCACGTTAAGCCGGCGGTCCCGGTCACTGTCTTTGAAATTGGTCGTTACTTAAAACCATGTCAGAGTTTTTAAACCGCCTTAAAGGCCGGTTTTTAAACCGCCTTAAAGGCCGGACACTAATGTTAGAAACTAACACACACGATAAGAAGAAGAAGAAGAAGAAGATGCTACCGATACGGAAAGTGGGAGGCGTCTGGTATTCAGAGGGCCAAAAAATGAAACCTCAGGGATACACCTTAAGGCCCGTCCCCAGTCTCACACCTCTCCCTGGTGGGAACGTGGGAACCTTATATAGAGACGGCTGCAGATATCTTCAGCCGCCCGCTTAAGACTCTCCACAAGGTAATGCATATTGTGCGAGACCTAAGGAGATTCCTTTCAGTATGTACTTAATACTTATATAAATTCTGTGACGTCGCATCGCTCGGCCTAAATCTTAACTGTCCCTTACAAGCAGGGGGCGGCATATTCACATTTTGCCCCGCCTCCAAAAAGTCTAGATTCGGCACTGAACATTGCTGTCAAGTTTTTTTCTAAAATGGAAGAACCATAATAAATCTCGATCAAGGTCGGAAGAGTCGTCGCCTATATAACATGTTACTCCCTCATATGTCTAACTTTTCCGTCAGCAAGTTGTGATCGATGAGACATCCCATAGGAGAGGCGGGATTTTCCCATAAAAATGTAATATTTCGCGTGGTTTGTTGTGTTTAGATCAAACAGCTTGAGTTAGCTTAGATATTAAAAAATGTTGGTTTTATATAAAAGGTTCTAAACGGTTTATAATCGATTCAGTAACACCAAAATGCAAATATTTTTCTAATAATAAGTAAATAACAAACAGTTCGGTAGCAGTAATTTAACCATTTTCATGGCATTCAGTGAATCCTTTTTACAAGCCTTTATTTAGTTTCTAGGATTCTAGTTTAGTTAGTATGGACCGTAGTTGCGAATACCGACTGTGAGTTCACGCAACTAAAATGAATGAAAACTAATTCTCTATTGAATTTGTATAAAATTTTCCTTTTCCGAGTACATTTTATAAGTTGGTCGTAACTTTTTAATTTGTATACACTATTTAGCTTAAATAGTTCTTTAAACTTCATTATATATATACAGCTGTCATTTTTTTCACGTGTCCTTGTATAACCGCTTAGCAGATAGAGGGAGTTTTTTTTAAAGATTTTATTTACCGAATAATACATACCCATGCCAAATTTCTAGTAGGTACTTATAGTCTCCGAGTGAAATCGCGGACAGATAGACATAGCGAAACGATAATGGTTCCTTATTTAATACAGAACCCTAAAAATGGAAATATTTGATGTAAAAACAATAAGGGCCTAGGCAAACGGTCGTATTTTTTTTTTTGTTTGTTTGGCATTGTTTGTGAGTTGCGCATTTTAACTTTAATTTAATAACAAAATAAAATGTATACATAAAATAATCGGTAGAACGTTTAAATTGATTCAAATAAAGGGTGTCAGGAAATGTTCATAAAATTACCAAAAAAGAGTAAACGTCTTCGTAGAATAAAGGCAGGAATTCACAAACCCAGCCTCTGAATGAAAAACATGAAATGGCGTACTTTCATGACAGAGAAATTATTGTGAAAAATAACAGTAATAAAGAGCTTTCGACCGCCGTTATAGACTAACTACACACAGCCTTACAGTTTGCTGAACAATTTATAAATGCTTTACCACAAGGCTGCGTTATTTTGGTCATATAACACGTAACACGTTGCTACTCGTAGACGAGGAATTCTTCGTTCTTATCGCGACTAAGTTACATGCAAAAATTCATTATGTGATCTATCCAAAAATATACGTACAAATTATAAAGCCTGTTTCCCATAGGGGTAGGCAGGGACTATGTATCTCCACTTGCTAATATCCTTGCAAACCTTTTTCGCTTTGTCACACTCCTTTTTCTTTTCATTCATGCTCTCTGGTTAAAAAATAGAAAGAAAAACTGATTACGTTGGTAGAAACGACATAAAAATTATAATCAATTGGACAATATACAACTTATAAATCTAGCAAAAATGGTCACGATGTGAGACACGACGCTAATTTTCTGCCATTTAAATAAATAAATAAACAGAACATATAGCTAAATGTTTTATACTCCCACTTTTAAGTACTCTAATTCACCTTTCTTAAACTTAAAACATCTGGAATTTTCCAAACACTTATTTATATTTCATCATCAATGTTCATCACTATAGCTTATTTTCATAGTTATTATGTGTATGGTCCTTACACAAAGTGTATTTATAACTAAGAAACAAAATTTTAATAGATATTTTAATATATCGAGCGTGGTCGTTATCAGAACCTACTGCGTCTATTTTGTCAATGCAGTGCATAAAATTGTCTCAATAACAAACGCAGACGATTTCATGGCAGTTGATATCTCTGCTATCTGGTACAGCCCTTATTCCTTCGTTTGGAGAATCGCCAAATTCAGTCTCCTTTGCGACCAGAATTTTTGCTCGACGACAACCTCCTCTAGACTGACGTATCTTATAAATAATTCGTCGCCAAAGAAATTTTACTCCGGCGGCGTTTCTTTGAGTTTCGCTTCAAGTCTGTCGATTTTAAATGTAAAATATGGTATTTAAGGAAAATATGAATGACGTCATATTTTTCAAAAATACCCCATGATCCAAAAAATGTTTATGTTGACGGTTTAAAAAAGTGTCTGATTTTAATTGTTGGAAAGCAGTGAATTCTGGCAACGCGCTTATATGGGAAGTGTAGCTACATAATAGGGATGTAAACAAAAAATATATATTTGGTCCACTAGACAAAAAAAAATTTTTTTTAGGAAGAGAGCAAATTTTAGGAATGGATTATTAGGGATTCAGCATTTATTAAAAAGTATCGTATACGTATTTTTTATTTTCTCTGATACGCAAATTTTAACAAAGATACAGCGCGTTTTTTTTTTTTAATTTTTGAGTGACCTCACGATCAGCGCGGAAACACACCACTTGGAAACTTCAAAGCGTTGTATCTTTGTAATTTTTACTACTTTGCTAAACGAAAAAATATAGGCCCTTTATTCTAGGATAATCTAGTTGACGGAGAAAATAAAATAATATATTTTTTACCCAGACCACATCCCTATAAGAAGAACACTTTCAGCCCTCAAGACGGACATATCTTCATTTTGCCAACGTTTTTGCGAATCGTACTTGACGTCTGTCGATTTTAAATGTCGGTGACTGTTTTATTTCAAGGCTCAGAATTTGCATGTTAAACAGGGCTTTGTAAATATTGTGCTAACGAACGAGATTCGAGCCGTCGCCAGTTTTATTCGTTTATTCTCCGGGTCGGCCATTTTGATTTCAATCGATATAGCTTCGGAAAAGCGATTAAACTTTCCTGTTAGTCGACACAATGGTTAGAATTTCATTTCCACATTTGTGGAATCGGATGTTTTGAATGGGAGGCATGCGTCCGGTAAATGCCTAATCCGGGAAAAGCAAAGTGTGGTGCCCGTTTACACTGTTAATTAACATTTATATTGACTTGAATAGACCTTAATGTGTTTCAAGTTGATTTGATATACTTAAAAGAAATATTTTAAAAGGCAGTCCATAGTTTTCTGTCCCTAACAAATGTTATCCAAAAACAAAAATTCACATAAGTGTCAATATATACGATATAATAATAATACTGGGTTCGATTTCCAGTCAGGTCAAGATGGAAAACTGTATTTTTCTGCTTGGCGTGGGTCTTGAATGTTTATCTATATATTGTATTTGCTATAAAATATATTTTAGTGTCGTTGTGTTAGTATCCTATAAGTAACACAAGTTTCGAACTCAATCTGTGTGATTTGTCATTATGTAGATATAGTTCCTCTCTTATTGAGTGTCTTAATACACTCAATATTAGAGGAACTTAAAATATTTACCTACTTACTTATACTGATTTCATTAGGATCGCGAATTAAATTTAATATAATCCAATACAATCAGATCCGTAGGATACGACGATTAATCGAATATCCGATATTTGTTCAAACACCTTCCCTCGTGTCACATTGCACCCTCTCACAGCGAAATTTTTTTAATTAAAAGTTAAGATATCCTTTGAAATAGCAGAATCAGAATATTTCCTCATGGATTATTCAAATAAGTGTTTATCTTGTAGCTTTTTGTAGATACTGTAGAACATTGTAATAATTATAATGTTTTAAATTTGGTTTGATTCTGTGTAAAAATAGTAAATTTAAATAAGTAGGTATGCAATGAGGTTCGTATGAAAAAAAGAAGTATAATCAATTATGTGAGAAAAAAATAAGTTATTTAAATAATTTGTGTTATGTGAGGAGACATCAAAAAACAATAACGGAGAGAATTCAAAGATTTTATGATTAGGAAAATTTTAAGTAAGTTACTAAGTTGATTTCTCCTCCATAATTGATAATCCTACGTAATCCTACGATGATCCCACATAATTGATAATAGAAAAGGCCTTGGGCCTTAAGACCGCCTGTTTGCTTTTTGTAATAAAGTTTAATAAATAAATGAAATATAGTTAAAACACTGTTTATTCTTATGGTTGACTGGGAGAGAACGCTTTAAGCGTTGAGTACGCCAATTGTAAACAATTGTATATTGTGGATCAATAAAGTTTTTATAAATCAATAAATAGATAGTAATTCGAACTAAACTGAATTTACCCATACTACCTTAGTTTCTTCTCGGACAGTCTAATTTTATTTTGTACACCACGGATCATATTGTAATATTTCTTTATTTTTCCAGGTCCAAAGCCCAGTGCTGGTGGTAGAGCTGACGCTAAACAGGCTCGAGGGCACGCAGCTGCGAGCCCTAGGGCTCCTGTCGGTGTTCGGGTTCAACATGACGTACGCGGTGCGGGCCCCGGCGGACGCGCCCGAGCCCACTTCGTGCAGCGCCATCGAGTGCCGACTACTGGGACACTGCTACGCTAGGCATGATTACCAGTAAGTAGACTTAAACCTTTAAGCCATACGTTTAGAGACTTCCAACAAGGGTACGAACCATCTATACTAAGCATATTTCAGTAGGGGGGAGGGCCCCGCTAGGTATAGTTACATCACCTCCTCAGCCGTTCCCAGCCGAAAATTGAACCAGAAAAGTGACATATAACTTCCCCGTCCGAGCTCACTTCCAGCAGCGCCATCGAGTGCCGACTACTGGGACACTGCTATGCCAGACATGATTACCAGTAAGTAGACTTTAACCTTTAAGCCGCACGTCGGCCGTTTCCAGCCGAAAATACTTAGTGACATATAATTTCCGCGCCCGAGCCCACCTTGTGCAGCGCCATCGAGTGCCGACTACTGGGACACTGCTATGCTAGACATGATTACCAGTAAGTAGATTTTACCTTTGAGCCGCACGTCGGCCGTTTCCAGCCGAGAGTACTTAGTGACATATAATTTCCGCGCCCGAGCCCACCTTGTGCAGCGCCATCGAGTGCCGACTACTGGGACACTGCTATGCTAGACATGATTACCAGTAAGTAGATTTTACCTTTGAGCCGCACGTCGGCCGTTTCCAGCCGAGAGTACTTAGTGACATATAATTTCCGCGCCCGAGCCCACCTTGTGCAGCGCCATCGAGTGCCGACTACTGGGACACTGCTATGCTAGGCATGATTACCAGTAAGTAGATTTTACCTTTGAGCCGCACCTCGGCCATTTCCAGCCGAAAGTATTTAAAAATAATGTCCGGTGGTTGAAAGGTCATGGGGATACATGAATTTTCCGGGGTCTAGTGCTGCCCCCATCACTCTATACAACGTGAAAAGGAACCAAGGGCTATACTTGATCACTACAGTTTTAAAAGTCGACATTTTCATACAAAAGTGTGCAACCGAACGGGCAACTTGTATGGGTATTTATTTAAAATACAACCTTTGCTTTATGGAATTATATTCCCATAATGTTTCAAAATGTGTCAAAAGGATAAAAGAAGCAAAAAATTTCTTCGACGCGGGATTGACAAAATAATATAAAATATTAATAAATATTAAAATATAAATATTAAATATTAAATATATAGGGACAAATTACACTGATTGAGCTAGCCCGAAAGTAAGTTCGAGACTTGTGTTATGGGATACTAACTCAACGATAAAAATAGAAATTGAAGCTACACTGAAACCATTTCGACTCGATAAGAAGAACTCAACGATACCACATTTTATAACAAATACATATATAGATAAACATCCAAGACCCAGGACAATTTGAAAAAGGCCATTTTCCAACTTGCCCTGGTTGGGGATCGAACCCAGGACCTCCGGATTGGCGGTCTAGCGTGTTGACCATTACGCCACGGAGGTCGTAAAAAATATAGGTAGGTATCTGTTGCTATTAGGAAAATAGGCCTTGTTGTTGTTCAAAGGGGATAGAATTTTTCAAATACAACTTATGTAGATAATGTATCACATTATCATCTTTATAGTGAAGGTAGATTCTGCGACCATTAGATACAAAAGCCACGTTCAGCGTGATGGTGGGCGTGAAGTGGTAAGGAAATCTAAATAATGATGGGATGCTAGCCGCATCGCCTATTGACATGACTCAGATTCTCGTACATTCCCTTGATCGGCTTCTACGATCTGCATGAGAGAAGCAGCTAGTGCACTGTAAGTTTTTTCGTTTCTAACAGACAAGCAAGTAGTAGTTTGAGAGTTTTTAAGAGTATTAATTGATTTAGTATAAAAATAACTTGCAGGGTCGGCCCATATAAGCCGAAGTGGCATTTACCACCCAGTTTGCGTGGGCTCCTGCTATAGATACCTTATATTTAATTTTAAGTTGACAAAAAAGCTGAAATTTAAACCAATCTGAATAAGCTATTGTTTCTTATTAACGCATCTACACAAATATAATAATTAAAGATTTTTCGCTCAAATTTAGGGCAAAATTGGTACTGGGGCCCTAGAATTCAGGACTGCAGGCCCCTGCTGTGTTGTACTACCACAAAACAGAACTCTGACACCCAGACCTTTCAGGCCCAGTCCACAATATTCCACGTTTATCTAAGAGTAAAATTTCATAAATTACGGTACTATTGTCTATTGTAATCTATTTATGCAAAACGGCGGCAAAGGGCAGCACGCACAATAAGCCGCGAATGATTCATGAATCACGGACGCCGCTCAGTTTTTCTATTCACAATCGGATTCCAGTTGAAATGTAAAGCGATGAAATGTTGAATGGAACCAGTATTCCGACGCAGTTCAACTTTTTATTAATATAACCTGAAAATTCCGAATTCCTCGCTTAATTGATCAATCTTTGGAGCGCCGCAAATTTAAATTCCCTTTGGGCAAAATCAAAATTTAATTTGGAGGTAATTCTGCTGCAAATTACGATTATAATCCATAATAGGCATACCGAAAGTTAATTTGCCCATTGTGAAGTCGTTTAACAACCAAAATTCGGGTGTTTTGTGTAAATGGAAGGGATTTATCAGCGAAAAATCTCGTCGCTGCGAACCCATTAACGTGGCCAATAGAGCGCGAAAATTTAGTGCAAAGCTGAACAAAGTGGGTGATGGGGCCGACGGCCGCTGGAGGGGCCATCGCTCACATGTACAAATTACAAAAACTGAGCCTCTCATCGCGCATAGTGTCACGGCACATCCGCTCGTTAATTTATAGCTCCATCGACGTAATATGTACGTAGACCGGCCGTCAGAAACATTCGCCATGTTCCAATTTTGGTAATTTACACATCTATTGCGCTACAGCGCTAAGTCGGTTTCAAGCCGCCCTTCAAAACTGCAGCGCTAGATTTGCTGAGTGAAAACGGGAATTTTATTATTAATGAATTCTGGCCATTCACCCATGGAAAATTGGTAAAGAATTTTAACACACAGCAAGGCATTTTTAATTATTTTCCATGTTTCCTGGTTTTCGCTATAAACTGTCGAAAGGCGCATAATAGCTAGCAAGTGACTGAGTGAAGTCTATGAGGAGAGCTACAATCCACTAGATGACAACAACTTCTATACATCATACTTTTTGTTGTCAAATAACGCACAAAGTATCAGTTTTCTGCATTAATAAATCTAATCTTGTTAAAATAGATATGATCAACATAATGTAAAACTATTGTGTGGCGTTTTATTTTAATAAGTGCTTTGCCAAATAATTTCTTTTTGACCCAGTCCACATCCCAATAGAACGAGACAAACTAGTTACATGTCATGGTGTCTTCTCTAGTACTTTAGTACATAGCTCTATGTTTAACCCGATATTTTCCGCATCGCAGGGAGTTCTACTGCGCGTGTTTCGAGGGCTACTCGGGCGCGGACTGCGGAGAAGGCCCGCTGTGCCCGCGGACTTCAAACATGTGCAAAAACGGCGGCACATGCAGGTAAGCTATCAACTTCGTTCATACAATATCATCATCATTAACGACCTTGGGTTTAATGTACCTAACTATTTATAGTTACTTACAATTTTAAAAACTCTTATCCTCTACGCTGTCACTAGAAGGAATTCTTCCTGACTTCCATTGTTTTATTGTGTCTGGTATTGGGCGCATCTCAAAGAGTTGTCTCATTATCGACAAAAATGACAAATCACATAGATTTGGCAAGCCCAAAGTAAGTTTTTTTTATATACTAGCCGAAGCCCGCGACATTGTTCGCGTGGTCTTTATGACTCCGGAAAATGCTTATCAGGTTGAACAACTTTTGCTAAGGTGTCATTTTTATTTTTCTTATAGTTAACTTAACCATTATGGTTCTGCATCAGGTGTTCCATTTTCTAAAATCAGTTATACCCTATATGCCCAGGCTTAACAGCTAAATGACGAAAAAGTTTCATTCGAATCCGTCCAATATTTCCGGAGTAGCGTGTACAAACAGACAAACAAACAGACATTTTTTGAAATTACTCTTACTCTATTACTATGTCTCCATCGCCTTAAATAGTTTTTTGGAAATGTATTCAACGTAGGTACATTGTAAAGACACATTTTTTTACTGTTTTATTTTATGTATCGGTCGTTTTGAAAGCCTTGGGAGTGGCGTATGTCCAGAGCAGTGGACGTTATGCGGCTGAAATAATGATGATGAGATAAGAGTTTCCAAAATAACTGATCAGAAGCGACCTGCATCCAGCGCCTTCCTACGAACTTGCTTACGACTGACCTCATACGAATTCATTTACAATTTACAAATCTGCAATTATTCACCGAGGCCGCCAGTTTCCTTACGCCGTGCAATTTCCTTGAAGTAACGAATTTCGCTTTCGCGGTCCACGACGGAATTCCTCTCGATATTTGTTGAGGGAAACTTTCGCTCGTTACAAGTTAAATGCACATTACTCTGGAGCGGTTCCGTCCTATTTAACTTTTGTGTGGAAATGCTTCAGACAGCGTTATCTTTGTGTTCCGAGTCGAGTCGCGTCTTCACGTGGTTTTTGCATGTATTTAAGTTGGCAATTCTGCGCTTTAATTGTTTGTAGCTTCGTGCGAAACCGTGCGTCTGGGGGCTCTTCGTTATCAGTTCGCTGACACTTTAGCTTTGCTTTCAGGCTGTTTTTGACGCGAGCACATGAGCGAGTTCCATATTTATGAAGCAGTCGCCATGACCGAAATCGGTCGGACATCATCATCATCATCATGTTTTTGTCGTATTTCAAACTTATTTTCATAAAATAACAAATATAATATCAGGTAAAATAAGAAAAGGAACTGCAAATATGAGTATCAGTTGTAGATTTGCCTTAGGCCTGTTGGTCCAAATGTCGCAAGAAATACACGAATGTTTCTAAATACACGGATGCCTCGTATTTTTGATGATAGCTAAACCAATGGTGGAATAATAGAAAATGCATAAACATTCCTGTTTGCGGGCATTGCGCCACCGGCACCAGGGTAGCAATTTTGACGACTTTTGTAGTTGTGTTAACACGCTGGTTTGCTACTAAGAGATTCTGAGTTCGATCCTCAGCCTGGGCTGGTTGATCAACTTTCAACTCTTTTGAAATTTGTCCTAATTCGATTTGATTTTTATTTATACAACTATGGCTCGGCGTAAACGGGCCACCAACCACTTTCCTGTAATTTTCACACATTTTGTATATGGAGTCGCCGCACACGGTGACGCCGGTGACGGCCTCTCAATTAGTAGGAAAGTGGTTGGTGGCCGCGTTTTGTGGTGGTCCGTTTGCGCCAAGCCAATATAGAGCCAGATATAAGTATGTCATAAAATATATCTTATACCATTAAACGAGCAATTCTTGTATATTTATTTTTAAGTATTGAATATTTATAAATTTCTGTGATCTCGAAAACGGCTCTAACGATTTCGCTGAAAATTGGTATATGGGGGTTTTTGGGGGTAAACAATCGATCTAGATTAGTCTTATGTTTGGGAAAACGCGTGTTTTTTAGTTTTCATTCGTTTTTCTTTCCACGCAGAATTTGGTCACTTATTTCGTAGCACCGGCCGCCATCCGCTTAGCTCAGCGGTTAAGGATGCTGACCGCTAGAAAGAGTGTTACGGGTTCGAATCCCACTCGGTGACTTACTTTTGTTTTTTTTATGTTCAAGTTTATATATAATTTTTTATTTTGTACTGTTTTTAGACAAGTTTAAAAAAATGTAGTTAATGTTTGAGATATAGCCACCGAGCAAAGTTCGGTCACCCAGGTACTTGTATACTTAAGTTTGTATCCAATAACACAAGCTGAAAATTAATGTACTATCTTAACCTATGTGATAAGTAATAAGATTTTTTTTATTTGGTTCACAAAACTGACAATTCACAGTAACACTTGGTGGTAGGTATCTAAAATATACAGAAACATGTGAAAGTGAAAGTCTTCTCGATGTGAACACAGCATGCATATACAAAAACCTATATAAGTACATATAACTACACTACACAATATAAATTAATTAATTAAACAAAAAAGAATAGATAATTTACAGCAAGCTATGTTTAATGAAATTGGCCGATGCACTTAATATATAAAATTTAGTAGATACGTTATCATATGCGGAACACATGCGCACGATCGGTAAATTCTCCATAAATAAAGTACGGGTCAAGGGGGTGCTGAACGTCTTCCTTGTATGAAGTCGGCTGTTTTGACGTGGACCCGCAAAGGTTATCCTACCCAGCAATGCTGGGTTATCAATTTTACCAGTAATTATTTTTTGCAAAAAGAGGATATCAGTGATATTTCGTCTCTGATGAAGAGGAGTTATTCGATAGTACTCAAGCCTAGCATCATAAGATTCCAGACTGTGACAAAATTTTTTTGCAAATGTAAGATGATAAAGAAACTTTTTTTGGATTCTTTCTAATCGGTTACAATGAACTTGATATATCGGGCTAAAGATTACACTACAATACTCCAAAAGTGCTCTTACAAAACAGTTAAATAAGATTATTGAGACTTCAGGATCATCAAAAAATTTTGTCTTACGAGTTACAAATCAAATTTATTTTTTTATATAAAAAAATTATATCTAACTAGCTTTGCCCCGGGGTGTACCCGCATTAATTCGGGGTGTCAGCTTCCTGCTTACCAAATTTTATCAAAATTTGTCCAGCGTTTTGCAGAGACAGACTCACTTCGCCTTTATAACATTAGTGTGATTGTGTTAATCTGCCACTGTAGTGGTAGTAGCTAGTAAGTAAGGAACAAACAAGTCACTTCAGCTCCATTCATTGTCTTAGTAACCGTCCATCTTAGTGTCAAACTTAATCACGTCAGTAACTAGTTAAGTTCTCCTTGAGGCACTTGGTGCATTGCACACAGTCTCATGTTTATCACTGCAGAAGTGCAAAACTTGATGTCATGCACCCTATTTTCGAAAGGGGTGAATCACCAAAACGGGATCTACTATTACAATCACAATCACTCTAAATAATATAATAAATGGAATTCCAGTTTTAGTTGACATAAATGCCTATTTTCACCGCGTGACTAACGGTCGCACAAGTCTTTAGTCAACCGAATGAACACTGCAAGTACTTAAGTAAAGTTAAACCAACGTCATAACAAAGCAAATAAGAAAACCGTTAAAATCTTGACATAGAACAAAGTTGGCGTCTTATCTAGTCTCAGCATAAATTCAAAACTCTCAGCGGAAGCATATCTAAAAGGATTTAAGATATAGAAGTTGCAGAAATCGAAGTAAGCTAGTAAAGTCACTTGTTTTTGGCGACTCACCCATTTCGAAGCTACACCCCAGACCGCTGCCAGCTCATCCGCCTATGAGATTAAGAACTTTCCTCTACTGCACACAAACTGACCAACTTTATAACTTGGGTTGTTTGTCGACTGCCCACCATAATGCAATCACTGGCCACTGATAAAAACTGAATTATCTCGGTTAAGTTCTCAGGGAACTCTCATAATTTCGTTTGTCTACAAATTGCTGGGTAGTGGAAGCTTGTCGCATATTTTTATCGTACATTGTAGACGGTAAACAAATTCCCATAGCACTTAAGGCAGTTTAGTCTAGAAACTTTTAGCTTTTCCTGTAACTTGTTCTTTTATTTTAAGTTTATAACAAGCACCGTATAAGTAATGCATGCCGACATCACTCTTAAACATGCAATAATTTTTTTATAACGTATTCGACAGTTTTAAGAATCATTTAATTATTATAGAAGTTCAATTTCATTTTATTTTATTTATGATGTAATTTAATTTTGTAATTTAATTCTCCATTTAAAATGACTGAGAGCATTTTATCTAACGTGCATGCTGTGTTCGCTCTAAGTCTCTAAGACTCTATAGGTAAGCAACTTGTATGCTCAAATTTTTTATATTTGTATAAACTAGTGTGTTGTTCCGGTAGTTAGCTAACCAAATTTAAAAAAAAAACTCAATTGAGAATTTGTTATTTTAACACAAAATCTGTCACTATGTTGTGGAAGTCTTTAAATATGTACACTCTGTAAAGCGCTGGACACATGACGAAAAGACGTAGGACGCGGACGGGGAGCAGACATTTGTCTTTTCCGCGACGGCAAGCGACGGTTTCATACAAAATGTATAGAAACGTCGCGGAGTAGAACACACAGAAAAGACGCGCGCCCCGTCCGCGCCCCGTCCTTACCCCGTCCTTACGTCTTACGTCTTTTGTCCTATGTGTCCTGCGCCTAAAACAAATTTAAATTTGATGTATCCGGAATATATGTCCTAAGAGGCAGTCGTTCAAAATTAATATTCACTTATGAGTTGATATCAAAATGATTGAGGGTTCATAAAACAGAAAAGAAGCCGCAAATATTTTTAAAAACTACTTATGCAACAATTATCTATTCAAAATGAACATTTCATTTAAATCTTTAATTACTCTTCTTCAGTTAATTAAACATATTAAAACTTCCGTTCATTTCAAAGCGAGTTATTAATGTAACCCTCCGTGCCATCGGAAGAATTTACATCGTTTCAATTTAAATGGTTTTATTTGTTAAATCCTCGGTCATGTTTTGGGCCGGACGAAATAGAATTTGGACCTTTGTAAGGATCCCGTCCAATTGGGCACAATCTCAATTTACTGGATGGTGTATTTTGCAAATGCTTCAGGCCTCACGCCCGGTTATGACAAATCTGCCGCCGACATGGCATCCCACACTTTTTCGCCCAATATCCTTTGACCTCGATTCCCTTCGTTTGTATCACGCGTTTTTGCTATGTTGCGTCACGGAAACCTATCGAGTTTGGACGTATATGATTTGTCTTAACAATTTGCTTATCTATATCTATACATAATTAGAATAAAACAGTAAAAAAAAATGTGTTTGTACATTGAATATAAAATATTTATATAAAAATAAAATTTGGGGCTATGGGGACATAAAACAAAATGTTTGTCTGTTTGTCTATTTGTCTGTTTGTACACGCTAATCTCCGGAAATACTGGACGGATTCAAATGAAACTTTTTTTTGTTATATAGCTGTTAAGTCTGGATAACATATATAATTGATTTTGGAAAATGGAACACCTGATGCAGAACCACATTGGTCCAGCTAAACTATAAGAAATATAAAAATGACGCTTTAGCAAAAGTTGTTCAGCCTGATGAGCATTTTCGGGAGTTATAAAGTCCACGCGAACGAAATCGCGGGCTTCGACTAGTGTTATAATAAAAGCTTGTAAAAAAAATGCAAAAAAACGTATACCGTGGAATTTAAAATGATGTCTAATTACGTGTATTTCAACAGACAGATGGGCCCAGCCGCGGTCAGCTGTATTTGCGCTCCGGGGTACACCGGCGACCTCTGCGAGTCGCAGATTGCAGAGCCTGGTAAGATACAAACAAACATCCGTTTGTCCTTTAACCCCGACCTTCGTTTTTGTCTTGGCTGTGAAAAGAAAAAAAGAACGATTTATATTATATTTCTCGAAAAAAATACATGCGTTTGTACGGAAGGTCTTGGATAAAGGATTAGGTAAAATATTCAAGAGCCTCGCTCTTTTGCACGTATTTTTTTTTATTTAATCACAAAATGTTATTTAACTTATTTAACGGGTTACTCACGTATAGAGACTGTGTCGCGAGCCAGTGCGGCGAACGGGCCTCTCATCACATTCGCCCTGATGAAGACCTCCGGATGAGGTCGAAACGTGTCGGCAGCAGCTGACATACGAGTGTCACTCGTTAACTAGGTTTAATATAGTCTGTGTCTCACGTTAGTTTTATCACGAAAATGTTCTCCGTTTTCCTCATATTCAAAGACCAGTTTGTCTTATAATCAAAATGTCAGCCTTTTTGACGTTTGAATACAAACTCATATAATATGTAAATATTTTGATGCCTAATATAAATGAAATTGATTTGATTTAATAAACAAAATTATATAGAAATGTTGCCATATTGTCATGCAAATAACGCGATAAGGCTTAGAGGTAAAGCTGAGGATTATCGAGAAAGCCATGAGAAAGCAAATATTGTCTTACTGCACATCAACACAATTTGCCTTTGTTCTTAGAAGGCTCGCAGTCTTTGCTATGGAAATTTCAAGTTATGTGTTACTTACCTTCGCCTTCAAAGAAACGTGAGAGGAATATTCAAGTAGAGTAGTGAAATGATATATATGGCAGAAACTATTTTTGTTTTGAGGAACTAAACACTTTTAACCCGATTTTTGACATGCAAAGAACATTAATCCGTCATTTTTAGATGAGACAATGGCCTAGTCAATTGATTTGGTCGGATAATGTTTTAGCCTAGTAACAAAGTTAGCCTACGTTTTATAATAAGACGGTTTAAGTCTGTGTAGGCAATGCTACACAATAACTACTTGGATCGTAAGTAAGTATTTCTTGTAAGTAGGATAAGTATTCTTGATGTGAATGTACCAAATTCAAAGTAGGAAAAAATTCAATTTATAAATGTATCATACAAATCTTTGAGTCTTGAGGCCCTGGGCTCTGTCTCCTAGAACCGCAGGACCCAAAATGCTTTGTCTGCCCCATTAGGGATAAAAATATTATGTATTTATGTATTCATACAAATTTCATATTTAGTACCTAGTTATTGAATATTCGCATGGAAATACAGGATAATGTTAACGTGATAGTAGAGCAAGTTAGACAGTTTAGAACTATCCAACTTAGCTAAACAATACAGTTAGCACAACAGGTGTTTGTGACCAGCTGAATACCGAGCTCGACCGTGCTCTAGATGCTCGATGAAATAGCACGTGTCTTAATTTACTGTAGTTAGCTAGAGCGAATAATACTCCCACTGGGCACTCGGTAAGAGCGCCGGTCCGAAACGCTGACTCGCAGAGAACGCATTTAGCATTAAGTCCACCGTTTGTACCACTGTAGTCATTCATTTATTTACCTCTATATATTAAAGACTACTCTCTTGTTGGTGGAGTCTACTATCGGTTTCCTCCGCTCATTGTTTCACTTGGCTATATGACAATACATTCACCTTCTACTTTGTCTACTCCATGTAACTAAGCCTCGATCCTCTTCTTTTTCCTTCTATCATGCGTTTTTAGGAAATCTTCGTGTTCAAAAATAATAATAAATAAACTGAACAATTCCTCTAACATAAAATATAGTTTCATTTGAACCTATCCTTGGAATTCTATATTGGTTTAATTTGTCGAACTAGTTAATTCTTTTTACAGTTGTTTACATCTGTAGAGAGCCAGACAATGTTATTCTTTCATCAGAAACTTGGTTGCTACATCATTACAACAAACTAAAACTTGCTTTAATCTAACTCGAGGGCTAACGCATTACGTCAATCTGTTTAGTCTAGACAGAATCTTCAAACTTTCGCACGCAAAATCTGGACAAGGCAGAAACTTTGTTAATTCAGTTTACGCAATAAGAGACCTGTTAAAACTTTTAAGCTATGTTTTAAAAATAAACAGATAATTCAGTGTGAAGTAAAAAAGACACCGTTTATTGTAATAATACTAGATAGATATATTTGGAAAATTTCTAATTTCTATAGGTACAATTTGGTTACTAATTTTAACACGTTTAAACAACATACAAATAATTTTAAATTTAACGCTGATTTTTAAACTTAGGGTTGTTAAGAATACCTACAAGCTTTGCAACCACGGAAAAAGCCTTCGACTAACATTTGCTGGTTCTTATCTCAAGTTTCAAATTCCAAAGACAAAAGCGTTGCTCTTAAATAAAAAAAAATAAAAAATCTTTTCAAATACCTTCTCAAGTATTTTTTTCAGTCTTTCTAACAACAGCGAATACCACGATATCTGTTTGATACTGATTGTCACTGTGTTGTTACAGAGTGCGGCATCGAGGAGTGCTCCGACGGATGCGCGGGGGCCGCGTGCGACTGCAGTCCTAAAGACACTGATTTTAGTGAGTAATTATAATAATTAATACAATATTTTGACTGTTACAATAGAATAAGTACTAGTAATCACGTACAGAAGTCTTACTCGATCGATGGCCCGGCGGGAGTGCGTAGTACTTGCGCTTCCGCAAGTTAAGCGACACCGGGCGTGGTCCGCACTTGGATGAGTGACCACAAGTGGCATATAAATTTTCTCGAGCTCATCCGTGCCAAGCCCTTGGTCCTTTGGCTGTCATTATTGTATGGCAGTTGTCAAGCTATGTCAGATACCTTTAGGCAGATACAATTCCATGAGGCAGCCTGAAAATTTGACACAAGTGTTGGCCACTTACACACACGAAAAACAAAAAAAAAAAACGACGAGTTGCACTCTGGGAGTGCCGGCAGAAGTGAAAACTTGAATATTAACGTTGTGCATTTTTGATATTTTGGAATGGTTACGGAATAATTTTGCACGAATTGCTTTAATTATCAGTATAAAATATTTCAAATCTTTTCTGAACCACAGTCTGTCACAAATATCACAAGCATGACCAAAATCATTTTCAAATACACAGCAGTATGGCCACTACACAGACGGTCGAGCCATCAGCTGTCACCATCCATGGATGCGCGTAGCACGCTATAACATAAACACACACGAACATTCGCGCAAGCGCCCTGCGCCGTCTTACGAATTTTCGATCAAGCCACGTGTCCTGACGCGAGTTTAATATTTTTAACCCATTCCAAAAAATGTGCACAACGCCGCTAAAGAAGTTTTCACTTCAAAAATAAACTCAACAAAAAAATTCAAAGAAGTATATATTCAATGTGGTTAGCGATATGGTTTAATTTAGCTCGCGTCAGAACTTAGCAACTTTTCGTTTAGATACCTAGACCTAGACCTACCCATAGCAAGCCAATTCGATTCTTATTACTCGGGACAAACGCCAAGCGCATAGTAATGTAGGTAAATTTTCTATACCTAAACGGGAAGTGTCACAGGCCTGTTGTTACTTATTGTATCCAAATTGTATTCAGGCAGTTATTTATATTTTATTTTATCACAAATGTGGCAGACTAAAAGCCATAAGCTTTATCTACAAAACAATACAATGCAAATACTCTTTATTGCACCATAAACAAAAGGAAATACAAAACAGAAAAAAATGAATAAGATCTACCAGGCAACCCACTGGTGATGCCGAAAATAAGTTTTTAGAAGTGTTTCGGTATGAAGAATCTTGGATTATTTTTACCTTGAGTATGAAATTAAAGGTTCTGCAGAAGTATGCAAGGATAATTTCAGATACCTAAGTAGATTTTTGTCCTTATTATGAAGCTCAAGTCATGACTGTTAAGTTTGTTTGTAGATGACTGAATATTTGTAGTAAAGTCTGTCTGGAACAGATCATAAACCGTTATAATAAAGTTCTCTCGCAACTTTTATTTGTAAATAAACTAAAGAAACATTTGAAAATTTCAATAAAACTATCTTTTCAAAGTGATTTCGTACAAAAAAGTTGCCTCAGGGTCCACAATCTCCGCGCTCTGTCCCAAGGGATAAAAAACGTATTTCAGCGTCTTGTTTTGGAAATTCCGGGTCGTTAAAGCGATGCTCAAGTTAGATCCTGAGTGATGATAGCCGTATCCGAGCCGGCATTACGGGCCGGACCGGCGCGCCTGCCGGACGTCCGGATTCGTATTCATAGTCATCAATCACTGTTGTATTTGCAGCGTCAGCGCGCTTCGAGACCAGACTACAGATTGGGGACCAACAGAACGCCAACATATCACAAGAAATAGTCAAACAGGTATATAAATAACTGTTATAATAAACAAAGATATTGTTTAACCCTAAAAAATACAAACGTTTGCTAAACTTATTTTAGTTAAAATATGTTTTGTCTCGTTCTTTCATCGCCAAATATTTAAAAGAGGAAACGAGAAAGTTGTTTTAATTAAAATAGATTTTGCAAACGGTTGTTAAGTTTTATGAATATTAGGGTAAGTTTATATTTATTAATTCATTGATTTATATTTAACTGAATACACAGAACAGTGAAAACCTAATGCCAATTCTACCAAACAATATAAGATATTGTTAATTCAGAATTAGAGAAAATTTAAATGATTATCAATGAGCAAAACACATCATGTACCTGCTGCTTCTCTTCCCGCGCTCAAACCGTAGAAGTCAAAGACATTAATGGGCGTAAACCAAAGGGTCCTTCTAAATAAGGCTGCGTTTCCACTGACGCGGAGCAGAGAGAATGCTCGAAATCTCCGCTCCGCTGTTTCCATTGAAGCGGAGCGGAGATTTCGAGCAATATGATTGGTTAATTCATGCGCCGCTAAGCTCCTCTACGCTCTGCTCCGCTTCAGTGGAAACGCAGCCTTAGCCATGGGATATCAACCGAACACTTTTTTTCATTTTCCATTTACTGCGCACATTTGCCGTTCTGCTAATCCGTTTTGCGGCCCTTAGTTCTGTCTGCTACTTGAGGGATAATGAAGTGATAACAGTTGATAACTTAAATTTTAAAATTAAAAATTCTGTTTCTCTAAAAATTTAACAATAAAGTCTGCACTCATAATTTTGGTAGCACATTCACTTTATGACAGATTTTTCATTATTACAGCGGTTAGGATGTACAACAAAAGAATTGCATTACGTTAGAACAGTTGATAATGTAATATAATTAAAATGCTTAGTCTGCCGCCCGTAATGTACACTTGTACAGTTTCTCTTGCACGTAAGTTTTCATGTAAAGCGCCACATTATAGAAAATTATCATAAAACAAGCAAATTAAAATTAAATGAAGGCATTTGTTAAAGCAGTTTCATACAAATTCGCAGCGCACTAGCTTAGAACTCGCGTTTATGTGGCGCGGAGACAAATGTGGCGCTTTACATGAAAACTTACGTGCGAGAGAAACTGTACAAGTGTACATTACGGGCGGCAGACTAAGCATTTTAATTATATTACATTATCAACTGTTCTAACGTATGTAATGCAATGCTTTTGTTGTACATTCACACCAATTCTAACCGCTGTATTCATAAAAAATCTGTTGCAAACTTAATTGTTGAATTGTCAGAAAACAGTATCACACTAATGTTAGGCGAAAGATTGTAAGGGAATGTTTATTATTTCTTTACGCGCAAATGGCTGGACCAATTCTGATAAAATTCGGTATGCAAGAAGCTAACACCCTGCACGGATAACTCCGCGGGGAGAATCTTTGCTAAAGCTGAATATTCGTATTTATGTGGTGGTTACCAAAGACAACATTTTAATGTTCAAATTTAATTGTTTCCAAATTGTTACGTAATATTTTAATTAAATTGCGGCACAAATAAATATATCATTACAATCTTAATTTAAAAGCAAAAAGTAAACAAACAAACCTCAGATAAAAAGCTTAATTTTACGTTTGTTCCACTGCTTCTTTTAAAAAGCATCAAAATATTTAGTCTGCTTTATAGCTTATAACATAACAAAGAATCATTTGAGGTATCTATGCCCGCGAAAGCAACGGGACAATTAACATTTATGACTATTATTTACCCGGCTCTAATTACAGCATTCAGTGTAAAACGAAACGTTTACAATGGTTTTAAAACAAATGAAGATTGAATTATAATCCTTCTGTGACTGTACTTAGGGGAAAATGTAATGACGTAATATCTTTTAGATATTACGTCATAGAATTAAAAATATGTAATTAGTTTTTTAATATTAAGTTTCCTTGACTGTTTATTTTCATTTGACATTGGGGATACATATTTCAATATCTCTAGGTACAATACAAATTAGCTAAATACCTAAAACAAAGGTTTCCTAAATCTAAAAACCGTCTATCGACCTCTGTGGCCTAGTGATTATCAGGCAATCACACCGGTGTGTTCGATCCCCGGTCAGGTCAAGATAGAATATGATCTTATTTTTTTAATCTGTGTGATGAAGTCGGTTTTTCATCATCATTACAGTCATGTCAGAAACTTAACATCATATACTTTTTAACGTTTAAAAAAGCAAGAACGAACTTGGCCAAAACAACTTTCAACTATATTAGTTCTTCGTATTCTGAATTCTGATTGACGTGCTATGATAATGCTCTGTATGAAAGCAATATCCATTTGTTTCTCTACTCTTTAAAAAAAAAAATAGGGACAAATAACACAGATTGAGCTAGCTCCAAAGTAAGTTTAAACTCGTGTTGTGAGATACTAACTCAACGATACTAGCTTTTATAATAAATACATATATAGATAAACACCCAAGATTTGAAAAAGCCTATTTAGATGTCAAATTACATTTTTAAACGCCCGGAAAAATAAAAACTCTAGCCATTTTGTTAAGCAAAGCACGTTCACTTTTATTATTCGCCTTATAATATGTAGACCTTATGAAATTTTATTACGGTTCTTTTCAGATAACAAGCTATTTGAAGGCAGCCAATATAAGTTTAGAAGACGATATTGAAGTGCTTAATACAAGGTAAGTTCAACAGTTTATACTTAGACATTGCACAAAATAGAAAAATTACAGAAATAAATGTTTCGAACGATTTATGTAAAATTTTGGATGGATTTGCGATACTTTTGGTTCGGGAAATAATAGTATAGTCGCTTAGTAAAGATAAGATTTTATTTTATAATAGTTATACCTAGAAAGGTTGGTAATTCAAAGGTAACTAAACGTTCTATTGAAGGTTGTTCTCAGAAAAGTTGATCATCTTTGAGAAGTGAATTATGGCGGTAATTTTAAAATGGAACGTATATGACTATACTACAAGATAATTTCTTTCCTTTTACTCTTTGGAGAATGTAGATAACGACCTTCAATGTAACTCAGGTATAATGCTCTCATCATCTTCATCTTCCTCGCCTTATCCCTATTTTGGGTCGGCTCTGTATAATGTACATTTTAATGTTCTCTCAGGTATAATGCCAATACTTCAGGTTAAACAAAAATTATGTTTGATGTCTCGTAAACTCTCGTAAACATTGTAGTCAAGAGCGTTACTTCTATACCCTCTATTTTGTGCATGTATATCAAAACCCGGAGTAATGTTAATAAAATGATTATAAAGTTTTCTAATAAAGTTCACGTTACACGTACGAACAACGAAGAACAAACCTAATAAGACGTTGGCGTTTAAGCGTATAATGTAACTGTTGAACACAAGCGCCAACTATATGGCTTGCATTGCATTTTGTTGTCTAGTATCGAATATTGTATCAATGCTTGATGCTATAAGCATACTGTTTAATAAGTGATTCGAGTAGTCACCACTAGATGTCATATTGTACATAATATACAGTACAAATAGTAAGTATAAAGCTGTAAGGTTACTGTAAAATAAGTGCCCGAGAGAAAAAGGGAAATTTGGAATATATCCATTTATTTGGTGATCGCTTACAGCAGTGGTTCCCAAACTTATTTTGTCTACTGCCCACTTTGAGAATAAATATTTTTTAGCGCCCCCATTTTTTCACCTATTTAAAAACCACTATAACTTCAAATTAAATTAATTAATTATTACATACATACATACATACTATCACGTCTTTATCCCTAATGGGGCAGACAGAGCATTTTGGGTCTTGCGGTTCTATGCAGAGCCCAGGGTCGCAAGACCCAAAAGCCACTTTTAGCGTCATGGTGGGCGAGAAGATGGAAAAGCATTCAATACAGTGATGGGTTGCTAGCCGCATCGCCTGTGAACATGATTTGCATTTTTGCCCATTCCTTCGATCGGCTTTTACGATCTGCGTGGGAAGAGAAGCAGCTGGTACATTCTAAGTTTTTTATTTCTCCCAGACCAGCATGGGAGAATTAATTATTAATTAATTATTGTGACCTATATATGTATATTATGTAAATATTTATTCTCAAAGTGGAGGATGATATTTATGTGGTTGTTGTTGAGAGTCGAGAGCTCTTGCAGTCGTTGTTTAAGAGGCCTCCTAGCTATATAAAGCTCCTAGCAAAAAAAAAAACATTTTCTTTCTGGGTCCCTTACCGCCCCCCTTGAGACCTGCAGCGCCCACAAGGGGGCGTTATCGCCCACTTTGGGAAAGACTGGCTTACAGCTAATGCGGGATGAAAACAGAGGACGGATGTTGCCCGAATTTTTTTATACGGACATGAACTAGCGATAATTTAAGGAAATGCTGTCGTCATCTATACGAACCAGTTTCTGCATTCGCTGCTCCATAGTAATTCTTCTTCTTCTTCTTTCTCCTTATCCCACTTTACGTGGGGTCGGGACAGAAAGTGAGTCTTTTCTATTTTTCTCTATCCTTTGTCAAGGCACGTAATTATCGCATAAAAATGTATGGAGCAGCAAATATTTTTTTCGCAATTTCGTAATTTTTCCCTCAGTAAAAGTTGTTCGTATAGATAAATAAATAAATATATAGGGACAAATTACACTGATTGAGCTAGATGATGACAGTATGTCCTTAAATTAACGCTAGTTCATGTCCGAACACACTGTATAAACAAATTCGGGCAACATCCGTCCTCTGTTTTCTCGGGCACTTATTTTACAGTAACCTTACAGCTTTATACTTACTATTTTTACTTAGTTTTTGTGGAAAGCACTCTCAATAATGTTGTCTTTGAACAATTTCGACGGAACATCGGACTGTTGTTCATGCAATTCCTGTAAACCACTAAAACTTACTAGCTACGTGCATAGATTAGCTAGCGAAATAGACAACTATTGATTTATCTATGTAACTAATATTTTATCTCAAAACACCTTATATTAATTAATACACTATTTGCTCTGTTTTTTTCTTACACATAACAATTTGTATTGAAAAAAAGAAATAAATAAATATATAAAAAATAAATAAAACTTAACTTAATTAAAAACGAAATTCAAATCTAAACTTAACACTTAAATAAAGAAATAAAGAAGGTTTTGCTCTTCTTATGTTGATTTTTTTGCAATTGTTCAATTTCTGTCTCATCTTTCTGCGAACTTAAATCTAACAAGATAAGATGACATCAATTTTAATAAAATCATATTAACGAAAAAGTAAAGAACATTAGTAAAACAATAAATTGATTGTTTGATATATAAGTCAAAGGACAGGAAGGTTATTACTTATTAGTTAGTTTTGATGATTTTCAGATGATTTGCAAATTGTGTTACACTCCGATTTTTTCTCCGCTAAACCAACATCAACTATCCACTACCAATTTTTAGCTCCATTTTTTTAATAAATATCAAGATAAAAAGTATTAGATAGGTAGTGCAACATAACGTCATTACTGTCTAGCCAATCGATAGCGGACCGATATTCGTATCCTTTGGACTTATCGGGGTACTTTCTATCATACTTCCTGTGTCTATCAGCATGTCTGTCAGTGTCTACGTGCCTGTGGTAAGGAGCACTCCGCCACAGCACCCCGTCGGGAGCTGACCTCTGCTGTTCCTCCAATAAAGCTTTATACCAGGATTTTGCTATTTTCATCGAGTGCACTCTTCATGTTATACAAGCTATTATCTGGGTTACTTACTCGCAACTCGCAGAGGTTGCACACTTGATAAACTTAAAAATTGGATATTTCCGTTCAGTTAAGACTAAAAATGTTTAATTTTTAAGAATCTTGGGTAGTAGTGGGTAGTATATGTAAATGTAACTCAATTTAAGAAATAAATATATCAGAACAACTCACATCACACTGATTGAGCTAGCTCTAAAAGAAAGCTTAAACTTGTGTTGTGATGGGATGGAATACTAACTCAACGTTCAATATATTATGTCAAATACTTATATAAATATACACCCAATATCCAGGTCAATCTGAAAAAGATCATTTATCATTTAGACCCGGGGGTCAAACCCGGGACCTCCGGTGTCCTTGCATGATAACCACTAGTAGACTGTCAAAGAATTTCCTTAAGACCACACACCATGTGGAATGTTCGGTGGAAACATTACTTTTTACCTTATCCGGTCACATCACAGACGTTATTAAACAGAATTTATGCATTGCCTAGCGTAACAAATTGAAACCTACTCGCGCTCCTACTCAAAACTGTTATTTCTAACTTCATTTCTTCACTTAATTAACTCGGTGTTAATTAATTTATAGCTCGCCAGACGTAAACAACGCAAGAACAGTGTGGCTGCGACTCTGGGGAGCTAGGAAAGACGCGGGCACGCTGCGGGCGGCGCTGGCGCGGCTGGCGGCTACACGCGCGCGGTCCGACCGCTTGAGAATCCTGCCCGCCTCGCAACACTTCTACATGGTGCCGGCACTTAGTTTACAGGTAAGATAAAATTTCTTTATTGCACCAACTGAGTATCATCGTCATCACCAGGTCTATTTGTCTCCACTGCAGGAGCATCCCTCTCTGTACTACCAGAGTCATACTTGGCCAGAGCGGCCAGAGGACTTGTCTTACACTCTCCTCGCTAGCCAGACGGGTTGGAGAGGTCCCATTGATGTTTATAAGCTTTGTTTAACTTGTATTCCTATGTCGCCTCCCTTCCCCTTCCTATCCATGGGAGGACTTTTAGTGGCCCTATTCTACTCTGCCGAAAATCACACGGCGTCCAACTAAGTATGATAATAATCAAAAGTAAATTCAAAATATAGTAGCTACAAAGGCGGAATTAACACTAAAGTGATTTCTTCCAGCCAACCTTTGGGTAAAGAAGACTATAAAAGATGTGGGGGAGTTGGCGCAGTTAGAGTATTACAATATAGAAGAATATAAGTATACAATTAAATAATAGGAGTACGTACTATAACATGTAATCGAACAATAAACTAATATAAAATGAATAAATTATAAAATTGGTACATACATACCATTAAGGAAAGTAAATAAAAAGTAGCTGGTAAAAAGAAAAGAAGAAAAAAGATATTAGTTAGAGCTAGAGGAAAGGTAATGAGACATCACTAAATCTTTGAACGAATGTCCAATACAGCATTCCAGATTTTTACTCCTTGAACTGTAAATGAGTTAGAATAGAAATGAGTGTGACAGGTATTATTAACTATATCGACTGCCTCCGAGGTCCAGTGGTCAAGCCGTTCGTGTTCCGCAGGTCATCGGTTTGAATCCCACTGGAAAGCATACATTGTGAAAAGTTGTTTCCTGTCTGGTTAGGATATTGCAGACTTGAATTAATCATTTTGTAGCATACATATACTATTTTCATTGTATCCTAATATAATATGACATGGCTTAAAGAATACCGCGCTTAATTAATAATATGTGTTATTATGTATATCTATCACGGCTCAACTTGTGATGGGTCGAGGGCAAAAAGAAATTGTACATTTATAAACGGGCGTATTTAGCAGAAAAGAGTTTACGCCCGCCTTAAATAAATGCCTGATCAGAAAAGCAGGAACTTATCGGTATTTTATAAATTATGATTTATTAAATACCGATAAGTATAAACTGTAATAAAATAATCAGAGTCACGTTAAATCACAATAAATTCTAGCTTTCTCCAAATAAATTTTAGTTATGAGCTCGCACTGCTTTGATGCAACTGAAGAGCCGAAAAAGTGGTAATTTGCTTGCTTTGATTAAGTCATTAAACATAATATCAATTTTTAGTTTTTTATTGTTAATTTATGTTTTGCGATACTCAAATGTAGCTATTTGATTAAAAAAAAAAAAGTTTCTATGAATGTTTTTGCCCCGACAATGGACATTTATTCGGCATTTATTTTTTATTTAATATAACGTTTTATTTTTAATTAGATTATTTTAGTTTATAGTTTTATAATTTAGGTAGGTTATTTAGTTTTTAGTTATATAATTATTGTATACCTATGTAAATATTTATTTTGTGAAATTCGGCATAATATACGGACATTTATCGGCATCAATGTGCCTAATATGCCCGGGCGTAAACCCGTCTCCAGGATGAACACAATACGTGTGACGTTATTCACCTGCTACGACAGTTAGGCTACGAAATTTTACGCCTCTACGAAAGAGCGACGACGCAGCTACGAGCGCTGCCATAGTAAGAAAGTTAGACGGTACGCACTTTCAAACAACGCAACGCTGGATAATAAATAACTAGTTTAAAGGTCGCCAGAGGTCGCTTAAAGGCCGCCTAGACCCAGCACCGGCGCGTTCGATTTTCGACCTTATATCGTCTACATGTCAAGCATGACATGGAAAGCACTCCACCGACAAGAGCCCAGCTCTTAAGAAGAAGAAGAATATCGTCCACATAAGAGCTACACATTTTTAACGTATTTTCTTGCGGTAATGCCCTTTGGTCTCGTTTTATAACTAATTAGCTTATATAACGTTATCCTACATGTATATTGCCACTACAGGATTGGTGTTTTTCACTAATATGTGTGGTCTTTTTTACACTACTAAATAAACAACAGGGTCAAAATAGGTTCTGTAGAGAAAACGATGGTAAAGAAAGAGGACTTAATTAAAGATTAGCTAGCGCAAAAAGAAACCGACCACCCGTCGCTGTATAAGATATTTGTCACTCAGACACGGCTATTAACTGAATATCTCCTAGGGCCCACAAAAGTTAAAAGAGATAACTATCTCAATCAATAACATGAACTTTATCCGAGGTTAATGGCGTATCTATGAGTAAAGAAAATTATGTTTAGGGTGAGCATTAAATTAGTAATTTAAAAATATTTAATATTATGTTTATTACCATAAGTAAATAATTATGCACAAAGGAGGACACATTTTGAGATTATTGCAATACATTGTTTGGTAAGTAGAGTTATAGTTTTAAGTCAACCTTATGAATCATCACAGGGTTTGCATTGTGCATTGTTGTGGTCTCTGCTCTAATTTTACACCCCTTTTTCCAAATACAGCGTCCTATATGCATAAATGCCATTTCCAACATTTGAAATTTGTAGAAAAACGATCCTTATTTGTTATTTCTCTTGCCCCGATTTGTAAAATTTTACAGCCACTGCAATAAAATTCGTTTATTGGTGTGTTTAATCTAAAATTTTACTCTGAGTTTTATGATTGAACACACCCGTATAAAAACTCTGATAAAAAAGGTAAACAAAACTAAGGCATACATTTCACCAAGACATCACCTCCTCCTTAATTTGCACTCCTAATATCTAGGGATCTAAGATCTATAAGTAGTTCCCTCACCTTGGCTACGCCACTACACTCCGGCAGAGAAATTGCCCCATTTTTCGAGTCTCACAACTCCGCCTCGTTTCCACGCCATTTAATTGTTTGCGATGTAATTTTTATGTTTACTGATAGTAATGGTTTAATACGTTATTAGCTAGATTCTGGTCTATATTTAAGATTGCACAAATAAAAAAATAGTTTTTTAGTTTGTTGTTATAATCCTATCTTAATCTATAGCAAAGATAATATAATTAAAAACGTACTCTCTAGTATAGTTATTTTTTTTTATTTACCTTTATTGTCCCACTGCTGGGCAAAGGTCTCCCCCATATAGTTATTATCCGATATTATTTAATAATTTATTTCTGACTAGCCGAAGCCCGCGACTTCGTTCGCGTGGGCTTTATGTCTCTGGAAAATGCTCATCAGGCTGAACAACTTTTACTAAGGCGGCATTTTTATATCTCTTATAGTTTAGCTGGACCATTATGGTTCTGCATCAGGCGTTCCATTTTCCAAAATCATTTATACCCTATATGTTGCCCAGGCTTAATAGCTATATAACAAAAAAAGTTTCATTCGAATCCGTCCAGTATTTCCGGAGATTAGCGTGTACAAACAAACAAACAGACATACAGACAAACAGACAGACATTTTTTTTTAAATTCTTACTCTATTACTACGTCTCCATCGCCCCCAATTTTTTTTTTTTTGGAAATATATTTAATGTACAGACACACTTTTTTTACTGTTTTATTATATGTATAGATTTAATGTACAGACACACTTTTTTTACTGTTTTATTATATGTATAGATAGATATAGATATAGATTACTTTTGAATATCTTTTTGTATCAATAAAATACTGCATAAAAAGTTTATATTTCTTACGAAAATGAACATTTTAACATAAATTTCACATTTACGTTTACTTTTCTAGGTACTAGGTCGTACTATTTGAAATTTGTCTCATTAAATATATAGGTATACCTAACGTATATATATTTAATGAGACATTTCAAATCGCAATAATATCACCCATATTATAAATCAAAATTAATGTTGTAAAAGCCACACATAATTTGTATGAAATGAATATTACTGTGTGAAAGCTCTATGCATTAACAGTAAATATGTCTGGATATGATGTCTGAATTAATATAACTCAAACAAATGGATAGCGTTAGAAACACGAGAACGAAATATTTAGCTAGAATAAACATTTAGATATATTTCATTACTCAAATGTCAAATTCAAGTTCAAAATGTTAAAACGGAGCTATATATGTGAAATAATGAATATATGTATAAAATAAAATATATAAACTGACTGATTTAGACTTTAGCCACAGATTTAGTCACAAAAACAATATACATTGGTAGGCCCCGGAAGCGCTGGTGTGACGACTTGCGACAATTTAAGAGGGAATGGTGGGACAGGGAGTGGCACACGATCGAGATATTTGGGAGGAGATCGGGGAGACCCTTGCCCAGCAGTGGGACAGTACAGGTAAATTATAAATTAAAAATATAAATAAATAATCGCATCCATTACATATATATAGGTACAATAGTCTCAAAGAAAAATATGCAACGAAAAAATAGATAATGTAATTATGAATGAATATACCTATTATCTCAACCTTCTTTTTAAAAGTAGACCAAGCATGAAGTTTTTCAAAAAAAGAAATAGAAAACTTCGGAGTCCTAACTAAGAAATGAAAACAGATGACTGAAATGAAGAATTTGGACTACTGCCTTAACTCCACAGAGAGCAAGCTCTACAATAATGAGTACATTCTTCTTCATTTTGTAATACTCTATGAATACTCTTCTGCATTTTCTAATTGTTCCAAAATGGAGAAAACGAATACTGCCCTCGAGCGCTTTAACACTAAATTTTCAAGGGCCTTCGAAAATGCGGTGTATTTATCATCGTGAGAGGGATGACGCTGCGCGGGACGCCTAATTAGTGAAATAAATTAGTTTGTAACGCCAGTCATCGTCCGCGAGCCTGCGAAATATGCCTTCATTACCCCCGTGACAAATATGCTGCGAGATAATTTTGTTGTAATAAAAATATCTTTATTATTGCATATTTTTTGTCTATCTATAAAAACTCCCATGCTGGTCTGGGAGAAATTAAAAAAAAACTTAGAATGTACCAGCTGCTTCTCTTCCCACGCAGATCGTAAAAGCCGATCGAGGGAATGGGCAAAAATGTAAATCATGTTAACAGGCGATGCGGCTAGCAACCCATCACTGTATTTATTGCTTTTCCATCTTCTCGCCCACCATGACGCTAAAAGTGGCTTTTGGGTCTTGCGGCCCTGGGCTCTGCATAGAACCGCAAGACACAAAATGCTCTGTCTGCCCCATTAGGGATAAAGACGTAATAGTATGTATGTATGTATAAAAGCTTTTTGTTGCCTTTGAATCACAGTAATATCATAAAGGCGAAAGTTTGTGAACGTGTGTGTATATGTTTGTTAATTCTTCACGCGCAAACGGTTGGAACAATTTTGATTAAAATTTGGTTTGCAAGAAGCTAACATCCTGGATTAACATATAGGCTACTTTAGGCGCAGGTAGCACCGCGGGCGTAGATAGGTATTTTATACAGATGGACCTTTTGAATTACTTTATACGATACGTCAAATCTACTTGGGTACCGGTAGGTAATATGGTCAGTCGGTTAATATGGCCACTTTTTCATATCTTGCAAAAGTACATGAAACAAAAACTAGTTGTAATCGTAACCATAGACCTAGAATTTTTTAATCTATGGTCCTAACCACGAAAGTATAGACTTAAACTACAATTCCATGGTCCTAACTATCTGTAGATCGGTTTTAACAAATAAATAGTATCCCATAACACAAGTCTCGAACTTACTTTGGGGCTAGCTCAATCAGTGTAATTTGTCCCTATATATTTATTATTATGTATCTCCTTTGAGAATCACGGGTCTTTTATTATTATTATTATCATTAAATCAATGGCAAGTAGTACCCCGATGTATAAACCGAAACCGACTTTTTTTTAGATTATACCTACTGCTAGGCAAAGGTCTTTGGTACTATATAGGCAAACTTTGTATACAGGAAAAATTTACCTATACTGTAAAATCTTGAAATAAAGGATCGGTAAATGCTGCTAGGGTTTTAAAACACTACTAACTAGAAAATGACTCAAATATATGATAAATACAATTACACCAATGTATTTTATAAATAATCAAAAAATATAATGACCACATTTTTGATACATGCTGAAAACATGTTCATTTTCTCTTTTTTGTGGCAATAATTTCAATATTCATAATTATGTAGTAAAATATTATAATGCGGCCGATTTTCAAAACGATTTGTCACTTTTTATAACCCTCAAAAGGTTCCCCAACACGCCGCTCAGTGACCTATCACGGGTCGCATCAGTCATTTCGCCTTCCCCATTACGCCCCCCATTCCTGTAATCGAGCGAGTCCTTTATGTGACCGCTATTGTTGGAACATAATTACTACATAACACCACAAGATTGGGTTTGCTTTCTACCGCATTCATCGTTATATTTAACAAACGTATTTTATCCTAATCAACGAAATGCTGGATGCATTTCGTGGATTTGACAAGAGGTACATCATGTAAATTGCCTAGTTTCTAAATAAATAAGTATTTCATAAATTAAAAAATTGTGCAATATTCACTTTTTGAATATATTTACATACTAGCTGGTGCCCGCGACTTCGTCTGCGCAGGATTATCACACAATATCTTTATAAATTGTAGCCTATGTGTTATTCTGATGTATAAGCTATATTATTGTAAAGTTTCATTAAAATCCATTCAGTAGTTTTCACGTGAAAGAGTAACAAACATCCATCCATACTTCCAAACTTTCTCGGTTATAATATTAGTAGGAAGTAGGATATGTATATGTGTCTAAGTATATATTATACACGCTGAATTTTCATTGGTTTTGGAAAAAAAAATGTCGTATAGTAAATTAATTCCTCTATCCATATACGTAATCCAAATTTGTGTATGACAAAAAATAAAAAAGTTGCGAAAATGATTTTTGATCGAGACCATGCCCGTCCAAAACAGTCGCATGAGTGCGTGACTTCGCCGGCCGGCTGGCGGCCGAACTACTAATTGATCTCACGATTTTACTTTCGAGTTTTAATCAAAATTTTTTGTTACTGAATTTTTATTTTGACTAGCTAAGTAGTAACGATCCTTATGAAGTAGCCTTCGGCTCCAAAATCAATAAAAAATCACCGTGTATTTCATTATATAGTATTAAATATGTATTTATTGCATTTACTTTAATTTTAATGTAATTATGATATGGCTTTATATATCTTTTAAAATGCATAAAACATTTTTATTTTATTTATTTATTTATCTTTTATCTGTAGTGAGACGCCAAATTTCTTATCTGTTATTCTTATCAGGGAGAGAATGCTTTAGCAAGTCCACCTGTTGTAGCTTTTGCCTCAATAAAGTTTTAAAACAAATACAGCCACAGCAGTCAGACAGATGGACACAGCTTGATATAGCTGAAGACCGTCTTCGAAAGAAGTAGGGTACCAAGAGGCGACGGAGATAAAGAAAGGAAGGCTTTTGCCCAGTAGTACACAAGATCTGGCTAGAAAAAAATAGTCAAAGAATTTTCAAAGTAAAACAACTATGAATATCTGTTTAACTAGTCAGCAAGTACTTAATTAGGAATGACTTCGCCCGCTCTGATCCAACTTAACCTCATTCAAATCTACCTGGAACTAGAACCTCAGCAATGAAACAGGTCGTAAGTTAACACCTCCCATATTAAGTTTAAACTATTATATAATAAAGCAGGCGCTAACTCAGGGTAACGAGACGCCTGGCTGGCAAGCGGCCAAGGCTCGCGCTAGAGATGCGCATTTCTAATAATTAAACTAAACCCTCGTTCACACTGTGCGAAGGCCATTCTGCCGCGTATGCGTTTTCTGTTTTCATCATCATCGTCAAGTCTTTTTAGTCTCCACTGCAGGCGGATGACCCTCTCTGTACTACAATAGCCATATTTGGCCAGAGCAGCCAGACGATTTGGCCCACACTCTCCAAGCTGGCCAGATGGGTTGGAGAGGTCTCACTGATGTTTATAAGTTTTGTTTAGTTTGTATTTCGTTAGTCACCTTCGATCATCTACATCCACGGGAAGACTTGTAGTGGGCGGCACGGCACGGTTTTCTATTTTATTTTGTTATTAATCCCTTTTTTGCGCTATTCTCTACGGTCATGTGCCAGTCAGTCATCAACTGCTTGCCCCAAAAGCGACTTAATTCCAACGTTAGTTAAGTTCTAGTTGTCGTTGTAAAAATCGCAAAATAGCGTATCGCTGTGCGAAATTTGAATGTCTTGTATCTTTTTCAGTATTTGTTGGTCAGAGAAAAGTCAAAAATCAAATAAAATACGCAATCAAAGTAAACAAAGTTTAATAATCTTCCTGACGCGTCAAACATATTTTTTTGTGCACATTCCTATTATCCTTATACCTTCTATTTTATTTAGCATCGGACTGTGTGAACAGACCGTTAGGCCGATGATCTTTAGGCGAAGACGCCGCCGGAGATCTCGGGGTCTCATTGCCCGCTATAATTACGAGTTTGACGGGAATTTGGCGGGTTCCGCGCCGACAATGTAATGGGGATCTTGATTTTGAGAAGAATTCTGTCAATGTGAATGCTGTTACTTTTGGTAGTAGTTTTAAGAACGTTCAACATCTCAATGTTGAAAAACTACTTAGATGCAATTAGTATTTTGCAAGTTATAAGATATGCTCTTTATTTTGAAACTAAGCTTTGATCTCTTTTACATCGGAAATTTGTATTTACATTATCCATCTATATCCATGTACCCGTGCTGGTCTGGGAGAAATAAAAAAACTTAGAATGTACCAGCTGCTTCTCTTCCCACGCAGAACGTAAAAGCCGATCGAGGGAATGGGCAAAAATGCAAATCATGTTAACAGGCGATGCGGCTAGCAACCCATCACTGTATTGATGGCTTTTCCATCTTCTCGCCCATCATGACGCTAAAAGTGGCTTTTGGGTCTTGCGGCCCCGGGCTCTGCATAGAACCGCAAGACCCAAGATGCTCTGTCTGCCCCATTAGGGATAAAGACGTGATAGTATGTATGTATGTATGTATCTATATCCATATATTTGTCATATATCTGTACTAGATAAACTCAGAAACTACTAGGCTGATTTTAAAATCGTTTTCACTCACATGTTATACCATTTTTTTTACATATATAACAATACATAACCAAGGTAAGTAAAAAGACAAGAGCTACAAACTAGTAGACTAACAAAACTGTATCCTAGTGTTTTTCTTCGCATGAAAACGTGGAAAAGGCGAAAGAGATCTTACAGCACTGTAGACGACGAAAATCCAATCTTACACAGCATTCACTTTGGTTTAGTAATTACGTTCCAACAATAGCACGCACATTACTGCCTTGCCCTATTACCGAAATGGGGGGCGTGATGTGGGGGGGGGGGGCGAAATGACTGATGTCTGATGTGGCGAGAGATGATTTAGATGCGTGGGGCTCACTATAGGCCCACATGTTAAGGGCACTAGCCCAATATGGACCGCGTTTTGAGGAAAAACCTACTGTAATAAACTGGAGATATACTTTTGCAAATTGGCTATTTTTTGGCGAGAATGCCTGCAATAGTTTTTTTTTTTTTGCAGTATCTGAGCCAGGTTGTTCTATTTATTTGTAATTACGATTTAAATTATATTTTTATTTAGATTTTTCTAAACAAATAAATGAATTGACGAAACAAAGTTATAATTTAGTCGGCCATCACGCTTGTCAGCCTTTATATCCTTGTAGAATAATTTTGTGATATTTTTTGCCTTAAGCACAATTTGATTTGACATGAACCTTCATGTACTGAAACATATTAATATGGCCTAAATATAAATAGAAGGATTTTAACGTTACCTAAAAATGTATTTAATGTTTCAACTTGCTTTTATGTCTTTTGAACTTCAGTTGAATTGTACTTACATAAATATTTTTATGCTATTCAAAATATTTTAACTTATTTGAATATGCACATAAACATAATGTTGACTTTTCTTTCCATTAGGCAAACTCTTTGATAGGCACTGAATAAGCTTTTTGATATTCAAATATTTGTTCATTTTATATTTTGCTTTGTGACGGTTTAAAAGGCATGAAATATAAATATTATTCGTTATATTCAATTTTGCATGCATAATTCCTTTTAGCGTAAAAGATATTAAAATGTAATTATGTTAGCTTTATATTATAAAATTTGATTCATAAAGTAAAACTATGCTTATAGGGTTGTGACGAAAATGCGCAAGAGGTTTTTAAAGAAATTAGTATATAAAGTGGAAGGGACATACCCGTAATAAATCAAACCACAGGCTATACTACATCACTATATTTAAATGAAAATAAAATAAATGTCAAGAAATGAGATAAAAACTCGACATTCCCATACAATACATGCTCTGTCTGCCCCATTAGGGATAAAGACGTGATAGTATGTATGTATGTATTCCCATACAAACTGCCCGGGCGGCTGCACACATTTGTATAGTAGTATAGTATGAAAAACATTAGTATAAAAATGCCGAATTTTATATCTTTAGTTTTGATTATTAATTTAATTTCATTATACTATAGTGGTCTAGTATAGCCCGAGTTAATATACATATGGGGTGACGCAAATTGATAAGGGTATGAAGCCTTCTTACGATTATATTCCTTTCCTATTCTCCATTCTCCTTTTAGATTCACTGTTTTTTTATTCGATTCTTTGGGAGGCTCAAGCACAAATCCAACAAGTAGAAGCCTTTTATATGGTGCTCCCGCCCGAATTTATTATCGAGTATACCAATAAGACATAATTATCATATCTTTTAAAAATAATCAACAGAGGATGGACTATTACATATTATTGAGGAAATATTAAAAGTTTATTTAACTCTTATTTATTATATTATATTTTTATTCTCAGAAAACCCTTTGTTTTTGCTTTGAGCTCCGGTTGGCCATTCTTAATAATCAACATGAAACAATAAAGGTTAACAAATTAGTTAGTGGACCTCGCCATAGTGCAAAAAATCGTAACTAAATTAAACATGGCACCGCCTAAAACACAAACTAACAAGTTTATTTGTCAGGAAAATTGACCATTATTTGAAGAAAAAAAACCCGTCTTTCAAGCTTTCGACCCCATAACTTACTTTCACGTAAAAAACTGCATTGAAATCGGTCTATCCGTTTGAGAGCTACGATTCCACAGACAGTCTAATATACAGACAATCATTTGCGTCAAACGCATGACATCCCTCTTTTTTGTCAGGGGTTAAAAAACAGTTGGTGTCCATTTCAGGTCCACTTACTTAGATTTTAACCCTTACATTTTGACTACTCCTTGTTCTCAGGCAGTGGTGGTGAACCAGCGTCCGGAAGTGTGGGAGGGGTCGGAGTTCATACTGAGCTGCATGGCGTACGGCTCCCCTGACATAGTGTTCACGTGGTACAAGGACGGGGTCAAGGTCAACTTTAACGGCACTACTAGGTAAGTGCTAGTGGTTTATAGATGAAATGAATCAGTCAGAACTGCTGTTTAGTTAGTCAGTTAAAGTCTTTATTGTACCAAAACATAAAGTTACAAAGTAATAGACACATAAAACAGATGTCAAAAGGCGGCCTTATCGCAACTGCAATCTCTTTAATTCAACCGAAGTACTAGGTTTAGTATTTTTTTTAAAGGAAACTTTAAATGTAATAAAAGAAATGGTTTGTACAGATATAACGGTTGAGATGATAAAGGATGGAAGCGCCTGACATTCTGTTCCGATTCCACTTAAAGTGAGATAAGGGTAGGAAGAAAAAGAATTATTTTAAAAACTGCGTTTTTCTTCTACTCGAGTGTGTTAATAGCTAACACAGTAATAACAGTCAATTTAACACACTAGTAAACTAAGGTGCAGGTTTCCTCACAGATTTCCTTCACCGAAAACAAGTTAAAATTGAAACGTAGAACTAAGAATCGACCGTGCTACGACCGTGCTAAAATCGTAGCACGTTCGTAGCAGTGCCGTGATTGCTACGAACGTGTTACGATCTATGATCATACTAAGAACTTACAATTGCTACGATTTGTGTTTCAACAATACTACTCGTACGTACCTAATATACAACGTGGAAGGGACATACCCGTAATAAATCGAACCACGGGCTATACTAGATCACGATAGTATAATAATAAAAGAACAGTCAAAAAACAGTAAATTTCGAAATTCCCGTACAAATTGCCCGGACGACTGCACACTTTTGTATGGAAATGCCAACTTTTTATATGTATGGAATGAAAAGAACATTAAATAATCATATATTTTTTACTTTTCTATACTAAAGTGTGGCGCTGGACGGGAGGTAGGAATAAAAAAATGGCACAGGTCTAATGTATATGATAGGTATATGATGATATTATGTATTGTCTTGAAGAAATTAAAATTATAGATCAACAATTTTTGGTAACTAAGTAAATTCAAATTTGTCAATTGTAAAAAACTGTAAGATAAAAAGGAGGCGCGTTGCCAATAACGAGGATGTCCCTTCAACTTTGTATGTGTACTGTACATAGTTCTATTAAAAATATTAACGTATTACGTATTACCTAAATATATATTGCTTATTATTATCTTCAAGTATTAATTAAGTAATATCGACTACATATTTTAAAAATAAAGCCAAATTTAATTTAGCAAGCAAACACAAAGCAAAATTTAGTAAACAACTGAACACTATAAAATAATATCTTGTTCACAAATATCTTTTACAAACCTAATATCGTTACGAGAATCATAATTCTCTGTTATTATATTCGCTTTAAACCCGTCGCGCGTATTGCGATACAAAAACAAACAAGTTTTCTCTATTAGCGGCATTTGTTGGGCGTAATTGGCGAGAGTTGGGTCGTCTGGGACACATTGGGTTACAGTTACAAGGGTATTTGTATTTTTTTTTAATTATACGATTTACGACAAAGGCAGAGATTTTTGCAGCAGTGGGTCCTTAGATCATTTTCCCAATGGATGGATTAATTCTGTATCAGACATAAGTAGCTAGAGGGCCTTCTATCTGCTAAATGGAAAAACTATCAGAGCTAAGTAGGGTTCATAAATTAAAAAGTTATAGGCGATCAACTTATAAAACGTACTCGGAGAAAGAAAATTTCATACAAATTCAATAAATAATTCGTTTTTAGACGTTTTTAGTGGCATGAGCTCAAAGTTGGTATTAGCTACTACGGAATCCTACACTGCGCGTGGCCAGACACGCACTTGGTCAATTACTATGTCATTAGATTCGTAAAGATATTTTGTACAACGGAAAGTCTGCAATCACAACAAGCGTTCTTCTTGTCCAGTTTATAAGGGAAATGATTAAAGTTTAGATGCGCGTTTTGAAGAAAATAGTCGTCCAGTTTTTCACCGCTTTTTAAATCTATATTTTTCGCCGTTTCGTACCCAAAGGATAAAACGGGACTCTATTACTTAGTAATTATATTTGCTATTACTAAGACTTCGCTATCCGTCCGTCTGTCAACAGACTGTATCTTATAAACCGTGATAGCTAGACAGTTGACATTTTCAATTTTCACATATTCTGTGTGTGGGCTCCCACACAACACACGTGATTGTTTGCCGTTTTTTGCTCAATATTAATAACAGCAACAGGTAGACATTTGAAATATTCATAGAATATTTAGCTTTACATTCACTAAAGAAATAAATAATTCAATTAAAATAAATATTTTGGAAGCTCTCATATAACGAACGTGTTTTTTTATAGATGGTACGGAACCCTACGTGCGCGAGACTTGCACTTCACCAGTTATTATGAAACCCTATTGGCTTTAGAGGTGTGCAAAAATATTTTTTTACAGAGACATCTGGACCCGTACCGTCGCAGAAGACGCACTAGGCCGTCGAATGTCAGTGTTGGGCATCTCGGAGGCTAAGCGGCCCGACAGTGGGAAGTGGTCTTGTGCGGCCGAGGACGCTGGGAGAAGAAGGTGCAGGGCGCTCAGGTTGGCTATACTGAGGCCGCCTGATATACGACTGGTGCCGTCTACACTCACTGTTAGTAAGGTAAGGTTGAGGACATTTTTATTGGTTCCTATTTAGGTACGAAGGTTGGCCATACTGAGGTCGCTTGATATACGACTGGTGCCATCTACACTTACTGTTAGTAAGGTAAGGTGAGGACATTTTTATTGGTTCCTATTTAGGTACGAAGGTTGGCCATACTGAGGTCGCTTGATATACGACTGGTGCCGTCTACACTTACTGTTAGTAAGGTAAGGATGAGGACATTTTTATTGGTTCCTATTTAGGTACGAAGGTTGGCCATACTGAGGCCGCTTGATGTACGACTGGTGCCGTCTACACTTACTGTTAGTAAGGTAAGGTTGAGGACATTTTTAGTTCCTACCGGTCAAGACCCGCATGACACCATATGGTCGGCTTCCATTATTTTACTATTGTGACCGGTCTTGGCGGATATCAAAGATTTAAGGTACAGGGTAACCATGCCATGGCTTTCTTTCTTTTTAACCGACTCCTAAAAAAGGAGAAGGTTATTAATTCGTCACGATCTTCTTTTTATGTTCGTTCACCAATTATCGGAAGACGCCTGGACCGATTTGAAAAATTATTTTAGTATTTTAAAGGGTATACTTGTCAGGTGGTTCCTTACAAATTTTGTGTAACTAAAAACCGACTTCACCCTTGGTGGTGAAGTCGGTTTTTAGTTACACAAAATTTCTTTTTGTTTTTAGTTTTGAAAAATTATTAAAGTGTTGATGTTTTCAAGCGACCTTTATAAGGACATCTGACATCGTAACAATGAAAAAAAAAAACAAAGATACGAGGGTGATCCCTATGCTCCACCCCTGACCCTCTTACAATGAAACTACATTCAAGATTTATTTTTTATTTTTCAACATAGACTCCCTTAACGCTAAAACACTTATTCCATCTGTGCTCCAACAACTCAATAGCCTCCTGGAATTTTTTTGTCCAACCTCCGAAAACCACTCCTCCACAGAAGAAATAACCTCATGATTGTCCAAAAATGTTTATCCACGTAAGGATTCCTTTAATTTTGGGAATAGCCTGTAGTCGCTGGGGGCCAAGTCTGGCGAATACGGTGGGTGCTCCACCAATTCAAAGCCTGCCTGGCGTATGGCAGCTTTAGCAATACTGGACGTAATGGCTGGGAGCATTGTCTTAGTGGAAGAGAACGCCTCTTGTTAACTTGCCCCGGCGTTTCTCTTTAATAACGTCTCGCAATTTTGAAATCAAGTTTGCATAATAAGCCCCTGTAATAGTCTCTCCCTTTTCCAAATAATCAGTCAGGATTATACCTTGAGCATCCCAGAACACAGACAGCATAACCTTTCCTGCAGACGGTGCCACTTTAAATTTACGTGGTGGCCGAGAACCACTGTGTTTCCACTGTTTACTTTGAACTTTAGTTTCGGGATCATACTGATGTACCAAAAACTCGTCCATGGTTACGTATTTATGGAGAAAATTATCTTTATTTGCCTGGTACATATCCAACAGACGCTCGCAAATCAATACTCGATGTCTTTTCTAATCAATGGTCAACATTCGAGGCACCCATCTTGCACTGACCTTTTTCATACCCAATTCTTTAGTAAGTATCTGTTGCAAGACTGTTAAAGTGAGTTGTAGCTCAATAACAGTTTGACATTTATAAATTATTTATTTTTTATAATAACCTCTACATGTCAATAAACCTACAGCAAAAAGGGTTTAATAACCAAGTGACAGCAAAGAGGTCAGGGGTGGTGCATAGAGATCAGCCCTCGTACTACTGATTGATCTCACAATTCTATTTTCGAGTTTTAGTCAACATTTTTTGTTTCTGAATTTTTATATGTTGTACTAAATTTTTACATCTTATTTTATTGTTAGATGTCCTTTTTCTATTGAGTATGTGGAGTATTGAGTTTTTAGGCGATAAAGTTAATTATATTCTATGCTATTCTCCGTGTGTATTTGAATTTATGTTTTAAACGTAGGAAAATCAAAAATATTTTTATTTTCAGGGCGATAATGTAAGCATCACTTGCTTGGCTGGAGCAGGGCGGGTGCACGGCGCCTTGGGGTTCAGTTGGGCGCGGGAGAGAACCCTGCTACCTCTCGCGCCGGGGCGAGAAGTATGGGAAGACTTGTACCCAGCTGGGAGTGTACTCAAGCTGTACAATGTTCAGGTAAATACTGTTTTTATGAGAAAAAACGAGACCCGAATACTAAGACTCCGCTGTCCGTCCGTCCTTCTGTCACCAGGCTCTATCTCATGAAAGGTGATAGCTAGAGAGTTGAATTTTTCACAGATGATGTATTTCTGTTGCCGCTATAAATATACTAAAAGCAGTATAAAATTAATATTTAAGTTGGGCTCCCATACAACAAACGTGATTTTTACAAATAATGGTTCGTGCGCGAGTCCGTCTCGCGCTTGGCATGTTATTCTTTTACATATCAGCCTATTCAATTAGATTTTTGAAATTTATCAAAGGTCGAAAGAAGTAAAAGATATTATGGATACACCGTTCAATATGTCTATAAATTTAATTCAAAAACAACGTTCAGAATAATAAAATTAAAAAAATATACTGTGTAAGTATTGCTATTAAAATGCGAGTCCTCGTATAGTTTTCCAAACTTAATTTAAAATGGTAATTGCGAGCGGAAAACAGGAAAATTAGCGAACTGTAAAAAGTTGTGCCCGTTTTGGAGCGGACGGAAAAAGTAGAAACGCTGGAAGTGTGTTGGCAAATATGCTTCTGCGAGTATAATCAAAGGGCATTAGTCGTTTCAACTGTTTCAAAATGTTTCTTATTGTTTTTCTTTATTACAAAGTACTAATTTGCTACTATGGGATAAATTTCAATGGTACTACTTAGTGAGAATGAACCCAAAATAATAATCAGAAGTATATTACTGGTATCATAATAGAGATGCCCAGCAATTTCTTTCAGCCCAAATCTAAGTTATGAACTTATATTATTAACTTCTATCGTATTATTAACTGCGAGTGCTATCAAATTTACGTATATTAATTATAACTTATAACCACGTAATTACTATATGTACCTAAGTACTAACATTAATATAAGATTGAACGATGTATGCTCTTCGCTCTGGACAACGATCGTGTTATTTGTATTGCATAAAAAATATATTTTCTGAAAATACTAAATTAAAAAAGAACACTTTACACTAAAATTTCAGATCAACTCTAAAGAAATAGGTGCATACTTCATACGAAAATTCTACGTGTTCTTTTTTAAATTAGACAGTTATTATTAATTTACTTTTTAGTAAGAAAATCTGTTTTTCAGAAATCTGGCGAATTCCGATGCCAAGTGTCGTCAGTCGCGGGTACCAACGCCAAGGGAGTGACCATGTGGGCCTTAGGCCCCACCGACGAGGCGTGTGATGCTGAGTCCTCTCATGGCCTTCGCTGGCCTAAGACCGCGCCGGGTGCGCACGCGTCCGCCTCCTGTCCTTCCGGTCATACTGGAGAAACTACCAGGTATTTATACATAAATATATATATTATGAATTATATTATAAGAAAAGACACCAACGCCAAACATGTATGATGGTAGATATGGGTCAGAACTCTTCCTTCCAGGACATAGCTGATCACAGGACTGAACGACCAAACGTGAATGACAAAATGTACAAAGTTTATTGGTTATCGGTCTTCAACCAATCTCCGACTTGGTACCTATGCCACTTTGACGGACTGCGTTCTATAATAATTCATTTATCGTTCAACCTGTGCGGCTTTGGAACGCCTTACCAGCCAGTATCTGAAATGTTGAATCTCGTCTTGCTTTTAAGAGAGCAGTGCGTGCACATTATATACATAAGTAGTATTTATGTAGTTTATGTACGGTTTATTTTTGATTATTTATGTATATTTTTGTGTAGGAATATCCACTATATATACACTTACCCAACCCAAACTTACCCAATAAAATTATAAGTTTACTCCTTTCTTTTTGTCTTTTTTATTAATTTCTCTACTGTACTTACCCCAAAAGATTACTTTATCAGCATCACCTATTGGTTGACTGGTAGAAAAGGCTCCTGGCCTTAAGTCCGCCACTTACATGTATGTAACTAAATAAGTTAAATAAATATGGGAGCTACAGATCAGGCACACACATGCTACGAATTCATTGAAATACAACGTTTAGTGCCTTTTGAAGTATCAGCAGATAGAAGTTCCAATACATGACGCCTAGCAGCATGAAGTCTTATTTCATGATCTCCTTTCAACTTTCTTTCCAAGACCAACCTAAAGCTTGTTAAATATTGAGATTATACAATATATCATACCTACGAGCAGGCCTGTTCAAAACAGTAAATATAATAATTATTATATTTTCAGATTCTGCGAACCAAAGACCGGCCAGCGTGGAGTCAAGTGGATGTTACCAGATTTTTCTGGATGCATTGCTGATTCTCTTAGAGATATTTATGAACAGGTTAGTTATTTCAGAAATTTCCATTTCACATTACTTATTTATATTTATACTGATTAGTCCCGATATGGCAGAAAGGTTCTCGTTAGTGGTGGTTAATATAACGTATAGCTGATAAAAAAACACGCTATGTACTCGCAACGAAAGGCGCCTGCTAAACATTTATTCATATTATGCTACGTTAAAACGAATCGCGCGGTCGTTAAGAGGCCGTCTATTAAATTTGACAAATTTCACTCAACTTTGCGTCGTGTTTTTGAGAAAACTACAGGATTATTATTAAATTTATTTATATATTATGAAAGATGATATCATATTATTTAGCATGAGTGAACCATTTTGCCTATGAACTTGCTTGTTTTAGTATAATTCACTGGAATCCAACGTGCGTTTTGGCAAATTTCGAGATTTTCAAATGATTTAATCATTAACACCCGGTAAAAAAAATACACAAATATAGCTGAATAAGTATTTTCTGACATGAGTGAAGCTTTTTTCATTGTTTTATTTAAATTCACAAGGGAAAAAAATCAACAAGTCGCGTAATTTTCGCCGAAATCGATGTAAATAAAGTCGCTTGTATTTGTGTTTTGAGCTCCTATTTTAGAAAAATAAAAATAACGTTATAAACGCCATTTCATGCCCTTTTTAAATATGCCAAACACATCATAATTATATTTTTTTAAATAATGTAAAAAAATAAAATCATGTCGCATAAAAATTTATTTAAATAGGATGCGGTTTACTCTCCGACGGCAGTCCGCGCGCAGCGCTTACAACGAGAGGACGTATTTCTTTGCGCCAACGCCGACCTCGTAGTCACTGTGCGATGACGTGCGCAAACCATAGAGTGACTGATAGGATTTGATCATTGGAAAACTTGATTACTTATAGTAATTTATTTGTGTCGTTGAACGTACTGTCGTAAATATAATGGGCTATCGGATAAATTTTTCAAACTTGAAAAGAAATAGAAAATTTATAAAGTTCTCCCTAATTGCCCCGTATTTCTGAAATGAAGATGTTGCTCCCATTCCATCGCTGGGCGGTGGTGTTCAGCGCAGGTGTGGCCCTAGGCCATATGCGCAGGCACTGTCTGCTCCGCGGTGGAAAGGGACGCGATGTAGCGGCCATTTTAAGAAATTCAGTTTACATGAAAATGCGATTTCACTAATATCGTCTAAGTAACCAAACATAATTATTGAAAGATTTTTTATATTTAATTTGCCGTACTCATTTGGGGAGTGTAGCACGGCAGCTGAGTGCTGCCACTGGATGCCGTCCTCCACACCCCAAATTTAAGATGAAACAAATTTTGAAAAATCAATAAAAAATAGTTAAATTTTTTTCAAAATTTATTCCTAAAATTTTTCAGTAAAAATTTTAACTTGGAGAGTACAGTCTCTGATTATGTTGGAGGATGCAGACTAAAAAAAAAAAATAATGGGCAAACGAGCTAAAAATAGAACGTTGATAATGTGAAACGGAAAAATAAATACTATGGTGCCACTAATTCTGCAAAAGGCAAAAAGTAAGTCACTAGACAAGACGTTTGTCAGTTTGGTGTCTAGACTGGACCTGATTTGTTAATTAAAACTGAAATAATCAGGCGAGACGATGAGATTTGGGAAAATAAAATGTAAGACCGGTTGATAAATTTTTATCACAAATTATTACTACTGGAAATCATCGATCCGCCTAAATGTCGTTCAATGAAACTCCTGCAGCTATTAGCCCTATAGTATAATTAATACGTGCTTGTACCTTCAATAAGTATCCTAGCTATTGTTACGAAAGACTTAGAATGTTAGTGTTGGTTGACCGATGTGAACTCGGGATTATTCTCAAACATTCCACAACCTTCTTTTTAATTCTTCATCATTCTGGATAATTCTACAAACTTCTAGAACATTCCACATTATTTTAGAACTTGCTAATTCTTCTGGAATTCTCTACTTCTAGTAGCTTTGCGACACTATTTCTCATCATTGTGCTAAATTTCATCGAAATCCGTTTATATGTTAGAAAATATTTGTTTTGAGCACGCAAGGTTTAAAACGGTAGTCAGATTTGCGTGCTAACATGAGGCTTTTCTGCAATAATTTTAATCGAAAATCAGAAGCAAAAGTAGCGTTTCCTGTCAAGCAGATTTGTATGTGTACTTTTTAAATGTATACTCAGACAAATTATACCAATTTTCTTAATTCTACAGTTTTATTTATTTTATTCGATAATAAGGAAGGCAACTTCTACTCTAGCGATGCAGTCGTGTGTTTCATGAACGCGCTACTGGATCGCAACATTCTCCATCGGTTTATGACCAGCGACTGCTTAGCTACCAAAGAATTCACCGTGTGCTACCTCCCTAAACTCCTTTTCATTCGATATACACGCTGACTTTTCATTGGTTTTGGAAAAAAATGTCATCGTGTAAAAAAATTCTTCTATCCATATTTGTGTATGACAAGACAATGTTGCGAAAATGACTTCTGATCGAGACCACGTAGTGTTAAATAAAAGATTCGCATAGATTCCATGACACGTGTTTATCTCCACCGTCAATGCCCCAGAAAGCTTGTAAAAAAATTTTCACCAAAGACATTTAATTTCTACCTTCATTATTTATTCAGAATGAATTCTCACCAACCGGTCAATTAGTGCTGCCAATTTTTAAAATATCCGTCTGTTCGTTACAACTTGCCACAGATACCCGACCGTACGAACGTACCAACTGTATCAATCGACTTCCACTTAGGTTTTATTAATTTAGCAACACTTATGACAACTGCCAATACTGTTTACAAATCGTGATACTTATTAGCTACAACAGATCTAAGAGTTTTAAATAAAAGTAATACTTAATAGTAGTTACGCCTGACCAAAACTGCCGCGTGAGCTCGATGAACTCTGTCGGGCCGGCCAGGTGGTGGTACTACTAATTGATCTTACGATTTTTTGTTTCTGAATTTTTATTTTTACTAGCTATTTAGGTATTAATAACGATCCTTATGAAGTGGCTTTCGGCACTAAAACCATTGAAAAATCACCATGTAGAGAGTAATACGGAGTAATATGGCTTACAATCAATGATAAGTAATACTTTGCACTACCTAATTTGCTAAAACTTGCCTTATTTAAGTTTCTATACAAATTAAATAATGTGCGTGCTCAACTCTGCTAAAGTACCTGAGTGACCGAGCTTTGCTCGGTTACATATCAAACATTAACTACATTTTAAACTTGTCTAAAAACAATACAAAGTAAAAAATTATATATAAACTTGAACATAAAAAAACAAAAGTATTCAAGTCACCGAGTGGGATTCGAACCCGTAACACTCTTTCTAGCGGTCCGCATCCTTAACCGCTGAGTCAAACGGATGGCGGCCGGTGCGGAGAAATTAGCGACTATATTCTGCGTGAAAAGAAAAACGCATGAAAACTCGAAAACACGCGTTTTCCCAAATATAAGACTAATCTAGATCGATTATTTACCGCCGAAAACCCCCATATACCAATTTTCAGCAAAATCGTTAGAGCCGTTTTCGAGATCATCGAAATTTATAAATAAATAAATATACCTACAAGAGTTGCTCGTTTAAAGGTATAAGTTAAAGAATAGAAGTCTCCATTATTATCACCTTCACGATTTATCATATTATTTTATCATAATATTTTTTACTTACCCGTAATCCAAAGCACTCAAGGATTTAATATTCATATACGAGTATTATTACTCGCATTTAAATTAGGATGGCATTTACTATGTAATAAAACTTTTACCAAAATTTGAATAATATCTGTTAGTTTATACCAGTTAGTAAGTTAGAAAATCTTTATTGCACTAAAACATAATGTACCACCAGTATATTTAACCAAAAAACATCAACGATCGCCGAGCGCACTACACCGCGCTTTACGTCACCTACGTAGCTCTGTGTGTGTGAGCGGCATGTCATTGTGTGCGTGCACCCGCTGCCAGCGTGCAAAAAGATTACAGCGGGCTCTTAAGCGGGGCGCTGCCGCTACCGCGGCTCGCACTCGCAACGAACGCGCACGTTTCGTTCGATCATTTTGGCGTTATAAAAATAACATTAGCAAATCATTATACGTTTAGCGCTGCGCCGCGTTCACGCGTTGTATTCATTATTCCGTTGTAGGCGGCGGAGGACGTTTGGAGATTTCGCGCGCTAATGTAAATAGTCTGTTGACTGATGATTTTTTTTATTTTTTTATTCTAGCCTGTTAGGGTGTCCCACTGCTGGGCAAAGGCCTCCCCCCTTCTTTCTTCCACAGATCTCTATCCATAGCTGCCTGTTGCCACTCCTTTTTGAACCTGTTGATGTCATCGCGCCATCTTCTCCGTGGTCTTCCTCTATGAATTATTATGTTATGAAAATTGTGTTGTGTAAATATACTCTCAGTTACAAATTCACGTTGGTTATAATAAAACTAACCAAAAAGACGCCATTAAATATTTAATGATTTACTATGAAAACTTTACACTTTATGAATTATTCATATTGTTATAAATTAGCAAAATAATGGCAAATTCTAATACATAAGGTCTTCGATTTTTTTTACTCGTAATAATATTTTATTAATTTTTTTTTAAATTTCTTTAATTTTTTTGAAATTTTTTGAAATTTTCTTTGAATTTTTTTGTAATTTTTATTTTTTATTTTTTCAATCGTTATAACATAGCGTCAAAAGTAACATGTTATAAAGATTTAGCATATTCCATGTAACATATTACAAAAATATAGCCGTTAAGAACACCACTAGTTCTCGTACCGCAGCGTTAAATGTTTACCTACCATGTTGTTACAAAACTTAATCCGTCTTATCTTAATATAAAAACAGGACTAACTTTGTTACTAGGTTTCAACCAATTTCCACCCAATCAAGTTGACATTGACAGATGAGTTAGTTTCACTTTACTAAATATCAACTTGATTAGGACGGATAATGGTTTAAACCTAGTAACAAAGTTAGACGGAATCAATTGTATGGAAAGTGTAGTTTGGTCTAGGGTAAGGAGACTCTTAAATTTTTTAATTTGTCCTTTTAGTTCAGTCGCATCTGGTACGGCTACTCCTGGGGCAACGTGTCCCACGTGGCTCGTCAGTACGGGGCGGTGCTGCACTCGCTCCCCCCGCACCCCGGGGAGGGGAGCCTACCCCTCCAGCACTCCAGGCACATGCTGCACTACCTACTTTCCCCCGTGGCCAGGCCTAAGGACCGGGAAGAGTCCACGGAACACCTGCTCAGGATATATGACACACTGCTCAAGCATCCTGACACGTTTTTGGATGAAGAGGTTTGTATTACAAAATTCACAACCGTATTTATTAGAGTACTTATACCATGGACCAAACAATATACATAGCCCAGTAGTCTTAGCCAGTAGTAGAATTCATGAAGTTACCACTTCTTAATGATAATGATTACCTACGAATAAATAAAAACCTACCTAAGAGCTTACCAGGAACGTTTTTGGTTGCTTCTGCACAAAACTGTCTGTTTCAGTAAATTCGTTATTTATGCGACTGTTCCTGCCAACCTCCTCGAGGAAATACGAGTAACTGCATTTCTTACTTTTTGCAAATTTAACTAGAATCTAAAATATTCGATTACAATTAATACATTATCTACGTCTTCTTCTTATATTTAAGAGCTGTGCTTTTGTGATAAAGTACTTTTCACGTCTTTTAGCTATGTTCTTAACCTCCTTATATGATTTCACGAATTAAAAGCTAGAAGGAAAAAGAGGAGTAGGAAAACCCACAAGAAATATTTAGATCAAATAAAAAAAAATTAAACGTAATAACATACTTAGTCGGACGAAAATCTAATTGTTGTTACTTTAAACAATGCTTTAGATATGAACCACATTAATGAGAAACTGAAAAAGGATAGACATTAATCTTCAAGCTCGACAAAATATCTAAACTTTAGCGCCGTACAATTGTGAATTGGGAAAGTTGCCAGCCCCGCTGACCTGAATTAACATTAAATCTTTTTGAAAATCTACGCAAACGCAGCGGTGATCACAGCTGGCAGGAAACACCTGGACTGAGTTTTGGAGATCATGGTCAATCACTGAGTCAGATTAACCATTAGATCGACTACTAGGCCTAAGTACTTAACAGTTTAGGCGAGTCCCTCTTTTGGGGACGCACTAAGGTCAAAAACCAAGCATTTTGTTTCCCATTGCTCTGCTTAATATTTAATTTTGGAAAATAGGTTTGAAGGCATGATAACTTTGATAACATTGCCCAAACAAACATATTATACAAAGGTACAAACTTATTCGGATTTGCCAAGTACGGATCAAACTCGTTTTGAATTTTTTCGTCCATCGCAACTAATACTTAATTTAATGGAGTTTCCTGGGTCAAAAAGGAATTATTTAGTAGTGTTAATAGAACAAAACGTAACAAAATTATATTGCTTGTCATTGATCCATTTTTAACGTGATTTTAAATTTATTATTGAAGAAAAACTGATATTAAACGCGCTATTTAATTCCAAGAAACTATGACGTCAAGTATTTATTTCATACGAATCCCATTCAAGTGTTTGTTTTGACTTTAAGAAAAAAGTATCTATCTATTTCAAAATCCTATTTTATAATATGGTCTCATACTTAAATTACCGTTATTATACTTAATACTCATGTTTTGGTAATGTATTCTACATACCTGAAGGTAAATATAGTTTTCCACCTTTTTACGTTGCTTAATTTTTCGTTTGGACCGCTGCCAGACAACTTTCAGCGAAACAATTTCCGGTTTTCGTGACCTGTTAACTGGGCTCATAACCGTAACTTCCTGTTTCAGAAAGTGTACGATCTTCAAAACGCCGTGGCTGATACTGCTAGTATGAAGAACCACCTGGATGTTAGGTTACACGAGTTTACGGTGAAGACGAAGCCTGTCAGAGACGACAACGCAGCTCACTTCGACTTGCTGCCAGCGAGTGGCAGTGAGGAATGGCAGCTCGCGTCGGTAGGAGTGGAGCTGCTGGGGAGAACTGGCAATGCCTCGGTGGTGGCAGTACAGTACCATAACTTGGCTGCTAGGTTGCCGTCGTTGAGGAGATCCATTGAGTTCAAGTAAGTTTTTTCTAGATAATTTTATTTGAGTTTATGATAACTGAATTTATCAAAAGCAAGGATAACTCTTTTAATATGTCTTTTAACATCATTCATTTTCGAACTATTTATTACCAAAAAAACAGATGGCGATAATGATGATTAATTATTGAATTTTATTTTATTTAGATACTAACCGACTTTCAAAAAAGGAGGAGGTTATCAATTTGTTGCGATCTTTTTAGGGTTCCGTAGTAAACAAGGAACCCTTATAGTTTCGCCATGTCTGTCTGTCTGTCTGTCCGTCCGCGGTCCTACTCAGAAACTATAAGTACTAGAAGACTGTAATTTGACATGAATATGTATATTTATCATGGCAAAAAAGTCGTAAAATAAAATCTGGAAGAATATTTTTTTAGTTTAGCTGCCATACAAGTAAAGAGATAGTCAATATTTTTTTCTCGGAAAATACATTGTATGGGCTGTCGTTGAATAGGCCTTTTAAAAACATTGTAAGCTTCTTAATACCATTTTTCGATTTAGTTTCTGATTCCGTTTCTGAAATATTTTGGTTTAAAGTGCAAATTTTTATTGGAGGCAAGTGTCCCCCCCACCCCTCTAATAAAAATTGTACACAGCTGTAGTATATATAATGTATTTTAAAGGAAAACTATCAGAGCTAAGTAGGGTATACAAATTAAAAAGTTATAGGCGATCAACTTATAAAATGTACTCGGAAAAAGTAATTTCATACAAATTCAATAGATAATTAGTTTTAAAACGTTTTTAGTGGCATCTAAACTAAAAGTTGGCATACGGAACTACGGAACCCTACACTGCGCGTGGCCCGACACGGACTTGGCCAATTATTTTATTATATGTTCACCGATTATTCGAAGACGCCTGAACAAATTTGACAATTTTTTTTTTTTGTTTTAATGGTTATACTTCCGAATCAATTTATCAAAATCTGCTGTGTAGTTTGGAAGAGAAGTCGGTTTTTGGTTTTAAAAAATTATTCTTCTTATTATTTAGGAGAAACAAACGCCTAAATTCGCAGAAAATAATTTTGTATATACTCTTATATGTAATGTGTATTGTCTAGTTAAAGTGTACAACGTAATTTCGTTGATCTTTCTTTATAATTTAATTACTTATTAACAAATCTTCTCAACTTTCTATTTATTTCTGCATGCGTTATTTTAATTTGGTGTATTTATTTCATCCTCCCTTGTGGGGTCTCAGCGTGCCGTCTTCCAGGACAGGGCGCGAGCTGGAGCACGCGGTCGCGTCGCCGCAGCTGCAGGTGGCGGCGCGCGGCGCGGGCGCAGACGCCGCGCTACACACCGTCACCATCTTGTTTACACATATCAAGAATTATAGTGCTGTTGGTGAGTGCCAGCTGCTTTCTATTATCTACGATTTTTACGTGTGATAAATTAGTCATCATTCGCCAGAGTAAAATAGACCACTCCTAGTCTTTCCGTGGATCTAGTAGTGGTTTCTACCTAAGTAGAATAGACCACTCTCAGTCTTTCCATAGATGTAGTATAAGGCGACTTCAATAAAACCTCTCCAATACGTTTGGTCAACGTGGAGAGTGTAGGTCAAATCCTCTGACTACTCTGGTCAAATATAGCTCTGGTAGTACCAAACAAAGTACTCTTCGGTAGTACGAAGAGAGGGTCATGCTCCTGCAGTGGATACTAAAAAGACCTGATGATGAATAGATAAAACCAAAAACTACTGATCCGACATAAAAGAATTGGGAAAAATCCCACTAGTTAAATCAACCTAACTAATTGACAACCTGAAATGTATGTTGTTTTTGTAAGTCTTTTTTTGATATAAGCATTTTACAAGTTAGTGAGAAAGCTATTACAAAATTCTAGGTACTACGAGACATGAATTAAAAATATGGAATCTATGATAATACAGCAAAATGTATAGTGACAGGCATTTTACATTCATCAGTTTTTATCGATCGAGAAAATAGGAACATAATGAAATAACCTTTTTTTCCTTTCTCTCACCAGCATCAAAGTTAGCGTGTGGTCTACGCACATCATCGGAACCGCGATCATGGTTTACAAAAGCCTGCGAAGTACGGGTCCCTGAGCCATCCCACGTCGCTTGCCGCTGCAGAGGACTTGGCACCTATGCACTCTTCACTATCGCGAGATCTACGTTGGTGAGTAGAACTATTTTATAAAGTAATCGTGTTGTATAGCGAAGTCAAGCATTTGGCTCGGGAGACATAGAAACTACGCCACCGACAATAACGTTTCTTAAATATATTTATGATGATTGTTTATGGTATGAATCGACATAGTAAGAAGCTGAAAAGGAATTTCGTCACAAACAACTTCTTGTTTTATACAGACATACACTGTATCAGGATTTTATCCCTAATGGGCCAGATAGAGAATTTTGGGTCCTACGGCTCTAAGAAGACAGAGCCCAGGGTCGCAAAACTCAGGGAGGCAAGAAGTTAGGCAAAGGAATCAAAATAGTAATGGGTAAAGCCACAACTCCTAATAACATGACTTCACCATCTACGCGGGAAGCTGAAAGAAGCAACTGGTAAATTGGTTGTTGTTTTCTCCCATAACAGCATGGATGGCAACCACTTACTGTATTAATAAGACTGCAGTTCTGACAGAAACCACAGCAATTATTTACAAAACATATAAAGGAATATTAAAACATGCTAGGTACCCTTTATGTAAGAGAACTCTGAAGAGACAAAAATGACATTTGAAATTTCAGACAGACGTAGAAAAGGATCTTCGTGGGATAGTCAAGATCACAGCGAGTGTTGGAGGAGCCATGTGTCTGGCAGCGGCCGCTCTGCAGTTATTGGGATTGTTCCCTGGACGGAGTCCAAGGTTACCGGTGCTTTTGAAGGCAGCCACGGCTGGGGCGCATTCGGCAGCTATACTGGCTCTGTTGGAATGTGATACAAGACAGGTAAGCTGTCTTACTCCTACTTTAGTAATGCTGGCAGTGGTTGTAAAGGATCTTCGTAAAGTAGTTTTAACGCGAAACTGGGCAAACGAGGCGATGGAGAGTTTAGGCTGGGAAACTTCGGATACGGAGTGCGAAATAACAGGGGACGTAGGCTGGCTGATTTTTTGGAGCAAGAGGGACTCTTCGCGATGAACTCTTTCTTTAAGAAGCCGCCACAAAGGAAGTGGACCTGGATAGGTCCAGCAAAGAAGAACCAGCCCCTTGTTAAAAACGAAATCGACTTCATCTTAACGACTAAGAGACGAATATTCAACGATGTCTCAGTGATCAATCGGATCAAAACCGGGAGCGATCACCGAATATTAAGAGGCATCGTGAATATTGATCTCAAGGTCGAAAGATCGCGGCTGATGAAGTCGACGCTCCGACCGACTCAGATCCAAATCGAAAACTCCGAGGGTTTCCGAGCTTGAACTATCGAATCGCTTTCAAGGCCTTCAGGATTGCGTTACAGTGGACGAGATAAACCAAGGGTTTATACAAGCTGTCCAAGCGGTGGGATCGAAGATGTTTAGGTCCCGCCCCAAACAAAGACCTCAGAAAATCTCTGCTGAGACCCTTACCTTAATGGCAGAGCGACGATCAAGCCCACTGCAGACCTCTGAAGATGCTGAATCATATCGGCAGCTCAACAGACGTATACAATAGTCCTTGCGACACGACATCCGCTCCTTTAATACTAAATGTATTAAGGAGACGATAGAGCAGAACAAAGGCTCCAAAGTGTTCGCGAGAGCTATGTCGGTTGGACAAAGCCGATTGATGAAGCTAAAGAATGAGGACGGCGACGTGGTGTCGACAAAGGAGGGGGTTCTGGCGGAGATCGAGAGGTTTTATGGACAGCTGTACACCTCAGTTTCACAACCCAGCGGACAAATGGCTGAAGACCCAAGAGCCAAGTTAACCCGGCACAATACCGAAGATATCCCGGACATCAGCCTGTACGAGATTAGGATGGCCCTCAAACAGCTTAAAAACAACAAGGCGCCGGGCGAGGATGGAATTACAGCAGAGCTTCTGAAAGCGGGCGAAACGCCGGTACTGAAAGTCCTTCAGAGGCTCTTTAATTCCGTTCTGCTCGAGGGCGTAACGCCGGAAGCATGGAGCAGGGGCGTGGTGGTCCTGTTCTTCAAAAAGGGAGATAGCACCCTATTGAAGAACTATAGGCCTATCACGCTTCTGAGTCATGTATATAAGTTGTTTTCGAGGGTCATCACGAATCGTCTCGCAAACAGGTTTGATGCCTTCCAGCCTCCCGAACAAGCTGGTTTCCGTAAAGGCTTTAGCACCATAGACCACATTCATACGCTGCGGCAGGTTATAGAGAAGACGAGGGAGTATAACCGGCCGTTATGCTTGGGATTCGTGGACTATGAAAAAGCCTTCGATTCGATCGAAACATGGGCCGTGCTTCAGTCTCTCCAGCGATGCCGTATTGACTATCGGTATATCGAAGTGTTGAAGTGCTTATACAGTAACGCCACTAAGTCAGTCCGAGTACAGGAGCAGTGCACGAGGGTAATTCCACTGCATAGAGGTGTAAGACAGGGAGACGTTATATCTCCGAAACTGTTCACCGTTGCACTGGAAGATGCCTTCAAGCTTCTGGAATGGGAAGGATTTGGCATTAACATCAATGGCGAGTATATCACTCACCTTCGATTTGCCGACGATATCGTTGTCATGGCAGAATCGATGGAAGACCTAAGTACTATGCTCGGAGATCTAAATCGAGTTTCCCAACAAGTGGGCCTTAAAATGAACATGGACAAAACGAAAGTAATGTCGAATGTCCATGTTGCGCCCCTACCTGTTTGTGTTGGGAGCTCCACCCTCGAAGATGTAGACCAGTATATCTACCTGGGTCAATTGATCCAGGCAGGAAGTTCCAGCTTCGAGGAAGAGGTCTTTCGACGAATCCGACTCGGCTGGGCAGCGTTCGGGAAGCTACGCAGTGTCTTCTCGTCAAATATACCTCAGTGTCTTAAGACTAAAGTTTACAACCAATGTGTGTTACCAGTGATGACTTATGGCTCTGAAACATGGTCCCTTACTATGGGTCTCATAAGAAGGCTCAAGGTCGTGCAACGCGCTATGGAAAGGGCTATGCTCGGTGTTTCTCTACGTGATCGAATCAGAAATGAGGAAATTCGTAGGAGAACTAAAGTCACTGACATAGCCCAGCGGATTAGCTCGTTGAAATGGCAGTGGGCGGGACACATAGCGCGACGAACCGATGGCCGATGGGGCAAAAAGGTTCTCGAATGGCGACCACGTACTGGCAAGCGAAGCGTAGGACACCCACCCACAAGGTGGTCTGACGACCTAACCAAGGTCGCTGGAAGGCGCTGGATGCAAGCCGCTCTAGATCGGTCATTTTGGAAATCTTTGGGAGAGGCCTATGTCCAGCAGTGGACGCTGTGCGGCTGAAATGATGATGATGATGAAAGTAGTGAAGATCATAGCGACTGTTAGAGGAGCCAGGTGCCTGGCAGCAGCCGCTCTGCATTTAGAAGGATTGTTCTCTGTACGGAATCCAAGGTTACGTGTGATTTGGAAGGCAGCCGCAGCTGGGGCGCATTCAGCCGTTATACTGGCACCTGGCACTATTGGAATACCTAAACCATGTTAAACTTGCGAAATCTTATGGTGTGAACCTCTTTTATGATAGCTTCAGGCACAGCTTTACACTAATAGGTATGTCCACTTGTTGAATTTTAAACGTCAATTTGTTGGTCTCGATTGTTAGGTTAGGAGTGACTCTCTTAATATATTTTTTTTCGACAGGAAGAAGCATGCCCTGGAGCCCTGGGCTGGGTGTGCGCAGCCTGCTGGTGCGCCGGCTGCGCCGCGCTGTGTGCGCAGCCTCTGATACTGCAGGCAGAACTGGCGGGACGCACGCAGAGAGCTCCGTCAGTAGGTCTATTAGCAGGTAAGTAACTACTATTTGAAGTAACTTCAATATGATGACGTCTTTTGGAGAAACATTTTATGACCGCATTAGCTAGAGTTTCTGCACACAGACACAGATAGATACACTGTCAAACACTACTTGGTATATATTATGATACGAGTATTTATTATAAGATATGTTATATAATATGTTTATCATCATCATCATCGTCAGCTCTCAACGACCCACTGCTGGGCATAAGCCTCCTAATATGTTTATAGTTATATTTAATTGTAATATGTTGTGCTGAAATTTTATTGCATTAATTTTTTGCGCCGCAACAATTTATCTGTTTATCCCTGTGGTTGACTGGGAGAGAACGCTCCAATTGTAAACAATTTTAATTGTGGATCAATAAAGTTTCAATGAAATAAATTAACTTGCTCTGGCTCTGGGAAGTCAGAACCTCCGAGTAGCGGACTAGCATGGTTACCAATACACCACGGAGGTCATAAAAAATGCCGAGATGAATTCGCTATTTTATATTTTATTTCATTTCAGATAGTATTTCTTAACGTCAAAACAAACATTTTCAATGGAATTTGTATGAAATACCAGCCAGATGACGACATAGATTTTTGGAGTTAAATAGCGCTCTTAATATCAGTTTTTCTGCAATAATAAATCTAAATCACATTGAAAATGGATATGATCATAACAAGTGACATTATTTTATGACATTTTATTTGCTTAACAGTACCAAATAATTTATTTTTGACCCAGGAAATTATGGTAGCTTTGGTAAAAACCATTAATTTTCTAACATGATGCATGTTTCATGTTCCAGGAGTGTGTACCCTAGCGTGGCTATCAGCCCGGCTTTGGGGCGGAGCCCCGCTCCAGCTAGGGGCGGCGGCCGCGGTGGTGTGTGCGGCGGGCTGCGCGCTGCTGGCGGTGCTCTGCTTGGCCCTGGCGCTGTGTGCTGCAGCGAGGCTGAGGACTATCACACATAAGGTGCCGCCTGAGAGAAGGAACTACTTGAAAGACAGGTTAGATAAGTTTGAAGTGGAGACATTTTCCGGGGTCCAGTGCTGCCGTATTTGAAATAAATCACTTGAAACGAAACGGAGATTTCGAATTGGGTCTTTACCAAGCTCTTGAACTACTGTTTTTTTTTATGTTTTTATAGTTTAAAGTGAGAACGTGCAGCTTTTCTTCGCACATTAGCTAAAAGGTTTTGGCAAATATGCGTAGAAAATCTTCACATTCTTACTCGTACACTGTAAACAGTAGTTCATAAAATAGGTTAAAGGGTTACTTAGGGCCACATCAGACAAAATTTTAAATTATATGTTCGGTTTTTTTTCATGGGTGCAGCACGGGACCCCTAAAAATTCAGGTAGTCCCTAAAATGGTGAAAGATAAATCATGCGATGTAGAAAATTATACTTACTTGATGGACTCTCATCAAGTTATACTTTAGGGTATATACGGGTTGATGTTAGTGCTGTTTATGTCCCTTCTGGCATTGTCGGTGACGGCATCGGATTTGAGTAACATTATGTACTAGAAAGACAAGAACCTTTTCTATTCCGACCTGGTTACAAAGATTTTTCGTCAGCGCGACGTCAGAATTTCGTGCAACAAGCTATTACACCTATTTTATCAATATTGCAGAAGCCGCGTCATCCGGCATACTCTAGTGCTGTTAGTAACGACGTGCGCGGCGCAAGCGGCAGGAGTGGCGTACGCGCAGCCTGGCGAGAGGAGAGTGGCTCATGTTGCTGCGTTATCGGCAGCGGCACTTGCTAATGTGAGTTCTATTCCATTTCAAGGCTTGGTAAAAATAGGTTCTGGGTTCAATCCCCAGCCTGGGAAAGTTGGAAAATGGCCTTTTTTTAAATTGTCCTCGGTCTTGGGTGTTTATATTGTATTTATCATAAAATTTAGTATCGATGAGTAAGTAGATATCCCATAACACAACTCTGCAATTTGTCCCTATCTATTTATTATTTATTTATATCAGTCTCAAATTTTGCTTGCCTTGTTAATACCTACCATATTTCAGGGCGTCGCTATGCTGGTATGCTATGTTCTTCGGGACGAGGAGTGTCTGCGGTCAGCAAGAAGAGTGCTGTCGCTGCCACATCGCGATTGGCATGACTCACGTGCTGGCGATACATCTCTTAGTTGTAAGTTCCTAAGTATCTTTTGAATTGCTACGTCTGTGCTATGGAAATAGTGGGGCCCAAGATGCGCCCTTGTGGAACACCGAAGTAAACTCAACGTCAGTTTTAGAGACTAACTGCGATCGGATAAATGCTTAATCTTACCTGACAAACTGCTGTCAAATTTGCTAATTTACCACTCTAATGGCAATTATTTCCAAATTCTGAAATAAGCTAGACAGTACAAAGGCACTCGAATGCATAGGAAATGTAAAACCAATTTTCTTCAAAAGTTAAAATGTTATAATAATTTGCAGTGTACATAAAGCAAGGTGGAGAAGTGGAAAGCCGGGGTGGTGTTGGAACAGTGGAGTCTTCGTCGTCGCCCGTGTCGCCCGTCACGTCGTACTGGCGCGCGCCGGGGCTTGAGAGTCCCGCCCGGATGCATCGGTAGGAGATGTACCTACCTGTAATATCATTTTTATTTTCTTTTTTTTCTTTTTGACATAATTTTAAAACGTATTTAATCCTTTTTTTGTTTTTAGGCTTGAGTTGCTTAGACTTACTTTTTTCTAAATCATGAAAATTACATATTTTTTGTTTTTATATAAAATGTCGATAATTTTCGGAATGGATAAGAAGGAGACTTTTGCCAGACAGCATTTGCCCATAGAATAAATTTTCGTCATCTCAGCCTTTTGCCAGACATTGAGAAAAAATATGTTTGACCGCGGTGTATGAATTTAAAGATGGGAGGTTGTGCTCAGCAATGGCATCTATGTAGCTAGTAAAATAGGTCCAACTCATAGGTAATACAACTACAACGGAACAAGGTTCATAACGTCTGCATTACTACCTTTTTCAGAAGACAGTCTACTCCTGACAGCAGGGCGGACATAGTTCGCTGCGTGGAGTACAAGGACTCCCTGCTGAGCCCGCACCGCTACGAGGCGCGGCACGTGGGCGGCGCGCGCGCCGTGTGCGACCTCATTCCGCACGCGCCCGCGCAGCCGGAGTACATGGCGAGGGTCTGCCTCGAACTGGGAGTGCTCAACACCCCGCCGCGAGAAACTCCCGCCCCCCTCCTCACCTGCTCAGTAGACTTCGAACCATACACCGAAAAATACATAGAAACTAAAGAACCGTGCACCATTTGTGTACAATCCAACCCAGACATCTCCAAAATCCCTTCCCCACCTATCAAAAGTTGCTTGAAGAAAAGCAAAAACCAAGACTTCGCTTCGAGCACCTCCTTACCGTCCATCGAGGTCGTTAAAGACGAAGTCAAGAAATCTGACATCGAACAAGTGAACAGAGAGTGGAACAAAGCGTACGACTCTCCCGATACGGAAAAAGTGCTTAATAAGATATCCAGCGACCTGGATTTTCTTCTCAACCGGACTCAAGACAGTAAAAGTGTTATACTCGACCAAATCGAAGAAGCGCCCACTTAGGAGTGAACGGTAGTGTAGAAAAGTGATACAATTTAGCAGTGTAAGCAAACGAATAACATGGAAACAGGGGTGCCATATGCCAAACGGTAGCTAATTAATTGTAAATATTGTGAAAGTATTATTTAAGATTGTATCAAATGTATCATACTTTTTCTGTAAAAATGTGATTGTCTGTCAAAAATAGTTTTACCGAATATCACAAGTCTTAAAGTAACTACATACTCGTTTTGTGTTATGATTTTATTGTTACTGAGCCGACAATTCAAACATCAAAATATAGACCAAAGATTTGAAAAGAAAACAGAAAAAAGATTTGAAAAGATTGAAAGCCATTTTTACATGTCCCTATTTTTTCTCTATTTAAATAAGGTCTAACTAAATATACTGAACCTATTTAAAGGGGGAATTTAGTCCATGATACTGAACAACTTTTCCCAAAGAACATTTATACCGAAATATGAAAAATAATTTTTGGCCTCCCATACACGTTGACCGATCAGCTGATCTGAGATGGCATGGAAAGCGGAAAATAATTTTTCATATTTCATATATCAAGGAATAAAACAGAATTAGGTATATTGATATAGTTCTGTGGTGCAATAGAAGTTTGTTACTCCACAATTTTATCACATTATTTATAAGTTACCTACTAGTCCGGTCAAGGAATGACTCAAAGGAGGGTATAGAGTGCGTGAGCGGGAACCTAAGCGATTTTTGCAAGAACTAAATCAGGATGCTTAGGGAGAAAACATACTAAAAGTCCTGACGTCTAGGAGGTGAGCCGGAGGGAGGGGATCACGACCTAAGAGGATAAAAATATGATGTTTTTTATACATACAACTAAGCAGGCAAACAAGTATACGGCCCACCAGATGGAAAGCGGTTACCGTAGCCTATGCGACGTCTGCAACACCAGATGTGCTACTGGCGCGTCGCCGCCTTAAGGGGTGTGATGAGTCGGATGGGGGGATGGGCCTCCGGCTCTCTCACTCACCGAACGAAGCATAGAAGCGGTAAAGCTACTATTCAAACAAAATTAGAAAGGAATATTTAAAAAATAAAGCTTTTTTTAATTTTCACGTTTCCTGAGCGTGTAGTTCGAAAACGGATGAGAATTTGGAAAAACTGTATAAAATCAAAGTTATAGAGAATTTAATAAGTTTTTATTTCATCTTAGAACATTTTTTGCAACAGCGCATCATTTTTGAGATATTGGAGAAAAACCTAAAACTGAGACCTTTGTAGTATGTTTTCTCCCTAAGCACCCTAAATAAGTTTTTGCAGACATCGCTTAGGTTCCCGCTCACGCATTCTACAGCTACTTTATTGACTGGACTACTACTTGTTTTTCATTAATTATTTTAGCTCTCTTTTGATAGTTTTATTTTTTGTTTAGTTAGGTAGGTATTGAAAAGCATTGAAAGATAAATTTTTGTTTCTTATTTTCATTGCTAACCCTTAATCACAGTACTTACTGACAGTTGTCATCTTATTGTAGTAACATAGTTATAAAACGAAATGTGATATTATTTTTACGTATTACTTTAATCACTAAAAATGATAGTTCATTTTAGTGTAATATTCTTAGATTTTGTACCTTTATTTAGCTGTATACAACCTACACATAGTATAACAATTAAAAAAATAAAAACTTCATTTTCAGAAATGGCAATGAACAACCTAACTGCCTAAGATACCTATATGTTTTTTATATTTTATTTATTGCTAACAACCAAATAGGGATTTCAATTATTTTTATATAGATCGATTTTATTCCCAATTATTCGTATAACGTTCAATACATGAGAAAGGCCAATGCCATTTCTGAAAGAATGAACTTCGTTTTTTTATTATAATTTTATTGTGTTACCTCTCACGGCCAATGAATCACTATACCCTGTACTTTATAACAAATAGATAATAACAATTTATAGGTAAATTAATAAAGTTTATGGCCGATAAGTAAATAAACTATAAATAACACATTGTTTTAAGATCTAAACGAATTATATTTTACGTTAAATCGGGTACAATATATTTTTATTTACAATAAATTTTTTACTATTGAGTTTTGTGTTTTATTTACTGGCTGCTCTCAATTGTAACAATTTTCTCAAAAACAAAATTTATTGATAAATAATTGGGCAAGTGCGTGACGGGCCACCCACAGTGTAGGGTTCCGTAGTTGCGAATGCCAACTTTGAGTTCTTGCCACTAAAAACGTCTAAAAACTAATATCTATTGAATTTGTATGAAAATCTTATACCTTTAAACGAGCAATTCTTGTATGTATGTATATATATTTATTTATAAATTTCTGTGATCTCGAAAACGGCTCTAACGATTTCGCTGAAAATTTGTATATGGGGGTTTTCGGGGGTAAATAATCGATCTAGATTAGTTTTATGTTTGGGAAAACGCGTGTTTTCGAGTTTTCATGCGTTTTTCTTTCCACGCAGAATATGGTCGCTAATTTCGTCGCGCCGACTGCCTTGTTTTTATTTCAGTTGTTAAGGATATCAACCGCTAGAAAAAGTGTTACGGGTTCGAATCCCACTCGGTGACTTACTTTTTTTTTATTTTATGTTTAAGTTTATATAAAAAAAATTATTTTGCATTGTTTTTAGACAAGTTTAAAAAAATAGTTAATGTTTGAGATGCAACCGAGCAAAGCTCGGTCGCCCAGGTACTGTCTTTTTTCAAGTACATTTTATAAGTTGATCGCCTATAACTTTTTAATTTGTATACCCTACTTGGCTCTGATAGTTTTCCTTCAAACTACATTATATCATTATATCTTATACCTTTAAACGAGCAATTCTTGTATATATATATATATATATATTTATTTATAAATTTCTGTGATCTCGAAAACGGCTTTAACGATTTCGCTGAAAATTTGTATATGGGGGTTTTCGGGGGTAAATAATCGATCTAGATTAGTTTTATGTTTGGGAAAACGCGTGTTTTCGATTTTTCATGCGTTTTTCTTTCCACGCAGAATATGGTCGCTAATTTCGTCGCGCCGCGACCGTCTTGATTTAGCTCAGTGGTTATGGATAGCGACCGCTAGAAAGAGTGTTACGGGTTCGAATCCCACTCGGTGACTTACTTTTGTTTTTTTTTATGTTTAAGTTTATATATTTTTTTTTTATTTTGCATTGTTTTTAGACAAGTTTAAAAAAAAAAGTTAATGTTTGAGATGTAACTGAGCAAAGCTCGGTCGCCCAGGTACTATGCTATAATTGTGATTTTTTTCACGTGGCCATATATAACCGTTTAGCAGATAGAGGGGGGGGGACACTTGAACAAAAATTTGAACTTTAAACCCAAATATTTCAGAAACGGATCCCAAAATCGAAAAATGGTGTTCACAAGCTAACAATATTTTTGAAAGATCTATTCAACGATACCCCACTCAATGTGTTTGTCGAGAAAAAAAATATTGACTACGTCTTTACTTGTATGGCAGCTACACTGAAAAAAAAAATTTCCAGATTTTATTTTACGACTTTTTCGCCATAATTAATATACATATCCATGCCAAATTACAGCTTTCTAGTACTTATAGTTTCTCTGTAGGACCGTGGACAGACAGACAGACAGACAGACAGACATGGCGAAACTATAAGGGTTCCTTGTTTACTACGGAACCCTAAAAAAGGCTAAGTTCTAAGGCACTGTGGAGCAACCAATGCCTTCTATCTCTCTCTGTCTGTCCAAAGTCAACTGCTTTAAATCCCTGTAGGTAGTTGTTTTATAATACTATCTCTTTTTCCTTTTACTATACTTACTTAACCATTTTTTTATGATCATGTATTAAGTCAAGAATATAAAATAAAAAGGACCTACATGCTGATGCTGTGCCGGACCTAGTAAGAGCGGGATAAGAGAATGAAGTATTAAGTAAATAGAAGGGGTGCGCATTGTCTTACATAACTTTTTAACTCATATCATCGGAAGTCCGAAAATGTTTCTCATACCTTTTTAAATCATAATGATCATTCTTCATAAAAAATTGAAATACTAATGATTTTAAACTATAATCATTGGAATTCATAATATCACTAATCATACACTTCGTTTTTAATAATATTTGTTTTCATATATTTGTTTATACTAATGATCTAAACTCCTAATCATTCGAATTGATAGCTATTATATTCATACATTTGTTTTTTCTAATATATTTTTTTATAAATTTCTTAATCATAAGAATTTTATCCATATTGTTGAAAATGATAATATCTATAATTAAACATTTGTTTTATACTAATATATTCACTCTCATACAGTTATCTAAATTAAAATAACCATGAGTGTAAATGAAATGGAATAGGTAACAATCATTCATTAAATGAAAGTAGATAGACGCACCGACAGATAAGACAAACTTATAAAACTAGAGTTAAATCGTTTAATTAAACCAATTGCTGCCAGAAAAGTAGGTTAGGTTAGGTTAGAACTGTGACCCCAACGGTAGCGGTCGGCGAAGCGCCAGAAACTAAATTTTTGTTTGAAAAATAGACAGACACACTGACAAATACGTCAAACTTATAAAACCCATCTTATTTTTGGTCGAAGTCATCCATTACTATGCGTTACAAAGACAAATCCATGTTAAAATATGTTTTTAGTATTGGTTTTTATTAATACAAAAATTATGATGAGTTGTAGTATTTTATTCGTAACAACATTATTAATAAAAACAATATGATAATTGAAAGTTATGAAGAAAAAAATTATGAATTTAAACTTGTTCTTGGTAGCAACAGTATTAATAAAAAAATTATGATCACTAAATGTTATGAGCTCCGATGATAGTAATAAAAATGTATGAATAAAAAAAAGTATGAAGAATAAAATTATGAAGAGTGATGATTATGAACACAAATCGGTAGTAAGATAAAGAATATGATTTAGAATTTTATGAGAGCCAATATGGACCCAAGTAGAAGTTTAGCTTTTGAATGTATCGTTTTAAAATCCGTTTTCGCCAAAAGTAGCTTTAAAACCGATTTTAAAACTATACAGTAAAAATTTAAGATTTCAATAAAACTCAAGTTTAACATGTAATAAAATATTATTTATTTAAGCTCAACTAACATAAATTAAACGGGGCATACAAAAATACAAGGATTACTCGGCAAATAAACACATTCAAACAAATTGTTCGCTATATCGTACATATAGTAAGTTATAAGCTAAGAAAATTACATAATATGTACAGAGATTGTTTAAATATATTTTACATTAAAACTTCTGATGGATTTGGTTGCTCTTCATAAAGCTGAAATTTGTTATATAAAAGACCAATTATAATAAAAAATAATAAAGGTATTCGATTCTTCTTTTTTTTCTCTAATCGAGTCAATGGCTAAATAACTTAATAAGAGAAAGAATAAAACCGATTATTAGGAACATAACTTTTTTCTTCAATTGATCTAGCCAGAAATTTTATTATCAATCTACTGCTTTTAAATTGTTGACCTTTGGTAGGTTAAGATTTTAAATTAATTGCAATTAAAAAACACTACCATGTAACGTGGTGCAATGTAATATCAGCTCTACAGTTACAGTGTTAAAGTCTAAATTGTTGCCTTCATCACGCATACAGTACGCGAAGTTACACAGGACACCCTTCCGGGTTACTTTTACTCGTACGGTCAGCAGCTGAGTCGAGCTGATACGTCCCGTACGCGTGATGTAGCGCAATAATCTATTACTGGTAAATTAACGAAAAATTGGTTAACAGTCAACAAAAACTATAAGCTCTCTCATACTTGGTTTTCTGACTTGAAGCAACCGTGCTTACATTCGCAGGGACTAGAGAAGATAAACATAAGTTTATTTACCGACTACTGTCCCCGAGGTATGATATGGTCTACAAAATTATCGACAAATATCACTGATATTGTGAAGTACTAGAAATCGAACCCAGAGTTTCCAAGGGACTGACTAGTGTTGCCAAGCCACAGGCAGTGCTGTGCTATTATCGAAACAGATATATATTAGATATGGATAGATAAATATGTCGACAATCCCATACCGCAGGGCTGGCTGACCAGGTTCATTATCTTTAAAGTTCTAAGAAACAAATATTCCTAGCACCAGACATAGTTAAATAATCTTGCGAAAAACCATAGCTTATAAACAAAATCTGACATTGAAATTATCAGGCATACGTGTGTCCGAACATTGAGTAATATTTAGAGCGATCATTCGAAAATACCTATTAGCAAAAACATCGTTAACTTTTACATATTTCCATATATATCTTTTCAAATCTTAAAATGGACTAAAGGACACCTTTTTCAAAAACATTTTTAATTTAACTCAAAACTTACTTTTACACATTTTTATAGATATCTTTTTAAATAGTCAACTGGACCAAAGGACAGTAGGCCGCAGGCCTAGCTGACTCGAGTCTTTGAATAAACACGATTATAATATTAAAAAAACTTTATTCTAACATTATTATTGCACATAACAAATAAATAAGAATTGTCTACTTTGAAGCATCTTTAAAACATTAACTGCTGATGACTCACACGGTAGCAGAATGGGAGTGTTATCACTAAAGAATGCCTGCGACTATTTTAACTGACTCTTTTGTATATATGCGATAAATCTTCAAAGAAAAAAAAAACTAATTCATTACATGTGTATTTACTTTCAAAAATTCATTGCAAAGTTTGAAATATAACAGAGCAATGGAAGGTGCTCTGTAAATCTTGACCGACGAACAATAAAAAATCTATTGAACAATTAAAAATATATATATTTGCAAAGCTGACAGTCAAGATAAAAAATTATTTCAAGTCATTTATTGCCTTACTTTGAAGTAGGTACTTATACTACATCCTACTATTACAAATACTCTTTGCAAATAGGCAAGGGGAAGCCTCATCATGTGTTACCCTAGACAACGGAGTCCGAGGCAACCATGTTTCACCGACACCCCTCTCTTTCTTATTTTTTGATTTTATATACAAAGGTACACGAAAATGTAAAAATAAACTTAAAGCGAATAATCTCATAAAAAATTTAATAATCTTGTGCTTTCACTAAATATTGGATTGACGATATATTTGGGTGAGGCCTATGTCCAGCAGTGGACGTTATACGGCTGAAATAATTATGATGATGGAGACATGAGAGACATCAGTAATTTATCGCATATTATACGAAAAATATATATTACATATTGAAAATAACTACCAAGGCACTGCATCTCAAGTACTAACTTGCAACAATTACTTTTAAATCGTACGTTATTTTTATATTTTAAAATAAGTGCGACGGTCTAACTAAATACATCAATGTACTAGTTAATTTATTTAAACTAATCGAGAAAAAGATATTATGATACCTCCACGAGGCGTTACCTCCACGGGCGCAATTGCGACGAGTTGACATAAGTCTATACTCAAGTAGATTATTTTACCCCTGGAGTTAACGCTTTATAAAAACGGTTCACATGCAGTTGTTAAACAAGAAAGACCATGGCGATCACCGATGTTCTTATAGCGATGTAAGTCTGATCCTCCCACTAAAATTCGACTTTTCAGCCCCCCTAGCAATTTACCGACGAAAAAACCTAGATAAAGTTTATGTCGCGTAACGGATTAGTGCCGTCCAGCTCGTTATTATTGCGTGAAGCGAGATTGTGATAGCGCTCAATAAACGCTGTCTCAGGTGCCATGCTATGGGGGCAGGTATCATATCATAACATCCCTTTGCTAATTATTATGTTGTATGCTGTTATGATTGTATGCTTTACTTATTTAAAGGTTTCACAAACTTGAAGCACTGTGTATATTGTAGTCGATATATTTGCTTATTATTTACAAATATTACAACAAAAACATTTTGTTGATTATTATCATTATTATAGATATACTAATACTAGGTTAATATAAATAATCTACAATTTACTTTTTAACATTTAAATAGGAGTAGTACACATCGTGAGAATATACTTATCAAGGCGGATAAAATAAAATCGAACTCATATTGCCTCCTGGATTACAACTAATTTGGTCACATACTAATAGGATTAATATTATGACAAGCCACTTTATAAGTTATTTATTTCTACCTGATTTTGAGAACGGGTAGGTATATTTAAACGTCCACCTACAAAAACTATCATATCTTAATCCATCAGAGTATTTTGAGTCTTGCGACTCTAAAAAGACAGAGCCCAGGCCCCCGTAGCATGGCACCGGCGACTGCGTTTATCGAGCGCTATACTATCTCCATCTCGCTCTACGTGAGAATAACGAGCGGGATGGTGGATAATAGAGTTAGCCCGCCGCGCGATAAAAACTTTATCTGAATTTATTAACGGTGCCATGCTACATGGAAACTGCAGCAAGACCTAATGACGACGATTAATCAGGTGGTAAGTATTAACTATTTAATTGAGCCAAAGAAAATTATACTACAACCCGTGACTAAGCCTGAACTGTAGCCTCCACTATTGAACGTGTCGTCAATCCCACACAACGCAACTGAAAATAGGGCCGAGGCATTACATCGACAAATTTTACCTTGGCCGAGGCATTACATCGACAAATTTTATGAATACATCGAGGTGTGGAATGACGTCATGTTACTCAACAATAGAGTACTCATTGCCGCCTATAAGGCAATCGCCTACCACTTCGGCACGACGCCGACGACCATCCGACTCGACTCATTGCAATTTCTGAAAGAAGACTTGATGATGTGACCTGAGTGTGGTCGGCGGTATAGATCGTCTAATTTTAAAGTGCTAGCCACCTCTTTTCGGACTACGCTCACAAGCAAACTAGATGTTTATTCTCAATGTATATAAATTGTTTTTAGTCACTTGTCATTCATTGATTGCTTGTCAAAGCTTATTGATTGCTTGTCAAAGCTTACCCTTCCAGACAAAATAGTAAAATATTTTTTCTAAACTAAAAACCGACTTCACCTCCAAACGAGCAATATTGATAAAATTTCTATGGGACCACCTCGCAAGTAAACAAAAAAGAATTTTCCAAATCGATCCAGGCGTCTTCGAAAAATAGGAAAATTAAAAAAAAAGATCGGAACGAATTGGTTACCTCCTCCGTAACAATGCATTTACCGTTACCGTTAACAATGCATTTTGACCGGGAGCCGGTATAGCCACACAGAACACCCAAATCTATTGAGCAACCAGTGCATAAATGACATGAACGCTCGACAGAGCTAGTTCATTATAGGCTAGACAAACTGTTGGGTAGTATCCAGGGTCAAAAATAAATTACTGATAAGGAAACGTCAGTGGTCACATCCATTTTCAACGCGATTTTATATTTGTTATTTTAGAAAAACTGATAATAGGAGCACTAATAAAAAAAGTATCTGATTTGAATTTTTGGAAACTAGAGGATTTACTAAAAAAAAAAAACAGGCAAAGAAACACGCCACAAAGCTTACATTTTAATGCTTACTATGAGTCGAATCGGAGAGGCATCGGCGTCGAATAACTGTAATGGGCAGCAGAATTTATGTTGCTAGGACAGGTTTAGTTCCCAACATAAGTTTATTGTATTGCAGCATGTATATTAACTAACAACAATATAATTTAAATATAGTAGTGAGACATGTGAGGCTGAGAGACACTATAGCTATACTATACTAATATATAACTACAGCAAAACTCGTTTATTTTTACAATATATTACTTCTTATAGAATTTTTGTAAAGTATTCATAAAAAAATCTGCGCTAGTAGTTAATATAGGTATACAAAATGTAAGATGGAAATATATACGCTCCTTTCCAGGTCACTTGTTTACGTCTATAGATATATTGAACGTACAAAGTGTTAAATAAGTAACATGTAGAACCATATAACTGATTGAAGAAACGCGGATTTTATATATGAATACCACAATTTGTATATTTTATTGTGTAAAATAAATCAGTGAAACTAAATTCTGTTTGTAGAAACACAATTTCATGCCACTGATTGAAATGAAAAGGCTGTATCATTGAAACTCTATATTTAATCAATAAAGCTTCTTGCGTACGTTCGTTGCCATTTAATGTGTCAATAGCGGACATTAACCTATGTATTTTCAATTCATACAAGAAAATATTGAATTTAATGTTTTTTCTCGTTCTTTTACTATTGAAGAGATAATGAGACAATACATATTATTTTAAATAAAACAGGTTAAGCAAAGTTTTTTATGAATATAACTCTTTCTCACACTGCCACTGCACTGCTGCTAATTTTAATTACGATTGTCCACGTAACAAATAGTACAGCTTTCTGTTTTCAACTGTTGTTACTATTTGCATTATTTATAAGATAATATTTCAAGTTCAATATCAGTCAGCATTACAATTAAAGAGATTGAATCGTTCTAGAAATGTCGGCGAATGACAGTTGAAAAAGAGACATGAGTCAATGATCTCTGATGACACGCATAATGGAGACCACTGTAGTAATTTCCTAATTCATACATTTAGAATATACTGTTATAATATATTAACATCAATATACTTATATAAACAAACACTGTACACATATACAAATGGACAGATAATTTACGTTATAGATAGGTCAATATCAAAAAATGTAAATAATCTACATACAATAATTATTGTGTTATGCAAAACATCAATCACAGTGCAAATTAATACGAGTACAAATAGATAAGATATTTTTTTATGTTAAATCACTCTTATTGGAACGAGCAACTACCGACACAAATTTGGAAGATATTAAAAAGATAAAAAGAAATTAGGACATAACAAACGATTTTTATTATTAAGTATATACAGTTTTTATATAACGTTACATACAATAGTGCATTGTGCGGCGTAAAGGGCAATATAGGAATGTCAATAAATCTCAATACATCAATATACACGTACAATGGAATAGGTACCAATATAATAAATACTTGTTAAAATCTAATATCACGTTCCGTGACCTCACATGTGTAACTCACCGACTGTACTTCGATTTCAGTTCGATAGACCGGGGACTAGGCCACTAGGGGCCCGGGCTGGAAGGCCCAGGCCTTGGCGGGCCACTACAGGCCTGCTGATGGCTCCGGGCGCTGTGACGACAGCACAGCGCGGGACCATCGCCTTCAATGAAACCGCGCATATCTGAAATTGAGAAAATAAAATCACGTAAGCGTAGGGCACCCACCTACAAGGTGGTCAGATGACCTGACCAGGATCGCTGGAAAGCACTGAATGCAGGCCGCTTTTGATCGGTAATATTGGAAATCTTTGAAATGATGATGATGATGATGGTGAATCACACTAATATTATAAAGGCGAAAGTTTGTAAGTGAGTGTGAGTGTGTGTGCGGGAAAGTAGCCTACGTGTTAATTCATGGTGACCATGAATGCTAGTATACCTATGTATATATGACGCAGTTGGATTGCATATTCCGCTATTATTCAAAACCTCTAGCTGTTTGGCATTACAGCTCGGTTTTGTAATACAGCTGAAAATCGTTCAGTTAGATCGTCCAATGTGTTACGTTTAACAAACTAGCTAACGTAAGATTGTAGAACGATTAGTTCGGAATTCTGCCACTTGTGGCTTGTGAAGTGTCAGTGTCATAACAACAAATATGGCCTCCCATGAAGTAAATTCCTCGCCGCGTTCCGGGTCTACGCTGTTTTCATCGAGAGACATCGGGGGCATCGTTTGTGATTTCGGACTGCAAAAGATTGAAAAGAATAAAGCAGACCTTTAGCTTGGTTCCCATATTGTTATTTCGACGCCCGCCTTCCGGCAAGATAGTCACGTGGATCAATTGGCTGTAAGAAATCGCTACGCCATTGTGTTGTCGAGTTTACAAAATTTCAATATCCAATTGCATCGAGCTGATTATCATTCTTCATTGGTGTTTTATGATGTTGGAGACCAAATTATTTAGTAAGGAGTTGAATTGAGGTTTTATTTCCATCCCACGAGTAATGTAAAAATAATAAAGAACAACTACCTATTGTCCCCTCATATATTATTTTGTATGGTAAGTTTTATTTAATAATGGTAATCCTGTATGTCATCTCAACGCTAGCTGTTTTGTTAAACGTAATGACGTAACTCATTGACAATCGAGCTGAACTATTTTCAGCTGTTTTACAAAACCGAGCTGTAATGTAAAACAGCTAGACTTTTTGAATAACAACGGATTATACAATTTAACTGCGACATATATAACGCAGGCATCTGTTCAAATTAGCCAACTATTAGATGTCTAGGTCGTTCATTAAACGCCGTCATAAAACACTACTAGAAAAACATTACTACTGAAATGTAAAATAAGAAACACCGCGGAGTAGGCAGGCCCCAACGCTACTCGGGCGTAGACATACTCTAATACGTTTTTATCTGCTAAAAGGTAGTCAAAGTCAAAGGTCGCAAAAGGCTACACTTAACTAGGCCTAAACTAGATAACCTTATCAGATAACCTAATACATAATTTCCATCGCTTATTTACATTGAAGTCCCAGCCAGTCTATAACCTTGATTGACTTCCATAGAATTTACATTTTACGACGTTTGCTCCCAGACTAAGGAAGCATTAAAATTGATATGTCAGTACATGACACACAAGTTATTACGTCTTTAGAGAAAACGTGTCTATGTTTTGCTTTAAGTTATCTTTTCTCTGATAATAATGTTTGTGCGCAATTACGCATGGCAAATTAAGTAATAATTATTACAAAACAGATTATTTCTCTAGTGCTTTAAAGAGAACAGAAACTACCTTTAAAGAGAACAGGAACTACTACATACATACATACTATCACGTCTTTATCCGTAATGGGGCAGACAGAGCATGTTGGGTCTTGCGGTTTTATGCAGAGCCCAGGGCCGCAAGACCCAAAAGCCACTTTTAGCGTCATGGTGGGCGAGAAGATGGAAAAGCAATCAATACAGTGATGGGTTGCTAGCCGCATCGCCTGTTAACATGATTTGCATTTTTGCCCATCCCCTCGATAGGCTTTTACGATCTGCGGGGGAAGAGAAGCAGCTGGTACATTCTAAGTTTTTTTTTTATTTCTCCCAGACCAGCATGGGAGAGGAACTACTAATTCCTAGTAAATAAGTAACGGAGTTATTTGATGGAATTAACAATTCATTCATTCAGTCATTAACTTTTTCAACACCCTTGCTCGTAAAGTAAATCTAATTTCACCGGTCTTAGATATATAAAGCAGGTCATAAAACACGCGTATGTTATAAAACTTATAAACGCAAATAGTGAAGTTATATTATTATCTATAACCGCACTATTTGCTTTTTTTTATGTCTCAATCGCGCACCACTTCCATTTTAAATTACCATATAGATTGGCCATCAGCAGTGTTTGATAGAATATATTGTTGCTAATATGATTTTCTTCTGACGCAATTTTGAATAGGTAAAATAAATATAGAGACGTAATTTTTTAAATTAAAAAAAAAATCTTATAAGCACATTAAATTTAAATAAGTTATTCTATCGATCTTATTAGAAATACTATCGTTTTGTATGTTTATGCAATCAAGATTAAAATAGTCTTGACCTTTTACCAACGGCAACTGAAATAGATGCCCTTTGTAGACGCTATCTTAGCGATCGGAGAACGGTTTTAAGCGTCGTTGGTTTACTTAGATAAATCTAAGAGCCTTGGAGATCTTACACCTACTTTTAAGATACTTTTAACATACAAATGTGCGAAAAACAACCACTTTTGGCAAATGTGCGAAGAAAAACTTTACGTTCTTAATTTGAACTGTAAACAGTAGTTCATAAAATAGTTTAAAGGGTTAGCTAGGACTTGGTCAATAAATTTTTTAAATGATACCTCTGTTTCCTTTCAAATAATTTATAATTTATTTCAAATGGGGGCAGAACTGAACCCCGAAAAATTCAAGTATATAATCAAAAGTATCCAAATAAGAACCGCTTGTTACATACTAATAATACTTGTAAAAGATTTTTATACATTTGTCGAGAACCACAACTAAGCAGGCAAATTCACACGACTATCGTATCATTGGGTTTGAGGGGCGCTATCTCAGGAGCTGATAATATCTTACACACTAAGCGACACAGACTGTACCGACGGTCCGATGTCTCACTCGATTTAAACTCGCACTCCTCGCCATATCCTATTCGAGGTTGAACACCTGATACTGTCACGCCTTTTTTGGCTATTTTGCGTCACTTCTGGGCTTATACCCGACGTCCTCATATCACTAGACATGTTTCAATTAAAGCTGGTAGGATAGTCATTTTCCTCTCTTGCCCTTCTGTATCCATCACTATCATGTTGTCCTCTTCCTGACGCATCACATGCCAAGCAAACACGTTTTTTTTTTTCTTAAGCCTATTCTTGTGTCCTTCTGCTGGGCAAAGGCCTCCCCCTGATCTTTCCACACGTCCCTATTCTAAGCAGTCTGCTGCTATCCACTCATGAAAGAGTCTATGTCGTCCCGCCATCTCTTTCGTGGTCTACCCCTGCGTCTGCGTCCTTCTGTCACCCATAAGGTGACTTTTCGGGCCCATCCGTCCGGCTGCATACGGCACACATGCCCAGCCCCGTCCCACTTTAGTTTTGCCGTCTTGTCTCCTACATCTACGATCCTAGTTTGAGTACGCAGGTTCGTATTCCACACCCTATCTATTCCACACGAATAGATATATAAGGCGATATCTATTCGTATAATTTTTAGAATATCAAATCAATATTTTACCTGCGCTGTCTCGGCCGCTACAACTGAAAAAGGTCGTCGTGCGCCCTCTCCAAGCGCTTCAGCGAGCTGTCCACGCCTCTCCCTTTAGTGAGGACGGCCGTCTGCGGCGGCGGCAGCGGCGGCGGAATCACCTCGTTGTAAGAGCTGGACGCGCCGAGAGACACCGATTGCCGGAGGCGCGCCGTCGGCCGATGTCTCACGAAATCGTTCTCGAAGTCCTTTACGAATCTGTAACATTGATAAAGACAATGGTAATACCACAGAATAAGTACTAGTACTCACAGAAGTCTTACTTAGCAAAAGAATTCAAAGAAATATCTACTCAATGTCGTTAGCGATATGGTTTAATTTAGCTCACGTCAGAACTCGGCACATCGTTTAGATACGTAGAAGTGAAAGTCAATTTCATTCTTGTTACTCTAGACGTACGATTCATGTCACTGAATTTACCACTCCGGAGTGGTCGCCGCGCGCATAGCAATAATGCAGGTATATTTTTAAAACGGGTGTGACACAGGGCAATACGCCTGAGATATTTTGGCCTATGTCTTGATACTTTCTGCGACTGAAGTGATGATTTATACGAAGTTTTAATTTTTTCATCATAGTAGCATTGTTTATTTGCATCCAAATTGGACCCACTCAAGAGTTTGTTGCAATTACAAGATACATTTTATTGCCCTTTGTGTAATAATCTAATAATCTTCTTGCTATGACGAGTGTTGTACTGTACATTCCACATTGACATTGACATTCCACGGAATAAATTGAATTCCATGAGACTTATAATCTTAATAATTAAAACAAAGTCGTGTTAGTTACATTATTTATAATTTAAGAAAGGCTGGAACAGTTTAAATTAAATTTGGTATGGATATCGTTCAAGAGAAAGGACGTAGGATAGTTATCTCGAAATTTCAAAGAAGCGAAGCCCGCAATCGCTGCTAGTTTATAATAGAAACGCTCTATCGAATGATATACATAGTAGTCATGGTGATTATAATTTATTATATTTACTAATAAAGCCTTGTCACAGTTTGCATATAAGCTGGCCTCGTTTCCTTTTTGGGTATACCACAAAACCATAACGGAGTTTTATTTGCTCTAACCACGCAAACTTTCATTTGTCATTGTAATTTGTGGCATATAGAATTAACTACGGACAAGTCCTAAAATGAGGTAATGATCCCCAGCCAGGGCAAGTCGGCAAATGGCCTTTATCAAATTGTCCTGGGTCTTGGATGTTTATCTATACATATATGAATTTATTATACAATATAGTATCGTTGAGTTAGTATCCCATAACATGTCTATACATATATGAATTTATTATACAATATAGTATCGTTGAGTTAGTATCCCATAACATGTCTATACATATATGAATTTATTATACAATATAGTATCGTTGAGTTAGTATCCCATAACATGTCTATACATATATGAATTTATTATACAATATAGTATCGTTGAGTTAGTATCCCATAACATGTCTATACATATATGAATTTATTATACAATATAGTATCGTTGAGTTAGTATCCCATAACATGTCTATACATATATGAATTTATTATACAATATAGTATCGTTGAGTTAGTATCCCATAACATGTCTATACATATATGAATTTATTATACAATATAGTATCGTTGAGTTAGTATCCCATAACATGTCTATACATATATGAATTTATTATACAATATAGTATCGTTGAGTTAGTATCCCATAACATGTCTATACATATATGAATTTATTATACAATATAGTATCGTTGAGTTAGTATCCCATAACATGTCTATACATATATGAATTTATTATACAATATAGTATCGTTGAGTTAGTATCCTATAACACAAGTCTCGAACTTACCTTAGGGCTAGCACAATCAGTGTAATTTGTCCCTATATATTTATTTATTTTATTTTAATGGCGTATACAACGTGGAAGGGAAATACCCGTAATTAATCAAACCACGGGCTATACTAGATCACTATAGTATATTAAAATTAAAATAACATGAAGAAATTGAAAAACAAAATGGCATTCCCATTCAAATTGCCCTGGCGGCTGCACACTTTCGTATGGAAATGCCGGTTTTTTATTTTATTTTTGACTGTTATTTTAATTTCGTTATACTATAGTGATCTAGTATAGCCCGTGGTTTCATTTATTACGGGTATGTCCATTCCACGTTGTGAAATAAAAAACTTTCTGAATCAAAAGTATCAAATAATAATTCAATAAAATAAATACATAGTTAAGTAGGCACTTAAAGTATTCTCTCAAAGTTATATTTTATAAGGCACCTATATAATGTGTTAAAAGCCAATACTTCTTCTTAGAGCAGCGTTTTCTTTTTAATCTTTTATAGCTTAAACCTTGCGCATCTTGAAAAGTAGTAATGACATAAAGAAAATCGGGAGATATTTTTAGCCTGCGTATACGATATAAGCAACACTAAATCCTCACTCAAGGATATGAAACTTCCAGACGGCACAAGTCTTTAAATATAATGATTGACATGAATGAAATCCGGACGTCGCGACATGTCACACATCATCTACCGTCACATGCAACTCTAATACCACTACATAAAGTTGACTTTCTAACTTTACCAAAAGTACAATACTTGCTTACAAACCATAAAGAAAACAAGCCTAAAATACAGGGTGTTATGAAAACATCCGTTATTTCTATCTTTATTATGAACTAGGTCTCCAGTTGGGTATTTTGAAACTGTTACGAATGAGTCATTGGCCGGAATGGCGCCAGAATCCTAAAACGATAAAACCCTGGAAATAACATTCATTAATTGTACCATTTTTTCAGTGATTTTCCGCAATCACTGGAAATATTTCAGATATAGTTTTCCTGGATGACATATTATATTGTAACGTATAACAAAATATACTAAAACTATTTAATTTAAGAAATAATTCAGCCCATATCGAAATGTGAAAAATATTTTTTTTCGTACCATGTAAACTTTGCTCAGCTGATGGGTCAACTTGTATGGGAGGCCGAAATTTATTTTTCATATTATAATATATGCTTCTTGGGGAAAGCTTTTTAGTATCGTGGACAGAATCCATCCCTTAAATAGTTTCAGTTTGTTTTTTTAGATCCTGTATAAATTAAATAGATAGGTAAATACGTGGTAACAACTACTCAAAAATATTTAAATCATAGTGCAAATATTACAAAAAGATAAAAGTAACTGTGCCGGCTCTAAATACATAGTATTTCTATGAAAATAAGATCCATTTGCCCTTGCGCACAGAATAAATACTAGTTAGAGCGTAAGAGTTCATTGAACGCCTACATTAACTAATGCTAGACGCAATATATTATACCCGGGCCGCCATAGATTGAGATAGGTCATATATTCGATCATATATGGAATATTTTGAACCAAATTCAATCAATGTATAATATATTATTATGAGTTTAGGTACACTTGTGAATGTGCCAAATATGACGATCTTCCTAAGCGCTATTCGACGTCATTTTGATTTCACCTAAACAAACATTTATACATACATACATACAAGATACATTTAAGTTTAATAAAAGCTTGTAATGTTATGTAGCTATATTGTCACTGGGAAAGTGACCATATAAGAAAATCAACACAAGCCACGAGTAGGTATATCCACGAGTAAAAAACCAAATTATTTGCAAAATAAAGTCTTAGTACCTGGGCGACCGAGCTTTGCTCGGTTACATCTCAAACATTAATTATTTTTTTTTAAACTTGTCTAAAAACAATGCAAAATAAAAACTTAAACATAAAACAAAACAAAAGTAAGTCACCGAGTGGGATTCGAACCCGTAACACTCTTTCTAGCGGTCGGTATCCCTAACCGCTGAGCTAAAAACAAGGCGGTTGACGTGACGAAATTAGCGACCATATTCTGCGTGGAAAGAAAAACGCATGAAAACTCGAAAACACGCGTTTTCCCAAACATAAAACTAATCTAGATCAATTGTTTACCCCCGAAAACCCCCATAAACAAATTTTCTGCGAAATCGTTAGAGCCGTTTTCGAGATCACAGAAATTTATAAATAAATATATATATATACAAGAATTGCTCGTTTAAAGGTATAAGATGTACAGTTTAGTATATAAATATACAGACAACAAAAGAAATACGTCCTTCCAAACACTTTCACCGAGTCACATGGCGGTGACGTAGGCACGTTTCCTTACCTACTTTACTCGATACCAACAGACTACATTCTCTACTAAATTAGATGTATACATAAAAAATAATACCTCTTAAAGGTCTATAAAAATATACCGAAACTATTTTAAGGGCGAATAAATTCCGCGATTACTAAACAAATTGACCCAAGAACATGTCGAAATGTGAAAAATATTTTTTGGCTTCTCATACAAATTCGGAACTTGTATGTGAGGCCAAAAATTACTTTTCATATTTTGATATTTGTTCCTTGGAGAGAGTTGTTTAGTAAATATTTCATTATTATTTATATTCAACAGTTCATGACTGAAATGATGGAGAAGGCCTCTAAAGGAGACAAAGGCAAATTAGCGAAATTTAAAGGATCCATTTCTTTTTAATGTTTTTAACTAAGATTGAAATCAAATTTTTAAGCTGACCAAACAATTTACAATTGAAACATAAATTTTTGAAACATTATGGTTATAGATAACCTAGTCTCTTTCCAAATCTAGAATAACTGGCCAAGTGCGAATCGGATTCACGCACTTAAGGGTTTCGTACCATTTTCTATAAAAAATAACGTTTTTTTATGGGAGCCCCCTTAAATATTTATTTTATTTTGTTTTTAGTATTTTTTGTTATAGCGGCAACAGAAGTACATAATTTTAGGTTCTTGAGATACAGCCTGGTGACAAACAACGAAGTCTTAGTAATAGGGTCGTTTTTACCCTTTGGGTACGGAACTCTAAAAAGCAAAGAAATAAAACCAAACCAACATGAAACAGAGCTCACTCACAAAGTAGCGTCCAGGAGCTTGTTGACATTGATAACGCAAGATATTAAAGGTCATTGACCTCGCTATGTACTTTGCTATCATAATGCAAATATCTACATATCGTTCTGCCGGGCCTCTTTATTAAAATTTGTGAAAGTTATCGCTACATTAAAGCGACGGGGATGACGTAAGGTACCTACGACACAACGTATTTTCAGCTCTAGAACTTGTTCGATCGAATATACATATACACGCTGACTTCTCATTGGTTTTGGAAAAAATGTCGTATCCATATCCTTACTTATATTATAAATGCGAAAGTGAGTTTGTGTATTTGTTTGTTTGTTACCACTTCACGCTTCAACCACTAAACCTATTTAGATGAAATTTGATATGGGTATAGTTTAATACCCAGGGAAGGACAGGATAGTTTTTATCTATTTTGAATGTTAACATAAAAACTTACTTGAAATTTGGAAAATTAAACAGTTATCATTTTTGTGAATTCGCCGCCAATCGCATGTCAATATAGCATACAATATACAATAGCGAAAAACTGGCGTAAATACGATAAGAATAGGCAAGTCGTTGTCAATCGCCTCGTGACTAGATCTGATATTAATTGTTCTAACATGAATGAGTCACATCACGCGCAAATACCAATCTGTGGAACCTGCTCACCTTCCTATATGATGATTAGTAATACTAATTAAGCTTATTATAAGGTATTTACGCATCTTTTTTTCGTATAGGTACGTTTGAGAAAGCTCTAGCTCTAGAGAGGGGCAAGTCGGCGCTAATGCGCCACGCGGCAAAATTAAACTTTTGGGCAGCATGATCACTTGTAAAAAGTTCGCGTGCCTGAGAAATCATTGACAACTAAAGTTATCGAAATTGTTTATCGGGCTTGGCGGGGTAAAGTAACGTTAACAAGCACTGACGTGGAAAAGGATAATGGGACGGCAAAATGTCCTTTGTAACCCCTTTCATCGCTCCCAGGGCGACATATGCAGCTGCAAAATCAAGCATGCTATAGAGAACAGCATATCCTGCTTTTGGGGGACCGCAAAAGGAATAACATTACTTGTAGAACTAGGCCAATAGGGCAGCAACTTCCAAGCAATAGCAAATCCTATTTGTACTTAAAGTATTTGAGACAGCTTTACGACTGTACGATTGTCTAGCGATAAGGTTCGAGACCGTCACGTCATAATATACCATCCAAAGCCTTAAAGAGTATAAGATTAGGGGCCATTACCGGCTCAAATCAGCCCGTGCCAAAAAGATTAAAAGTCCTTGAGTTTCTCCTCATCGAGTGGTGTATGAGCAGTTTTATGGAAAGGCATGACTTGTCGCCGTCTTAACTCTAAGGTCGATGGAGCGATCGAAAGGCCATGGAGCAGAAAGTGAACACGTACCACGCCGTACATGCTCGGCCTTGGCAGCCGCTGTAAACGTGCAAAAACTGCAGCACAGGAACCGCTATCGAGAACCGTGTGATTCATAGCTGAATGAACGGCATAATGCAGTAACAAAAATTTCCGGCTTCACCCGCGTGATTTTCTTTTAACGCCTGTTTCTCCGAACAGCGAAAAAATTAGCTATAATAATCGCCTAGATAGCAGTACAGTAACAGTGTAATATTAATATAGAAATTAATTACGTCTCTGATAATTGAAACCAGTATTGGTCACTTCCGCACGCGAATAATTAATTCAGAAAAAACTATAGACTGAACAGAAGACAACGCAATTAGATATTAGGTATACACAAATATTTATTAACTGATGGTAGGAAAAACCATCGTCCAATGAGCCTTATTCCACCGTCTTACTGTTTTTTTTATTTGGTCAGGTCTTACTAAACAGGGTCATTATCAAATATAAACTGCTCATAAACATCATTACTTAATTTCGATTAAATTTTACTCGACTGCTAAAAATAACTCGAATAAAAAGCTAGGTTTGTCTATCTACAGTAAGTCAGAAATAAACTACGATCCGCTTATCATTGAAATTAATGCAGAGACTGGATGGTAGACGGCGCCAACCGATAAGATATTAGATAGATGAAAATGTATTTTTTAAACTGAAAACAGACTTCAATCCCAAACTACACTACGGATTTTGATAAAATTTGTATGGGACCATCTGACAAAAATAACCATTCAAAAAAAATTTCAACTTGTCCAGGCTTTTTCGAATAATCAGAATATACATGAAACATTTATTAATTTATTAAAATCTTTTTGACCACAATGGTAAAAAAGGTTAATTTAATGCTTATGCATTCTCTACCAGTCAACCGATAGGTGCTTAAAGATGTACTTAAAATACAGTAAGTTTTGACGAATTGTATTTTTCTCCTTTTTTGAAACCAGTTAAAAATATTAAATACTGTTGATACTATAACCATCATGAAAAAAGCTACCAAAAACTACTTAGGGGACAGGATCGATATAAATTACCAGGCCTTAAATGATCATTCATAGACATACATTATTCTCATTGAGTTTATTGACATATATATGATACTAATAATGACCATGTCTCCGATGTTATTAGTACTTAGTTATCATATGTCAAACAGGCAAAGTTATAATAGAAATTAATCTTGAGGTCATTGCCTTTGCTATAAAATCTGAATGACCTCGTGCTACGGATACAATTCTACTTAACATTGGTTGGAATACATAGCTTCTCTACTCATCACTAGTTGGTGTAGTCAGGGTTTTTATTTGCCTAGTTCACCCTCACATCAAATATTGTTATCGCTCACTACACAAACATCATTATCAGAAGGGCAATATACCTAACTACTATGTGTGTATAGTGCTGATTATAATACCCCACTTAACTGAACTCAATTATACATAATGGAAATTTTTCAAGAAAAATAAAGTGTTTTAAAAAGCGGCACAGAAAACTGAATGGTGAAATCAATATGACCTGAACCCTATAAAAAATTTCTAGAAGAAAAGTAAAATGATTGTAGAAGAGCTATAGACCAACTGAAATAAAAGGCAGGAACTTTTGCAGCACATTCCCACAGAAAAAACTTTTGTGTTTTCTAATAAGAAAGATTTGAACATACACTTTTTAAATGAAGAAAGAAAATGTAATCCCCTCTAATCATACAAATCTATTCTTTAACCCTTTCACTGCGAGACTGCATCAGTTGACATGCCAAAGGGATGTGGATATTTAAGTTATATGCAATATGAGCTGTGGATTTTAGTCTGAAATATACAATGCTCGCAAAATGTGTACGACAATGTTTGTCAGATAAAACTGATGTTTGCAGTAAAAAAGTAAAATTGCTATTATATTTAGATATGTTTTAAGACAGTTGCACACTGATAGTTTTTAACTGAAAGTGTTAATAGAGTAGTGTACACTGGACTTTGTGAATATTTTAACAGTATAAGTTTTACAGTGTTCTGAAATTTACCTTAAAATAATGTAGTACACTTTATTTTAAGGTAAATTTCAGAACATTAAATAACCGGCAAAGTGCGAATCGGATTTGCGCACTAAGGTTTCCATGCCATTACCTATAAAAAATCGCGTTTGTTGTATGGCAGCTCCCCTTAAATATTTATTTTATTTTGTTTTTTGTATTAGTTGTTATAGCAGCAACAGAAATACATAATTTATAAAAATTTCAACTCTCTAACTATTGCGGTTCTTGAGATACAGCCTGGTGACAGACAGATGGACAGACAGCTAAGCCTTAGTAATAAGATCCGGTTTTAACCCTTTGGGTACAGAACCCTAAAAATCAATAATGAGTCTATAAAATGTATAAGATAAATTTCTTATCATATAGTAAGTATTATACAAAACGATCGACGCCCACATTATGTTTAGAAAGCAAACTGAGATATGAAATAAAAATATAACTGAGCTACCATCATAACATATATTATAGTATATTCCAAATAGGTATTTTTTCCTAAATGTAAGAAAATATATTTTCCAAGGAATTTGTATTGGAATCAACTAAAGCTATTTTTATTATTACTTAGCAACTAAGTAATAATAAAAATAAAAAATATTTATGAAGAGAGTAGCATTGTTTTGATCCCAAGTTTATTACTTTTTGACTCTAAAATCTACAATCATATTAATTGAAATGTTATACTCACTCGCTATTTTCCTTCGTCTTTTCTACATGCTTCTTGATGTCAGCAAGTGATGAATCCAACCGATTTAGAAAGTCGTCGAAACTCTTCTTTTCATCTGGACTTCCAGGGGAAAAGTCTCTAGTTGGCATGCCAGCAATCGACGCGCGATGGTTGGGTGGTGCCATCTCCGTCACACGCTCTCCATTCTCATAGAAAGGAGAATCTATCGTCACAGGAATCAATAAATATTCCCTCAAAAATAAACTGTCCGTCGCAAACAAACGATTTGCTCTTCTTATTTTTTCCATCTGCAAGTAAATAGAACAATCACGTCACAATATCCGATTTGAATCACGAGTAATAAACGAGATAATAACACTTTTATTGCAATCTTCCTACACTTACAGTGACACCATATTTCAGGGCAATTCCTTGTAACGTATCGCCTTTTGCCATGACATGCTTTATATATTCTTCATTCCTTTTCATGTGGTTGCAAGTGCTCCCGTATCTTTTCAAGGGTCGAGCAGATTCTCTAATGGAAACTCTCTCATCGAAGAGACGTTCATCCTCCATTTTTGACGTATTCAAAAATAGTGAAAGAAAATATAAATTGAAATTGGAATGACAAGGAAAAATCACGTATTGACATTGACAGCTTAAAGATACTGACTGAAGTTAGGTACAAATAATCTTCGTTTTCAGAGTGAGCAAAGAACCAACGAATTTCCAGGCAGTCTAAATAATAAAATTAAATTAAATTAGGACGGTAAAACAATATCCAAACGTATTTTTGAATACCTTCTCGGTGTATTTCACATTACATCGAATTCGTTTAAATTGCATTTTATCATGTTTCTTTTCTATATCTAGTGCTTGATGTACCTACCTGGTAAATGATTCATGCAGTATTTTGTAGATGGCGCTAATACGAACTCTCTTGAAAAAGGTACCTCAGCAACTTCGGCTTGTTTGGATTGGACCAATGAAAATTGAGCTTTCTTTCGAAGCTTCACTCACTCACTCTTTCAAATAATGTGCTTGTTATTTCATTCATTCAATCAGTATCGCAGGCCATCTGAGTGGGAATGGTATGTCGATCGTGAATAATTTCGATGAATTTTTATTTATTCTGATAGTTTTTGTTTCTCTACATTTTGTGAAATAAAATTACTTTATTCTCAAATATAAATTATAAGTTGAGACATTCTTTGTTATTTTCTGTGTGAATCATTACTGTATATTGGACTTTTGAACAATTTGTGTACACATGTGATCAATACAATCGCAGAAAAAGGAACATTTCGTTTTTGTGGGTACGTATGAATGGATTTATTATTTTTTTATCTAACTGAATATGATTATGTATAATGTGTTTCTGTTAGAGTAGCACAGTGCGCTTGTTTTCCCCAGGCGAGCGCGCACCCGCCCCAATGCGAATTGCGAGGGTTCCGGCCACGGCCCAGCCGAGACATTTTTATGAGAGAGGGCTGTATTTTGCCCGATTCGAATTGTATAATTAAAATCCTACGTATTTTGTTTTCAATTCCATGGATACCGATTTATTTAGAACGAATTGTCAGTTTAAAATCTTGTTGTTCGTTGTCAATTCAATAGGATTTTTTTTTGACTGCGGCTGACTGACCGCATAAATAAAAATAAATATATACAAAAATCAGAAACACCGATACCTAATACTCTACCTTATGTCTTATGTAGGCATCTACTACTATTTAGGTAGGTACTACCTACCCTACATCCCAACCCTTAGTTTTGTCCTGTGTGTAAATGGCCCAGGATGCCACTGTGGGCAAAGCTACTATACTAAATAGATACCATAGATGTCCTGCAATTCAGTTGGATTGACTTGGATTCCCTATAAGCTTTTTATCCTGACCATCTCATTACATCACAAATATTCCTGGCAAATGGCCTACAAATTCTTTTAGTCCGAAACTGTTCCTGCATATGTAGAAAACCAGATTTTGTCACAAGCCAAGATGAACCATGGCCCGTGGAAGCGACGGCAACGGACACACTCACACAAGTAGGTACCTACCTGTTACACCAATGAGGTACAGATAGCAAGGAATAGGTGCCTAGGTCCTAATAAAAAAATAACCACTTCTTTCTTGACACTTCATAAATCATTACTGAATTTATCTTCGCCATTATCTCTCTTATAAATAGGATACCTGTCACAATGGGCGTATCGAAACCCCTAAGGACCCTAAATAATAGGAACTATTATGTGGGTAACAGGTCGTTAAGACGGAAGATCGAAAAATGCGCGTGAGTCAGCCAAGAACGCGGTCGGGGCGAGCGGAACTAAAAGATCTCAGTCATTACCACATGAGTCATCGAACGCGACCTCCGTGGAATCCCTCTTATCTTCTGCCCTCGTCAGGTTACTATGATTATCTCATAAACCATTAACAACCTTAAACAGGTAGCTCATTTCTATTCTACTAGGTAAAGAAGACACAGCACGTATTTCTTCTATACAGAGACACAGCTGCGGGCTTAGTATTAGTACCTAACTACCTAATGTGGTTTCCGGCAAAGTAGAATAGGACCACTCCAAGTCCTCCGATGGATGTCGTAAAGGGGGCCTTAGTAAATAAAAGCTAAACAAAGCTTTTTAAACATCAATGAGACCTCCAACCCCTCTGGCCAACGAGGAGAGTGTAGGCCAAGTCCTCTGGCTGCTCTGGCCAAGTTTGGCTCTGGGTAGTACAGAGTGGGTCGTGCTCATGCAGTGGAGACTAGAAGACCTGATGATGGTGATGATGATGATAGTTCCGGTCTTAGTGTTAGTAGTAATAGTTTTAATACCTAGACACAGCCTACACATTTTTAATGCCATCCAAAAACCACGAAAGTTTGTCCTGAAGGCATACATCTATGTCGGAGTCTTAAAGTAAGGAGGCTGACATAGGCAACAGTGCTCTTTCGCAATGTTGTCTCTAGTGCCACTTACCCTACAGTTAACTGCCTGTAATTTTAATTAAAATGTAGCCAATTTCAAGTCCTCGTTAAATCGTAATGGTTGCCCCGACTGGACACCTTATTTGTCTGTCTAGACAGATTACAATAATTTGTTTACGTCTCTAATCTCATTAGTGTTGTGTTGTCTATGGACGAGGTTTCATGTAGTAGATCTAAAAAATTAAAATTTTCTGATGAATTACATGTTTGCAAGTATATTATAGGTACTTGTCGTAATTTTAAAAATGCAGTTTTGTGTAGCCCAAAAAATGATCACCTTCATCAATGATCAAATTCATTTCATCATAAATTCATAACTGAACACTCTCAGCTTAGAATTACGATCTATCAAAATATCAGCCTTTTCTAACGCTGCTAGGTAATCTTAATTAAGCTATTGTCATTTTTTAATTAAAGTCTTCTTTTTGAAATGAAAGGGGAAATCATGAAATTTAAGTCGAACGATTTGAATTCACACAAATTTATTGGTAGGTAATCTCTCGAATCGTTGAAAGATAAATCAAAATGCGAGTCGAAATACGATGCAACTGGCTGTAAATAGATCGGATGTAACATGAGAGGCGAAAGCTTTTTATTGCCCCATAACGTACCCATAATGACGTCATAGGACCGGTATAAGGAGTACAAATGTGGACCGATGACTGATGTTCAAGTCATTGAGATCTGTTGCGTGGTTTCTTGGAAACTGTGAGTAATCTAATCTGTGACGATTCTGTGTTCCGTTACGAAGTTTGTTTGTAAGCAAATAGCACAATTAGATGAGACTTGTGATGTTTTTCAACAAGTAATAAAATTGTATTTAATGATAGCACATCTAGCTAGATACAGTTACTTGTGTCCGACAAACAATGCTGGCAGTCAAAGTGTAAAGTAAAATCAAAGATTTAAATTCAGAATTGGAACAGTGGCAAAAAAATAATCTAAACAGAGGTGACCAACAAAAAGTTTTATGCTCCATGCAAAAAGTACATGAGCTGTCCATCTGTAGTACTTATACTTTTACTCTATGCTGCAGAGCCCTGCAGAGGTCAAAGAAAACCGTTGCGGAATAACAATAGGGCACAGTGCACACGTTTATCTCGGACGTCGCCGGGAGGCATTCCCGTGCAGGGCATACCTACTATAGTGCCTAGTATAGATCTAACAGAATCGAGTAGGTTCTCCTCGGGTCTTTACAGGTCCGGGGCTGTACTGACGCTCTAGCTACATTCATTTATCCTAATTCCTACCTTACAAATCATACAATGTTGCAGCACTTGTAGCTTTAACGAAATACTAGATATATTTATGTATAATGAGAGTTTCAGCTCGTGAGGTTGTTACTTCATTGTTTTTTTTTGATGACGTATTTTTATAAATTTAATTGACATGACAAACCCGATTGAGACTCGGCGGATAACGTCTACCGTGTACGTAGGGCTTAATGTTGCCGATCGATTGTCAACTATCGATAGTATTGCTTCTTATAATGCATAAACTATCGATAGTTATTCGTCGATACTATCGACAGTATTGCTCTAAAACAGTTACCGATACTAATTTTGGATTGAAATTATCGATTTTTCGGCAACTACGTGGCATCCCAGGTGGTCATCGTAAAAGGGGTAAACCAAGAACACAGTGGAATTACGATCTCCGCAAATTTAATAATTAAACGATGGCCGGAGATAGTGCCAAGTAGAGAGAACTGGAAGGAAATGTAGGAAAACCTTTTGGCCCTGGTTGTTTTCATTAAATAGCGGTCATCAGTCGATGGACCACCTCGCCCTATAACGTGTCCCATCGTAGAAATGACGCTAACAACAAAGGGGTTGCCGATTTCGTTCAAAGACTCAAAGGTCAGTGTATAAGTGATGGATAAATAAATAAGTACTTTATTTAATGAAATATTAATTAAATTAACCCATTCCACTCAAAAAGAAGTCATCAAGGCATTTTGATAATCTTACAACATGTTTGCGCTTCCTCCAACAACATCTGAGGGGGTTCCAAAAGCTACTTCCCGAAAACATTGATCTACTACGCAGGTGCACATCTGTAGTATTTTACTTACAATGATGGGACAGGTACTTAATATATAGGTAGTTAGGGTGGGTAGAGGGAAAACGGGAAAAGGGGACGAAACTAAAGACAATTCGATAAAATAACAAAGACATGACGTGCGCCGTAACGGGTATTAATATCGTAATCCGGCTTATTTTTCTATTTTATTAGAAACTAGCCGAAGGCCGTGACTTTATTAGCGTGGACTTTGTCTCTGACAAAATGCTCATCAGGCTGAACTACTTTTTCTAAGGCGTCATTTTTATATTTTTATAATTTAGCTGGACCATTCTGCCCTGCTAAGCGTAAAAGTCCTATCTATCAATTTTAGGTATTTTGATATTTTTGCATATTTGGGTTTCTGGCAACCCTATTTCTTAGGTTGCAAAGTAAAAAAGTCCTATCTTTTCATTAACGGGTTCAAACGACTATATTTATTTTGTCTTATCTGTCTTACAATACCCTAGTACAAAAGATAAAAGTCTTAACTAATGTTACCAAGGACAAAAGTCCTTTCTGCAACGTTTAGACACAGATAAGACTTATAAGTATGTTTTGTATTTCTATGAATGGAAAATGTGACTGTATGGTTAGACAACTACACGGCGCAAAATAAAAATTGGGCCATATTCTGCTTTTTCATATACATTGTCAATGCTACAGAAACCAACCTAAAAACACTACATGTAAAATACTTTGAGCCAGGACATACATTTATGAGCGCAGATTCTTTTCAATCAAAAATCCTTAAAGAAACATCAAAAGGTTTATGACTTTGAAGATTTTAAACAATGTATGATTTTAGAGTTTCACGGTCACAATTACTGTTATTAGTCGGCCAGCGACCATGATGGCAGAAGGGCCGTTGAAATATCTGGCAAAAAACGATATTAATCGCGGTAAGTCTCGTAATACTAATAACAGTTTTAAACAATGTGTTTCGACGGCTAACAGTGGAAGAGTAACAGTAATAGAACCCAATGTTGAAATTTTTTATTTATGACTGAAAAGAATTTTCATCACAGTATAAACTGAATAAAATCACCCTCGACCATACTTATGTGACATGGTTTATCTGTAGAGGTAAATTAACTTTATCTTATAAACAGAAATTTGGAAACGACTTCACAGAAATTAATATTCTAGTACATACGATCCAAAAGAAGGTGTAATTCCTAAACCCACAACCAGAGCTCAACCAAGGCACAGAAAAGACATTGCTTCCTCCACATAGATCGGAATTTTGGAAAAACCTCACTGTCACCGATACTGAATGTACCCTTGATTATTCATTTCGTTACAAATACATTAACTTACATCATTGGTCAATAATTATCCAAGTAACACGGGAGAAAAGAGAAAAAAAAAATTTTGCTTTGTTTAACGGCCAAAATTTTAAAAAGTTTAGAATTTTCGAAAAAATCCTCCCTTTATAAAATAAAAGAATTTTTCATTTTCGTTATTTTTATATATGAATTATAAAAATATGTTTAATTTCCTATTTTATGCAGTTTATTTTGTGTCAATTTGACAATATTAAATATATAAAATATTTTTTTAAATAAAATTTATTTCAGTTCTATGTTTCGTTTTCGCAAGAAAGTTGACTTGGCATAGACAAAAAAAGAAAAAAAAATTAAAGATTTATTGAACAGTTAATTTCTCTTATTTAATACCAAAAGGATATTACAACTGAATTTAAAACATTTGAAAAATATTAAAAGTAATAAAAATAATTAATAAGATAAAAAAAACAGTACGTAGCATATATGCAACACGACGCTACAAAGGGTTAATAAAATTAAAAACATCACTAACCGTTTTTTATTATATGACATGGGTATCGGTTCAGAAAGTCCTATTAGTGAAATGTTACGCTCCTCACTATGTAAAAAAGTCTTATCTGCAGTTTCTGCGAGTTATTCTATTAATATGCAAATAATTAGTTACCCATAAAAAACAACATTCCTTTATCTACATAAATCCACAGTTACTTATGTCCTTTCTTAGGGAAAACACGACGGCACAAACCCAAACACGTTTTTCTCTCTCCTGTAAAATGTCTAATTTGCATATAGGACTTTTACGGTTAGCAAGGCAGCATTGTAGTTCAGAATTAGATGTACCATTTTTCAAAATTAACCTACCTAAAAAAATATACCCTATATAATGCCCAGGCTTAGCAGCTATATAACAAAAAAAGTTTCATTCGAATCCGTCCAGTATTTCTGGAGATTAGCGTGTACAAACAGACGTCTTTTTTTCAATTCTTACTCTATTACTATTTCTGCATCGCACCATTTTTTTTTTTTTGCATTACCTATATTCAATGCACGGACACTTTATTTTTACTGTTTTATTATATGTATAGATAAACCACGTATGACAAACGCAGATATTATTTTAAATCAAGTTATACACAGTTAAACTTAGTTAAACAAAATCCGCTCAAAATAAGTTGTCATATAGCAATACTGCGCTTAAAAATCTGTTAGTGTCAACGTATTTTGGTTGATTGTGGTTTAAACCATGTAGAAAAGACGGAGAAAGTATATTTCTGATGGTCTAATCGTGTCTGTACGTGCTGCATGCCAAAGATAAAATCGGAGTCTGTCTAGAGTGGACACGAGCGTGACCCGGCGAGCGGTGCCCTCACTATCACGACGCCATATTTATGGTCATGTATTTTTAACCCTTTAGGCCCAACGCAGACGACAAACTATCCGTGACGCACTTTTTAGTCTGTGATAGTCTGTGAAAATACAATATACTGTATAGCGTTACTGCATGTGATTCCATGGGTTCTATTTTCACAGACTAAAAAGTGCGGCACGGATTAGTCCGTCGTCTGCCTTGGGCCTTAACCGCGAACGTCGGATTTATCCGACTAACATTGTCGGGCCCATTCCACGAACGTCGCATATTTCCGACAAAAAAATGCTCGTTTGGCAAATCGTAACTTATGTATCCATATCCGTTTTTGGTTGTAGGTATTTATTTAAGATTTACCATGCCTTGCGCTGGGGGTGGGGGCACGAAAAATGATATAAAGGAATGTCTCGGTGAAAGGGTTAATTAGGAGGTATCGAGGAATTTGTTTTGATTCCAGTCATATTATTAGATAAACGACAAGTCATGAAATTTTTTACAACTTTTTGCCCTCTACCAAATGACATTTTTGTTTCTTGTAAGTAAATAAATAAAAGTTTCCATCCTTTATTTAGTTTCCGGTATGTGCTAATATATCACAGCAAGGTTTATCGAAATATTGGAAGTAATCAAGTTTTAAGTCTTTTAAATGTAAAGGATAAGAAGTCATCTTACGCCACGAGTTCTATAAACACCACAAAAAACAAAATTCATAGTTGTCTATAGTTCTAGTGTACAACCGCCTTTATATTAATTAAATCATACCTACGATGCGCTCAATTATCCGATTCATCAATCCGTAAAGTGCTTTACTCGCAAACTGATAGGTTACTCGGTATCTTTGGTTGTAAGCCCGACAAAGATGTTACATATTCTCTAGATATCTCGTTATTACTTCATATGATAACCTCACGTAACTACATATTAAAAGTTTTTTTTTTTTTAAATATGTATATACAGCACATTAAATTATGAAAAATCTGCATACTTCCCACTATATCAGCTGCTTTAAGTGTTACCCTTTCTATGACACGATGCAAAGCGAATAAACTTAATCGATTGCTTTGAATACAAATATAAAAGTTTGTTTTATATTTATTAAATAGCATTTTTTCTATGGGATAAAATCAGAATTGGAATATGGAATGTAACATAATGTGAGATTTAATTTTATGGGCCCACCTAGAAGCTTAACTAAGTATGCAATTGCAGTTTCAAATAAGTGCCGATATTAACTATCATCATTATTAGTTTTTATAGTTTAAAAAAAACATAGGTCTTGTAAATCAAAATTCCGAGCGAAAGAGTGCACCGAAGTAAATTGTTTTTAGATGTTGGTGGTAACTGGTAAATCTACCTATTTCTTAATCAATGAAGCTCCGTGTTTTAATTTGGAATTAATCGACTGAAATAAGATAACATCTTATGAATCTAATAGAGACGCTAATGCTTCTTAAAAACAGGTAAAAAGTATAGAGAAACGCGCTTAGATCAAATTGTATCGTAACTCGCTGTAAATTAGATGGTTGTTTTAAAATATTGTTGACACAAATAAGTTAAACTTGTTTGCTTGTAATAATAATGAGTACAATCATAATATAAATCATAATGCACTGCTTAAACTTTGATTTTTTATTCGTCCTCTTAACCCCTGCAGCTGAAACTTAGCGGTAGCGGGGTTAGGGGAGAATCAACCGATATTTTGGTTCATGAGTTTCATGACATAGTTTCTGTCCGATGCCTTTTTTCTTTGCTTTTTCATTAAAAATTACTAACTTTGTTAATGATGCGGATTAAGCGGTACAATGTAAATGTCGACCGCCATTTCGATTTGTCTCTTCCTCAAGATTTTCTCATTTTTCATAGGTCTTCTCTTCTGCTGACTTCCATCTTTGTCTTTTCTTTTGTGTCCAATTTGTTATTATCTTGACGTCTTGCAATGCAATTATTCATCCTTCGTGACGTGCTGCTCATCTTTATCAATAAAACAAGTTTTTATTAACTTAGTTACTTACACACACAATATGTGACGCTAGAATACATTTCAGCACTTTGCAATATGCTCAAAATTACAAAGTAATTTTGTAATTTATTAGATAATTACTTTGTAATTAGCAAAATTATTGATTTATTAGATAATTACTTTGTAATTAGCAAAATTATTGATTTATTAGATAATTACTTTGTAATTAGCAAAATTATTGATTTATAAAGTGTATATTTCAATAAAAAACTTAAGGGTCATCCGGATGGAACGAAGTTCAAGAGAGAGAGAGACAGACAGAGAAACACGCGCACGCCGCACGGCTTACAACTATAGCAAAAATGTCGTTACAACTTTTGGCCTTAATTTTTTCCGTCTAGCCCCCTTTAGCAACGCGCGATAAGGAACTTCGTTCCAAAAAGACATGTCAAGATTGTTTACATTTATTTAAATACCTCACCAAATGGAGTATAGATACATAACAATGATTTTAACTGTAGGGATGCAACGATACCGATACGATAATCGTATATCGGCGATTATCGTAAACCTTTACGATCATTCGTTATCGTAAATATTACGATACGATATTTTTACGATACATTTACTTCAAAATTTTTAAATTTTTACTCTTTCGGGTAAAACGAAACGCATAACGCGTCAATGTCTGAACGCTTCGCATCCGTCACTTTTGGCATTGACAGTTTTAAGCAGGCAGGCAGGACTGATACACAGTGATGCACGAATACAATTCCATGCAGTGATGAGAGAAACCGACATAAGGAAAAATCTTTAATATGTTGTGTTTTCTGAATAAGAATTTGCCAGTTATAAATTACAACTACAATTAAAATTAATTAATAGTCAGTAAATGTAACAAATAGTAATAATTTAAAATATAAGTTAATGATGAAAATTGATAAAATTAATAAATATATTGATTAAAAATGCTTACTTTTTTATACTTTTACTTTACTAAGTCTTACAATAATAACATACAACAAAGCTTCCAATAAATTCATCAAAATGGTAGGTATTAAACAAATATCGTAATGCATTCGTATCGTAATTCGTTATCGTATTTGGCCATTACGATGTATTCATCATTTGTATTGGTATCGTAATAGCCGTATCGTTGCATCCCTAATTTTAAGTTTAACCTACCAGTTAGAATGCCGGCAACAAAAAAAAACAGTTGCAGACGTAGCAACATTAACTCGCTAATCGTCTCGAGTTACTATTTAATTGGAAGCTGCCTGAATCGATTACACCTCCAACGGTTATTGCATATCACATAGTATACAGCGATTTAAGCGGGTGCACCTAATAATTTTCGATCTTTTTGTATCGTTTTTTGTTTGTTAACCCTTGAAGCGTTACAGATCATTTACGCTCTGCTGGCTTTTTCTGCCCTTTAGCCATGCAGAACGTTATGAAAGATCCCATTATTTTACTTTTATTTAATAAAATATTAGTATTATTACATTATTTGTACAAACTTACATATTATAAAACTCTCAAAACAATTCTTGAATCATAGCCATTTAAAAAAAAATCATTTGTACAAGCTTTTATCGTAAGGGCAAAGCACTTTTAAGACTCAGACTCAGACTGTAAAAACAATCTACAGACGAAAATAATATTATAGAAACTTGCTACAATATAATTTAGACAGGTACTGCATTGCGGTTTCCTTATAAATCCACCTTGTACCAAACAAGACAGCTGGTTTGGGCCGAGCTCGTGTCAACAGGTGTACACGAGCCCTTTTTTTGTTTTTTTTTTTTGACGTATCTTTAGTAATAATACCTTCTCGCTCACTCGTGAGATAACGAGGATCGTGCGTCTCTAATTTAGGGTAGTGACTTGTCAAATTTGTTTTTTTCGATAACGATATCATAAATCATAGTTACTAGTATAACGTGTTTGATTTAGTTTTTTCGGTACAGTAATTTGAATTGTTAGCTACCGTTAACAGTTCTATTAGGCTATCAATATTCGTTTCTATTCTCAATACCGTTTGTAAGATTAATTAGGAGTTTACATTAACAATTTGTACATAGTTAGCTGTATTCCAGTCATTGAATAAAAATTCCAGTCTGTATAATGTCACGAGTAGTCTCGAGTCATATCATAAGCAAACCAGTACCTGGGCGACCGAGCTTTGCTCGGTTACATCTCAAACAATAACAATTTTTTTTTAAACTTGTCTAAAAACAATGCAAAATAAAAAATTATATTTAAACTTAAACATAAAAAAAACAAAAGTAAGTCACCGAGTGGGATTCGAACCCGTAACACTCTTTCTAGCGGTCGGTATCCTTAACCGCTGAGCTAAAAACAAGGCGGTCGGCGCGACGAAATTAGCGACCATATTCTGCATACAAAGAAAAACGCATGAAAACTCGAAAACACGCGTTTTTTCAAACATTAAACTAATCTAGATCGATTGTTTACCCCCGAAAACAACCATATACCAATTTTCAGCAAAATCGTTAGAGCCGTTTTCGAGATCACAGAAATTTATAAATATATATATATACAAGAATTGCTCGTTTAAAGGTATAAGATATCTCATTCCTAGCGATTTTTAATGCTTTCCTAATGCAGTAATGCACACGAAACTTCCTTATTTTATGTATCCAAAATCTAAATTAAAATGTAATTCAACATTTTAAGTAATCAAAATCGAAATCAAAATGTAAATTCAAATTTTAGCTATATACATTGTCCGAACCTTTTCCGAAAATTTGGACCGCACATTACGTGGAATAATTTATCGATATCGATAAATTCCATCGACGCTGCAAGCCGTCCACATTTGCCGATCGGCAGCTGGATTGGATTTAGTATTTTTTGCATGGACGCCCTGACGATTTGCAATATTCGATCAAGTGCCGACCTTTACTGCTGACCCACCTGCCTTATTTTTTTATAACTTGTTTTACCGTAAAAATATTAAAACCAGGTTTAAATGATTAAAAAAGCGACGACTAGTTTTGGTCTGCTTAGAAAACACCATCAGATACTTTCTTTTCTTGCAATGAAATTGACTGATAAAGAACATCTGCTCCACGGAAGACAGCTCAAAAGGCGACTTTCGTTCAGTTCGGACATCAAAGGGCTAAGGCGAAACGACAAACGTAATGGCTTTTGGTAGGCACCAGACGCGATTGGGTTCTTGTAAATGTGGACGTAAATTAAGGACGGAAAATTAAGAGGCACAGTCAATTAAATTACCTACTTTAGAAATTCTCCTTTAAACCGACTTTCGTAAAAAGGAGGGAATTTCTCAATTCTTTAGTAAATATTGTTTATGTTTTAAATTGATGAAGTAAGAACGCTGCAAGCTGCAATGTATTATTGATCAGTCGCATTGAGGTTTTTTCATCAAGCTACAAGTCTTTTTGTCTCTACTGCAGAAGCACGAACCTCTCTGTCTGTACTACCAGGCTATCTTGTCCAGAGCAGCCAGAGGATTTGGCCTTCACTCTACGCGCTGGCCAGAAGGGTTGGAGAGGTCTCATTGCTGTTTATAAGCTTTGTTTAGCTTGTATTTCCTAAGTCGCCTTCTACGACATCCACGGGAGGACTTGGAGTGACCCTATTCTACTCCGCCGGGTACCACACGGCATTGACATACGATGATAATATAATTTATCAAGTGATACAAATATCCAAAGATATAATTAAATAATTTTTGGATTTGACGACAATAAAATAAATTCTAGCCACGGAAAGACAATAAAGTGTACTTTATTGTTGAGGTACGTATAAGTTACCTATCAAAACAAACTTGCCATTGCCATGAATCTTTTATGCCATCGGCATTCGATAATATTGCTGTCGAAATAGCAATGGCTGCAATCATATAATTCGATATAATAGCCTCTAATTTCCCGATGAATAGGTAAATCACCGGGCATGTCTCCAATAGAGATAGGGTTGTCATGTCGTTAGGTCCTAAATATGCCTCGATGTTAACTTATTCAAAGAAATAAACTGTGTTATTGCTCTAAATTAGCTCTATATGTATACACTCGCCTTTTGCATACCTCGACCAAGGAAGGGATGTCATCGAGGATTTCTTGTGTAAATAGCAACAGGTTCGGGATAGAAGAGCCTTTACCCAACATTCTCGGAATTCAACTAAAGGATCCACTAGCCGAAAATTTTCCTCTAAAATCTAGACTTAGGAATTTTAAGGCGCAAAATGTTTCAAGAGTTTCATGACATCCAATCAGCGCGATCCCGGTTGATTCTTAGCTGCTTCGAAGCCCAGGGTGCTCCTTCCATCAGACTTTTTCTCCGATGGCATACATGTCGAAGAATTTATCATGCCCTTTTTTTACTTATGCGTGACAACCCTGAATGGGTTGGATGGAGCGGGTTAATGTGGTGGGCAGGGTCCGTGAACGCTGGAGCATGGCATCAATCACGAGTGACAACACGTCGGAGTCATTAGACCCTTTAGTCTATATCATATATCAATCAAACTGCTAAAAATCGAATTCCACAATCAATTTTACGTCTATTTTGAACAGATACAGTTTTTTGAGAATTTATTTTAAGTCTGTGCATGTAGTTTTTGATATGCTTAGTTTGGTTTAGATATCATGATTAGTTTTACAAAACTCTCGAGAAAACCTACGATCACATGATCGACGTTCGCTAATGCTGAAATGTATGTAAGTAAATTATGCATTTTATTCAAAGAAATTTTAAGTAACAAAATATATAAATGTGTACTTACATTTTTCAAAACAACAAACAATAAAAACCATGACGAATTTAAATGTAACACGAGTAATAAAAACTAGGGCACACTATCTAAGCATTCACGCAATGGAAGTTTATATCCCAATTCATCCCGCGATATTCTGCCATGACGGGCTGCCGGACGTACCCTCGGTTATCAACAAACCACCAAACTTATCTCCCGCTACTGGTTTGAGTAAGGATATAGGTATAATTCCTTTGTGTCAAATATTTGGGCTCATTCATGCGGCACAAAATACGAAGAGTACAGAAATAGTGAACTCTTAAGGCCCAGTGCAAGTTTAACTGATGCTTGTATGTCTAAAGTCGTCGTCAACCATACAAACCATAACTTTTTTTTTAAATTAAATAGCAAAAATACTCTTGCAACGTGCAATTATCAAAGTAATGGCCATATCTCATTTGGTGTCCAGAATCCCGAAATTGGTGCAAAATATTCTAGTGTGCTCTAATAAACTTTGTAAAAATCTTAAGATAAAGCATCTGTTTCTCGATCCTCATGCTTATTCATACGGAAATTACGTAATTTTCATTCATTACTGGTTGAGTAAGCAAGCATTGCAGTCAATATTACATACTAACGACGGACCCAGACGGAGGCGCGCTCTAAAAACTTATAAAAACTTGGATGTGGGGAATACTACAGTAATGAGTATAACTGCAACGATACTTTGATAAAATCTTTTTAGATCTTTCCATATTCTGATATGACTTCGACGATAATAGAAAAATATTACTATAATTTTCTATCTTTCTGTTTTTTCTTCTTTGTTTTTTTTTCTTTTATCTATGATTTATTGTTATGAAACTTTTGCATTTTTACGCTCACTTTAATTTTTGCTATAAATATGAATGATATACATAATCACATTTTTAATTGCAATAACATTTTTGAGAAAAAAATCATCACCTTTTTTCTTAGTAGTATTCGTATTTTGAGGAAACATAAAAGCATTTACACTGAAACTTCAACAATAAATGTATTGTCCACGTAACCTTGGTAACACTGTATCAAGCTCTATATATATTTATATTTGTTTACTCTATAATATTGTAATATTATGGATAATGTCAGTGACACCGATATTTATGTAGATAAACACTTCCTTCTAGTTTATCAACAGGATAATTTAATACATTAAACATAAACACATACAGAATGTTTACGCATATGTAACAGTCAACTTTTATAACCATTCGTAAAGAAAATAAGCTCAAAAGTTGTTTTACGTTATTAATTGTGCCCGCGACTTTGTCCGTAATTAGCATTTTTTACATATCCTAAGTATTACCTTATACCTAGAGATATAAGTCTCGTCAAAATCGGTCCAGCCGTTTATAATTAGCCGAAATATACTGACAATATTTTTTAAATTACCGTTATTATTTTTATAATATAAAAATGCATATTATGCATTTAGAAAAAACTGGTAATTTGAAGAAAAAAAATAAATATATAGCTATAATAATATCTATCTTACTTTGTTTTATTGACAATCTTCCTATCAACTAGCTGAATACTGGATCAAATCTTTACTTATATAGTATATAGATATTGATATGTATAGGAATAAATCAAGCAGGCCTCCATAACGATTGCCTATGGCTTCGACTGTAAACCACACACGCGTAACCCTTTTCTATCCCTTCAGAAAGTGACCTACTTACATATTTCTAATAAAATAATTTTAGACAAGTTCACAAGTAAAAGTATATGAAATTTTGTTGTAATTCTTAATGTATAAAACAAAGTCGTGTTAGTTACACTATTTATAACTCAAGAATGGGTGCACCGATTTAGATAAATTTTTGTATGGAAATAGTGTAAGACCCGGGTAAGGATATAGGATAGTTTTTATCCCGAAATTCCCACGGAGAGTGGAGCTCGCGGGCACAGCTAGTAAGTACTCAATATAAAAAAGGTTTCGAAAAAAAGCCGCAAAATAACAGTACAATTTACTAAAATTTATTACATAGATTGCTGGTTTGGCGTTACAACAATATTGTTCAACATGCATAGGCGCGACTCGCGAGCCTTTGACAAGGTTATAAAAATTTTATGCTGTTTTAACCACATGCCTCCTGGCTGAGCGTAGCTTCAAACAAAGCATGCTAACATCGCTAACACGCGTCATACCATTCCTTTTTATACGGGAGCAATAAAAAATAACAATGAACACCAAATGTGGAATAAGCGACCAAATAGGAGTGTTATAGCTTTAGTGACTGAACCCGGCGGTAATGGCGCCCTTTGGAAAAGTGTTGCCGCTGAAAATCGCTTTTATAGACCTCTAAAACCATAAAACCTTATTGGAACCCAATAAACATGGAAAACTTAAGTTTTGCGTGACCGTGATTTTTGTTTCATCGTCGAGATTGTCGGTTATATGATAACTGGTCTACTTAATCTTTGTTAGAAGCTTGACGTATGTAGTAATACCACAGAATAAATACTAGTACTCATACTTAATTACTCACGTAGTAATACCGACCAAAAAGTTTCCTAGCGCAAGATCAAAATATAAATATAACCGAAAACTTTGTCAGCATAAAGTAGGTATGTAATTTACCTTACCTATACCTACTGCTCTTAACGAAGAGCTTGCTTTACTTACAAAGTGAGAATGCTTGTGTAACAATCTTCGAACATCTGTCTGAAACATTGTTTCCCACGAGCCAACATCAAAGACATTCCGATTAATTTCATGCAACCTAATTTATCGAAGATTTAAATTCGGCTCGAGAGGCTGTTGACCCCATCTGGCCAAATTTGTGCCCCCCAGTGCTTGACACGTGCGTTTGCTCAGACAATATTGGCAGAAATAATAATTACACAGTCATTGAGACTCATTTGGAATTGGGTCAAATATTCGTTGAAGAGAAATACAAATGTATCTCTTTAATTGGAGGGTTATCTATAATTATTACTAAGTATCACATTTCTTTGAACATCAATTAACTAAAGCTAGTTTAATCTTCATTTACTGGGTCAATATATTTTCACTAGTAGCCTAAACCTTTATTGTTGACCCTTTCATGTCTCATCCAAACATTGACCAAAATGAGCATTCCCCTAAAGTCCAATACACTCCACTTGGCTTCATCAACGTTCAAAAGGACATCGAGTACTCTCTACTACCGAGCAGGACCGTCCATTCGAGAACGCTTTATGTATGTGAGTCCCATTTTAATTGAATCTCCGGACACATCAAACGACAGAACCATATGGCATCTTACTAAATTTGTATGAACCCAATGGAGTCCCTAACAATGATTTACCTGTAAATTGCTCCTATGTATTTGTAGCTACAAAGTTACGGCTGTCATCAGTCATTAAGCTATGTCAGATATGCCATTAGGGAGCTCAAAATCAGACACTAGTGTTGGACATTTCTTTTTATTGTTGTGAAGTTGATGTATAGATTTATCCACATGCAACTGTTTAATTTTAAAAGCTTAAAGTATCATATTAATAGCATTCTTCTCCAGTAGAATTGGCGGAATAATTATTGCTCGCCTTCAAGCAAAACATATTAGTAATTAATCTGTTTTTGCAGCTTTTCGCCGAGGCACGAAGATTGCTTTCGATCGGAATGTGGGGCTGGCGGGCGATTGTATTTACTTAATAACTAGGTATATTGATTAAAAATTACCGCTTTGTTTCTATATGGTACTTTCATTGTAAAATCATCATGTTATTTTAAAAAATCCAGGAACGTTCTAAAGAGTAATCTATTGTTACCATACATATTTAAAATCTATAGGAACTTACATCGACATACGAAAATAATGCGAAACAAAAATAATGGGAATGGAATATGTGCAGAATGGGCTACTCCCATTGACACTTTTTCTTACAATTTCCTTACTAATGCGTCCAATAAACATCCAAATCGCTGTAATAAACGTGGACTCGTAAGTTAGTGAATAGCAGCCGCCGTCGCGTGAGGTTCTGCCGCGTACGGGTGTTCGCGTTGGACACGCCACACTGCACCTACTACGATACGATACTACCCACAGATAGTTGTAGGTAGTATTATGATTCATGTCATGGTATCGTGCGACAAGCTTGAAACGGCTCATCTTTCATGTCTTTGTTACTTCGGAAGATTTGAAATACTGAACTCACAGACCTGATTCGGGACCATGAATTTGAAATCCTAGTCTGAAATTCAGGTCAGTGTGATGCCAGCCTATTATTGTAACAAACAGTCTAAGTACCTATCTAGTACTGTTGTGACATTACTTGAATGTGCTCAGAAATTTAAACATCATTATTTTAGCCGCATTATCATTTAAACCTTGAGTACTTTTAGCTTTCAGCTTATTGTTTAGTAACTAGGAATAAGTAAGTAAGTAAAACACTTTATTGCACCAAAACACATGAAAATAACATTTAAATATAAATTCAGATGCACAATAGGCGGCCTTATCGCCTAGGCAATCTCTTACACCCTTTGGGTGACAGGATAAATGGAATAGTTAAATGCATACTATCTTGCCCACAAACACTGAAATCTGCGAAATACTTGGCTAGTTCGGCATTCAAGTCAAGATCTTGTACTACAACTAAACAACTATCATAATAGTTGTTTCTAAAGAAAGCTCCAAATCTCTATCATCCCTTTTCTTCATAAGTTTCATAAAAAGGCATGGGACATAACAGAGCATAGCGTGGTTTATTATGATTGGCACACACGTGACGTGACGATGATGTTGGGTTGGGTGTGCCCGTTAAGGGTGTCGTCGTAATATAATTTCCTAGGTTGGGTTTTCACTGCACTAATGTACACAACATTGCAATAGAAATGTTTTTAATACAAAAGTTGATGAATGACTGAGTAAAATACTAAGGTATCTTTAACTTTGAAATAAATTAAACGGATCGCTGGCTTTTTTTTTCGGGAGCTGGTATCAGTAGCTTTTCTTTAAAAAAACAAAATAACCATTACACGTAATGTAAATTATACTTATTGACATGTAAAAGTGTCTAAAGGTCTAGTTACTAAACAAACTTTTGAATTTTAAATTTGTATGTGTTCGAGCTTAACAAGTAAGGGGCGTCGCGTGATACATCACCATGCAAATACCGCAAGCTCCAGGCTCGCCTAATCTCCATTGTGTATAGCATACTATACACGTATCTACACTGGCCACTATCTACGGTATGGTATCTACAGTAAAATACCGAGAATTGAGAATAATCCGTATTATGGCTGTCCTGGGCGTGCTGTTAGTTGCACCAGATCACAAGCACAAGTGAAGAAAGCACTATGTTACCTACTACAGCGGATGGTTTTGCATTTCTCACAAAATTCGATAAATGCAAATTCCGGCAGCATTTTGTTTATTATCACAAACATAATTAAATTCGGCTGCCACCGCCCGCGCCGGCGTAGTGTCTGTTGTGTTGCTGTTTGTTGAGTGTTGTGACAGTTGAGATGCAGCATGGCATGGCGGACAGTAAGCGATGTTTACCAAAAGTAATATCAGTATCAAACAAAATACCACCAGTTCTTTGTTTAATTGAAATCAGCGATATTGAGATGCAAGTGTAGACAGTTCACTTGTGCAGAGGTATAGGAAGACCGAGAAAGACGTGGATAGAATGTGTAAGGACAGATATGAAGGAACGAGTGGCTAGTGCAAATATGGTGAATGACAGAAAAAAGTGGAAACAGTTGACATACAGAGCCGACCCCAAATAGGGAAATGGCGAGGAAAATGATTTATGAAGTGTAGACAGTTCACTGTCTGAAGAGCTCCTTCTGTACACACTTTACTTTGTTACAACATCGTACGTCACTTGTGAACATAGCGGTTCATTTCGAAGAAAAGACGCTACTTTTGTTACATTGCCATGAGGCATCGATGTTACGAAATGGTTCATTCGTCATGCTGACTACTAAGCCCGTGAGGCGTGTGGCCATTCAGGATTTTGAGTACTTAAAGTATACAGGTAATCGGTAAATAGGACTCACTTGTACATATTATAATCTGTCACGTCTTTATTATTTACGGGGTGAACAGAGCTAAGCATAAGATACGAGGAATTAAGTTTAATATTCGGACCCATAGATTTACCTTTTTTGTATATATTTCTAAATTACATATTGACACTCTTTGATATTATAATTAATTTCTTTGGAAAAAATTAAAATTAAATTAAAACTTTAGTTTTCATTTAAAATTAAATTATTAATAATAATAATATATGTTCTAAAATAAATAAAGATAATAATAAAAGACTTATTTTAAAATTAAATTAAAACTAGTTTTAATTTTTTTTCTAAATAAATTAATTATAATATCAACGAGTGTCAATATGTAATTTAGAAATAAATACTAAATAAAATTTTATTTAAAACTAAATAAGAACTAAAACACCCCTCGTCCAAAAGGCTGGCAGCATCGCCACGTTATATAGCAATGCTGATTCTTTGAACCAGATAGTTACCAGCCCGTTGGTCACAGGATACCTCAAGAGACGTTTTGTAATAAATTTAAATAGATTATTGTATTGGTAAATTACTTATCGGTATTTTCTTTTGATGCTCATCAAATTTCGTATACATCTAGACATATTTCAGATTCCAGTAAATGTTCTATAGCCTGTAGCTAATACAAAATAGACACAATGGAAAGCAACTAGAATTTAGGAAGTACTTTTACCAACGTATCAACCATTATACGCATATACCTCCTAATACGTATTTGAGAATCTGCTAACGCATTTCCTTCATCCAATCATCAAACTTCTTATAAATAAAACAACAGTTAGTGGTACTAGCCAACTACCTATGAAATATTGGCAATAAAGGTAAAAATTGTAAATTTGGAGCACATCCAAAAACGCCGTTTCGGGTCATCGACCACCTGATTTATGAATCCAAACGTAAATGTTTGTTTCGACACGCGAGCTTACGAAGAACGGAGCTTTTTACGGAAATCTGCGGAAATGAAGAGTCGCGTTAATTAAGAATAAGTTTGTGCGTGTATAATTTCTTGTTATGGCATGAAGTAGCCATACCTAATAGAGATTTTTATTAGCTATCCATACCCGTTATGTTTCTTGTAGGTACAGTACAGAAAAGGCACAAGTCGTATAGAGAGGTCAAGCATTTAGCTGAAAATATGGAGACATTGGAAAATACTCAAACGACAAGAAAGAACCTCGTTCTTAAATTTATTGATGATGATGGTGGTACAATACATCGTTTACATACATACATACATACTATCAATGATATATTATATACTATCACGTCATGGGGCAGACAGAGCATTTTGGGTCTTGCGGTTCTATGCAGAGCCCAGGGCCGCAAGACCCAAAAGCCACTTTTAGCGTCATGGTGGGCGAGAAGATGGAAACGCAATCAATACAGTGATGGGTTGCTAGCCGCATCGCCTGTTAACATGATTTGCATTTTTGCCCATTCCTTCGATCGGCTTTTACGATCTGCGTGGGAAGAGAAGCAGCTGGTACATTCTAAGTTTTTTTATTTCTCCCAGACCAGCATGGGCGGATACACCGTTTAATCTATCAGATATACACCTACCTAGACATTCTGTAAAATTTGACGGTCGGTGGAGGCTTAATAATAGATGGCAATAGGATGGGTCCCATTGCTACCCATTTGGGTATGGAACCCTGAAATGTTCTAGTCCTTCTAACCACCACTTACAAAATAAGGAGCCACTGTGTGATTGGGTATATTTAAAATATGGTGATCTCCAGTATTCTCGTATATTCACAGCGATTTCTTACATTTCATACAAAAGCTCGACCAGAAAAGAAAGACATCCTTCCCCCGCGATTAAGTTAGAATGAATCTTGCAAAGCTAAACAACGTTATGAACCGAAACAGGGCATATTAAAATATTTACAAACTTAACCGGAGCCCAAATTGCCTCCATTTGCATTTAATACAGCCGGCGGCGAGTTATTTTCGAGCGAGCTGGTCCTAAAGGTGCGCCTTTGAAGTTGCAGATGATATTGTAGTTATTTTATTTTACGCCAAATGCGGTGTGCTATGTTAATTGAAACTATTTATTATAAGTTATTATTGTCACTTCTTCTTATCGTGTGTGTTAGTGACTAAAACCAGTGTCAGAGGTTTTAAACCGCCATAAAGGCCTTTGACATGGTTTAAGGTAACGACCAATGTCAAAGACAGTGACCGGGAACGACGGCTTAACGTGCCCTCCGAAGCACGGATCATATTACTTATCAGACAATCAGGTGATCAGCCTACAATGTCCTAACCAAACTAGGACAACTACAAAAAGTCGTTGCCCCCGCCGGGAATCGAACCCGCGACCTCCGGGTATGAGCCGGACGCTCTAACCACTACACCACGGAGGCAGTTCACTAGTACTATTATTGTCACTAGTACATTTCTATGGCGTTCTAGAAAAATACAAGTAGCCACATCCATGATAGGAAAAGGTACATATTTTTTCTCTATAGGTACGTACAGATAGACTCTGACATCATGCATTCATATGCCTGCATCTTTATCTTTGTTATTTTATAAAATCAAACTTTTATTTTCTTATTCGTTTATACATATTTCCGTGCGTAATATTTAAACTATAATTTTTCAAAACTAAAAACTAATTTTAATAAAATTTATATGGGACCACCTGACAAGAATAAACAAAAAAAGATTTTTTTCAAATCAATCCAAACGTCTTCGAATAATCGGTTAATATACATAAATGACCGGCCAAGTGCGAGTAGGACTCGTGCATTAAGGGTTCCGTATCATTATCTAAAAAATCTAGTTTTTTGTATGGGAGCCCCCTTAAATATTTATTTTATTTTAATCTTTTTATTTATTATGACAATAAAAATACAACTGAGTATTTTGTGATTTTTTTAAGTGCCTGCTTGTTGCCATTATTGATATCGAGCAAAAAAGGGCAAAAAATTTGGGTTTGTTGTATGCGAGCCCCCCTTAAATATTTATTTTATTTTGTTTTTAGTATTTGTTGTTATAGCGGCAACAGAAATACATATTTGTGAAAAATTCAACTGTCTAGCTATTGCGGTTCTTGAGATACAGCCTGGTGACAGACAGACTCACAGACAGCTAAGTGTTAGTAATAGGGTCCCGTTTTTACCCTTTGTGTACGGAACCCTAAAAAAAGATCGCGACGAATTTATAACTTCCTCCTTGGAAGTTGGTTATAAAACCTTTCGTGCTGCCAGGTTTTGATCTAAAACTAACTGTAGCGGCTTTAAATCGTAGCAAAACTTTTGATCCTCGCTGTTCCGTGCAGTTTCTTATTGATGTAGAGTATCAGAGGGAAATTGTTTATCTAAATTATGATGATTGACAAAGTAACCATACATAAACTTACACAGTACCACATTCCTGTACAGACGAGGTTTTTACAGCTCGGAAGGTACTATTTAAACATAAATCCTTTCGTGTTCCACTCAGGTTTCGATTTCGGAACAACTGCAGCAGCTATAAATCTCAACTGAACTTTTTACCCGCGTAGTTCCGCGCAGTCTTGTATCAACGCAGAGGATCCACACATAGAGTTACAAAAGTTACCTGAAATAAAAAGCATAAAGGCTTAACTCTTGAATGTAATAAAATTATAACCCTTTCGTGTTCCACCCAGGTTTCGATTCAGGAACAACTGCAGCAGCTATAAATCACAGCGGAACTTTTTGTCCGACTAGTTCCGCGCAGTCTAGTATCGATGCAGACGATCCATACATAAAGTTACTAGAGGCACCTGAAATAAAATGCATAAAGGCTCACCTCTTGAATGTACAAAACTATAATCCTTTCGTGTTCCACCCAGGTTTCGATTTGGGAACAACTGCAGCAGCTAAAAATCGCAGCGGAACTTATATCCGACTTGTTCCGCGCAATCTCGTATCGATGCAGAGGATCCATACAGAGAAACATACAAAAAATAAATACCCGAATAAAATGCATGATTGGTCAGTATCAGAATTAACGTCACATTCCTGCGCAGATTATTTCGACAGACCAATCACGGCTCATGTCTCAATCCTTTCATGCTCCACCAAGGTTTCGATCTAGAAGCAACTGCAATGCTATAAATCCCAGTGAATACTATAAATCCCAGCGGAACTTTTTATCTGAGCTCTTCCGTGCCGTATCGTATCGATGCAGAGGATCCGACGGAAATTGCTCATTGCTCCACACTTTTAATGACCACTTCCGTAATGAAAGCTTAATGAGTGCCGAGAATGTGTGCACGTTATTTAGTTGCATGGTTTTTACAGGCAGCTTGAAATTTCACACCAGTGTAGACCACAAATGAATTAGAAAAGAAGAAAAAATTTATAATATGTATGTATTTATGAAAGATTCCTAATAAACTTTGCAGCATTCATGAATAATACCACCAAAGTGTACCTGTGAAGTGCACTGATAGATTAGTAGTAGTAACTAGCTGAGGTAACTTGTACGAATATGTGATATGGGATAAGGGAAGTTAAGCCACAGTTTTAAAACGGTATCTTTTCCTCCCTCTTTTACAAAGTAAAGAAATAAATCGCAATTTTACTCACGCCCACGCCAGCTATAAATTTCGTGCTTCTAGGTTTATCCCTCATTTCAGGGAATTCGATTCATTCATTTATCTCAATAAATGAAAGCGCAATATTCTGTGTGTTTAGATAAACAAAAATACGAAAAAAAACAAGTCATAAAGCTGTGGCTTAGGATGCAGTGCTTTTTAGGGTTCCGTAGTAAACAAGGAACCCTTATAGTTTCGCCATGTCTATCTGTCTGTCTGTCCGTCCGTGGTCCTACTCAGATACTATAAGTACTAGCAAGCTGTAATTTAGCATGGATATGTACATCAATCATGGCAAAAAAGTCGTAAAATAAAATATGGAAAAAAAAATTGTTTAGGGTTGCTGCCATACAAGTAAAGAGGAAGTCAATATTTTTTTTTCTACAAACATATTGTATGTGTTATCGTTGAATAGGTCTTTCATTGTGAGCTTGGAAACACCATTTTTCGATTTAGGGATCCGTGTCTGAAATATATATAAAGTGAAATTTTTTGTTAAAGTCACGTGTCGTCGTCGTCGTCGTCGTCCCCCCGTCCCCCCCCCCCCCGTCGCCCCCCCCCCCCCCTAAAAATCACAGCCATAGTATATATAATGTAGTTTAAAGAAAAACTATCAGAGCTAAGTGGGGTTAATAAATTAAAAAGTTATAGGCGATCAACTTATAAAATGTACTCGAAAAAGAAAATTTCATACATATTCAATAGATACTTAGACGTTTTAGACGTTTTTAGTGGCATAAACTCAAAGTTGGCATTTACAACTACGGAACTCTACATTGCGCGTGGCTCGACACGCACTTGGCCAATTATGGCCAATTATTAATCTTGTGGTAACTTTGCGTACTTTGCAAATTGTCACGCGGAAACCCTTTTGTTTTATTGGCAGCTAATGAATAATTATTTAATTCGTTTTAAGTATTTTAGGCATTCTCTGTACAAACAGCTTGAAATTAAAATTAAGTTTTGTAATAAAAAAAATATTATATTATCACTACAAAACTAACAAAACCTGAAATCCTGTCTTCTTGCTTTTATAGTAAACGTTCATACAATATTTTCTTAATATATTTTTGACATTATATTAAGGCAAAGCTAAAATCGTTTATTTATCTTTAGATATTTGTATCACTTTATAATTATGCTCATAAGTTAGCCCCGGATATTTATATACATAAAAGGTTACACGCACGACTCTTCCTACCACCAAATGTTTTAAATAAGGCTAACGGATCCGAAACCTACTATTGTAAGTCGTATCACGAACCACGATACAAAGTTCGGAAACCTCGCATAATAAAAATAAACACGAGTGTCGATATTTCATATGAATTTGAACCCGCTACCTTCCGGTGCCTACGCGTATGGAGCATGCATGACTAAATTATGATTAAATTATTATAATATTTTGGCTGTATGAGCTTTACGAATTTCAATAGCCTAGCTTGCTAATGATTATCTAATGAGGTATCGTATCGAGTATCAATGCTCCATTTGCATAATTTTAATTACGCAGGTACCTATCACAGTTGGATCATATTAAAATTTACTCGTATTGAAATTTATTCAACAACTGTATTTTTTTTTTGGAAATGTGCTGAGAATATTTTACTTCGGTATGTACTCACATCTACCTATACTTCGACTTTCCTGTATCTACGTAATAACCTTATATTAGTGTACAGTACCTGGGCGACCGAGCTTTGCTCGGTTACATCTCAAAAATTAATCAAAAATTAACTTCATTTTTTTAAACCTGTCTAAAAACAATACAAAATAAAAAATTATATATAAACTTGAACATAAAAAAAACAAAAGTAAGTCACTGAGTGGGATTCGAACCCGTAACACTCTTTCTAGCGGTCGGTATCCTTAACCGCTGAGCTAAAAACAAGGCGGTCGGCGCGACGAAATTAGCGACCATATTCTGCATGGAAAGAAAAACGTATGAAAACTCGGAAAACACGCGTTTTCCCAAACATAAGACTAATCTAGATCGATTGTTTACGCCCGAAAACCCCCATATACCAAATTTCAGCGAAATCGTTAGAGCCGTTTTCGAGATCACGGAAATTTATAAATATACATATAAATATATATACAAATATACAAGAATTGCTCGTTTAAAGGTATAAGATATGTTACCGTTAGAATGCAGAATACGTTAATTTGCACATTAACTAGGTAATCTGCAGATTTTCTTACGTAACATATTATTCTTTAAAAACATGAAACCCTATTAGAGCTCAAGAATAAAACTAAAAAGCCTTAGAGTAAAGGCAATGTTACACAAATGTCACATTTGACAGCATCACAGCGCCAGCACACGACATGCTGACATTGCTGACCCGACCAGTCGATTGTCGGCACTTTAAACTTGTATGACACGCGATATCGTTGCAGTATCTAATTCTATTGTATTGTATCACTTGCCTGAACAGGCACCCCGTCGGCCTGATCGCTTTGATGAGATAGGGAAGACAGGTATCTACAGTTTGATTGCGTGTGCAATAGTGTCCATCCTACAAAATGAGTAGACGTCGGCTTTATGGCATACTGTTACAAGAATCCCATTAGTAAATTTCCCACGTTGCCGGGGATAAGCCATTGAGTTCGCTAGCCTCCAGTAAAACGTTGAAGTTCTTTTGGGTGTTACTTCTACAAAGTTTCAGTTTTTGTTTTTTTTTTGTTTTTTTTTACTCTCCGAGCTGAGACATAGTAAACTCACTGATATTATAGAGGCGAAAGTTTTTGAGTGTGTTTGTTTATGAATAAATGTTTGTTAGTTCTTCACGCGCAAATGGCTTGACCAATTTTGATAAAATTTGGTATACAGAAAGCTGACACTCTGGATTAACACAAAGGCACCTAATAAATACTAGACATAGGCTACTTTTTCCACGGGTAACACCACGGGGCGCAACTAGTATATCATATAATCTAAACCTTTTGCAATATGTGTTTTGTATGAATATGTTTGTTTAATTTATACAGGAAGGATTTAAACATAATAAATTATTATTTATATGTAGAACAACTTATTTTTGCCTAAGTTGATTCAATTAACATGTTGGCTAGCCTACCTACGTATTTACCTTGTTAATGTTGTACATGTATAATTACTTAGTCAAGTAACAGTTAAAAGACATAATTTATGCGTCCAATCAAAATGTGATTGGATTTCGCACTTAGCTTGTTATATATTTTTTAATATAATTATATATCTTTTCACTTGATTGATTGCAAACTACATATTTAATAGCACTTACGGAACTTGTAAACTTGCTCTATTCTGGTCGTTGACATTTTACAAAAAAAAAACCTAATATTTTAGAACTTAATTATTTTTGGTTGGGCTGGTCCTTTTTTTTATCAAGAAATTGTTCTTGTATGGCTACATATTTGTATAAGTAGTCTGCAATATATATGTACCTATACCTATAATACTTACTTCGCTGGCTCAGCGACCTGAAGTGGATCTTGTCCTCCGACATTAAAGTGCGCCATTCTTTCCTATTCTGTGCCAAATCTGACCAGTCTTGACACTTCCAGCTCTTTCAGGTCTGTGGCGACTATAATACCTTATGTATATTTATAATATACATAATTATTATTACATATTGTTAGACATATACATATACATATTAAATATATTTATAAATAATAACATGTAAATGTATTATCAGAAATTCAGTGTATTTTAATTCATTTAAGTAACAGGAATGTTTTCACCTTGACAATAGGAGACAATCATTTTTCATTTAAAACATACTTGTCTACCAGGAAGAAAATTCCAGGTTTTAACTCATATGTATAGGTTATAAAGAATATAAAAGTTTAATAAATATCCACCTTGTTGCAGATACCAACGATGAGGCAGCCGTGAGAGTAAAACAAGACACGTCGAAAGCAGGTGCGTTTATACATGAAGTATTGTTCTGATAATGTGTTGACGGGCTGCCTTGCACCTGGCCGAGACGCGATCAGCTTATTTAACACAACCAAACTACATATACTATAACTCGTATATGAGTACATTTTAAGGTTATATATAAAGTCTAACAAAATATTTAATGAAACTATTTTTTACGTGAAATCAGTCCATGATACTGAATAACTTTCCCCAAAGAACACATATCGAAATATGAACAGTCTTTTTTATCCTCCCATACAAGTTGACCGATCAGTTGGTCCGTGTTGTATGGAAAGCCAAAAAATATTTTTCATATTTCGACATATGTTCCTTGAGGAAAGTTGTTCAGTAACACGGACTGAATTAACCTTTAAAATAGTTTCAGTATATTTTGTTAGTCCTTATATTATAAAATAAATTACACACTGAAGGCGGTGAAAATAAAGTCTCAGAACTCTTAGATCACAGGCATTATCCACCCGAGCTGAAGGCGAGGGAGCTAGGTGTGTTATTTGAAACTTTTTTTTACCACCCGAGGAGTTTACCTTTTCGTATACGTCGAGGTCGCAAAGCCACTTTTAGGCACAGGAGGACATAAAAATGTAATGGGAAATCAATTATCAACAGAAGCTTTGACTGACGGAAGGTAAAAAAAACTTTGAAGCAAGGCACTGACCGAATGGTAGACCAGAACGGGTGAGAGAAGCGTCGGGCGTCCGCCTATGCGATGGGTTGACGACATAATCAAAGTCGCGGGTCACACCTGGATGAGAGCAGCACAGGACCGGGATGGGTGGTGTCGACGAAGATAGGCCTATGCTCAGCAGTGTGTGGAAGAAGGGCTGGAATGATGATGATGATAAGAAGCTTTGACATGCATATCTCATCATTTAGTTAGTATCTATCATTAAATTATTAAAGTAACTGTGCTTATATAATCACTTTCTGAACTAACCACCGAATCGTTTAAAAACTTTTTTCTACAACGCCTCTTGTTCAATATTTAGATCAAATATTTTCTTTTTCCATGATCGAAAGCAAATATGACGTAATCTCCTGATATTTGTACTAGCTAGACACGAATGTGTCGTTGCCTAGAGTATTGACGAGGGTACACCTGTCTGAACGTTTGTTATTTGAACGCGTATATTTGCTCGCACTACTTGAATAAGGGAATTTAGGCCGCCCTTTGTGCTGTGCAACTTTGGTACACAAAGGCTTGAACTTGAAGTACTTGAGCGGGGCTGTAATATTATTGTTCTTTTTTATTCAATTGAGTTTTTACGCCACAGTAATTTAGTTTCCTTTCAGTCTATCTAATGGCTTTGCACTGCAGCTACTCGAACCTCGTACCTCTTATAAATTGCAAATAATTGTATAAAAAGTACGTTAGTTCAATTGTAGACTACTATAAGCCTACTCGTATACACAGCGTAAGTTTCTTGCCCGTTGCATAATATTTCTTATTTAATTGTATGGTATGCAATAAGCAAAAAACTATGCAAAAAGCATTAGGCAAAAAACACACCAATAAAACTTACTACTAACAAGCTCCGCTGCTCCATTTGAAATAAATTATTTGAAAGGAAATTGAGTAACCCTTTAATATTTTGTCTTGACCAACCCTTCAAACTATGAACTACTGACACAGGTATGGCACTTCATACAAACGGAGCAGCATATTTACCTAGTACTACTACAAGCGAAACAATATATCCGTGCACACGTCAAATGTGTGAGTTAAACAATCAGGGTCACCACCACAGAATTTGTTGCTTTGCTTACCTGTTTTCATCACTCGGAAATCTATAAAATGTTCGTTCTTTTTTGTTTTCCGTAGATAAACAATGATAATATGCGCAGTTTTTCATCATTATGATTAAACAATCCTAAGTAACTCGCGTAACGTCAATGTGCGACTAGCAAGAACCCTGTTTTACAGACTCTTACACCTCACAATAACGGGGGAGGAGTTGCGGGGACGCCAGATTGCGGGGGAGGGTGCGAGTTTCCGTTATGTATGTAATACTATTATTAATTCTGTGCTACTGATTAAAGTAAGAACGCGAAGCGTATCTTCGCACATTTGCCAAAAGTGGCTTATTCATAAAATAGTTTGAAGGGTTGTCTAGGGCTTGATCAAGAGAAAAAATTACATGATATCTCGGTTGCCTTTCAAATAATTTATTTCAAATGAGGGAAAAACTGGACCCCGAAGAATTCATGTATATGAGGTGTGCCATCAAATGGCGTGTATGCGGAACGAACTCAGTTTCATAGTAAGACTGTTGTTTTAACACTAATGAGTCAGTTCTCCAAAAACTAAAGGAAGTGCACACAAGCTCAAAAGTCCTACATTCGAACAATAGCGAATGCACGCGCACTAAACGTCCCATTCAATGGAAGCAGGCAGTGCGGGCACGCATGAATCTTCGCATTAGGCTAAAGATGCATCGTGCCATGACAATAGACAATAGGCCGCCTGCTTGTCATTCCGGAGGTTTAGTCGCGAGGAAGTGTAAACGAGTTCCCTGGACGGAACGCACGGAATACGGCTCAGGTTTGATTTGACTTTGAGTATGGGTTTGTTTGTTTGTTTGTAATAACTTTATTGCACCAAAACAAATACATATACAAAGACAACTTACGAAAGAACAAATATACAAAGGCGGACTTAACCCATGTAGTCAGTCTCTCTTCCAGTCAACCTGCGATAGATTTAGAGGATATGTAATACTATTCTGAGGTACGGGTTTGTTTTTGTATAAGAAATGAATGACAAACAATCTAAGCCAAATTAAAAACAAATCCTGCGTGAGAGTTTTTAACTAGACAATTAGATTCTTTGTTTTGGGATGGCACAATGCAACTGTAACTTAGTCACAAGACAGTACTGCTCTTCGTCTACAAGGCGGGGTTTCAAGGGAGCGTTATTATGCTAGGAATACTCCACAAAACATGAGACAAAGATCTGCCCTCCCAAAATTAGACTAATTACAATTTGACCACTAATTACCATCTATTTTTAGTTTGACTTTCTACCAAAGCAACAATAGACAAATGTTTTCTTGTAATATTTTAATACCGTCTCGTGCGAGTTCAGTAACCCTAAAACTGCTGACTAAGGATATAAAGCACTGTTTCGTTGGCACTTGAGAGTGCCCCAGTTTTTCTTCATTACAAGCGATTCTTTGCGTTATTTACTCGGCGTTTAATGGTTGTGGTGCTTGTACATACTGTACTGTACACTCGCTTAAAGGTTTCAGTGTGTAGCGTTGAGTCAACGTTAGAAATAACCAGAAAGTCGTCACTCCTTAGAGATATTCAAATAGCAGCTAGGGCTCTGTTTAGGCTATGTATAGGTATATCAGTATAATAAACTGAAAACGAACCTCCACCTCCACGTGTTTCTCTATCTAATATTTTTAGTAACATCCAGATATCTACCATAATCCTACTAATATTATAAATGCGAAACTGAATTTGTATATTTGTTTGTTTGTTACCAGTTCACGCTTCAACCACTGAACCTATTTAGATGAAATTTTATATAGATATATAGTTTGATACCCATGCAGGAAGGACATAGGATGGTTTTTATCCCGAAATTCCCACGGGGAGCGAAGCCCACAGCCACAACTAATAAACCCATATACTATAGCTCTTAGCACTAAACTTGTGAGAGTTGATTTGTCTTTTTTGTTAATATTGATAGAAACTTAAGACTGACAATAATCCGCGTCTTTACTTAGTTATACTTATTTTTGTTACAGAGGTTTTCACGGTGTCGATTTTTATGTCATCTAATTTTATTTACCACTCCGATCCATCTCGCTTGACATTCCATTACATTAATAAAACACGCTTCGTAGATTAAATCCATTTGTCAAACTTTAAACGTGAGAAAACACCCGATGATAAGCTGTGAATTTAAAGTTAGATCAATCAAATTCACAGCTAATGCGTTTGTTTTATCGGCTATCTTTTTAGGTTGGTGGATAAGTACGTATTATTTATGAGGACCTCTACTCTATTTTATCATGGAAATTGTTCCAAGAAAACTTTGCCAGAAAGCCTTTGATAAATTGCGAATATCAAAACTGGTTTCACAACACGTAAACAAGTTATCTATAGAATTCGTGGAATACAGCCAGTAAATTGAAGTTGGTCCAATTAACTCAGAAACGAAGCCTGATATCCAACCTTAAACTTGACGAGTCCAAAGCAATTAATTTTCATTCAGCGACATACAAAATCAACAAAAGCTCCAATATCTATTCATTAGACGTTTAGTAAAAAAAATTTTACGTCACGCGTTGTTAACACGTTTCTGACTATTAACCCTTTAAGGGTCGCGCAGACCACTCGAGTGTTCCCGACCTATTTCTTCCGCTGAGGCGACCGGTCGGCTGATTAGTTGAACAGCGCTTGTTGTGTCGTGGAACTCAATTTCCTTGCCTTTATTTTACATGGATTCGATTTTAACCCACGCTTCGCCGGCAGGGTTGAAAGCGACGGGTAAGTGGATTAATCGATAAAAGAAAAATCTGAGTTGAGCTGAGAAATGAAATTATGGCATGTTCTGATGTAATCAGCTTTGAAACCATCACTTATAAAGCTGCGGAAATGATAAAATGCCACGTTTTCTTTGCTAACATTACACACCACACCTATAAATAACTACTTCAAAATTATCGCATTGCATAGTTATAAAATTTTTGTACACGATTAGTATCTACAATTGTATTTTCTTACACGCCCATAAATAACTACTTAAAAATTATCGCATTGCATACCTAGTTGTTAAATTTTTATACACGGTGAGTGCATTTGTATGAATGAAATGTACAATTGACTGCAAGAATAGAGTAGGTAAGACTTTTTAAAATTTTAAATTTCTTCTGTTTCCGTAGTGCTGTTACTATGTCCTGTTCATGTGGTCTTTATCAATCCGACAAACAATCCAGCTATAAATCAGCAAATCAATTATCTCCTCCACAGAGCGTTGATGTAAAGTACGCAAAATGTACTAATTCCGTGGCATAGCATAGGGTATAAACCGTGTGTATAAAGGCAGCAGTCCTCAAAAAGATTGTCGACGCGCCCGTACACACCTAACTAGGACATCCTTTGTAAGCGTAATGCTGTAGCTTTTATGCTGTTTACGAAGGCTTTTTGTACATTTTAAAGAGATTTAGCTGCTCGGTTGTCAGAGATTAAATGTTTAATCATGTTTTTCGTGTTTTCAGTTGTATTCAACTGCGGTTATCTTTGATGTAGGTGTGTTGTATCTTTTCTTAGAATCATTTAAAAAATGATTGTTTGATATTATTATAAGCAATATTGATATTTTTCGTTTGTGGAAGTTGCCAACATTGGTGTCAGATTTATTTAAGCTGCCTTAAGGCGTCTGACATGGCTTGACGACTGCCAAACAATGATAACAGCTGGGACTAACAACTTTACGCGCCTTGCGAAGCACGCGGGAGATCGAAAAATGTTCATGCCACTTGTGGAACCATCCAAGTGCGGGCCACGCCCGGTGTCGTTTAACTTGCGAAAGCGCCGGGACACAATGTATTAATAAAAATTATAAAAAAAATATATATAATAATAACAGAAAGTACGTATAAAAATTATTAGAGCAATCTTGATATGGGTTTTTCTAATGCGCAGGCAATTCCGGTAATGGTTTCGTTTCTTTAAAAATAAATTAAATTTATATATATTATACACTACACGTAATGTAAATTAAATTATACTTATTGACGTGTAAAAGTGCCTGTAAAGGTCTAATTACTGAATAAACATTTTTGTTTAAAGAAATCAAAACTTTATTCTTATCAATAAGTAACATAATCAGAAATGTGTCTTTAAAAAAAATTACACATCGAAATATGCACGTCATTTATAAACATTTGAATTTTGAGTTCGTGTATAATATAGCCGCACGAAACTGGAAGGGTCGCAAATAAAAGGCCTCAGGTGAGGTACTCGTATGTATGCTCTCTAACTTCAAACTAGGACACGCTGTGAACTGTGAACTAAACTCCGCTGTAACTTCGCCCTCCCTTTGACCGTTGACGGTGGTTACGGATCCCACCAAACGGGCTGCTTTTGTTTGTAACTGCGTTACTGACTTTCATAAACTAAATACAGAAACTACATGACTTTACTGGAGTATGTAAGTAAGTTACACGAAACTTTATTGACATATTTTACTTTAAGTCCTATATAAGCTTACTAACTGGGACGCCTATAGAAGCTTTTGAACTAAACTTTGCTGCAATTCTTTGACGGTTTTTAGTTTTTACGGATCCACCAAGTAACCTAGCGTTGCTATGTTTCTTGATCCTGCGGGTAGTACGCAACAACTCTTGTATGTTACTGGTTAGCATAAAGTAAATAGGTACATTAATATATGACTAGAAACTAGGTAAGCTTCCAAACTAGGACCAATATTTGCTCTAAAGGGCGGGGGATGACAAGTAAAAAAATGCTGAATGTCGAAATAGACAGTTTGCATTAAATATATGTATAAAGGCGAATCTAGGTAAAAATGAGTCATTTTGCATTTTACGTAACATATAAATATCCCAAGATAGCGTGTGGTATAGTAGATTACATTGCAATAAACTTTGTGACCTACTTATGGCCGTCTTTTATGGCTTCATATGTCTTAACAATCTCAACATTGATTTTCAAAGTTAAGGCTTGGCTCTACGTTTTTATTTTTCAAAATCTGTCAAAATTGATTCAAAAGTTGTCCGTTCTTTTCCGCTAGGTTTGTAGTAATGTCTAAACGCAATACAGATAGAGTTAAAAATATATAGAGGTTACAGTATGGAAGACATGACGTAATGAAATCTAATATGTTTACATTTTTGTAACATATTATATTTTTGTAAAGAATTGAATAAGGTCATGTCCGTACAAGGACTTAATGCTGATGCTTTGTCTACCGGTCAACCTTTAGAAAAAACAAAAATAGTTTATTTACATTTTTAAATATACAGTGATTTTTCATTGTTTTTGTAGCTAAGGGCCACGTTATAAGGGTCGTTAGTAAAACTAATTAGCTAGTCGAAATAAAAATTGAAAACAAAGTAAAATCGTGAGATCAATAAGTAGTACCACCAGGCACCGCCTCCGTCCGGCCGGCCGGCCGGTGATTATCGAGGTCATGCGGTAGTTTTTGATCGGGCGTAACTACGTGGTTTCGATTTTTTTATCTTATTTCATACACAAATTTGAATTAAGTATATGGATAGAGGAATTTATTTACAATAGATTTTTTTCCAAAACCAATGAAAAGTCAGCATGTATGTACTAAATTACTAAGGGGTAAATAAGTAACTATATAAAAAGAGCTGCATTATTCAATTATTTATATGAAAGTAAGTAATATTTTTGAAATTGCAAAATTTTGCAGCCCGAGCCGAAAGCGAGGGCGTAATAGAGCTGAAAGTGTTTTAACTAATATACACACGTATATCGCACGACGTTTTTCAATACACTTATATCTAAACTGATTTTTATTTTAGGGCTGCTACCACCGCTAGCGACCTTGAAAATACAGAAAAAATAATTTATCTTTTTGCAAGTGAGATTATCCTCGCACAACTTTTAAGCTAGTATCCTTAAGTTTCATTAGAACCTCGAAAGTCATTGAAATACTAACAGCTTTAGAAACCTTTACAAAAAGTGTCAAAAGTGGACGTTTTTAGTAATTTTTAATATGTTTATAACGCAAGCGTGTTTTATGACCTACTTTATATATCTAAAACCGATGAAATTAGAGCCACTTTACGAGCAAGTGTGTTGAAAAAATAATTAGATAATAAAAAGCATGGAAGGGACATACCCATAATAAATCGAACCACCGGCTATACTAGATTACTTTATTATAAATATAAAATAACAGTAAAAAAGAACCGAATTTGACATTCTCATACAAATTTTCCAGGCAGCTGCACACTTTTGTATGGAAATGCCATTTTTTTTTAGTTTTTCGTTGTGATTTTTATTTGATTATAGTAAGTGGTCTAGTGTAGCCCGTGGTTCGATTTATTACGGGTATATCCCTTCCACGTTGTATATTGGCACTACTGTGGGCACTACATTTATTTTAAACTGACGTCGAATTTGCGGAGTGTCTATGTAGTGTAAGTGCTAGGAGAACAATCTTATGTTTTTTTATTTTAAACTGACGTCGAATTTGCGGAGTGTCTATGTAGTGTAAATGCTAGGAGAACAATCTTATGTATTCAGATTTGTCTATAGTACAGTTGTGCTACTGTAAACGATGGGCAAAATTTTAAACAAGTGCCAAGAAAGGGTGATTCAGTCCTTTATTTTTACCCAATTTTTTAAAGTTAAACTAGATCTTTTATCTTTTTAGGGTTCCGTACCCAAATGGTAAAATCGTCCGGCCAAGCCAAGTCTACGCCACCAAAAACGTCTAAAATCTTATTTTATATTCATTTTATGATTTTTTAAATTCAATAACCCCTATTAGGTTTGATAATTTTTATTTTAACTTTTATTAAATACAAATATTCTAGAAACGGATTCTTAAATAAAAAATGATGTTAACAAGCTCAAAATATTTTTAAAGACCTATTTAACGAAACCCTACACGATGGGTTAGTCGAAAAAAAAACTTTCATGGGAGCTACAATATTATAGTACCTGGGTGACCGAACTTGGCTCGGTCGGTTTCATCTCAAACATTAACTATATTTTTTAAAACTTGTCTAAAAACAGTACGAAATAAAAATTATATATAAACTTGAACATAAAAAAAACAAAAGTAAGTCACCGAGTGGGATTCGAACCCGTAACACTCTTTCTAGCAGTCAGTATCCTTAACCGCTGAGCTAAGCGGATTGCGGCCGGCGCGACGAAATTAGCGACCATATTCTGCGTAGGAATAAACTCGAAAACACGCGTTTTCCCAAACATAAGACTAATCTAGATCGATTGTTTACCCCCAAAAACCCCCATATACCAATTTTCAGCGAAATCGTTAGAGCCGTTTTCGAGATCATAGAAATTTATAAATAAATACATATACAAGAATTGCTCGTATAAAGGTATAAGATTTTCCCCATTTCACTTCACTGTTTTTTGGCATGATTAATATACCCATGCCAAATTATAGCTTTTTTAGTACTTATAGTCTCTAAATAAAACGTCGGATGACAGACAAACAGACAGACATGATGAAACTATAAGGGTTCCTTGTTTAAAACGGAACTCTAAAAACTGTCGATAGTTTTACTTGTCATCGATATTATTGTACATACATACATACTATCACGTCTTTATCCCTAATGGGGCAGACAGAGCATTTTGGGTCTTGCGGTTCTATGCAGAGCCCAGGGCCGCAAGCCACTTTTAGCGTCATGGTGGGCGAGAAGATGGAAAAGCAATCAATACAGTGATGGGTTGCTAGCCGCATCGCCTGTTAACATGATTTGCATTTTTGCCCATTCCCTCGATCGGCTTTTACGATCTGCGTGGGAAGAGAAGCAGCTGGTACATTCTAAGTTTTTTTTATTTCTCCCAGACCAGCATGGGAATATTATTGTAAACTATCAGTAATCAATATTATCAATAGTCCTATCGATATTGTTATGGTTTTTTAAGGCCACAAATATAGTATATAGACTAACGATATTTTATACTTATTCATCGATACTCCCATGCTGGTCTGGGAGAAATAAAAAAACTTAGAATGTACCAGCTGTTTTTCTTCCCACGCAGATCGTAAAAGCCGATCGGGGGAATGGGCAAAAATGCAAATCATGTTAACAGGCGATGCGGCTAGCAACCCATCACTGTATTGATTGCTTTTCCATCTTCTCGCCCACCATGACTCTAAAAGTGGCTTTTGGGTCTTGCGGCCCTGGGCTCTGCATAGAACCGCAAGACCCAAAATGCTCTGTCTGCCTCATTAGATAAAGACGTGATAGTATGTATGTATGTATGTCATCGATACTTATATCAATTTTAACAAATATACTAGCTCTTTAGGCGTTGCGCTTTCAGCTGTTGAGGTAGGCTAAGATATTTTTCCAGTTCATAAAATGGATAAAAGCTCCAGTTACTTAAGAAAACAAAAAAAAATGTGTGGGCGGCCATTTTGGATCCAAAATCTGAATCCAGTTTAGAGTTCCGCAGGGTGCTTTACCCCCTCATGCAAAAATCAGACTCCTACAAAGTCCCAGTGAGACGTTACTAACGAAAAAAGTTTAATTTTCTAAAGCCCAGACGCCATCCTGGATTCCAAAAAAATGCTTTCGGCGGCCATCTTGGTTTGCAAAAAAAAGAACGACGAAGCACGTGGTGGGAGTGCCTCGGCCTACGGCCTCGTAGGTGACCTCTGCCTTAGGCCTCAAGCTTCACTCGGTTGCTTGTTTAGAGGGATAAGCAGAAAGCCCCCCACTCTGCTCCCCCAACAAGCAAGTGAGCTTCACTCCTTACGGCTATCAGCACGGCGCAGGTCAAACAACCATATCAATCAGCCAGCCAGTCAGTCAGTGGTACAGTATGTACGTGTATATTTCTCGAAATCTAAAAGTAAATAAATCCGAAGAGTATCTATAGATATGTTTCTTTGGCTATTATAAAATTAATTTATTGCCACAAAACTGGTAATTAAATAAAACTAAAATATTATAAATCGATATTGTATGTACGGTACTTGTATGAAAAAAAATCTATGCCGACCATGTCTGTCAGGTAATCAATCTATGCCACGCTATACTTTGACACTTCCTTTGACATTATGACAAGTGACACAGTGTAAGAAAGTTACTCGCACGTTTGTTTACAGACTGTTCGACCCATATATATTCGTGATATTATTTTACACTGTGACAATGATTTTACGAAATTAAATGTCATTTTTTTTGTGAAGAGCGACGCGTCCTTGCTCCGCGAGGCCCATCGGCCATCTGACAATTTGATGTATAACTGTCAAAAATCTGTGCAACAAGAACAGTTTATTTAAATACACTCGCGAAAAAGCGAGACGGCAATTACAATAATTTTCAGGAAGGTAAAAGGGCTTATATGACTGAAATCTAAAGCCACGCAAAACTGATCAATTATAGAAAAATAGCTCTAAAATTAAAAATAAAGCAACAAAAAAAAATTTGAACCACAATTTTGAAGATTACTTAATTACTGATCTGCATAAAAAGTTTCAAAGCTGAAGTCCCTCTCGTTTGTGAGAAATTAGACCGTATATGTTTTGGTAGAGGTGTTTTTGACGAGCAAGTTTGTGTTACAAAAATTAACTAATCATGTATCCACAACCACAATTATGCTAGAAAAGCGTTCTATTATGCTATTTGCAAGTATCAGTTCTAAATTTCTGATATTCGCTGAGAAATAAGAAATAGAAAATGCCCATTTTCACGGTGCGTCCCCTTAAATGCATATTACCTATCCTGGCCAACCAGCACGGAGCAAATATTGTTTGTTATTGTTTATCTACCAACCTTTTGTACGCGTCCACTGAATGTAATATTTTTAAGTTCTCATTGTAAGTGAATTTGTAGATTGTTTTATGAGAATAAATTTCTTTAACCATATATTCATGCTTAGTAAATCTGTTTACAAGAGTTCAGACGCTGGCTATTAGCCAAGAAACGGGTGCTTTGTTTACAACGAGTGCCCTTGGGAAATAAGCTTCTCCGTAACTTAACCACGGAGCCGACTGTCTTCAAGTTGTGCCACCGCCCGGATTACTGTCAGGGAAATTCATATTTGATAAACATTGCCGATTAATGAACGAAGATAAAAGAAGCTATTTTTCTTTATTTCAAGAACTTTTTTGTTGCGTTTTATTATTCTTTTTGACGCCATTTTCTACATTAAGTAAGTAACTTTATGATTAGTTATGTTTTATATTAAAGGTGTCTTTCATCATGGTTGGATAAAGAAGTTCAAATAAAAACCCGTAAGACAAACAAACCATAAGAAAAAGAAGGAAGGAAAACTCCTCAACAAATAGATTTCCAAAAAAATTGTAGGGTAGTTGCTTTGGAAATTTTTGGAGGAAGTATATGGTTGAAGGATGAGGAGGAAGTATTAAAGTGTGGTAAATAATTAATAATGACGTTATGCGGCTGAAATGATGATGATGAAATATTTAATGTACTAAGTTAATATTCTAATTAGTGCTCAAAGGTCACATATTATGAATGCTTCGTGGAATGCAAGGGTGCGGTTTTACTATTAACGTTAATTCGGCCAGCCTGTTGTCTGCTGACCTATTTTTTCGCGAAAGGATTACATCATAACAATGTTCAAGAGAATTAACGTAATAGGATTATTGAGGTCACGATTTTTCACCAAGCTGCATTGCTTGCTCAGTCTAGATATAAAATATTTAGAAAATGCTGCGAGTAGAAAGGTAAAAGTTCTTCATCCATATCCACCGATGAATTCTTAGCTTCTTTATAAAATCAGATTTAAAAAAAATCGGTTGCCTAAAAAATTAATCCAGAATTTGATGGTTTTAATAGGAACAAAGCATTCATCTCTACTTTCTATAAAAATTTCACCAACATCTTCAGCCTATATATCACGTAATTTATATTTTTTTACCTTATTGATTGCTTTTTCATCTTCTGGACCATCATCATTCTAAAAGTGACAATTGAGTCTTGCGGCCTTGAGCTCTGTCTACTTGGAGCCGCAAGATGCAAATTGCCCCGTCTGCCGCATTAGGGATAAAGACGTGATAGTATGTATGTCATTTTTCGTTCTAATAGAAATAGTTTGCGCTTAGGAAGCGGCAGTAAACTTAGCTGTAAGAAAATGATCTGACGTCAACATTTACCTTTTAAGAAATCGAAAGTAAAAGAAAAATAGTGACAATTATCAAGTGATACAAAAATCCAAAGATAAATAAATGATTTTGACTTTGACTTTGAGTTAATCTAAACAAACAGTTGCACGTTCATGTTTAATAATACCTCAGCTGAGCATGTAAATCGTGTTCTAATAGAAATAGTTAATCTAAACGATTGCATGTTCATGTTTAATCATACCTCAGCTGAGCATGTAAATTCATAGCAATGTAAATTGTGTGGCCGACGTCGACGGGTCTACGACCCGACCCTGGGTTTCTAGGGCGGCGGGTCGGTTCTATTTTGTGAATCCAGCACTCACAGTACCGGAGGCTGTGTTGCATATATTTCCGCAGAAATAGGTCGTGCGAATTAATATATTCATCTAGAAATTGAGCTCTATCTATATAATTTAAGAGCTATGCTTTTGTCGGTGGAGTATGAATTTTCTTACACATTTCTTTCTCGTCCGCCAGCTGTTTTTCTTCGCAGTACGACATGACGTTCACCTATACCTTTATCTGCTTCATGTAGCTATGCCTCTGTCTTTCTAGTCCTCTTCTCCCTTCTGTCTTCCCTTCAATGATGTTTTCTATGAAATCGTCGTGTCGTATCAGATAACCTAACATCTTTCCTTGTCTATTCTCTATTAACACCAGAATACACCTGCTCTTTCTTACTCTTTCTCTTGCGCATTGCATTGTGCAAAATTACCATTATTTGCTCTACTTTATAGCACAAACGGATTACACAGATCCATTAGGTTTGCGGAATAAGTATCCTCAACCAAGTAAATGAGTAGTATACATAGCGCACAATCAACCCAATCCTAACGTTAACGCAGAATTTATCATATCTGCAGACCCAGCAGGAGCCTTTGTCTTATCGCATCGTGCATATTTTTAACCCACGACAAAAATGAGGGGTGTTATAAGTTTGACGCTAATATTTGGCTTGTGGCATCGTAGCGCTCCAACGGATGGACTGGTTTCGATGAGAATTTTTTACGTGAAAGCAAGTTCCCTTACGGTGGTTCTTAGCTGAAATAAATCGGTTATTCGCTTCAGTCCTTAAAAGTTATTGGGGGTTAACGCTTGAAAGTCAGGGCTTTCCCTGGCAAAATCAGATGCCGCTTCGGATATCAAAATCAAATCGTATCGGTACTTCTGCTACTTATCACTAAATGGCATACTTGACAGTCAGCGGTTTAATTTAATTTGCCTAGCAAATAAACTTGTCCTTTCAAATAGTTAGGTATGAATCCGCGTAATGCATGAAATGCATGTCATCTAAATATATTTTAGAAAGTGCACGTACAGCATGTATTTACGGACTATGGAGTAGTTCTCATCTTGCGCGTACACGGTTGCCTGTACTTTGCTATGCTGCTTTGTAGTCCGAGGTGCACTTTTAGTTTTAGGAATACAACCATATTGTACATACATATTTTCCTATTTCCATATAATATGACACAGAATTTTGGTGAAAAAACCGCACTGCGGATTTCTCACTTGCGGTTAGATCTAATGGCTAGCTTGTGTCTGGATACATATGATTTTAACAGGCTCACGAAGTATTTATTACCCCAAACGTAAAGCTACTATAACTGCCTCTCTCAGGAGCACTGTTAAACACGATAATTACATGTAGACGGTCAGACAGATAGTAATTAAAAAAATAAAAGCTCGCAACGACCGTAAATAGTATGTTATTAACAGGTGGTCAAGTATGTAGGACTTGGTTAAGTTTGGAATGTAGTTGTAAACTGTCCGATAAATCAGTTGTGTTCGCTTTGCATTGTTTATGTTAAGTGCCCTATTAGAATACTGGGACAAGATAGAAATGACAAAGGCGTCCCGCTCCTCATGACAGTTCACATCATTCAAGTTCAAATAATGTTTAAGTTGGTTGTAAAATGACTGTCTTACACATAGTTTTGTGGTCACCTGCTTCAGTTAGACTCTCTGCCATATTACTCAACTATCGATATATCGACTGATCATATATTACCTACTAGCTGCGCCCCATGGTTAAAGCATACCAATTTTTTTCAAAATTGGTCCAGCCTTTCACGTGAGATGTTATGAAGTAACAAACATACACAAACTTTCGCCTTTATGATATTACTGTGATTTTCTTACTACCGAAATATAGCCTATTGTATTAATTAGAAGATTAGTCCTGCAAAAAAAAAATAGGTAAGATCTCCTAGACTTCACAGAAAATACTACAGAGCTGTGATTCCAAGCGAACCACAGCGTTAATACTCTTTCCCGTCGTCTTCGGTGCCGAGACAATGAACCGCCCAGACTGCACTATCCGCGAACTACCACCCCCTATCTCCCCTCTTTATCAGGAGGAAACTTCGCCGCTTTTACGCTACTTTCAAGAATAAACGAGCCTCCGCTTCTATTGTGTTTTCTCTATTTTTTTACCTTTCGCCGTGACTTGGTTACAAATTGTGATGCAAACAATGTAAATAATGATGCAGCTTAGCTCTTCGTAGGCATTAAAGCTAACAAATAAAGCTCGATAGACCTCGGTGTTTAGTACGCTGTGTACTAAACTAACGCATGGTAAATCACGTTTTCTCGTGGTCTTCCACATTTAATCTCTTCAAAAGTCATTTAATCTTGAGATTCTCCGTGCGTAAAAAGTTTTGTTTTTCCAGATTTTTATCAATGGGTAGATGACCTTGTATAGCAGACACAAAGCTCTGTTAGATGCCTTTGAGCTTCTTTTGTTATGAAAGCAGGTTGTTTAGATATGAATTTATAGCATTTTCTATACTTATCGTAAACTTCATCATCACTTTATATTGTCTTGGACTTTTACTAAAGTATTTACGTGAACAAGTTTATTACCCTGTTATATTTACGTGAACCCTGTCACTGCGTTTACTCTTTTGATAGAACCGCAAAAGACAACAGTACCGTTGCTTTCTAAGTAACGTAAACTATAGTAAAATATATTACTTTTTACACAGCCGACTACGAAACCAATTTTCTGCAAAAATCTCTGAACCAGTGGTGTATTTGCCCAATTGCTAAGATCGTGGTCTGGAATTTGGATAGGCAACATGAGAGCGGCCTACGGCGTGGCAAACCGCAACATCGCAGGAAAGCAAACCTTCTCTTTAATCTCTAAAACTTCTGAAAAGGTAGTTAAAAGTTGCCGACCCTTACAGCCTGCCACTTAAGTACGTGGGCCTAAAACCATATGCGATGAATTAATTGCAGCAAAAAGAACACGAAGAGTTGTAACCACAATGATGAGATTATTTAAACTAGTGACACAAATCGGTCGCTCTTTTAATCTCCGACACAGGTGCACATGCACAAAGTAACAAGAACTGTTCTAAAAATTTTGCTATGATTAGACAATATTAAAATTATTATTTTTTTCGAAAACTACTACAAACTATTCTAGGAGAGGCATACATTATGAATTTTAAGTAATAATAATGGGAAAAATAGAAGGAAGAAGAGGCAAAGAAAAAAATAAAATAAATATATAAGGACAAATTACACTAATTGAGCTAGCCCCAAAGTAAATTCGAGACTTGTGTTATGGGATACTAACTCAACAATACTATATTTTATGACTAAAACATATATAGATCATCAAAAACATCCAAGATCCAGGACAATTTGAAAAAGGAAATTATGAAACATCTGATAGATCAAATCAATATTCCAACCTACCAGGCTGTAAAGGAGTTGACTATGGACAGAGAGATGGATGGCATTGTTGTTTCTCCATAGACAAGAGCTTATGTCTTTAATAATAATAAGACAAAATAAACTGGGTTGTAACTGAATGGCCCGGGCGCACCACACCTTAAAATACGCCACTGCTTGCTATAAGTAATATTCCGAGTAGACGGAACCCGCTCTTTGTGTCGCAATCGCGGCCCATTCATGCCATTTTTTTCTCCTTTTCATCCCCGTCATTACGACTACGTACCCACTGTTACATTACATACGTTCCTGTGGTTATGTTGTGGTTGGCTGATGTTGCTGTTCGCATCGAAGTCATTTGTCATAATAATGCTGCGTTTGCTTGAGCTTAGGATCCAAGTGCTTAGTTACACATTTTTACATACATACATACATAATATCACGCCTGTTTCCCATAGGGAAGGCAGAAACTATAGACCTCCACATCCTGATAAACCTCTTGCTTCATCTACATTCATCAATCTCTTCAAACATTATTTGCCAGATGTTTCTCTGGTCTTTCGCAGTGACTTTCTAATTTTGAAATGTGCGACTTCACATCGATGTGGAGACGTGCAGCCCAATGTTCAATTGGTCTTCTTTTTGAATGATCTATTTCAAGAATGTGTTATCGTATCTGCATTTTGTTTACTATAGTAGTAGTTACATATATGTAAAAGTATTTATATTTATGTGCCCTGAAATGCAAACCTCACTGCTAACCTGTAAACATTGTTCGTTTTAATAAGCAAATACCGCAAAATCTTTACGAATTCGTTTTTCTGTTCTTTAGTAGTTTTTGTAGGCTTTTCTAAGATCGTGTGAACAATGCCATGCCACAGTCTTAATTTGTGGTCGAAAGCAGCGGGTGTTGAGAGCTGTTTGTCATTGTGAGGGTGATCTGAGCGTGAACCCCGTGAAGCTTTGCTAAATTGAATTTGCAGCTTGTGGTGACAGTGCACTTTCCTTTATGTGGAATAATAATGATTAATTTGTTTGACATCAATTTTATTGACGTCTCTATTGTTCGATATCGAGTCAATTCATCATTATCAATTTAGTCCTAATTTAGTTTTCCAGCGTCGATTGGTAAACATTAAATGTCCATTTGTCCTTCTTACCATCTCCCGAAATATGGACATTTCGTGAAAATAAAAAATATGTGACTGACACTGATCTCTCGTATAATATGGTGATCATCATCATGTCTTTCTGTCTCGATTGCAGGAGCACGACTCTCTCTGCACTACCAGAGCCATACTTGCCCAGAGCAGCCAGAGGGCTTGGCCTACACTCTCCACGCTGGCCAGACGGGTTGGAGAGGTCTCATGATGTTTATAAGCTTTACTTAGCTCTCGTTAAATATGAATCCTATATTCTCTGCTTTCTTGGTCTTCCTGGATCTGATCCTCTCATTTAATTTCCTTTGCTCTCCAGTATCATTTCCATTATTTATACATAATCATTTCACAATTCTCGCCTCCTATTTTTGAGACTAAACAATTTTTTAAATTAAGTCCTGTCTTCTTTTAATTTTCTAACACTTTTTATTGTTTTTTTCCGATTTGTAAAGCTTTAGTTTGGGACAAATCATATTTCAGATATTTTCCCACAGATCGTCCTAATGCTCATGTGCTAAATTAGCCACCACAAACTTTGTCCCGCCACACCAGAAGTCACGGGTTAAACGCTTTATTCAATCTGCGGACGCCAACGCAATTGTTTCTATTCGTTTATTGTATTCGCAAATTACATTTTACTTTTGCGTAATCCAATTTAAACCTTATAACATTTGTTATAAAGGCTGTCATATCTGCAACATTGGCATGGTCAATGTTAAGATGTATATGCACACCTACAGACCTATGGCTAATGGTACATTCTTTCTTTGCCATCCATTACCTAGTATTAGGGTCAAGCGACAATTTCGTAGATTAGGACTTATGATCCAAATTGCGACTTGGCACAACTTAGCAAACCTTTCGGCCACTTATTTTTTAATCTTATGAATCTAACCTGAAATGACGTTAAATCTTTAACAATGCAAATTTTACAGTAGTTATCTTAAAGTTTATTAATCATCAAGACAACTTATACCTATGTAGATTAATAAAGAGATAGAAAAGAAGATTCTTTCAAAAGTTCGATGAAATATTTAAGATTATAATCCATTTACAATATTTAACTTGTAAACAAGATGTTTCTGGAATTATTTATTTTCCTTGTAAGAAATGTATTTTTGGACTACACAACACGCTCGTAATTTACTGTTCCTCTCCAAACATCAAATCATTATTTCGGTGATATCAAGCTCGGAATATAAATGAAAGAGAGACCATTAGATTTGTCTTCATCAGGAAAACGACAATGGGCATATTATTTCCTACGATGCGACAAAAATAGCTATGTAATAGGTATTCAATCTTGATAAGTGAGCAAATATGGAATTCCTGGATTTAGGCTGTCAGAAATAGACATTCGCAAAGCGTGATGTAGTTCTGCATTTTTGGTATGTTGTATGGGTCTATTAGGGTAGTTTGAATTCAAATTTGCAATTTTAAAAACCCATGGAATCTGAGTGACTTCGTGAAGTGTTTTCGTTTTAGATTGTGAGTTAACTACTAGTCTCTACAAACTTCGTTTGGGGCTGTAATAAAAGCTACTTAATAAACTAATCTACTACAAAGTATTTTCAGTGACTTTTCTTCGTAGGTGGTTTTCCAATATTTCGCGAAATAAGTTAGTAAAACCTGAAAATGTTAATTTTCAAATAAAATGTGTCATGTTTGAAGCGCTATAGCTTGGCTCCTATGAAGTCAATAGAGCTGCAAGTTGGCTTAAATTGTAGGTAAATTAATTGCACAAACACAGTTCGCAAAAAATGCATTGTTTTGGCCCTGGAGACAGACTGGGCCTTAGTTGCTGCAATGATGCTTAAATGGTTTTTGTGTTGGTTTATGTCATAATAAAGATTATTTTTATTGAATTGATCGAAATAAGAATAATGAAACACAAGAAGCACTTAGTAGTTGATAACAAAAACCACAAACCATTTAAGCAATCGACCCGATCAATTAAACTATTACACCAAACGGCCGTAA